>JAQFVV010006212.1:6225272-6880424 GCA_028023455.1 Epiperipatus broadwayi
AGTTTATTTGCACTTGTGACACTAATTTTTCTGGTTGTTGTTAAGGCAACCAAAATAAAGCAACATATCCATTAATTTTCCAATATGATCTAAAATACTTTTCATATAATACAATTGTACATTCAATTCTCTTAAGCCATGCCACGATTGTAATAACAACAATAATTGATCACTTATTAATTTAAAGAATAATTATAATAATATTAATCTCAGGGTTCTTTGTTTCATGTAAGGAAATGCTCGGCAGTATTGTGTTGTCGCATATGACTGTCATTCTGGTCGGCTATAGGAAACATTTACTTTACTTAAATTCAATGTGTCTTCATCTCTCATATCCACTGCTATATTATTTAAAGAGATGATAATTCTATTCAATAATGACATACAATTTTGAATAACACAGCCCCTTTATCCAGAATCTCAGTCAGAATAATAAAAAGACAAGGGTGCTTTTTGTGTCCTTCCATCATCCATGACAACACAATAATATAACTAAGATTTATTACTTAGACAATTTAACTAAATGGGAATGGAATAATGTGCAGTCAAAGTTAATGGTTTGGGAATAAATTCATTTTTACACACACAAAAAAAATGTTTAGTCTTAAGTTTTCAACTCCATAAATAATTATCATTAAACTAAATATAATGACATATTCCGATCTGCTTAAATTTATTTATCTGGTATATTAAGTTTTTAAGAGTTTGAAATGATTTCGGACTCAAGAAAAGGTTTTGCAAATATTGTGCAAACACTTATATTTAGCATATAAAAACAAAAAAATGAATCTACAACAAATTTTAACAAGACTATAATTTATTATTATCACAAAAAAAAATATATGAACATTTATTCAATAATCCCATAGTAATACAAAAATATAAAATATAACTGACATTAATCTGTATACTCTTTTGGTTATGGACTAGAGGTTACTACTTCTCCTGTATGCAATCATATGGATTGATTAACTAAAAGTACATTTCATTACCAATACATTGTTTATTAAATTTTGATAACCTTGTAGAAGCTTTTATTCAAAATTATTGACTAACTATTTTTTTTTTTTTAAAAAATAATGATTAATCCAATCATATGCAATACGCAAAATATTAAATGTATTTCTAATACATTTACTTTATCTATGGTCTTTAATGGGATAACCTATTCTAATTATAGGCCAGTTATCAGAAGTTACACTTACCATCTTACATTTAACTTAATGCTAACTTAAGTTATGATACAAATTTTATTTATACGTATACTTTTGAAATATGAGTATTATTTAATTACTAATCAGAATTAAATATTGCATTTGAATATTCCTTCAGTAAATAAGCGTTTTAAATTACGCAATTTTAATTACTTTCTCCATTGATTTACTTTGTCAAATACTAGCAATATTTAGCAGCACAATACAGATATTGATCCTAGTTACTAACGCACTATTTATACTAAAGTGGATCTTGAGGAACTAACACCTCCAATATAACCTTTATCTTGCCCGAACTTTCAAAATTAAGCACAATAATCAACACCTTCCATGGTGGAGCTATCTTTATTTTCACATGAGGAATATGGAATAACCATGAAGGTTTGTAAAGTAATCTACTACATTAAAATATTTTGGTGGTTTCTTGCCTCTTACTTGGGCATACAACGAACACACACCAAATACAATCCTCTCCTGGGATTTAAACGAATGAAGCATACTAAATGCTAGATAAATTCTTGATCGTCCTATCTATGAGAATCGATCATTTGGGCTATAAACATACCTGAACATTATATTTAAAATCTTCCTCTCATGGAAAACAAAGCTTTTGGGGAGATCATTTTTCATCCCACAAAATAAATACATTATAATTATTACCTATGCAAATATTAAGCATATACCAATGCTATATCTGGGCAGGATAAGTAAATACACTGATTATAATAAACTTATGTTACCGGGTATACTTTGATCAACATCTGAAATCAATGGACATCATAGAATAAAAGTATAATAATTTTAATTTTAATAAAGGAACATTCAAAATAGTTGGTAGCATACTATCTTAAACTAAATAAAGTGGATGTGTTATTTAAGAATAATTAGGAATAACTTCCTCAATTAATACAGTATAAATTCGTTTCAAAACTTTAACAAGAAATATTTTGTTATAGCATTTTTTTTTTTTTTAGTTACTTCTGATAATTTTCAATATTTATTTTTCCGATCTTAAATATCTACATATTTTTCTTTTACGTATCTAACATACAAAATTTCTACCTACAATTGTATGTAATAATTAAAACATATTTTATAGATTTTTTTTTTTCCATGTTAAATATCAACTTAACCTATAATAATTATATTAAAACATACCTTTGTCATTACAAGGCTATTAAATATCACTTGACCATACAGACTTTAATCTATGTGATATAAAAAAAAAATACATATCATTTATAACTTAGTTTTAAACAATCATTAATTAACAAGTGCATACTCTCTCATTAGAAAATGTTTTTCTGTTGAGCAATTGGTCCAGGTGAAGAGCTTTATCCAGTCGTATTTCACAAAGCAAGTTTAAAAACAATAAACGCATGGTATTATTTCCTTTAAATAAAAGTTTTCTCTTATTTTGTGCGTTTAATAAATTAGGTAAAGAAAAATATAGCAGAATTGAAGATTAATTCTTACTTGAATTAAACTGCTACAATTTTGGGATCCAAGAAAAAAAATAGACTTCTAACATAGACGAATATTTGACTATAGACGATAAACATACACAATATTTTTTTTTTTATTGATGATACGTATACTTATTAGCTAGCTTACTTATGGACGAAAATGCGCAATTTTCCAAGAGATTATTATGATAATAACTGCAGTCAATTTACTTGTACATGAAGTTTTAATAATTCCAACTGATGTATAATATAATATATCATTTATTTTTATCATTAAGTCACTAAGATATTTGGTTTTGTTCATACTTTAGGAATTATAAATTTTTTTAACGGTAACTTCTCCGTAAGAATGCCCCTATATAACTTTTCCTATATTTACTCTGAGAAAGTTTATATATTTTTTTTTTTTTTAAAAAAAAAATATACAGGTGCATAATTTAATCTTATTTATCATTATTATTATTTCCAGACAATTCTTGGTGAATAAAACATATTTTAACGTATGTAACTACATTACTTGTAAAGGCAGACAATATTGAGAAAGAGCGCGAAAATGTTTCTAGTTGATTTTCCTTGGTTTCAAAATATTTCTTTCAATTATTATTTTTTTTTTCTTTCTATACCAAGAAAATATCAATAAAGGACATAAAGTTAATAAATAATTATTTCTCACTTGGAAATCATTTATCTTCCGTAATTTAGACATAATAACACTTTTAGTGATTCCCTTAGTTAATTCTGTCATTTTTAACTTTAGCGTGAGACAATAAATTTTTAAGTATAAAAGGTCTTTAAATAGGTAGATGGCAAAGAAAATCAGGATATCTTATCAAAATATTTTAGCCACACATTATATTATTAAAATTTTACTTTGATTACATTTATTTCTGCAAAATAAAATGAAAAAATTGAGTTACCAAATCTCAGCACTGTTCCTTCCTTGAAAACTAAAAGCAGACTATCTATTTATTTTTTTTTTACTTTAGTGACCTCTTCCAGAAAAATAATCATTTGATTATAACATAAACAAAAGAAAGGAAAAACCTATTACAATCATATAGTTTTAGTATTATTTACCTGGATTACAAAGTAATTTGACAATATAAAAAATAATAATAAATACATTAAATTAACAATCAGTGATGTATAATTCTTTAAACATTATATATATATTTTTTTTTACAAAAGGAAATTACCAGAAGTTATTGTGCTTTATGATAAGACACTCATCTACTCCCCTCTCTACCCATCCACAATCAATTACTGTTTAGCTTTTATACCATATTAATTTGCTCTAATTATTAATATCTCAATTAAATTATTCATGTTATCTCTTTCTAGATTGAATAAAGTCCCCTTTTTGAAACATTATCATAATAATAATAATAATAATAATAATAATAATAATAATAATAATAATAATAATAATAATAATAATTATTATTATTATTATTATTATTTAATTAAAACAACCATGCATAAAACTCTAAATTTAGAATAATATACTCATTTTCTAGGATAACATTCAATTACCAAGATGGAAAAAGGATTTTATGGCAAAATATTCATTAACAAGATAAATAAATTTTATTAAATGAAAACATACAATAATTGATTATAAAGCAGTCTTATTTAAATAAATTGCAGTTTTAAATTACAGTGATCAATAGAATAAATGAATAATATTTTATTTCAAATACATTCTTCATATCTGCAAAATCATTATCAGTTAAATAGTTTAATATTTCATTTATGTATCTGTACCTTGAATAAATAGCATGAAAAATATTTGCATTATAAATTGCACAATGTTTAGATTTCTGGATATAGACTGGTGAATAACAAGAGATTATAGAGACACTACACAAGACTTAACAACAAAATAACATTTATTATACAATAAAGACATTTTATAAACATAGACACCATGGCAGTCTCTTACAAAAAGAATTTCAAAAATATTGTTACAATAATCTAATACAATAATTCCTTATAGGAGAATACTTTTACAATTTTAAATTTATTTAAATGCATAAACTAAATTAATAAATTAAATATCCATGACCTATGATGATCTTAATCTGGTAAATAAGAAATTATTACAAGAAAACTTATTTTTCAAATTGAATACTTGTTTTATCACTATTATCAATAAAATGTGCCTTTAAAGTGATAGAACTTTACTAAATTATTAACAAATTTATGGTACAAGCTTTATATTTTCCTGCATGAAATACCCTAAAACAATTTTACACTTTTATAATCTATAGCTTTTACCAATTATGCATTACTTATCAATTCTATGCTCTTTAATTGCTGAAGTTGTATTAAATCTTTAAATTGCTCTCAGATGTTACACACACACTCTATGCTATTAGCCCACTAATGAGTAAACCTGATCTTAGAGATCTTATCAATCCTGCAATGAATTGCTTCTGGATCATGATGATAATGATGCATATTGCTTATATAGGCTAAAGAATATAAATTTATAAATTTTGAATAAGTTATAATCAGTTTTATATCTTGTAGAGCTGGCAAAGCACAGCAAAACATATTTATCCATCAAAACTTTCTACCTACACTTAGGGAAGTTAAAAGTACTTTTGAAGACAGGATAATACACTTCAAAAATAGCAAACTTATCAATGGCCAACATAATAAAATATCAATGACACCATACACAATGGAAATACCCAATAAAGAAGATGCTTCCAAGAAGAAAAGTTAAATAAATCAATAAACCTAGTAATGACATGAACCAAAACATACACTTTCTTTAAAGCCATGTGAAGAGTAGTGGCATTATTATATTTTACTTTGTTTAAAGAGATTGTATACAGAATTTTACAAATGATCTAGCAATTAATTTCTAACTCTCTTAAGATTTGGTTTGCCAAAACATATGGTTGTGATACAGTTGCTTTCAGCATAATACTTTTTAGTATTTTTGTTTGAAATATAACAATTTTAAAGATTAATTATATAGCGTAAATAAAATCTGTTGAAGCTAAATTTTTAAATTAAATGAATTTATTAATAAGCATAAATGTTTCTCTTGGTATTTCTGTAAAACATTTAAATAACAATAAAAAAACAACTGAAAATACCTACCCTTATTAATACAAAAAGTTAATTCGTATGTTGTGTAATTATACTGATTAAAATTCCACCTTGCAAGAAAAAAAGAAAAATGAATGGTTTGACTGTTCACTCTTTTGATTTTGTATAATCAATCATTTAAAATTACCTTGATGGCAATTTAAAATATTCTAATTTTTAAAAAGTTGATTTGATTTTTCTTTTATTAGATAAACAATTCAAGCTAAATCAATCACATTTTAAATACAGAAATCATTGTAGAAAAAAAGCTAATAAATGTAATTGTAAACATTGATATGATTTGTGATTAGTCACAAACTATGAAATAACAATTTACAGCCTTCTATCGAAATGACGTGAAACTATAGCATTAGTTTCTTTAAAAATCTGCATACAAATTATCAGTTCTGTTTTAGACTGTTTTCGTTAGACAATGAATTCAGACAATAAATTAATTCGGACCAAATGAAGCTATAATTTTATAAGATAAATCTTCATGTCGTACTGCAATGATGGTAATCTAAATCTTCTGCAGATTTTTTTTTATTTCAAAATATTGTATTTACTTTTCTTTTAAAATAAATAAATTAACTTTGCAACTGCTTTAATATATAATTCAATAATTTTATGTGAAGAGTTTACTAGAGTCCTCTATGTTTCAAAAAGGTTCATTTAAAAAAAAAAAAAAACTGATTACAATAATCAATAGCTAAAAATCATAGTATTATTATTATTGCTTGAATTTCCATTGACCAAGAAATATCTTTGAATCGAAAATGAAGTATTAAACTGTTAGGAAGAAGTTTTCAAACACTTATAATATTACTTTATTATAATAAGTTAATAAATCAAATTTTTTTGGAAAATATAGAGGTCACTATGAATTGATATTGTGATCATAAACTTGCATAATGGTATCTTTTTTAGTTAGACTCATACATAGGTTAATGACCAAATAATAATAATAATGACATCCCCATAAAATTAGAGATGCTCAGAAATACGAAATACCCAGGGCACAACTGTACTTCATAGCAAACCTGCTCCTAAATCACAAGATATATATAACACTCAATGGAAGAAACTCACCATCATTCAATCCAACACAGTCAATATTGCAAGGAGCCCCCTCAGTGCATTACTGTTCATATTATATATAAATTCCCTCATTTTAAAGATACAGCAAATGTTTGATGGGATTCAAATACTTGGGACATTCCAATGAATAGCATGCATAGCATATACGGATGATGTCATGGTCTTCCTATCATCAAAAAAAAAAAAAAACAAATACTCCGATTACAAAAAATATTAGAAGATTATACAATGCAATACAAACTAAGATTCAACCCAGCAAAAACAACAGCCTGGTCACTTTATACAAGTAGACCATGCACATCCACATACCAATCAAAACCAATCTCATTCCTGGGATTTCCAGTTCATATGGGAATTACAGGTATGAGATGCACTGCTCAAAATAGGCTAAAAGAAGAAGCTAAGTGAATAGTGGACTCCCTTTCAAAAACATATCTTTCCATGTATACAAAAGTACAACTAATTAATCAACTTATTACAATAAAAATAATATATTATGTGCCAATTATAACTTTTTCCAAAGCATTCACCTCTAAAATCAAAACCATGTGCAATAAACTTCATTGGTCCAGGATGACAGTGGCAATATCAGCAAAAAAACTTAATCAGCCACTCATATACATCTTCCATATACAAAAAATGAGAAAATTAATTATCACCACCCTTGATCAATTCCCCAAGCTCAGGCAACTAGTTCAAGTCATCCCAACTAACAGACCACCTCCAAAGGGATCATACATCTCATCTATTATGTGTACCAATGCAAGATAACAGCAAATATAACCAGAACAATATACACACAAATATACTGGGACATATATAATCTGGTGCATAAAGATACTAATACTAATGACCTGGCCCCAATGCTAGGAATAAACAACAAGAAATTAATCAAGCAGTAAAAGAAATGGGCATTAAAGCTAATTTTTTTTGACTTTATACTCAAAATGAACATATCTGTAATGTCAATTACCTTCTTTCTTCAACATAGAAGAATGTATGTACTATATATCTCTTCTGTGGACTCTGGCATAGAGCTGAAGAGACTTTAAACCACCTGGTCTACCAGTGTACAGGACTAGATCAGGTAAGAAAAATAATGTGTAACACCTGTAGCAGGCTCAACACCACAGTTGTCCAAAGAATCATTAAATACCAAGGCAAATCAACCCCAAACATCAGGGTTGCTACTTTCATTCTTTACTCATTTTGGTGTATGTTCCTAATAGACAATAACACTAGGCATCACCCATCAATATTTAATAATAAATTGACACAAATACAAAACAGAGACAAGGTGATCATAAGCCCCAATTTATATGCAGCAACATGGTTACTTCTGAAACAAAGATCAATGTTATAATTACAGTTGGTGTGAAGAAGAACCACATAACCAATACAAGGAAAATAAGAGAGTGATCACTGTTAACTAACAAGAAAATCTCACATAACATATATTATATCTAGAAGTGATTTTTGTATTTAGAAATGACTTTCAATTTATTGAGAACTAATTGGTATTATTGGTAGCACATCAGTATCCCATAACTGAAAGTCTTGGTTCTCACATAAAAGGAACCAATTGAACAATTGATCCACTGAAGGACACTAATATGCAAAACCCTTATGAAGTATGTACCCACGTATATTAATCTATGTAACAAAACTAGATGTAAAAAGGTATTTCGATGTAAAAATGTATTTCAATGTAAAATTATTTAGATTAATAAAGTGTCTTTTGAAACATAGTAGCAGTAGTAGTCATTGTTGTAATAGTATTAGTATTAGTAGTAGTAGTAACAATAATAACAATAATAATGATGATGATGATGCCACCTAGCCACAGACTAAGTTTCTGGTAAGCAAAAAGCCTATAGACTTTTTTTTCTTTTAAAATAAAAAGAAAGTAAATTCTCTCACAAAAAACATGAAAAAAAGTAGTCTAAAATAAAATATTTTTTTAAAGAAAAGAATTTCACAAGAGAAAAAATTTATTATTAGATGAGGTAAAGGAAAAGATTTTATAACTATAGTACACAATCAAAGATTAAAAATTGTGAGGTGAAAAGCCACCAACTTACATAATTTTCATTGATAACATAATTTAAATACAAATTAATAATAGAAGAGAAAAAATCAGGACTAAAGAAAAAAAAGGAAGCAACTAATTTTAATAATTTTTTCATTGAAAAAAATATTTAAAAAGGACAAAAAGCTGAAATATTGCCTGTTAAAAAAATTGTTATACATTAAAATGGCGATCTCAGAGTTACTTAATCAGGAAGCAAATTCGTCACAAGGCATAAGTAAAACATTTGCCTCAATAGCAAAAAGATTCCCTGATAATGTTAACCCAGGAAAAAATCCAAGATTTAGAAAAACAACATCAAACCATCTAATAAATTTGGATTTAATTAAACAAGACAAAAATACCCCCCTCACACACACACACTAAATGGATGGACAAAATGCTAGAGCAAATTCGAGAGAAGTTTAATAATACAATTTCAAAAATGCTCTTTGCAACTTTTCAAAGATTTTTTACCGAGAAATCAATAGTATTAACTGTTAATAACAATCAATCCACCCTCTTTAGTTCCCCCAAAGTCCTACTAATTGAAGCACTAGAAAAACCTAATTTACTTGAATTGGTACAATGTATAGGTGAATATTAACCCCCTCACCCCCCCATACCTCCTCCCACATATAAACATCCTAATAGTAGATATGTAGCAGTCCAATTCTATGAAAGCAAACAAAAAGATAAATTTAAAAATCTAATTAAGGCACTTGGAAATTTTGCAATAGTTCAAGTAGATGAAAGTAAATACAAAAATATCTCTGGAATCCTAAAAAATACCTAGATGATTTCCAAGGATGATGAACCCATTCAGAACAATAACATCATTTTAATAAGTATATCTTAAGGAGACATCAATTCTGATACTTACAAATAACTTTGAATATAGAATTAAATTACATAAAGAAATTGACCCAGAAAGCATCCCAACACATATAACAGACCAAGAAGCCACACTATATCTATATATCAGAGGTCTAAAACTATGATGTTTTGCATATGGTAAAAAAGGTCACATAGTGACTCAATGTAACCATCAAATTCAAGCAATAAAAAATAAAAACCTTGCAAAAAACCTAGATCAAAATACAGAAAACACTAATACAAGTAACCAGCCAGAAAACCATGATTACCCAACATTTAAAGCAATCAAATTAGTAGATAAAAAGCTTAAAAATGAAACAATAGATAGCACACAAACACATCCTCAGTTACTCCAAGTAAAACAAACATAGAGGAAGAAATAGAAAAATTTAACCATGCAACAGAAATGGCTAATTATAAAGTAATAAAAGAAAAAAATGAATACTCACAAAAGAAATTCCAAAAGGAAATAAAAATCAAACAGAAAACACAATTATAAATAAATAACAACAGAAATTATGGACAATATTATGCAGTGTTTTTCAAATGTTGGAAACACACCACTAAAAATCAAAAGGAAGCAGCAAAAAATTAAAATAACAAGAGAAGGCAAAAACATTAAAATGAACGAGCAGGATTTGAATGAATAGGAACTTAACATAATGCAGATATGGCAGAACAGTCATCAGATGACAGTATGGAAATACAATAACTCTCATTAGAATCAATGGTTTAAAAAAACAAAGACAATGCACTATATATAAACAGACAGATGGTGAATTTACAGGTAGCAAAGTAAACTGCAATTCAAAAAGGGATTGCCCACCAAGTAGAAGAAAATAAAAGTCAAGCATTCTAATTGGAAAAAAAATTCCATTCCCAAATATCATAATCAATTCACATGAAGATAACTATAGGTGCAATAAATGTTAGAGGATTAAACTCTGCTAAAAGAATACAGTAAATTAACAATTGGATACAGTCATTATACCCAGAATTTTAGATCTATTGGGAACAAACATTTATAGTGAATCTCAAATTAATCCAGCACAGTATATGAATAAAATGGGGTTTTGTGCATGCTCCAGTGACTCAGCAATGCCATCAAGTGGCAACCAACAATGCACATTCATTACCTTTAAAATAGTTTTTATAGATGCAAATCTACTAATAACAACTTTCAGTCATAGAAAATTTTCAATCAACATTATATTTGTCTATATACCTACAGAAGCTGACAGTAATTAGCAGAATAATTTCAACTATAAACTCAATTCTTGCAACCAAGCCCCACCCCACTATAATTGCTGGAGATTTTAATATGAGTTATAAAAAGTTTGTCATCAAATGGATACACCAGCTTACAATACCCCTTATGATCAGGGAAGGTTTTCTTCCACCAGACTCAGTATCTTTCTATAATAACAGACATGGAACACTAATAAATCTGATGTTTTATTCTCCCATGTTACACCACGCAATAAAAGTAAGTATCTCACCCTCCAACTTTTCTGATCACGTGGCACAAATAATAAAACTAAATTTAGATACACAATACAATATTATTAACAGTATACAAAAGACAATAACAATGCTACTTCCAAATAATACTTCAGAGGCCCTCTTCTCCAAAATGTATATAATGATAAATAAAATAAATAAAATAAAACTGCACCCAATCTCCAAGTATATAGCATACACAAACACACTCTCATTTAACATAAATCATATTACACAAAAATTACCCACCTCTCTCAAAATTAATCACATTACCAGATGAAATATAAAAAAGGATAATAATGTCAAAACCAGTCAAGAACAATCAAACAAACATAATAAAGTTGACAAAATTATATAATCAAACATTTGATAAATTGAAGCAATATATATCAATAAAAAAAGGAAGATTTGTCTTACACAACAACATACATGGACCCACACATATATTCATTGGGTTTCGGGTTATCCATCCACAAACAAAGTCCCCATGGCTCTAGAATGGGAGAAAATGGTTACAGCAGATTATAATATGCTAGAACTAATATATAACCACTTTAAACAAAAATTAACCAACCATAATCATTTCAAACCAACTGAAGATTTTTTTTGGAAAGCTTGAAACAGAAAAACCATTTAAAATAAAAGATTTTGAAATAATGTTAAACTCAGTCCCAAGCATATGCCATCCAGGATTACCAGGCATCCCACAATTTGTACTGTCACACCTCAGCCAATTTACAAATAATTATTTATACTAACTTGAAAATCAATTATCACAGAAACTATACAATATATGAGGACTATATCTGACATCAATGGTCCCATTCATGAAAAAACAAGAACCTATTTCCACACTCTCCAATCTGCAACCAATCTCAATGGAACAGTTGGGCATAAAAATACTGGAAAAGGTGATAAAGGAAAAAATTGAACAATACATAATACCAACACCAATATGCAAGAAGGGCTCATCTACAAGGCAAGCAGCACTGATATTTAAAACATTAATTAACTCTGTTATTAAAAAGAAAAAATATGAACCAATGACAGTGCAATTATATTTTGAGAGTGCTTTCAATTTAGCACCAATAAAAACTCTATTAAATCAACTAAAAAAACAGAGATACCTAAATCAATACTATATACAATAGCCAATTTGCTTCTAAATAAAGAAATACATATCACACTTAATGAAAGATCCACATTATCATTCTATCCTACCCAATCAATCCCAGAAGGTTCTCCACTAAGTACACTACTCTTTACCTTTTATTTAAACCCCTTGAGCAAATCAGTAAAAAATCCAAGAAATTCCAGTATCAAATACCAATACATACAACCCTTGCATAGCTTATATGGATGATGTCACAGTAGTTCTAAAGTCAAAGAAGCAATTACACACACTACAGGAAGTAATAGAAAACTACACAACAAACTTCAAATTAAAAAATAACACTAATAAATCAGAATCATGGGCAATATATACAGGAAAAACAGACACACAAATTTATCAAGGCAAGCCCAGTAAATTTCTGGGTTTCCCTTTCCACTTGGGAATGGGTCAAATGATAAGAAATATACAAAATAAACTTAAAGTTGAAGCAGAAAGAATCATAGAATCACTCTCCAGATCCTATCTCTCAATCTATGTAAAAGTATCTCTATTTAATCAACTTATAATGACCAAAATCACATACTATCTGCCAATAATTAATTTTAAAACAGGCAATTTTACAAAATATTTCATAAAATCAATTAACTCACTATATAATAAACTACTATGGAACAAAAAAGTAATAGCAATCTCAATAAAACAACTAAACCAACCAACAAAATGGAATGGCCTTGGACTGCATGCAATACAGATTACTTTTCACACACAAAAAATAATAAATCTACTGATTGCCTTATTTATAGATGTTTCCCAAACATAGAACAAATATTAGAAATCACACCCATTAACTGACTGCCTCCCACAGATAATTATATAAATACACTACTGGTAAGTATCAAAACATTAAAAACAAAATAACACTTAAGAATAAATATACTTAGTGGCAAATACAGAATCGTCTTTCTCACAACTAGAAAGATAATAATAAGTTAATGGTACTGGGAATAGATAATGGCCAATTACTCAAAAATACAAAAGATGGTACCTAGAAACAAAATTTTTTAACTTTCTCATCAAAGTCAATCTAAATGCATTATCAACAGCACATTTTATTTGTTACAGAAGATTCTACCTAAATTTTGATCCACTATGTACTTTGTGTCATAGGGAGGAAGAAATACAAGAGCATCTACTGTATAACTATAGAGGCTTAGAGAATGTTAAACAACTGATGTTGAACAATTACAGAAATAGTGAAACCACAATAGAAAAAATGCTGGAAACATACAAGCAAAACAAAATACCAACAATATGTGCAGTCACTTTCAGCATATATGCCTTATGGTGCACCAGATGTGCTTTCACCTTAGGAAACAATCCAAGAAGACACCCTAACACATATAAGAATAAGCTCAAAAAACTTAAAGAAAGAGACAAACTTCTTGCACAACCAGACATTTTTTGCCACCACTTGGTCTCAATTTAAAATAAGAGCATCTTTATAATGGATACAAGAACACATAACCTCAGAAACAATGGAAATCTAGAACAAGCTAATAATAAGAACTGAAATATTAAAGCAATATCAGTTACTAAGGACTCAAATGGTAAAACAATTATTTTATTTTTCTTGTTTTTTAAACATGTATCCTCATATATTATGATTAATACAATGTACAGCCTTATAGGATGTAACCAATTATTGCCTAATAAAGTTTGCTTTGAAACCTAATAGTAATAATAATAGTAATAATAATAATGATAACAATAATAAGAATATATAAAATAAATATCAACGCAATTCCAACAACATACTTCTTATACCATAAAAGGATTATGTTTCAATAGACCCTTTTTGTGGATTATGCCACAAGGCTGAAGAAACCCTGAAATACCTATTGTATCAATGTACTGCATTACAAAATTAAGAACAATGATGTGTGCAATATACCACCAACAAAACATGACCATTAGTCAAATAATCAAGGCTTTTGAAGACAGATCAATACCCAAAATTAGGGCAGCAACCTTTATATTTTATGCATTTTGGTGTATCTACCTAATGGGCAATGACCCCAGAAGGCACCTATCCATCTTCTACAAAAAATTAAACCATATATGTAATAGAGACAAGATAATAGAAAATCCCCATATTTAAGCAGTTACATAGTTACTCACCAAACAACAATCAATGCTATAAGCATACAAAATTGGAGAACACTGAAAATTGAATAAAAATAAAATACAAAAATAAAAAAGGACATGTTTTCTCTCTTTCTCTACAACAAATAACTTTTTATGTAAGAACTAGATAAATTTTCATTGAAAACCATGTAACTAAAGACTATAAAATGTTTGTATACAAAACTAATGGAAAAATCAATGTAAAAAGCTTTGTATTTCTTTGATCAATAAACTTCTCTTTTTGAATAATAATAATAATAATAATAATAATATATACGGGATTCAAACTCTGACTTTCAGATGACCCTCAACTCTCAATGCCATCTCATATTGTTGACCACCTGGATTACACAGGTTGAAAAGATAAATAAGCACCAATATAATAGTTCATGCTAAACTAGCACTCATCAGTTGGTCCAGATTACCATCTCCACATATATATGCAATCTGTGCTCAGTTTTATATTAAGATAGCCAATCTTCATACTTTAATGGACAGGCTTCAAACTATTCCAACCCACAACTCTTCAGCCGTCCATGTCATTGAAAATCTGATGATGGAATGTTCAAAGCCCAATAATAATAATAATAATAATAATAATGATGATGATGATGATAATAATAATAATAATAATAAAAAGAGAAAATATAAATGTAGCCACATGGCTATATTTATGTTTTGCATATTTATTCTATGTATATATAAAATTATTAGTGATAGAAATAGATAATGGAAGTAGATATTAAAAATAACAATTTTATGTAACATGTTAAATCAGGATTATTTTTAATTATTTTGTAAATAATTTTATAGTCTTTGATCAAATATATAAATATAACGTAAATAGTTTTTTTTTTTTTTTTAATATCTTTACATTAAAATGTTCTTGTATAATTTTTATTATTGAGATTTAAAGCTAGGGAAATCTTATAATATTTTAAATCTTTCTGTGTTAAATCATTTGAAAGCATTGATAATATGATCTTTGTTATTGCATTTTTTCAATGTTTTTTTTTTTTTTGTGAATAAATAATCTGCTTTCAGAAATAGTCATATAAGATGAAGAACTACAAACTGAACAGCTCCTATAAAGGCAGAAACTAAAGACTAAAAAAGAAAATGGTATGACAGTGATAAATACTATGGCATTGCTCCTAAAAAAATAGGTAGCAATCAAGTTGTTAATGATGATTAGATAGTGAAGATGAAGGTATTTTGTTTAAAGACAACAATGCAATGCAGTTAAAGCAAAACTATTTTATGGAAATTTTACTTGGTAATCATTCTGAATTTAGAGCTGATGACTATCATAAAAGTAAGAGACAAAAATTATAGAATTTTTGATTTCAAAAGAACATAGCAGTAATTCAGATGTGAGATAGAGTCAAGAAGGAAACAGCCCAAGAAAAAATAATAAAAGTGGAAATAATAATTGAAAACTTAAGGCAGTTCTGGGAAACAATGCCAATCTAGAAAAAGAAAGAAATCTCCATGTAAATATGGGGGAAAGAGCTAAAGAAAAAATCTCATTTTGATTAATTTGGCCACTCTGGAGATGATATTGCTGATGAAGAAGATGAAGATGACATTAGACTTGAATGTGAATATAAAAATGAATATTATAAAAAAACACTCTGAGTACAATAATAAATTTTAACAATGAATTGATAGTAAATACTTTTAAATACCATTTTTCTCAGAGAGAAACTGCAAAGAAAGAAAAAGAAAAACAAAATCAAAATAGTAAAAATGAAAAAGATGAGGAGACAGAAATACATGAAGAGTTAATGAAAGAAAAAATAAAAGGAGTATGAGAAGAAGAGGCTGATAATAAATCAATAGGGAATGAAGGATTATCTAACAAAAAACAAAAAGAAAAAACTTAAGAGGAGCTTGAAAAGAGAATGAAGAAGCCCATTAAAACTTAAGCAGACATATGGCACAATCAAAATAAAACAGTGAATGATTTTTCCAGAAGCAATAATTGATTAGTTCTAGTCCACAAAGGAAAATGACAAAGAGAGATTTTTATTTTTTTTATGTTAAAGTTTCTCAGGAAAAGCAACATTTTTCTAGTCATCAGACAAATAACTTTTCAATTAGAATAGCTGGAAGTTATACATTTATTTTAGTTATTTTATGTAAAAACTAGATTTAAGAATTCTGTATATGTTTTAATTTGATATTTTAAAATTTAATATTTAGATCACTAAGAATATTTATTTTAATCGCATCAAATGTATTCATTTTAAATCATAAACATCTTATATTTTTTAAATACAAGCATAATTCATATACTTGGTGTCAAATGTAATTATGGGAGATTTGAACACAGACTTTCAAGCTCTTTTCAGTTATCCACTCTATCGTATACAATCAATACACATGACCACATACATATGAAAAAGATAAATGATCTCCAATATGTGTATTTCATGCTAAAGCAGCACTCATCAGTTGGACAAAATCATCTATCACTAATATATATAATCAGTACTTAATTTATATTAGGATAGCTTATTTTCAAACTTTAAAAGATAGGTTTCAACCTACTCCACTTTTCCAACTATTCAGCCACTGAATATTGATGAAATTCCCAAATCTCTTTGTTGATGCCAATATTATTGTCATACTCATGTTGACTTTAAGTCACACTAAACATTTAATATATATATATATATATATATATATATAATGTTTATGTATATATATATATATATATATATATATATAACCTTGTCTATTTAAATACACAGAAGAGAGATGGGCAGAAGACAGGCTGAAATCTGTAATGTTTATTTTGAAATACAAGCTTAATTCATATACTTGGAGTTCAAATGTAATTATAATGGATTTGAATACTGACTTTCAAGCTCCCTTCAGCTATCCACTCCATCTCATACAATCAATACACATGACTACATAACATGTGAAAAAGATAAATGATCAATATACGTATTTTGTGCTGAACCAGCACTCATCAGTTGTTCTAGATCATCATGTCTGACACATATGTATAATCAGTGCTTGGTTTATATTAAGATAGAAAATCTTCAAACTTTAATGGATAGGCTTCAGTCTACTCCACTCTCAAACTTTTCAGCCACATATATGATGGAATTCCCAGATCTCTTGTTGATGCCAATATTATTGTCATGCCCATGTTGACTTTAAGTCAGCCTAATCTCTCATGTATAAAGCCTTGTCCATTTAAATAGTTCCAAGTATATGAATTATGCTTGTATTTCAAAACAAAATATTACAGATTTCAGCTTGTATCCTGCCCATGTATTTAAATGGGCAAGATCCTATACATGAAGGATCAAAGTGACTTAAAGTTAACATGAGTATGTCAATAATGTTGACATCTACAAGTGATTTGGGTATTCCAACATCAGATTATAATGGTATAGATAACTAAAAAGTTGGAGAGTGGAATAGATTGAAGCCTATTCATTAAAGGTTGAAGATTTTCTATCTTAATATAAACCAAGTACTGATCACATATATGTGTGGGAGATGATGATCTGAACCAACTGATGGGTGCTGGTTCAGCATGAAATACATATATTGAAGATCATTTATCTTTTTTACATGTATGTGGTTGTTTATCAGTTGTATAAGATAGAGTGGATAGCTGAAGGGAGCTTGGAGTTTATGTTCAAATCCCCTATAATTACATTTAAACTCCAAGTATATGAATTACGCTTGCATTTCAAAAAGAAATATTACAGATTTCAGCCTGTATCTGACCCATCCCTCTTCTGTTTATTTAAATGGAGAAGGTCCTATGCATGAGAGATCAGAGTGATTTGGGTTTCATCATGGGCATGCCAATAATATTGGCATCAATGGCTATTCCATTATTAGATTTTCAATGATATGGATGGCTGAAAAGTTGGAAAGTGGAGTGGATTGAAACCTATCCATTAAAATTTGAAGATTTGTTATCTTAATATAAACCAATCAGTGATTATATATCCAGACCAACTAATGAGTACTGGTTCAGCAAATAATACATATATTGGAGATCATTGATCTTTTTCATACGGATGTGGTTAAGTATATTGGTTGTATAAAATAAATTGGACAGCTGAAGGGTGCTTCAAAGTCTGTATTCAAATCCTCTAAAATTACATTTAAATTCCCAGTATATGAATTATGCTTGTATTTCAAAAAAAAAAAAATTACAGATCATCCTTCTGCATATTTAAATGGAGATGGTCCTATACATTAGAGGTCAGAGTGACTTAAAGTCATCATGGGCATGACAATAATATTGACATCAACAAGGGATTTGTGCATTCCATTATCATATTTTCAATGGTATGGATAACTGAAGTGTGGGAGAGTTGAGTAATTTAAAGCCTATCCATTAAAGTTTGAAAATTTGTTATCTTACTATAAACCGAGCATTGATTATATATGTGTGTGCGAGATGATGATCTGAACTAACTGGTGAGTGTTGGTTTAGCAAGAAGTACATATATTGAAGATCATTTATCTTTTTCATATGTATGTGGTCATGTTTATTTGTTGTATGAGATAAAGTGGATAGCTGAAGGGTCTGTGTTCGAATCCCTTATAAACTACAAATTTACCTCTATTGAGTGCATCTGTGTATATATACACATAACACTTATTTACATATATATTATACATTACAAATAAAATACATAAATTATATGCTCACCAATTACAATTTGTTTTAATAACTTCGAGCGTATTACGATGAGTTGATTTCCATAAAACTTTCTTTTTTTTTCATCAATTGCATTAAACATACTTTTGATAAAAGTTATTGTTTCTGATTTATTTGTGGGAATTTTTTTATATATATGTAGATGAAGTTTGATATAGAATGATTTTTACATTTATTCTCTTAAATTAAAATCTACTTACTTATCATGTTTTTAACTAGATTCGTGGTTACATCTTTGCCGAGTGATTGGATTATTAAATTATATTTCAATATTTAATTAGTATATTAAATTTGTCGATGTAAAGATGAATGAGTAATTCTTTCATGATGATAGATTCCTGAATAATTGGTCAGAAATACCTAACTTTAATCAATTTAATAATTGCAAACTATTTTGTTATAGTATTGTTATTTTGATTTTAATTTGTTTTTGTGGGTTTTTTTTTTTTTTTGTAATAACCGTAGGTTTTAAATATATATAATTATCAATTAAATGATATAGTTTCGGAGATATAGCGTTTAAAAGTGTTATATAATCATTAATTGTATTTAATTAAACTTGATATCAAACCTAATACTTCAATTATAAAATATAACGAGTTTTGAAAATGAAAAAAAAAATGAAAATTTTGATAATGAAGAATGTTTTGCAAAGATATATTCTGAAGTAATGAATAATATTTCTGTAGTATAATTTTCATTATACCACTCTTATGCTAGGTAGCTAAAAGTGGATAGAAAATATTCCATATCTTGAGTTTTAGAGTGATGTAATAAAAATTACTCTATAGAAATATTATTCATTACTGGATAATCTGTGATCTAATAAGTGGCTAATAAAAATTATCAATAAATGATTTGTGTTAAAGTTATGAGGGCTGCACATTTGGCACATCGATTAAACCTTAGTAATTTGCTATTTATATATATATATGTAGTAATTTGCTATATATATATATATTAGTTTCCAACCAGACACCTAAACAGTCACAGTAAATATAGCAACCAATATTTCTAACTGCTGACAAGGCAACCTTCACACCTTTTAATAGCAAGAATGGAAATCCATTCTTACTAATGGTCCATTGAATAAATATGGACACTTAAAGATTGCAACTTGACTACAGAGTATGAAATATTATTACAATGAAGTTTAAATAAACCTCTTTAAACATGAAATAAACATGTCACTATTTCGCTTATTATTTCTAAATAATACGGGGCAATTTAAAAGTATTGCATTAAGTAATGTTTTAGATGACTATTTATTAGTCTGCATTATAGTGACATGTTTATTTCATGTTTAAAAGGTTTATTTAAACTTCATTGTAACAATATTTCATACTCTGTAGTCAAGTTGCAATCTTTAAGTGTCCATATATATTCAATGGACCATTAGTAAGAATGGATTTCCATTCTTACTATTAAAAGGTGTGAAGGTTGCCTTGACAGCAGTTAGAAATATTGGTTGCTATATTTACTGTGAATGTTTAGGTGGTTACTGGTTGGAAACTAATTACATCATTATCCCAGATTAGCTTTAGGCACTATTTCGCTTATTATATATATATATAAGAGATTGTGGTCTAGGCCAACTGATAAGTGCTGGTTCAGCATGAAATGTTCTTCTTGGGGATTATAGATCTTTTTCACGTATCTTTGATCATGTGTTTATAATTACATCCCTTCACAAGGTGTTAAAAGTGGATAGAAAACATGCCATGTTATTAAATATAGAGTAATAAGAATGAAATTAAAAACAAAGCATTGGGTAATACAAAAAAAAATGCTTAAAAAATATATATATCCACTGTATTTTGTTCCAGTATTTTTCAATATTCTTACATACATATATATATATATATTAAATCAAAGATTTTCATGGGCTACAGTTATAAATGAAATTTTATCCAAGTACATCAATGTATAATTTATTAAATATATACATATAACAACATTTTGATAAAGTCATACTGATCATTAACTGGGCAACAAATATTATAAAACAATTATTTTACACTTATATAAATCGATGTTCTGACCAGGTCACATTGATCATCAACTGGGTAACATTATAAAATAATTGTAAAATAATTATTTTATAATATTTTTTATCCAATTGATGACCAATGTGATCTGGTCGAAATGTTGGTTTATATATATATTTTTAATAAATTATACATGGATGTACCTGGATAATATTTCGTTTATATGTATGTCTAACAGATGTCTTTTTTGTGTGTGTAAGTACGAACATTTACAAATAAGGTAATTGTTAATAATAAATTTAAAAAATATATTTACATATATTCATTCATTTATTCAAAAAATAAAATAAAAAATGGACTATATTGTATTTTTAAAAAAATAAATAAAATTAATAACAAAATTATCATACTTTACTTGCAATTAAAGATACTCTGGGTAACATCCTTTTCACCTATAGAAGCACATTAGCAGTCTTGTTAGTAGAAAACTATGGCCTTTCTAGTTATTTTGATGTTTTTAGGCCCTTATCAACTTTGTAATCTATATATTCAGCCCTATTTGTTAATACCCATTTCAGATTTTAACTTAAGCTTTTCAAACTTCAAGTTTTCTGATGTAGTGCTAAGAATGTTTTATAGTTCTATTAAATCGATAACTTTCACTTTATTTCTTCAGAAAAATATTTTATGAATTTACTTAAATTTTGTAAAACTTTTAGCTTTATGCTAAAAATAATTTATTATATGAAATTCTTTACCACATCAAAATAAAGAATAAAATGTATATACTTTCAATGTAAACTGAATAAACTGTATTAATAAACATGATTGTACATGGTGTACCAAGATGGAAAGATGGTTGCTGCCACATTGTAAAATTGGTTAAATTTATGAATTTTACTATTTTTATTTGTTGTTTTATTTACTTTTTTTTTTTTTTTTGAATAGCATATAATTGTAGCAGTGTATATTGATAAAAGGCATATGACAGTTTCATTGTACTAAATAAATATTATAATAAAAGTTTTATTGCATAATTTTTAGTGTTGGTGAAAGGAATGAGTGTGTGTATGGATTAGTTAAAACAATAGTTAAATATGTAGATTATATAAAAGATTAATTGTAATTAACTTTAGCTTAGTCATGAATTTATTTTAATTTATAACAGTATAAATTAATTATATTAACATAAAATATTCTTATATAAAAGTACCTTTGATTATTGAACTTATTCAAACAGTAAACATAAAATGTCATCTGCTTTTCCAAGCATTATATGTTTCAGTGTTAACACATTGTCTATTTATTACAGAATATTAACGTCTGTTTATAAGAATTGGCTCTTTAAATTTCACAATGGAAAAAATTCTGCAATATAAATAAAAACAAAAGCTATTAAAAATAGATATCTAGCCATTTTGTAAATAATTTTTTTAAATTTATCAACAAAATATTTAGTTATGTATACATTTTATTTTGTGTTTCATCAAATATAAAATAAATCAGTCTATAATTCTAAAATCTCTAAACTTGAACAGCAAACAAGTAATGTCATTTAATAAATTATATGTAAATTCAATAAGTAATACATAGATAAATCAAGATTTTGTCTAGAAAAATGAGTAAAGGAGCTAATTGGTTTTTAATCATATAAAAATTACAATAAATAATTATTCAACTAGTATTTCAGTTTTCTTTGACCATGAAAAATCTTATAACTTGTTTAATTTTTGCAAGAAGAAATAAACCATGGGGGGGGGGGGTAAGGAGGTAGTTTTTTACAAAATTAAATATGAGATTTTGTAATAAATAAAAGTAATAATATCAAACTACTAATGCTAGAAAAATGATGTGATTTATTCTGTTCACTATCAAAATAAGTTCTATTGATAGTAATTTCAGTTTAAATAATAATTGATACTTTTGTATAAGAATATTATATGTCATTATTTATTTATAATGCTATTGCAATTTAAAATAATTACATGTATTATATAACAATTCAATGGGTATTTATTTATTTGCATATGCACCTTGCAATTTCTCTATATTTATTCAGGTCACTTTTTCAATAATTCATTATCATTATCTTTTTTAGATTAATTAATCATTTTTTCCTCCATCTCTTTTTTTTTCATTTCTTGTAGTTATCTGAAACTTAAAACTTTTACTGCATTAGATGTATAAGTACATATATTACATAATGTAATTGAATGAATATTTATTAATGTACATATTGAAGCAGTCGGATCTGAGTTCGATCCTAGCTTCATGTTATTTACCCTAATACTAACCTTAAATTTCCGATGCAATGGGGCTTTGTACGTTCAATCCACGCTAATTTCCATAATGAATAACTTATTTCAAATGCGTAGCAAAATTAATTAGTTTAGTTTAAAATTGATCAATTCTCTAAATAAATTCATGATAAAATATTCATGAATTTATATATATTAAATTGCGTGGATTGTGCGTATATATATTTGTAAATATTAAATATATATAATTGTTCGAAAGTTTCATTGCGTCGGGAATACTTGTTTTTTTTCACCTTTAAATAATTTGTAAAGTTTCGGTGATTAAAAGCTACATTCCTTCGATAAGCTTTAAAATTCTTAAAAACAATAGTAAAGCTTTATGAATTGGAAAAAGA
This sequence comes from Epiperipatus broadwayi, assembly GCA_028023455.1. Lineage (NCBI taxonomy): Eukaryota > Metazoa > Onychophora > Udeonychophora > Euonychophora > Peripatidae > Epiperipatus > Epiperipatus broadwayi. The sequence continues at coordinate 6,249,238 of JAQFVV010006212.1, forward strand.
TAAGGATTCATTTTTCTAATTAAATCATTTTCAGATTTTAAGAATTCATTTTCAATTAGAGAAGGAATTCAAGCTAATTAGTTTGAAAGCCTTATCGAGGGAATGTATTTGAAAACAACTAATTATAAAAAAAACACATTGATAATAAAATGAGCGCTAGCCGGAGGCATCAGTGAACAGTATATATAGCCCTGAAAAGTCAGGAAAAAAGGCTAGCTTTTGTTGTCGAGTAGTGCAGTGAACTCTGTGCGTGTTAAATTGTATTCATCATGATAGAGGGCTAGAACATCAGGAATCTGGCTACGGTTCCATGAAGTCCCTAGAAATCTTCAATAGTGCTGCGGAGTCTTTCCGGACCAATCAGACTGCTAACATCATGAAAAGCTACTAAAAATGCTGTTCCAATAATCAACCAAATGGTGCCTACGTTTCACCGACTTGGATGTGTAACTTAAGAACCTAGCACAGAAGGGTAATATATTTCTCATGAACTCTAAACTCTCTGGCCAGTTCGAACTTTATTTTACACTCCTTTTTAAGAGCTCTTTATTCTCTAATGTAAAAATCTTTCTAACACCTTTTATTTACGCTATTGTAAATCTATATCTTAATTCTTTAATCTCTAGTCTTTAAACTTTTCTCTTCTTACTTGGCGGTTCAGTTAATATATATATTTGTGTGCTTTATTAATGTTCGTTTATTTAAAATTATATGCCAATAATCTCTCGACTCGATGAGCTCCTTTGTTCTATTTGCCTCACGCAAATAATATATTAATTTTAAATAGTAATTCTCACCCATTAGAACTAAATTTATAAGTTCTATCAATCATCGAGTCGAAAGAAATATTACATGTTTACTATTTTTATAATTGGCTAATAATCAATTATTAGCTCCGTTTTTACCTATGTCCCCAGCTCCTATCTAATACACAAAGGTTTATATATTCACAAAATGTTAAAATATTATTTTCTCGTTCCACTAATATTTATTAACTCAAATATAATGTTAAATGTTTTATTGCAAAAGGGCCGATAAAGGGTTAAATAGATTCTAATTCAACTTTTGTTATTTGTATTAAGATTCAGTAAGAGCACGATGATTAGGGCATAATTAATATAACTTACAAATACTTTCAAATAGTTTGTTAAAAGCTCGTTTGACTTTAATTAATTGATCAAGTTACCACGTTGAGCATTCTATATGGGTTTTAGTTTTCAATGATAACTATCAAGTCATCATCATCGAACGTTGCTGACATGGGGCAATGTTCCGCTCCATTAGGCTGGTCGGTGATCATATTTCTCTTATTTAAAATTATCAAGAAGAAAGTACTTCCGCTCCCTTCATAGTAGTCAAAGGGCATAAGACTTGTTAAATGCAAGCCACCATAGGACTTCGATCATCGACTAGCAATCGTCTTTCAAGTGGATTTTCCGGAAAAGCCTGCTCGGATGCTCGTAATTCGTGATGAAGTGATTTAAATTAAAGTCGAACAAATTCTCAAATATATTATTAATTCAATAAGTTTCAAATCAATTTTAACGTTATGCCCTAAAATACGTTTTGCTCTTCATGAATAGATTTCCGAACGTGAAAATAAATCTCACATTCCACCGTAATAAAATTAGAACAATCATTTCCGTTCTTAATGAATACCTTTATCCGCCTTTATATTTCTCGTTGGGGGCATAGACATAGAATTCTATGTTGTGTAATAATTGTTGGCATATGATAAGGACCGCCACTCTTATTATATTTGTAAATTCTCTTAAAGACTAGAGGTAATTAATGCATTCTATGTTTTATGGAAACGAAACAAATTATTCTTATTAAATATTTTCTAACATACTTGGTTTCTCAGTTCATCATTCTTTTATAATTATTTAAATGTTAATACTCGCTGTCTGTGTTGGCAACCCGAACATACATATGATTCGATTTAAAAGTAGTCAAAGTTAATTGATATTCGTGTCAGTAAAAGGGTCTCTAGTCCTCACCAACCGTTGAGCTAGTTCTTGGTGCATGGCACTGTGCCGTCGATTTCTGCTATCTGAGCTGTTGAGTTGGGTTTGAATTCAGTTTTGGTTCAGCTGAGTTTGAATCCGATTTGACTTGCGGTGGTGGTGGGTTTCGACCGGTACATGGTTATGTTTTTGGCGCCCAACGTGGGGCTCGACTTAATAAACCCCACACATGCCCTGGAGATAGTAATTTTGTTTTAGTTACTCAGATCTCAATAAATTAAATGTTTAAAGTGATATTTTTGTAGAATGTTTTATATATTTGAAAAAGTTATGCGATTTATAATGCATAACTGAAATGATTTAATAAATTAAAATATCACTTTCTAATTCTCTTCTTTATAGTTAAATGTATTCAAGATTTTTTTTTAAATGCAAAAGACTGTTAGAATAATTATTTAAGTATATGTGTAATTAGTTATACGTGTACTATATATCCATATATATATATATTATACATTTGTTTATACGCGTTCATGACAGTAAGAAAATATCGTTAGCAAAGTAGTAAGAGCAGATCAAAGCATAGGAGTAAAATAAGTGAAATAATTTGTCTATGTCATAAATGAAATGTTTTTCTATGTCAAAATTAATTAGTATCTTAGTTTTATAATATAAGATATCCATTGTGATATCATGTTAAAAGTCTTAATTTTACAGTATTGCTTGCTAGCACATATATTTAATGTTCGCTCTGTATTTTTAGTAGCCTCAAAGTAGGCGAAGACCTTCAAACTGGGAATTATCTGTCAAGCGGTCCGATGCAGTGTGACATTACGCTTTAATGACAATAATTTCTAGAGTAACCTCAAAGCAGGTGAAGACCCTTTGTGTACACCAAGCAGCCAGATGCAGTTGGAAAAATGCTTAAATGGTTTGCACGCTTTCATGCTAGCAAGATTTAGAATAATATCACCAATAAAAGTTCTTGTAATATTAATTTTGACATTTCTTTGTGTGTGTGAAGCCTCATGCTTAGTAATATTTAAACTCCTATATTTAAACTCTGGTCAGGAACGCATTATCTGTTATTCAGTAATAAATATTCATCATCAATTCAATTGTTTTATCAAAAATTAAGTCAATCATATGTGGTTTGGGGGTCAATGGGTTATATCACATGCCCTATTGATTTCATTTTGCTTACTCCATATAAATAAATTTGTCAGCAAATTTGATTGTCAGCACAGTAGTGGGTCAATCGCCATAATAAAAACCAAGTGTGTTCAATACAGAATTATTTGTTCTACCTGCTAATACATAATATTTGTATATCACTGTATAGTTTTTTTTTCAGACATGGGAGAACAGAACAGTTGAACAAAGGGAAAGTGAATAATGTTTTTTCTTATCTTTGATATTTTTGAATACATGTCTCACTCAAAGAGTTAATATAAAGAGCTAATCAACAAAACGTAGGTAAACTAAAAAAAAAAAGCAGATTACATAGATTGGGGAAATAATATGCAGCAGCTAGTGAAGATTGGGACAATGGACCTGTAGTCAGATACCTAGTTAAAATTACTGAAGAAAAAATATTTTTTAAGCATACAGAGAGTACTATAAGTTAATTCACATTGTTTATTATATTGATTCACTTGCAAAGATGGAAGAACAATTAGATCAAGGATTGACTGATGATAGTGATGAGCCTTCAACCACCCCCAGTGAACGAGATTACTTTTAAGAATCATATCAGTAAAAAAAAGCGCAACCATCAAAGCAGAAAGACGGCTCAAGATGATCGAGAGAGTTTTCATATGATCCTCAAAGAAATGAGAGAAGATCGAAAAATAATGATGATGATGATGGAAAGAATTTTAAGGCTTGAGGAAGCACGAGGCATCCAAACCAACCCAGAAATTGCAAAGCATCCTCAAGCAATAGGCACTTACAAAGCTCCAAAAAAATGATGATCAGACCACACCAAAAGAAGTTGTGGACAGCAAAGAAGATGACAGTGAAGATGAGGTCAGTCACGAAACAGTGGAAGAAGCTGATCCAAATACAGAGAGGGAAAAGGAAGATGTTCAGACTACATGGAAGACAAACCCCGAAATGAGTCTAAGAAATCTACCGAGACCATCCATTATATCTTCTGTGGAAGTTCAAATTTTTAGGGGAAGTCCAGGAGAAAATCCAATAGATCACATACACAGCATTAATGATTTTTTTTGCCTATACACTGTAGCAGAAAAAGAAAAGGTTATCATAGTGAGCCACTACTTAAGAGAAGCTGCCAAGGCATGGTGGAAGCTATTAAAAAAACCACCTACCACGATCCAAGGATATGAAAATGCCATCTTAAAAAAATATTGGAGTCAGGAAAGGCAGGAGGGAATCTTGCATAGACTGAACACACAGAAGTATCAAGAAAATTACAGATAGGGATACGCAGCTTACTTCATCCAGCAAGTGACCACATTCAAATCCCTCACAGCCTTCAAATATGAGGACCAACACATCATCCGGACGATTAGACATCATTTACCCCCATGGATCCAAAGAGTCATGCTTGGGATGTGCCCTATGTCAATAGAAAAGACCATAGACTTTTTGACTGCAATAGACTATGGGAACTTGACGCCAACCAGGAAAGACCAGGACTATGACCATTACAATGCCAGACAGTTAAAACAATATGTACCATCTGATCCAGGGAAACAGTAAGATAAACTGTAGAGACATATATATATATACAGAAGACCAACTGACATGACCATAGGAAAAATGAGACTTGATAAACGGACCGATTTATTAAACTTAATATAAGTTGAATATTCAAAAAATTGATCGCAGTGAGACATGTATAATTTTTGTAGTTTGGGCAGGTTATATTATTCATGCTCAGGCTGTTCTCCCAGAGTCTATACACTTATGCAACTATATCCTGCGTAAGTAAAGTCATTTTTTTTCATTGTTTTTTTTTTTGAAGTGAAAAGAAATGAAGCAGTCGGATCTGAGTTCGATCCTAGCTTCATGTTATTTACCCTAATACTAACCTTAAATTTCCGATGCAATGGGGCTTTATACGTTCAATCCACGCTAATTTCCATAATGAATAACTTATTTCAAATGCGTAGCAAAATTAATTAGTTTAGTTTAAAATTGATCAATTCTCTAAATAAATTCATGATAAAATATTCATGAATTTATATATATTAAATTGCGTGGATTGTGCGTATATATATTTGTAAATATTAAATATATATAATTGTTCGAAAGTTTCATTGCGTCGGGAATACTTGTTTTTTTTCACCTTTAAATAATTTGTAAAGTTTCGGTGATTAAAAGCTACATTCCTTCGATAAGCTTTAAAATTCTTAAAAACAATAGTAAAGCTTTATGAATTGGAAAAAGATAAGGATTCATTTTTCTAATTAAATCATTTTCAGATTTTAAGAATTCATTTTCAATTAGAGAAGGAATTCAAGCTAATTAGTTTGAAAGCCTTATCGAGGGAATGTATTTGAAAACAACTAATTATAAAAAACACATTGATAATAAAATGAGCGCTAGCCGGAGGCATCAGTGAACAGTATATATAGCCCTGAAAAGTCAGGAAAAAAGGCTAGCTTTTGTTGTCAAGTAGTGCAGTGAACTCTGTGCATGTTAAATTGTATTCATCATGATATAGGGCTAGAACATCAGGAATCTGGCTACGGTTCCATGAAGTCCCTAGAAATCTTCAATAGTGCTGCGGAGTCTTTCCGGACCGATCAGACTGCTAACATCATGAAAAGCTACTAAAAATGCTGTTCCAATAATCAACCAAATAATGTCTACGTTTCACTGACTTGGATGTGTAACTTAAGAACCTAGCACGGAAGGGTAATATATTTCTCATGAACTCTAAACTCTCTGGCCAGTTCGAACTTTATTTTACACTCCTTTTTAAGAGCTCTTTATTCTCTAATGTAAAAATCTTTCTAACACCTTTTATTTACGCTATTGTAAATCTATATCTTAATTCTTTAATCTCTAGTCTTTAAACTTTTCTCTTCTTACTTGGCGGTTCAGTTAATATATATATTTGTGTGCTTTATTAATGTTCGTTTATTTAAAATTATATGCCAATAATCTCTCGACTCGATGAGCTCCTTTGTTCTATTTGCCTCATGCAAATAATATATTAATTTTAAATAGTAATTCTCGCCAATTAGGACTAAATTTATAAGTTCTATCAATCATCGAGTCTAAAGAAATATTACATGTTTACTATTTTTATAATTGGCTAATAATCAATTATTAGCTCCATTTTTACCTATGTCCCCAGCTCCTATCTAATACACAAAGGTTTATATATTCACAAAATGTTAAAATATTATTTTCTCGTTCCACTAATATTTATTAACTCAAATATAATGTTAAATGTTTTATTGCAAAAGGGCCGATAAAGGGTTAAATAGATTCTAATTCAACTTTTGTTATTTGTATTAAGATTCAGTAAGAGCATGATGATTAGGGCATAATTAATATAACTTACAAATACTTTCAAATAGTTTGTTAAAAGCTCGTTTGACTTTAATTAATTGATCAAGTTATCACGTCGAGCATTCTATATGGGTTTTAGTTTTCAATGATAACTATCAAGTCATCATCATCGAATGTTGCTGATGTAGGGCAATGTTCCGCTCCGTTAGGCTGGTCGGTGATCATATTTCTCTTATTTAAAATTATCAAGAAGAAAGTACTTCCGCTCCCTTCATAGTAGTCAAAGGGTGTAAGACTTGTTAAATGCAAGCCGCCATAGGACTTCGATCATCGACTAGCAATCGTCTTTCAAGTGGATTTTCCGGAAAAGCCTGCTCGGATGCTCGTAATTCGTGATGAAGTGATTTAAATTAAAGTCGAACAAATTCTCAAATATATTATTAATTCAATAAGTTTCAAATCAATTTTAACGTTATGCCCTAAAATACGTTTTGCTCTTCATGAATAGATTTCCCAACGTGAAAATAAATCTCACATTCCACCGTAATAAAATTAGAACAATCATTTCCGTTCTTAATGAATACCTTTATCCGCCTTTATATTTCTCGTTGGGGGCATAGACATAGAATTCTATGTTGTGTAATAATTGTTGGCATATGATAAGGACCGCCACTCTTATTATATTTGTAAATTCTCTTAAAGACTAGAGGTAATTAATGCATTCTATGTTTTATGAAAACGAAACAAATTATTCTTATTAAATATTTTCTAACATACTTGGTTTCTCAGTTCATCATTCTTTTATAATTATTTAAATGTTAATACTCGCTGTCTGTGTTGGCAACCCGAACATACATATGATTCGATTTAAAAGTAGTCAAAGTTAATTGATATTCGTGTCAGTAAAAGGGTCTCTAGTCCTCACCAACTGTTGAGCTAGTTCTTGGCGCATGGCACTGTGCCATCGATTTCTGCTATCTGAGCTGTTGAGTTGGGTTTGAATTCAGTTTTGGTTCAGCTGAGTTTGAATCCGATTTGACTTGCGGTGGTGGTGGGTTTCGACCGGTACAATATATACTAGGTAATTCTCTTATTTTATTCAGGTGATTTTATTCAATAATTAATCATAAATTAATTAGTCATTTTTTCTTTTATCTATTTTTTTATTATTATTTCTTTTTAGTTATCTTGAATTTAAAACATTTATTTACTAGATGTACAAGTAATCTTCATCATTGATTACATACATCATATGTTGGGTAATATACTCAATATTTCTAAAAAAAATTACAAGTTATTGTACACTATTTATAAAATCTTTTTCCAACTTGATATTTAAAAAATACTTACATTGTGCTTAATTACAATAGATTTAATATTTCTGCACATTCTTCCAAAATATACTCTGAGATGCTAAATTAAACTAGATTAAGAGGATAGCTTAACCTTTAATCTCCAGTTAAGAATACCTAAAAACCTTTACACAAACTAATAGCAGATGAATAGTTGGGTTGGCTAAAGACTAATAATCTACTAGACATTATTAAAAGATAAAGTTATCCACTAATTATTATATATTATTATATTATATATTATTATTATTATTATTATTATTGTTATATATTTTAATTCTTTAATTAAAATATCTAGCTATCCACTTACTAAACAATAATTAGATAGATAGCTAATGTGCTATGTTCTAGTTGCATAGTAAAAAAATTTAATTCTTGTTTTAAAAAAATCTCAATTTTCCTTCAGAATTATGTTTCATTCAGATTTGAATCTGACACCTATGAATAGCAAGTAGATGCATTAACTAACTAACCATATAAATATATAATTAGAAGGGATTTGAACTGAAACTTTCAAGCTTCCTATAGCTATCCACTCCATTTTATACAACTGATACTGACCATATACATGTGATAAAGATAAATTATTTCCAATATACATATTTTGAGCTGAACCAGCACTCATCAGTTTGTCCAGATTATAATTTTATATATATATTGTACCACTATTCAGTTTTACATGTTTCTTTTTTTTTAAAAAAAAAAATTATTATGATTAGTTTTAAGATTTTTAAAAATGAAATTATGCAAAATTAAAAGTACTGCCTCATATTTTTTTTAGAATAAAATTTCTTGGCAGGATAGGGAACAACTTTTAAATAGAATTAGAAAATAGATTTAAAAACTCTTTTTTTCTTTCTCTTGGTAAAGAAAACTCCTTTTATAATGTATAAAATAAGCAAATGTTATGGACTAAAAGTTAGTCAGTAAAAATAAAATCTTTGTAAAACTTTCATTATGTAATTAGTTTATAAGATTTCAGATTGATAACAAAATGAAAATCAATAGTTGTATTAATTAAAAAAATTGTACAGTGTCTTATCTAGGTTGTTTAGATGAAGGATTAAAATAACCAGAAATGTAAAATTAATTAAAAAACATTTCAAATTAAGATCTAAATTGAAAAATAAAAATAAGTAATTAAAATAATAGGAAAGAAAAAAGTATATAAAGTCGCTCTCTCTATTATTATTCAGTCTGGTTTGTGATATGCAGACTGGTCTGCATTTTGTGATCAAGTTATTCCAATCATCAGTTTGTTATTAATCTGGAGTTCAGGTTCTTTCTAAAGAATGCCAAATATTCAGAAATTGTAAACACAGCAGTAAGCCAATCATTACAGGTTCTTTCTAAAGAATGCCAAATATTCAGAAATTGTAAACACAGCAGTAAGCCAATCATTACTGCTGTGGTCAACATTAATGAAGAGGCTGCATAAGCCATAGATGTGTCTGACAGGGCTTCATGCCTCAAAACTCCACAAGTCAATTATTCCATCTGGAACAGATGCTGGAAACTGATGCCAAAATCACAAAATAGATGCTACCCCTATTCTCTCTTTCTCTCTTCCATTGCTGATTCACAGAATGGAAACAAGTCATGAAGTCATTGATGAAGAACCAAGAAACCAACCAGTTGGAAAATGCACACAAATGAAAACTTAGGTAAAGATACTTTAAATAACTAAATATATTTTGATCACTGTCTATAGATACTTTATATTTAAATGAAATGAACTTTAATTAATAAAGAACTATCATAATCTAACCTGAGTAATTACTTATATGTTTTTATATGTAAATTTCAATATTGTGTTATATTAGATATGTGTGTGTTTAAATAAATATTAATGTTTGCCTTAATTGTTATTTTGTTTATTTTCTCTTTCTCTCTTATCACTGCCTCACTAGTAAATTATTATAAAGTTACTTTATGTGTTAAGTAAATATTCTGGATCCTGAGACAGAGTGTGAGCTAGTCATGGGATATTTCAAGTACTGAATTATGGACCTACTGTGCAAGCATGTTAATTACTTCTTGTAATTATCTGGAACCCGAGATTTACCTCTAAACAAATAAAATACTTGGGATGGCAGGAGTTTGAATCTAGCAGACAAGGTGGACCATTGTCTGGAAATGTGATCATGTTATGCTTTGCATAGTTCAGTCTGACTGTAGGTATCATTGATGTCTCTGATATTGATGATATTCTCCCCTCTGCTTGAAGGACTGGTCCGTTCACATAATATTATAAATATAAAATTTAAAATGTTTGTTAAATAAGGTTTAAAACTTAATTATTCAACCTTCATCCAATGGATCTAGTTCAATATATATATATATAGCCAGTGCTCAGTTTATATTAAGATAGCAAATCTTCAAATTTTAATGGACAGTCTTCATGTGTATCAGTTGTATAAGATGGAATGGATAGTCGTAGGAAGTTTGAAATTCCTTCTAATTACATAAACTTCAATATAGACAATATACCTGTATTTAAGTATTATATATATATGTAATATTAAATAAATCATTTAAATAGTAAATGCTGTTATAGTAAATGTAACACACTCCTGATAGTCATCTGAAAATACAATAATAAAAAAATGGTAACCACTTTCAAATTTAGTTCTCTTCATGTATTAATTATAAATTTTATTAAATGCACATTATTATATTAAGTAATATTTACTAAGGCTGTAACCTTTAGAAATAAGCGTCTAAAAAATTCGAAGGTAGGGACCTCTACAGGTCTTAGCCACAAGTTTACGCTAGGAAGAAAAGAGGGAAACCTTCTTTACTTCAACCTACTTTTATATATATATATATGAATAGGTGAACCTAAAGGTTACAGCCTTAGTAAATATTACTTAATATAATAATGTGCATTTAATAAAATTTATAATTACAACTTTAAATTATTGCAATAGATTTCTTACTGTAAGATCTTTCCATTGACTCATTGTAAATCATAAGATTTCGTGAGTATTAATGTATAATAAGAATTGTGGACTTAATTAGTGAAGTATTGAATAGCTTCACACTCTTAGATCTAACCACTTCAGCTTCACCTATTCATATATAAAAGTAGGTTGAAGTAAAGAAGGTTTCCCTCTTTTCTTCCTAGCGTAAGCTTGTGGCTAAGAACTGTAGAGGTCCCTACCTTCGAATTTTTCAGACGCTTATTCCTAAAGGTTACAGCCTTAGTAAATATTACATCATGTATTAAGAAGATTATCTTGAATAACTACAATAGGAGATATATCAGTCCAATTTTTTATTGTGAGTTACTTATTAAATAGTTTGATTTTTACTCAACAAAGTAAAGAAATTCCTTCTTATTTTAAATTTTATAATAGGCATTTAAATGATAAATATGTAATGAAAACAATCAGAGTAAAAATATATATTTTAAATAGATAATTTAAACCAGGGATAGATTACCTTTTTTCTGCCAGGAGTCATTTGAATATTTATAATATTATTCATGGGTCATTAAAATTTATAGACTTAAAACTTAGCCTCCTATATTTGATCAAAAATTTAATTAATTTACCTCTAATAATTAAAGATGAGTAACTTTTTTAAATGGCAAGCCAATTTCAACGTTTCCTTTTTAAATGAGGTCAATATTTTTTTTTGTAAATTAAAGCAACATCATTACTATTATTAATGACTGTTCCACATTGAATGATGATTTTCTGATTCTCCTTGTAAATATTCTTCATGACATATTTATATTCTTAAATTTTATTTTACATTCTGAACAGATTAATTTTACAGCAACGATGGTGTAATCTTTTATAAAATTCTTTGTATGACTTTGAATTTTCCGATTTTTTAAAAAAATAATGTGACTTGCTGCTTTCAAAGAAGTTTTTAATTTGTTTGTACTTTTTATGAAACATGACAGCTACTTGATGAAGCTCCTTTTCAAAATGTCTATTTTAATTTTTTTTCCCCAATAATTTTGTTGTAATAATAAGGTCTTAATAAACATTTCCTCCTAATATTGTGTTCTTTATTAACTGAAATACTTTCCAAACATATCAATCACTTTGGTTTACTATTTTTTTCTATATAAAAAAAATTATGTTTTGGTCTATTTTTTTTTTGAAATGCATTATTTTCTGTATCAATTTTTATTATCTTACTCAGTGTAGCCATTTTAATAAAGAAAATTAAATTAAAATAACAGAAGTAAAATTCGAGTTTTATTTTTGCTACTATATGTTCATCTATGAAAATCACTTTAAAAAGAAACAAAATGTCCTATGCCATGTAGATTAAATCCATAGTCGGATTATATAATATAGATAATTTTTGGGGAATATTGCACTTTTAATAGCATTGGTGGCCTAGTGGTTAGCATAGCTGCCTTCCAAGCAGTTGACCCGGGTTTGCTTCCCGGGCAATGCATTTGACATATGAAGAAAAAAAACTAGAACTATTATAAAGATTGGAGACAAAAAAAGATGTAGTTGAGAAAATAAATATTTTATTTTACTTAACTCTTAATTTAATATTTTCTCTAGGCACATGTTTAAATAGAAACTTTATATAAGACCATTTTATTTACATTTATGAAAATGTCTGTAAGTCAGATTGAGAGCTTTCAAATATTGGAATTGTCTTAAGGGCCAGAGATTCCCTAGCTTTGATTTAAATAGTAAATGCTGTTATACTAAATTTCTGCTAGTCTAAAATAAAAAAGGAATTTTTTTACTTTGCTAAATAAAAATCTATCTGTTTAATAAGTAACTGATAATAAATACTTGAATTGATTTTTACTCACACTTCTTGCTATAGTTATTCAAGACAATCTTTTTAATATATAAAGAGAATTAATTTTAAAAATAGTTACTACTTTCTTATTATTATATTGCCCGATAACTAGCAGCAGTATCCCTCATTTCATATAAGAGTATTTACTATTTAAAGTATCTATTTAACATTATATATTTCATTTTGTAATGGTTTTCATTATTTATATATATGAATGTAATAAATGTGCTTATACTCAACTATAGAAAAGCTTGTTATTTCTATGAATTAAATATGGCTTAGCGATTTTGAGAACTTATCGTGTTCTTATATTCATATCAAGATGAAATATAATCATATTGGAAATATACAATTACATTCATTTCTCCATTATGATTGTAGTTCATCTTGCTATGAATATGAGAATGTCATAAGTTCTCAAAAGCGCTAAGCCATATTTAATTTATAGAAATAACAAGCTTCTCTATAGTTGTATATAAGTGCACTTACTACATTTATTACATTCCCTATAGAAGAAGTATAAATAGTTAACATCATTACATATATATGTAAATTTAACTGAAGTTACTAACTCTCCAATTATTTTGTTAAAAAAGTTAGTGCACTAGCTTTATGAGTTTATATTGTGGAAGATAATTTCTCACAAAAAACAACAACAACAACGTAAATGCGTGTTCGTAAATGTTTGTATCATTTCCAATAAATAATTATAGTTCGTCATTTTTCCAAATAAATATTGCCGGACTAATACGTATGTGAAATTTCAGTGCTGGACTAATATGTAAATAGTTTTGTGGAAAGTGATTCCCAAAATGCGTGCAAGTCAGATGCCTAGAACATCATATATATATATATTGTTTACGGCGACTTCACAGATTTAAACATATATTTTCTTCATATACTAGGTGAATAAAGTTTATCGCAAATAAGTATTAATTTGTATTTTTGAATTGCTAATATAATGTTTTATTGGTTTTAAAATTATTACCATTACTTTTTCACAAAAAAAGAAATTAATATTTTCCTCTTTCAATTTTTTTAATTCCTAACTACATTCCCCCCCCCCCCATGTGTCATAGCATCAGCCGGGAAGCGAATCCGCTAACCCGGGACAACTGCTTGTAAAGCAGCCATCACTGACCTCTTGACCACCAATGCTTGACATTTCCTAACTACATTTGAGCATTTTAATATCTGTAATAAATATGTAAAAATTAAAATCAGCAAAACATCACATGATCTCCATTTCACTATACTACTGTATGGAGAGTTTGGTATTCTTATTATGTAAGAATTATTATATACTAATTATTAGATATTATCAAAATGAGTGCATTTAAGTATTTTTGCACTTGAAATATTAAATTATGAAGATGAAGGTATGTGTAGGCAAGGATCTGGACAACTAATGAGAGCTAATTCTCCCAGAAGTTCATTTTAGGAATTATTGGCTTTTTACATATGATTTCAACTATGTACTTTAAAAGTATTTAAAGTTTCGAAATTTTCTTGTATGTTGTATATATATATATCCGTGTCTGTATGTGTATAAGAGTGTTTAAAAAGGGACTTATGACATACTAGTTAGTGCACTTCTCGAGTTACTTTTTTTTTTTTGAGCTCTAAACAAGCTTAGAATATTCTTTCAGGTAGCAGTCAGTACAATCGATTGGCTAATTTTTTATCCTTAAATGGGTAATTAACTATTCTTAACTAGAAAGTAAAATAAAGACATAAAATTGTTAAAAAAAAACATCTCTTGGCAGTAGATAAGTCTTGTGGGTAATCTCTCTCTCTCTCTTTCATTATACATCTTTGGGGAAATGTTGGACAGGTCTTTGTCATATTGCGGCTATTTGAAGATTGTTTGCCTTTAACCAATATATAAACTTTGCTCTTAGCAACTAAAACTTTTAATGAGCTATTTTAAATATGATCTTCAGTTTATATGCTTTACTAATAATGACAAGAGAAAAAAAATCTTGTCTCCTTAGCAATTGCAGAGTTGTTATCCAATCAATAATTGGCTTGTTGTAGGAACTGTTGATATTGCTGGGTAAAGCCACAGGTAGCTGGTAAAATATAATCGGGTTAATATTTTAGCTTGTAATATACATTGGGGATATTAACAGGATAATAAAAATTAGATTTTCTTGTTACAGCTTTCCAATCTGATTAAAGCCTTGACAGCTTTCCAAACTGAAACCAATTACCACTGAATAGCTGAGGAATGCTTTTATATTTTCTAGCGTTCTCTCACAAAGATATTGTGAATAGAAATGTAAATGGTTTCAACTTTTAACTAGTGACATAAAGTCATTTACGTGATAATCAAAAACAGAAATCATTCAGAATCTATAGTAATAAATGTTACACATTATACAATTACATTTATTTCTCTAATGCGATTATTATCAGTTTTATGTATAAAAATGCAAACTTGTTTTCAAATTTCTGATTAAATTTTTCAAAAGTGATTAAATTTTGGACAACTACATTGTATCCATTGATTACAAAATAGCATTAGATGTTCAATGGTAGCAGAAAATAAATTATTTGTAAACTACTTTAATAAATCGTATTTTTTTTTAATATATCTGCATGCACATATATATATGTGTGTGTATATATATATAGAGAGAGAGAAAGGGAATATATAATCTGCTAATAATAGGAATCTTGAAATTATTTGACTTTTAAAAGCAAATTTATTAATAACAAATATTTACAATTACATGTATAAAGCAAACACACATATATATATATCATCATCACAATTATATTACCATTATTATTACATGTTATTAAATTGGCTCCGATTATTTTCTTATGAATGATATTTCATCCATTAAAAAAAAAAATTAACGAAATATACAGAATTATTTATAATCGTTTCTCCATCAATACCTAATGATGTTATTGGTGTTGTCATGACTACAATCAATTGGCACAAACATCATCCTGGATTATTGCTACGCACTATAGATACTAATAATAAGTTGGTATGAAAAAGTAAATAGAAAAAAGTAAACCAAAACATAAATTTGATAATAAAGATACAGATTCTCTTTTAAAGATTGGTAAAGAAAAATAAAACAGTCTGTATAAGAAGTGGTATAATCAATAATTTAAAAAGATTATACCTAGATTTATCATCTTTAGTACTCCTGGAAGCATGCACACACATGATATTAATTAATAATATAAAAATTAAATTAGATAAGATGGATTGATCAAATATCATGTATGCCCGTTGTATATGCTAGAAGACTAGTCAATCAAACTTCTTATATGTATAATATGGGGAAATAGTATGAATTTAAAAATAAGAATGATGCAACATCTACTTACATATAAAAAAGCAAAAAATTATTCTACACCTTTGTGAATATTTTATAATCATGAAAGTGATATAGGTTTCATTCAGCTATGAAGTACCTCACAAAAATATAATGATAGAAAAAGATAAGGAAGTACAGTTTATTGCATAAAAAAGAACGTAATAAATCAAAGAGTTAGTAAGAATTCAATTATTAAATAAACTACTAACTTTTAAAATATTATTTAAAGTCAAAGTGTTATAATTTTGATAACAATGAATAGGATGCTAATGCATTAAAAATATTCCAACTTTACTCTGTTAATTATATGTATTGTAACAGTACAGAAAATGGGATGACATTGGATGGTTCAAATATATCATCACTAAATAAATAAAATATCATAGTCAATGAACAAATATAAATGGAGCATGAGAATCAACATAGAACAAAATATAAGATAATTATTGATTATATACATCACCAGCATTAATCAAAAATAATAATTAGTCATCTGTTGCGAATAAATCTAAAAGAGGCTAAATATAACACAATGTTCTGGATGCATATATTTAAGTGCTA
The DNA here is from genome assembly GCA_028023455.1 of Epiperipatus broadwayi. Lineage (NCBI taxonomy): Eukaryota > Metazoa > Onychophora > Udeonychophora > Euonychophora > Peripatidae > Epiperipatus > Epiperipatus broadwayi. The sequence continues at coordinate 6,265,735 of JAQFVV010006212.1, forward strand.
AAGTATTTATCATAAAAAATAATACTGGTAACCTGATACATCAATAATCATCAATGCTTGTGGCCACATGGTATTTTTTAAGCTTACTGGTCATCAATAAAATAATAATTGTTATAAAGTTAGTAGACATCAAATGTTTCCTTTACTTTTGTGTCATCCAGAGAAATATTGACGGTCCAAACACAAACATATACTCCTACATCTATATAAACTAACCATTATTGCTTGTAATTAGCTTGCAATGCAGAACCCTAGGGACTGTGATTGTAAATAAGAGAAAGATAATACTTTAAATCTATTTTAGTATTAAATAACTTCAGTGGAATAACTTAAACAATGATAATAACAATAAAATTATAGGTTCTATTAAGTATTCTATAAATATAAATATATCATTCTATTTTGATTTACAATTAATAGAAAATATAAGTTTACATGACAAACACATAAGAGCACACAGATATTTATGTATAATGATATAAAATTAACATATTCTAATTGCTGATAAACTAATAAAAATTATGCCATTTTAATAAGATATACATAATAACCAATATTACACATATGACTACACATGTAAATATATACACACACTTGTATTTATATACTAACAATATTTCATTTGTCAATAATAAATTTATTAAATCCATATATCCATACAGGGATAATCAGAGAGAGGACAGGAAGGGCATCTGCCTCGGGACTTGCAGCAACTCAATATGTTAAACAAAAATATAGGAGAAAGCAAAGCAATGTCACAGCTCATAGAATGACCTTAATTTTACAGTTAAATTCCCAAAAAAAACATTTGAGAAAAACTTTTCCAAGCATGCATACCATGAGTTGAAAATATAGGCCAGTTAGGGATGAGGTGCCAATTTGATGACTCCATGATGAAGGTGACTGCAGCACTTGGCTCAGCAAAACTAATAGTCTCAGACCATGTCAGTCAGTTCTATTTTAAAAGTATTTTACAATACTTACAGTGCTAGAGTAAATCTATCCTAACTATGTGCTATTTGGACTTGATCTGCTTGCTTGTTTCTGCTATTTGTAATTAACTGTTCCCAGAGTCCTGTTTTTGGCCCTGTAAGTAAAAACTCATTTCTTCTCTCTGTCCCCCACAGTCTTATTTTAAATTTTGAAGAGCCTCTAAAATATTAGTTACCCTGGCCTTCACATTTTTTTGTAAAGGCTCTGTATCCATATTATTATTTTTACACCAGACATAATTAATTTAATGTTGAAAGTATAAAAATAAAACAAATGCACACATGTGTGTATTTTAATGTAAAATAAAATATTTGGTACTAATTTTAAATATTATCATCTTACAAATTGGTTTATTAGTACATTAATTTTAATTGTAAATAAAAGTTTTTTAAAAAAAAACATTATCCTGGTTTAAAACTTCTTTTAAAACTCTTTGCTATTTGTTTCTTCATTTACAATATTTAAGAAAGACTTCTGAACAGCACTGCTGTATGGGTAAGAAATGGCTTTGTGCAAGATAAATTTTAGATCTCCCCCCACCCCCATTCTATAAAATAAAATTTGTAAATTAAAAGACACCCCCCCCTCGTGCTTTCACAATAAAAACTTGAAAATATAGCTTTAGTTATTAATGTGTTCAGTAAATACCTTAAATGTTTTATTTATTTATTTTTACAAAATAAATGCAGAGAATAAAACACATGCTAAAATAAAATGAATTAATGTTTAAAAAAATAATTTAAGAAACAATAATTAAATAATATTTTAAAACAAAATATTTATTTAGTAAATTTAAAATTTTTAATTTTTTTTCTTCAAAAGTCTTCATATTATTTTTTGGACAATCCTTGCAAAATTGCTAGTAGAGATAGGAAATATCTCCAAATGAAATTTTTTTAAAAATATCTCAGTTTTTTTTATCATATTTAAAAAATTACCACCACTATACATACCCATAAAAACATTGAACTTTTTTCCTCTCTTTCTTGGACCAGCTCTGATATTATATAAATAATTATATAACGTATAAGTTACTTACCTGGTTATTAAAAATATTATGTACATTGAGAATATGATTATTTGAATGCTTCATTTTTGAGCTCCATCCTGCATAGTGAGGAGCAAAGAGATCCCAGATTGTTTCCATTATTCTTTGTGAATCAGAATTTAGATTAACATTAACCAGCAGGTCAGTAATTCATTAAAAGTAGTTCTTGTTTGTTTGAAAATGTATTGAAAATCTCTCATGCATAAACTTATTTACATTTTCTATTAACAAAATTATATTCCTTCAATAATAAAATATTTACATTATTATTTAATTTTTATGTGATGTTATTCCACTATTAATAATTATAATTTATTACATATAATCCAATATTTTAAATTTTCATATATACATTGTTTATTGATATAATGTTTATATTTTATTAGGACCACCAAACTATATCAATTTTAAATAACATGGCTGTTATTAACACCTTGTTAAATGTTCATTGTTTTAAAAATCCATTTGATAATGTTTTTTTAATTTAGAACCTCTCAGACACAAAACCTTTTTATGTTTTCTATTAACAAAAATAATTTCACTTGTTTTCATTCAATAATAAAATATTTATACTACTATATATTTTTAATGCATATTAATAAGTCCTATTTTATATATTACACTTTATTATATAATTTGACAATTAGGAATATAGCCAGAATTTATTTAAAAAAACAAATTTTAAATTTTCATATGAACATTGCTTATTCAATACATTTTTAGAAGCAATTAAAATGTCTTATATTTTATTTTGTTTATTCATAGATTATACAAAAAAGTCAAAAATTTGGTTTATTTTACTAGATGTATTTTTTTAGGCTTTATCAATAGTGCAATCATATTGGGGCTTGCATTAAATAATATTACCATGAAATTTGCTAAGACTTAAATATTTTGGTGTGAAATAACATCTTTTTAAAAATTATGTTTTTCACTCATTCTGTTTTCTTAGATTTGGACCATAGTGCAAATATTGATTAGTTACATGGTTTTATCTAGAGAATTTATCTAAGGAAAAGCTGTCTAGTAAAATGTGTAAAAAATTAATACAACATCTAAAAAAAGATAATACTATTATTAAAAATAGGAAAAGCTATTTAATAAAACATGTAAAAAGATAATAATAATAATAATAATAATAATAATAATAATAATAATAATAATAATAATAATAATAATAATAATAATAATAATAATAATAATAATAATAATAATAATAATAATAATAATAATAATAATAATAATAATAATAATAATAATAATAATAATAATAATAAAAAAAAGAGAAAGATAACATTTTTAAATTTTTTAGCACAACATATCAAAATCAATCCCAGACTTCACATTTCAGAAACAGTGACTCTAAACTAAAGTCAACACCACATTTAAACTCTGTAAAATGTTATTGATAAAGATAATTTCATCATATGCAGAATTAATGTAATTATGAAACAATTTTTATTTTTAAATAAATTATTATTAATAATAATAATATGTTACTTTTTATATAAATTAAAATATTTAAATAAAAATGACTAAAAAAATCTAAACATTTTTATTTACATATAAATTTTATTAACTGTAGTAATGAAAGGGCATCAGCCTATTCAGTTTTGTGCAATGGTAGAGTATTCATGAAATATATTTTGAGATTTGGGCAATTGTTACAAGAAGCTTCAATAAAGAAATATTCCTCTTATATTTAAATAATAAATATTTACAATTGGAACATGTTTCTAAAAATAAAGTGTTTCAGAAGTCTAAACATTTACATATAAGTTTTATTAATTATTGTGGCAAAATATTATCAGTCTATTCAGTTTAGCATAATGATAAGAGTATATATATGTAGTATATTTTGAGAAAATTCAAAACTCAGGTAATTGTCACAAATAAGTTTAGTAAAGAATTATTCCTTTTATATTTAAAAAGAAATCTTTACACTCAGAATGTATTTCTAACAATGACATGATTCAAAAATGTAAACATTTTTATTTACATATAAATTTTTATTATTTATCTCCCATGATGAAGTACGTTTGTGCTTCACACAACATGCACACCTACATGAGACAGCCTTGTTTCTGAGTTTACATTTCTAAATACAAAATAAAATATTTTATGAATGATACTAAAAGAAATCATCTGGAGACAAACTGGTCATTTACTCATATTTTCTTCCCATACTTTCTCTCTAGTTGGATAATTTAGTCAAAAGTTATTTGCTTTTAAAACTTATAAATTACATATTTAACTTTAACTGCAAAATTAACTGTTTGAAATAATGTCATTTTCAATAGATATTTTCTACTCGCCAGCTAATGTCTGTTTGTGAATTAAATCTCCTGTATATACTGTATATATATATATTATAACAGGATGGTGTGACATTGTACTATTTATGTATGTTGCAAGTCCAACGATTTACATTGCTAGATATAATAGGATGGGATATATATGTGATTCATGCCCAACAACTTATGGTTTTGAAATTGCAACCATTTAACTATGGTCATCCATTTGGCCTTCATGTAAGAGATTACACATGATATGGTAAGTCAGTTATTTGATGATTTATCTAAGTTGTAAGAAGTGTTTCCATGATGATTAATGAATGAATGGGATGGGATTCACACTTGCAAAACTTCCCTTACTTCATCTCTCTTGATCCTCGTTATGTCACAGAATTTAAACTCAGGGAAAATGTATAGGTATTCTATTTCAAGGTACAATTATTCCATAACTGATATGTGCATTGGATATATGTAAGTGTGATTAATTGGAAAATAGAAAAATCAAACAACAAACAATTAATTTCATTTCATATTTAATATTAAACAAATTGATTTTGATGATGATTGCTATTCATAATTTTTTATAACAAAGTGCTGTATGTTGCTATTCATAATTGTTAATAACAAAGTGGTGTATGTGTGTTTAATTATTGCATGGGCATGATCATCCTTTGTTTGTATTTACTAACTGTTTTTATTCCATACCTTTAGTCACTATGAAAGATGGTCATTTCCCATCCCAATTTAACAAACTCAAATTTACATTGAAGACAAATTGAAACTATATTTTAACAATTAATTTTTTGATGACTAAAATTTTCTGAAATCATTTGGTCATTAATTTCTTGCCTGCCTGTCTATATTTTGAGATCTGTTGAGAGTTGCTTATAGATCCTGAGTCCCCTTCTATTCTGGTGTTATATAGATATATGATAGGACAGACCAATCATTCAAGGGTTCATCATGCATTCCAAATAACAAATAACTAATAATTAAGTTAATTAAACCCAAACATTGAACATAAAAAATATTATAACTGTCAAAATGTTAGTGCTTAATGTTGAATAAAATTAAAGTCTCATCTTTCAAGTCAGTAGACTGATGTAACAACTGGCAACCAAAAACAGGCAAAACTCACTGTATATATTGCCACACACAGCAAGCTAGAGTAATCAATGGATGCCAAAAGGCTTGTGCATAAAATCCCCATCTAGTGCCTACTCATCCAATATCCCCAGACTAGTTTTTGGCTTATGGCCTTCATCAGTGAGGAGCCTTGGATCTGAGAGCATTGCACCTAGATCTTAGGATCTAATGAAACCCTCCAACAACCACCTTTTATCTCCATTTAACTACATAACTATGAATCTTAAACTGAAAACACTCTAGCTTGCTGTGTGTGGAAATATATATAGTGAGTTTTGCCTGTTTTAACAACAGTTATACACAAGCATAAGAAAAGGTGGTCATGTGATGTTAATTGGCAACCAAGTCGGGAGTCTGCCTCTAAATTTTTATTATTAAATGAAAAATAAAAAAATTGAATTGATAGCTCATCTCCCTCTAGAATAATTGGAGGTTGGATGAATTGACTCTTTGTTTCAAAAGAAAGAATTCAATTTAACACACAAAATAAGAATTAAAAAAAATATCAAGATATAATTTGGGATGTTAATTCAGCATAATCTAGCCTTAGTTCAAAATCTTGTAATCCAGATGGTGACACATCTGAGTCTCTTTGCTCTTAAAAAATTTCCTTTTCATAAAATGAATGGTAGTCCATGGAATGATCTTCGGTCACCACCTGGGTCTTCATGTTGGGGACTCAGACTCTTTTATAAACTATTTTTCCTATCATTTCTTTGTTTGATTGTAGAATGTTGTAGATCTTTTACTATTGTGTTTGTCATCACGTTAATTTGAAATGATAATCATATCAGAAACTTTTGGCTGTATGACAAACAGCTCCCTCTCCACGATATTTTATCACTTCTTAGCCACGCATGCTTTGTTGAGCTTATAACTTGTGTTAAAAATATAAGCTTTATAGAATTAAGGTGGATCCTTTAATTAATTTCCTCAAATTGCAATAATAGTGGTTTATGAACTTCAATATTAAGGATAATTAATATAACAAATAAATTGATTTAAGAATTTATGAAGTATTTTTTCTTGACGACATAATTTATTTGCCTTCCTTTTTTCTTAAAAAGAACGAATTTGTTTTATTTTGTCTAATGTTTTATTTTTAGATTTTGAGTTTCAAGTTCACTCTTTGCTTTCATTGTTAACGTCACTTTGATCTTTTTATATATATTTTTTTAATATACAGTATATAATTTTATGCTGGATTAATAATAATAAAACAATTTAACATTAATGATTTCTTTCTTTTGTTTTTTGAGATTTTTACTTGCTTGCGTTTTAGGATTTGGTATACATATAAATTAGTATTGTCAATAATATAATTTTAACTGACAATTCTACACAAAATTATTAACATATAATCAATAATATGCTTTTGATTGTGTTGGTAGATTCAGTCTCTATAATGTATGTGCGATTGGTAATTTTTGTGTGATCGGTTAAATGTATCTTCGTCTTGTGCTTTTTTAGCATATAGATGAAATAGTATATGTATGTAATATAGCATAGTAATTTCTCAGTAAACTGGACAACACCAAAGTCTCTCAGTAAGCTGGTCGAAGCATGTCTGTGATAGAACAGTAGACTGTCCCATTGTCATTTTCAGGATAGGCATATGTCAGATAAATGTATACAGTTGGTCAGCTCCATTTACTCTCTACAGTTTGATGAACTTCAGGCAGGCAAGAAGTTTAGTTCATGCATATGATCTATGAATAATAGAAAAGCTGTCCCTTACTTCCATGTGGATCCAAATTCGATTAACATGAAACCAGCAGCTGCTGGCTTGCACTCTACATTTGAATTCTTTTTATAAATTAATAATGATTTTTTTTTTTCAAATCCACTTTTTATAGTTTATAGTGGAATTTGAAAACAGGATAACTAAGTTTTTTTTATATATCTTGATCAATAACAACAACAAAAAAATAACTTTTGAATTCACATTGATCAAAACCAACGTTTATCTGAAATTATTTTTAATACTTCAGACAAAAACAAATTGTAGAATTTAAAATCGAAGTATATTATATAAAAAAAAATGTTTTCCAAAAAAATTTACATTTATCAAAAGTAGTTTTAATTAAGAAAAAGTTCCTTACTTAATCCAATTAAAAATAGATAGGAGAATTTTATAAATACTAACCACTATAAAATGATAAGTTTATTTTAGACTTTTTTTAATTATCAAAATCAGAATTAAATAAAACGACGAATAGAATCTTTTTTGTGTGTGTTTGATTTACAGTAATTTATAATATATGAATTTTTTTACTATACAGGCTTTTTCATACCTGCACTCCAATATGTAATATATAGGGGACTTGAAGTCAAACTTTCACCCAACCCTCAATTATCCATTGCTATTTCATACTGCTGATACACTTGATTGCACACATGTCAAAAAGATCAATAATCACCAATGAGATATTTCGTGCTAAACTAACACTCGTCAGTTGGTCCAGATTATTATCTCCACATGTATATACAGTCAAAGCTCAGCTTATATTAAGATAGCCAGTCTTCATATTTTAATTGACAGGCTTCAAAACACTCCATCCCACAACTCTTCAGCCATCCATTTCATTGAAAATCTGAAGGTGGAATGCTCAAAGCCCACATTGGTGCCATTTTTTCTCATCCTACCCATGTTGATCATAAGTCACTCTGATCCCTCATGTACAGGACATAATCAATTTACATACATATACGAGAGAAGAGCAGATTTTATCAAGTGTATCAGCAGTATGAGATATCATGGATAGTTGAGGGTCACGCGAAAGTCTGAGTTCACATCCCCTATATATTATATATTGGAGTGCAGGTATGAAAAAGCCTGTACTCTAGAAAAATTCATATATTAAATATAATGCTTTTAGATCTTCCCATCCATCATATATGTATGTGAATGGATTATGTCCTGTACATGAGGGGTTAGAGTGACTTATGGCCAACATGGGTAGGATGAGAAGATTGGCACCAAAGTAGGCTTTGAGCATTTCACCTTCAGATTTTCAATGAAATGGGCAGCTGAAGAGTTGTGGGGTGGAGTGTTTTGAAGCCTGTCCATTAAAGTATGAAGATTGGCTATCTTAATATAAGCTGAGCTTTGATTGTATACATGTGTGGAGATGATAATCTGGACCAACTGACGAGTGCTGGGTTAGCACGAAATATCTCATTGGTGATTATTTATTTTTTCAACATATGTGTGATCAAGGATATCAGCAGAATGAGATAGCATGGATAGTTGAGGGGCATATGAAAGTCTGAGTTCAAGTCCCCTATATAATAATTTAAAATGCTTTTAAATGTCATTATTATTTAACCATTAATCTGTTTTTCCAGTGTATATATTTTAAATAAATATTTACAAAGAAATTTTGTTTGTGGTCATTTCTACTTTTCCTTTCAACTTTTATATATATATGTGCACACACACTACTATGTTGTTGTGTGTCATTAGACACTTCCATCTTAATATATACATATATTAAGTGTAATAATTCTCAAGGTTAAATGACTAAGTGCTGACTGATTTTAATGATATATATAGCTAACACTTCATATAAAATCTTATCTTCCTATGGTAGTTGAATTACTGTTTGATATATAATAAAAGTATGGCATAATTAATAAGATGCAGTGAAAGAAAGAGAAATAATCAACCAATTTATACTACTACTATTACTACTACTACTACTACTACTACTACTACCACCACTACTACTACCACCACCACTACTACCACTACTACTACTACTACTACTACTAATAATAATAATAATAATAATAATTATTATTATTATTATTATTATTATTATTATTATTTGACAAAACTACAGCATTAAAACCAATTACAGAATTGTGCCATAATATAATACAATCAAATAAGTATATATAAATTAAATAATATATATGTCTATATGCCATAATTTCATGAAATAATATTAATAATTTTTTTAAAATCTAATTCCAACTTATTAACATCAATAAAATCTTGATTAAGAAAAAAGATTTTAATGTGTCACAAGTGACACATCAGCAACATTAGTGTAATGATGATGATGATGATGATTTAAACACTCTAAAAGCTATAGGAAAAACGGTAATGCTAACAATTTTATTATAATTTTTATTAAGGGTTAGATGAAAAGCAATGGATAAATTACCTCTATAAATGTATAGTACTATACAATATTTTTCCTGATTTCTAAGTCATTGATTTGCTATCTCAATATCATTAATATTATTTATATGAAAATTTGGCCCTATTTTATTTACATATCTTTTTTAAAAAAAAAATATTAATTTAAGATTTTAAAATTTACTCTTATATATAGCAATTATATTACAAATTGTGTATGAATAAGTGTAGTAACTGAGCATTTGCAATTGCTTTTACAGCTTTGTGTATAAATATCATTTACTGTTACTTTAAACTCATGAATTATCTATGAAAGATAATCCTTTTTAAGTTTTATAACAAATTGTTATTATGCAGGTCATCAGTAGTAGATTGAAATTAATGATATCTTCAGTATTTATTTACATATTTTTGTCAGGATTCTTTTAGTTAAAACTTTATTTGATTTTTGAAATGTTTATTTTTATAATACAATCAAACCTGACCTTATTACTTAATCAGGTCCACAATAGATTGTTCTTTTCATTTCCCAAACAAAGAAAATAATGTAAATTTTAAAGCCTTTGGCATTAAATAATTTACAAATATATTTACTATAATTTGATTTATTACACTCAATATATAATTATTTACTTAGGTATATGTATGAAATTAATCAAAGTGATATTAAATCTTTAAATTATCAAGTGTCTCACTGAGATTGTTTCATTACACTGTCAAACTACAGAATGAAATAGAAACTATAAAATAAAAGATGTTCTGAATATTTTCTATTCAATTCATTTCACATATTTGCAGTTCTTCCAACTAATTAATGTTTACATAATGGCATTATGAAGCAAATCAAGGAAATGCATATGGGCCTTGGGTCTCAAAGTCTTATTTACTGTCCATCTTTAAATTAAGGAATAGTAATAAAAATATTAACTTATATATTATAAATATTTTAAAAGGCCTCTTTTTAAAAAATATTGCTTAGAGGACCAAAAATTCTAATTATGTTATTATATATATGCATGTTTTATTGTGATCTTCATCTAAATGCTTTAATATATTTTCAAATTAGCACACATACGCACATATATTGCAATAAAATAAAAATATGATAAGTATAGGAAAGAAAGAATTTAATATATCCCATGAACTTAATACACCAATTGCAATAGAATAAAAGTATAGCCCACTCATTGATTGCCAATTGTAATAGAATAAAAATACAAACCTAATATTTCAGATCATCCCATAAATTTGGGACCTAATTGTAACAGAATAAAATGAAAATAATGTTAATAGAGCAACATTATCTAATAAATACTAATATGCTCTTGTTGGGTAAACCAATTGTAATAGGATAAAAATACCTAATGTTGGTAAGAAGCTTTGTTATTCTACAGATTTATGCACATTAACTTATTATTAATCAAATATATAAAATTTTCTCTTTTAAAACCTCATAAATTTACCACATCAAATTGTAATGGAATAGAATGTTTACATTTACTATAATAAAACTCAAAATGCAAAATTACTCATCTAGCATACCTCCCCATTTGTAAAATGACAGTCAATACTTCAAATAGCCTTACAATTTTCAATATCCAAATCATGATGTCATAAAATAAATAAAAGAGACTTATTTCACACTTATTTAAATACATTAGCAAATACACTACAAATTATCCTTCAAATCAATAAAAACAACTTATTAAACTCTAAATTATAATTACTCTAATCTGCATAGTATTATTAATATTCTATTATAGCAAATGGTAATGTTAAAAGATAAATATTTAAATTAAATATATAATCTAATCCAATGAGCTTTAAATCTAAGCAAAGTAAGTTATATATGCAATTACCAATTTTATAGCATCACAAAATTACCATTTTTCTAATTAAATAAAAATAAGTTACCATAGCGTACATCCAACAAATAATAATCTAAATGAATGCACTAACCTCCAATTATAATTGCCTTTGCTTACCCTAAATAACTAATATACTTATACTTTATAAAGTATTGAACTCACTCAGATATAAGTTTTATCCAAAAATAACTTTTGCATATAAAAATAATTATGGTGATTTTCTAATTATACCAAATTAATTAATCAATTATCACATAAGATGTATATCCAGCTCAAAAGATAATATATTGTATTTATAATAGAAAAAATAATATGTAATAATACATATATTTTCCAATCCAATCATCTGATTCCAGGACCATTTTATGATTATTTATATCAAAATGTATACAATGAAAATCAATATATAACTACTATATATTGAAACAGTAAGATTCGTATTCGAATCTTAAGTTTCACCTTTTTCTATCGTCTCTCACTCACCGGTCTATCCCACCCAAATTTAAACTTTTTGGTATCGAATTGTGTGTGTGGCAATATTAAAAATGTATAGATATATGTAGAATTCACCATAAACACGCACATATTTTGATCTCAAATTTACGGCAATAAATAAAGATAAATAATATAATTTAGATTTCTTTTAGTTATAAAAAAATATATATTTTTAACCATTTATTTTAAATTGTAAAATCCGTTATTTATTGCTTTGTTTAAATTTCATTTAATAATAATTTTAGAAATCTGATGTAATATTTAATTACAAGTAAAAATAATCGTATGTTTCCCTTTTGTCTTTGAAATTTTAAAAGCATCGGTCGGTGAGAGATAATAGATTAATTAAAAATAAAAATTCCCTAAAAACTAATTGCAAAAAAACTAAATGTAAAATCTAAACATAAACAATAGAACGGCAGTTTTCTCAAATTAGAATTAACAAACATGCATTGATTATCCTCAGGGCAGATTAAGTGGAATCTAAAAATACACTAACAAAAATGTAAAAATAAGATCTAAGAAGAGAGGCCATCTTTGACTTGCTAGAAACAGGCACTTTAACTTTAGCTCTGCTCTCGATCAGTTGAGAGTCTCCAAAATATTAAATTGTTCCTGCCATGGTATAACCGAGTAAAAGCGCCCAGACTATTCTCCGCCCGGGAGATGGCCTATCGGATGCCAAACCTTCCATTGCCCTTCATAAATTCAACCATGAAGATCTGCTGCCTAAAATAATGAGAAAGCTGCTGCTGCTGTTAAATTAAATGAACCACCTAAACACAGGAAAGAACTGCTAATCATGAACAATTTGCTACTAACCAATGGAATCGGAAAACTTCTCATAAAACAGGTACCTGTGTCCAAATTCTCTAGAGTACTCTACTAATATGCTATAGCTCATTCTTCATACTACTTATATAACTTATAAAATGTAAAATTATCATTTGTAAAACTAAAATTTAATAATTAATTTATTGTGTAAATTTCTCTAATAATCTAGCTTACCTCACTCTATCTTTCTTGGGTACGTATTTCTAAAATCTACATTTTATCATATAATTATCGCATGCTCATAATTTTCTAAGTTTAAATCTATGATCGCTTGAAACAGTGAATGCGTGTCAAATTTTCATTAATATTTACTTTCATAAATAACTTAATTTTCATATAAATCGACACGCATTCAATGCTTCATTTATTGTAATGCAGGGGTCTACTACTTCGCAAATGGCTGGCGTATTAGTTGTAATAATCACCTAGTTTATATATGTTTTATATTTATTAAATCTTAATTAATAATTCCATAAAATTTGCATTTCTTTGAGAGTCGCCAACGTTCTTTATTAAATGTTGATAATGTAGGGCCGAGTTAGAAAATATATTTAAGTCTTGACAGGATTGTCTGTACATTATACATGTGCTACGTTTAGAGACGCGATGACCCATTACAAGCCATGAATATTCCGGATTCTATAGGGTTGAAATTAACCCCAGTTGTCCTACACAAGCAGACATAATAAATGCTCCCGTAGGGCTTGACAACCGTCATGCAGCCAGCAGGCAATTTCGGCATGAACCGCTTGTCCCTGGTTATGCTTATGTGACACCTTACTTCTTTGGGCCGATGGCAAATGCCAGCCCGTCATTCTTATAAACTCATTCACGGCTTTGCAGTTTCAATATACTGCCATTCCATATCGCCTTTCTAGCGTACCACGTGTTTTCTTTAACTAACTTTATTATTCTATGTATCACTCCGTCCCTGCATTATCTTCATAATTCACTCTCAGATAAATGTTTGCCCTTAGTTATAAATAAATATTTTAATTAAATAAATATATGTCCGCCGCTACTCTTATAAATTTTACTTTAGACTCTTGCATTGCAAAGGTATAAATCCCTCAAGGCATGCCTTAGAAATACTTGCTCGAGAATTTTAGGTAGCTAGATTACGCCTTCAAATAAATGTATTTCTTTTGTAAACATTACAGTATCGGAAATACCGCTACTGAGGTCTTAAATATAAAATATGTCTAAATAAATAAATGTATTCTTTAATATATAATAGTATCGCAAATCCCGCTACTGAAACTTTAAATCTATAAAATATTATTAGTAAATGATTTTTTTTATTAAAATGTTTCAATAAATAATTTTAAACTATACGTCTGCAGTTACGTTTTATTTATTCGATACCCATTCTATATAATATTTCCTCGATTATGTAAATATGAATGTTTAATTAATATTAGTGTGATTATTGGCTAACTCGAAAATAAAATCATGAATCTCTTGCATATCCCTGACCACAGTGCCTAAAGAAATGTTTACTAATGTCGCATAAGATGCATTGTTTCGTAGATTGTATTGTGGAACCGATAAACTATGTTCGAACTTAGTACTATGGGTGGCTTCGCTATCTAGATGATGCTGCAGTTCTGTGTGGTGGTCAAATTCTGCACTATGTTAACGAGTCACATGTTTTCTGACTGTTACAATATTAAAATTTTATTATCCAATAACTTTGCATTATTAATTACAATGACCACTAAAGCAACTTTATTTGTTTTTAATGAATTAAAAATTTATTAACAATAAATATAAAAAATTTTAAATAGACAATAAATGATTGTGACATAACTCTAATTAAATATCATAATCTATTCTCCATCTAAATTAATATTAAATATAAATAGGTGCTTAAGTAGTAAAAAAATCACCTATTTAATGCTTAATATATGATATATAAAATTTATGTGAAATGAAAATGTTGCTGCATACATACACTACTTAAAATATAAGAAAGCTAATGGTGATTCTACAATATTTGTAATAAAGTAATTGATTAAGATAAAATGTAATAATAATAAATTTGTTTATTATTCATTTTATTTTTCAAATAGAATGTCAATGAGCAATTGTTACAATACAATCCTTTCAGATTTTCAATACTTATAACATATATAAGTTATATGAGCACAGACTTTCACACAACCCACCATTCTCCACTCCATCTCATCATACTGATACACTTGAACACATATGTTGAAAAGATAAAATAATCACTAATATACATATTTCATGCTAAACCAGCAAACATCAGTTGGTCCAGATTATCATCTCTACACATATATGCAATAAGTGCTCAGATATATATTAAGATAGCCAATCCACATACTTTAATGGACAGACTTCAATCCACTCCATCCTCCAACTCTTCAACCGTTCATCCAATTGAAAATCTGATGATGGAAATGCTCAAAAGCCACCCTGAGGCTGATATTCTTATCACACCCATGTTGACCTAAAGTCAATATGACCCCTCATGTACAGGACCTAATCCATTTAATACATATATAAGGGCTGGGCAAACATCTCTACTATATAATAACTGAAATACAGGCTTATTATATACCTGTATCAATATATATAATATATAGGGTATATAAGCACAGACTTTCACACAACCCACCACTCTCCACTCCATCTCATAATACTGATACACTTGAATACATATATTTTGAAAAGATAAATAATTACCAATGTACGTATTTCATGCTAAACCAGCAATCATCAGTTGGTCCAGATTATCATCTCTACACATATATGCAATAAGTGCTCAGATATATATTAAGATAGTGAATCCTCATATTTTAATGGTAAGGTTTCAATCCACTCCATCCTCCAGCTCTTCATCTGTCCATCCAATTGAAAATCTGATGATGGAATGATCAAAGGCTCCCCTGAATACTTATAACATGTATATTCAAAAGTAATTTGTAGTCTATGAATAAACATATAATATTTCCTATCAAAATTTATTCATTAAAATTTAGGATATAACTTTAAATTTAAACTTTTAACTTTTACAAATGAATACATAAATAAAACATGTATTATCATACAACCTGAACACATTCCTCCTTCATGGCACTTCAGAGAAACACAATAGTTTCAATGTCTATTTTGTGAGCTATAATTTAGGGATATTTACCAATCCAAATAAGATTAAAGTATAATAAACATTTATCCTAAACACTGTGTATTAGTTAAACTTCAATATTCTCAAAGTTTTATTTTTTTTATCATCTATTTATCAAACTTTTGATATCATAATCACATTATGAATGAACAGACATCAGTCTCTATTTATAATGATAGAATATAGAAATAAATTGTTTTAAATGCTATGTTAAAATATACATCAATATTATAAAATATCTGACAATAGAAATGATTTTTATATACAGTAGTATGTTGTCACCTTCAATATTTTATTGTTAAAATGCTTTCTTTGAAGGCAACAATCATTTTTTTCAGTAGGGAAATATTAAAGATGAATTCAAATGCTATAAATTACATTTCCCATTCTTTTAACAAATATTTGGTGATCCAGTCCAGTTTTCTGGACAAATATAATCCTTTCTACCCCAACATTTTGTAGTTTTCAAGCAAATACTTTTAAAATAAATAAAATATATATAAAATGAAATTAGGTTTGCTTCTATGAAATTCAGGCTATTAGAGAGCACATTTGAAACATTCAGTCTTATTTATAACCCCTTACAATTGATATCATTTTCATCATCAAAAACATAAGTTACACTCTTTATTCACTCCAATACCAGAATCATTCTTGCATTTCATTCTTAAAATCTTTTTACAATAATAATAAAAATATTTTTTAATCGTTACATACAAAAAATAATATTTACATTTCAAAACACGCATAATACACTTTTAACTCAACTCAAATTAAAACAAGTTATACTATCCTCACAATATGGCATTGAAAATATATACCATATACATATTATTCCAATAAAATATTACTCATATCATATAAACATAACAACATACATGTTTAGGATATTAAATATTTGTATGTACTGTTTACGATCTACTACTTATGAATGCAATAAATAAAATATGTAGTATAAAGAAACAATAATAACTTTATCAAAATTATAAATACTATTATTTACATATGTATTTTAAATGAAAAGAATTAATTCATAAATTTATGTCGCAATAATAATATGCTTTTTGCTTTAACATTCATTGTCATAGCAACCTACTTAAATGCTCTTAGTCTAATGCATTTCCTATTAAAACTAATTAGAAAATAATAATAAAAAAAATTGTTTTATTATGCTTCACATTACACCAAATATTGAAATTACACCAAGTTTTAATTGGCACAATATTCTTTTTCTATCAACAAAAATAATGTTTGTTTTTTTTTTTTAAAAAAAAAAACTAACAACAATAACTACTGCTATCTACTCAAACATATACAAATGTTTATCCTTTTCTCTTCTCTTTTTTAATATAGTATTTAATAATTGTATCATCACAAATTATGAAAACTTTATCAATATTCCTATCAAAATAACATAAAACTTGCTTATTCTTTTGTTTACATTTCCTTTATATACCCATATTGTTTTATTTATTATATCTTCAGTGACTAACATGCCAGAGATATAACTAACAAAAAATTTTCTTAATCTAATATTTTACCGATAATTTATTATAAAAAATAATTACATCTTTACATTCTTTCACAGTTTGGTACAACTGCCAATTATAGTTGCTAAAGTTTTACTATAAATCTGAGATTAACCCTTTTATCCTTACTTCTAGTAATCTTTTCCATCAATAATAAAACCTTAAAAATCATTGTGTCCAAACAATGTAATATCTTATCCATAAGACCTCTTCTATTAAAATCAATTAAATCAGCATTCACACTATAATACTGCAAAACATCAATAAAATTCTTTCACATAATGCATTTTTCAGTTTCTTTTCCAAAAAAAAAAACACATTTCTTTTAAAATTGTATTTACTATTTAATTTTTAGGATGAGTTTATGTTCCAGAGGTTTTAACTCTAGACCAAAATTATTCAACACTCCTATTTTTAAAAAAAAATTAGCCAAACATTACTTGCTAATATTTAACAGCTATAGGTCTTTATTATTCACAGTATTTAAACTCTATGCAGTTATTCATCTATTTAAAAAATAACAGGATATATTCATTTAATTAATTTTCCCTTTGTTAAAAATAAGATATTGGAAATTCATTATGGAGATAACCCAAAAAGTTATAAAAAATAACAAAAGTGTTGATATGTAAATGAATTGGAAACAATATTAAAATGAAATACATTTTTTTCTCATTCTTCCTATTCTCTTTTAAAGTAGGAAAAAAGCAGCAATAAAAATTAGCTATCATATAAAAGAAAGAAAATGCCTAAAAAATGTAAACTTCTAATTCTATTTAATTTTACTCAAAGTAATGGCGATACTTATTGTACTAAGGTCTAAGTTAAAGTAAATAGCTCATTGGTTTCTAACCTAATGCAATGGCCCAATCTATAGTCCTTATCAACTAGTTTAAAAATAACTACTATTGATAAATGGAACTCTGCAAATGAATTGGCAGAGAAGAAATAAGGATATTAACACTTTGTATGCCTTTAATGCTTTACCTAATGATACTGAAAGGCAGAAAAATATTTAAAGAAAGAAAAGACTTTTAAGACAGGAGTAAGATATTTTAAAGCCATAATTTGATATTATTTGTTAATTGTGAATATTCAGGACAAATAAAGGAAAAGAAGCTTTAAGAAGCTTTAAAACACTAAAGCATGAAAATTATTTTTAGAACTTTTCAAAAATGGCATTATGTTTGTATTCATGAAGAAACCATAAAAATATAATATTTTAATTTGAATCATTTATAGTATGAACTGTATTGTAATTTCTATTAATAAATTAAATGGAACTATTTCCAGATAAACTATCTAGCAATAAACAATCATCATTTTTATGTGAGAAGTTATCATGTAAAGTTATAAACTGATAAAATATTTGAACTTTGATTACAATTTCTGACTTAAAAAGTATTCAAGAAAGAAAATTCCCAAAGAAGATTCAAGTTATTTATTTTATTATTTGTTGATTGATTTATTATTTCATTTTGTCATTAATAAATTATTTCTTTATTTACCAATTTATTCATTGTTATTTCATAAAAACATATTAATTATATTGAATTAGCATACCATTATAATACTTTTATCTTATACATAATACTTCTTAATAAAATATACATTATTAACACGCACACATGACCCATAGAATAATCCCTTCCATAGCTCTGACAACATGCTCTCCTATGTATTATGCTTGAAATGTATGATAACTAAAGCAAATGGATATTTGTATGAAGAATGAGCTCTTATTAATTAAATACTACTATCATATTATTTTACTTGTACATTTTGCTGCTTTTGTTTAGTTTCACATGGTTACTGTTACAGCATATTTTCACATTATTATGTGGTTTTAGAACATTTTTATTTTTAGGATGATATTGCACTCTACAAACAAAATAAGGAACTATGAACATAAACATTGAAAAATTATTCCCTCCCTTTATTTTACTCTATACTATTTATCCTCCACACAACCATATCCCAACTATCTACTATTTAATTCAAGTATCCAATATTTTTCACTAATGCATTACCATTTGCAAATGACTTTTGCTTAAAATTGGCCTTACATCAATTTCATTAAAAGTATCAAATAAAAGATTTCATATCTTTTCATTTTAACACACATGGTTATATTGTTAACATTTGAAATGCAATTCTTTAGGGTTCAACCCTAAACATTAAAGCAGTACTAATCAATTTTATTATACTTTATTATATATCATAGTTTTCAAAAAAAGAAATTACATTTATTCAGATGACTTTGGACATTGAAGATAACTTTTTCACTTTCAGGGGATTCTAAGAGAAATGCATTCTTCCCTGTTTTTTTTTTAAATTCAGAATGGTCTTTCATATACTTTTAAATATTTTTTAAACTTATACTTCTGTGAGTCATTAACTTGAGGAATCTTCACAAACACACAATCTCCTACTTTAAATACACAAGACTTAAGAGGGGCTTGGGCAATTCTGTTCTGGCCCATCTCTCTCAAATTTTTATTAACTTTGTTAGATCACTATTATAGTTTACTTCTTCTTTGGATATAGTAGGTAAAGGAGTCTTTATTAACATAAGCTTCCTATACCCAAAATGCAAATATATTGGGATAAATTTAATTTACTCATTTTGACTTATATTGATATAATTAACCACTTTTCTTCAACTTATTTACCCAATTACAGTGATATCTTCTAGGTGTACCCTAAACAATCTACCCAATTTACACTCAAATTTTCTGACATGGGGTTAGATTGTGAGTTTCTAATTGAACACAAAATATGATTTATATTTTGTCACTCAATCCAACCTTTCTACTCTTTATACAGGAATGATGTAGCATGATTTATAAAAATAGTCTTAGGTTTCCCTATCAATATAAATTAGAATTCCTGCAGACACTTTATTATGTTTCTTGCAATAGCTTTAATCACTGGATATGCACTCATGAGCTTAAAAAAATATCAAACATCATAAGTGATGAATATGAAATTTTCTAAATAGTGGTAAAGGACCATAAAAATCTATGTTTAAAGATTGATGACTAAGTAAAATTGGTTGTAATGTGTCCGTATACAATTTGTTGATATACTTTGATCTTAAACAAATCTTACAATAACTAAGCCTGTTTAATATGGCTGCATACAGATCAGGCCAGTAGAATTATTTGTGTATAACAAATTCTACTTTTCTGGGTCTGTAATGCCCATAAAAACAATGAACATCCTCCACAATTATTCATGGACTTCCCTAACTTTGTAGTGCAACAAATTTTAAAAGATCTTATACCTCAGTATAATTTATTGTTAATCATTTTCTTAATTGCTCTGGAGTCTACTTTTTTTGTCAGATATTGCATAATAGCATTCAATTTTGAATCCTGCATTTGCAATACTGATAAATTTTTCAAATCATTTTTAAGCAAGTCATCAATTCTTAAAACATGACCTTGAGGAAAAGATTATCTATATTTATATGATATGGGTCTATTTTGACAGGATTTCTACTTAGAATATCTGCTACAATATTATTTTTTCCTTTACAGTAATGTATCTTATAATTAAATCGCTGAAACAATAAATTCCATTGAAACAATAAATTCCACCGAACTAGCTCTTTCACTATATAGTTAGCTCTGATTGATAAATTATTGTGATCTGTAATAACTATTATTTCAGACCCAAGTAAATATTGTTGGAGCTTTGAAAAAACTCCTATGACAGTCAAGGCTTCTTTCTTCGCAGTGGTATAGTGGAATTCCATACCCTTCAACAATCTACTTGTCCAATTAGAATAAAACTACTCCTAGACCATACCCAGCACTGACTGTTTACACATAGAATATTTTTGAAAATTAAAGTAATATAAGATAACAGTGTTTAAGAACTTTAATTTTATTCTTTCAAATTGTATACAATGATTACCAGTCCATTTCCATTTCTCATCTTTTCTTAACAATTTTTATAAATAAATGGTCTCATAAGCAAAATTCTCATAAAATCTATAATAAAAAAAATTGCAGCGACTAAGTAAGAATGCAAATTAGCAGCAAAATTCTGAATAGATTTAATCTTATCAGGATGTGGCTATATCTAATTTTAATAACACATTTGCCAAAATTATTGATCCAGAAATAGAAACTTCAACATGAGCCTTTGGTAATCAAATATGAACTACATATAAAGATAACTTTACGATAAAAACCATTATACAAATTATTCAATAAAATATCATAAATTCGCTTATTAAAAATATTTTTTTTATTAAAACAATTATTGATAAAGTACTTCGCCAATACAATCCAACAATTCCCAATAATAAAGGAAATGATGCAAATAAAGTATAAAATAATAAATATAATATTACTTGAAGCCATTCAGGCTTATAACTTCAGTCTATAATTAAAATAATAGTTGGAATTAATGTATTATATAAAATATTAAAATATTTAATGAAACAAAAGTATATCTCATCAGATCCTACAATGAGCCTCAAAAAACCTATTTTTTTAACAGCTATCCTACTCATTTTAAAATTATCTTAATATTCTTTACACTCATTCAAAAAACATATCTAGATAATGAAAATGTTCCAAGATGTTCTTCAACATCATTACAATATCATCTACATATATAGTAATAATGTTTTTGACTTAATTGGATAATACATTATCTAAACATCTGAGGAGACTAACTCCACTAATTTCTAGTTTAAAAGGCATTCTTTCAAAAACATATAGTAACTTTTATATTTAAATGCAAATTCTTCTGATCATCATCATGCAAGTATACATGCCAATAACTAGTATTATGTTGACAATAGAAAAAGATCTTATCTTCAAAGTGAATCAACAATTCTTGCTTAGTAGAAGGGACATCACATTCATGGATCTATCCTTTTTATGGATATCCACCAATGGACTCTTATATGCTGAGGGGTATTTTCTAATAATATCCCATTCAACCATTTGGTCAATTTGCTTTTGCATCCCAGATTTGTACTGGTGACAGATAGGATAGCTTTTCCAGTGAAATGAACTAGTCCTTCAAGTATATCCTGTGCATATATCCTTTGATAACACCAGGTTTCTTAGAAATCACAACCTTATACCTACAGATTAACTGAAAAAAATTATCTTTAAAATTACTATCCAACTCAGTACATTCACATATTTTCATTTGTAAATCTAACTCTGCAGAATTATTTTGGATGGTTAATAAATTAAAATTTTGAATGGGTGCTTCTTGATTAAACTTATACCTTTCCCCTTTCAAAATTAACTCTTGACTAATAACATAATCAATGACATGTTAAAACTGATTCATGAAGGCCTAACCTCATATAATCTCATGAATGGTCATAATCAGGAATATTTGTTCTATACTTATCAAATTAATCTTAATATTCAACCATGTCTGTTGAACAAACAGTTTTGCTTTATGATCATTAGCCATGGTAACTTTAGTTTGCTTCAACAGTAACACTGGAACTTCCAAGGCTGACTCAGTAATTTTAACATACAATCTTTCTAAAATGATTAAAATTTGGCTTCCTGGATTCAGCAAAGCCTTTACTAAAATACCTTGAATAATTAATTTCAGGACAAATATTAACTACCTAACTTCTATTGCCTTGTCATTTTCATCATCCTCTATTTCAAAATTTAATGAAGTCAAATAATTTATAATATTGTCGCTCCCCAAATTTATAATAGTATTAGACTCCCACAGTGAGAATATTCTGATAAGGCCTGTTTTAATTTAAGACTAGTTTTAGGACTAGCCCAAGAATTCTCATATGTATATTCTGTGATATGCTTACAAGATAACTTCCTGTTACACAGGCACTTTTTCCTAATCTATCATAAATGTGTATGGTTACCTGTACTATTATTCATATAAGAATAAAACATTGTTACTCTTTATGCTCTATTTTCCCTATTATTTCTTTTCTTACCAAATTTGATAAGATAAACATTATATATACATATATATGATTACCTTAATTATAATTATAACTGTCTTTTTACAGGTACTTCACTTGCCCCAAATCCTCTGAGTATTTCAAATACCTCCTCAACAGTATGTCCATCAGCAGAAATTAATATCTGCTCAATATGCATCAGCAAGTTTCTCCTGACTATTAGAATTTTTTGGTTTTCCAATAATGAAAATGTAGTCAACATTTTTAATTTAGCCATCTGCATCCGAAAATGCATGTATTTGCCTTTATTAAAACTATATTTGTTTTGGCTAATTTGATATTTCATGTTGTTCTGTTTGTTTTCTTCTCAAAAACTATTTAACAGGATATATTTAAAATCTTCATAAGCTTTTGGCTTATGGAATAATGATTTCCATCAATGCCTAGCAAATGAATTCAAGTGATTGCTATCTATAGACAGAATAATGATTTCCACTAGTACTTAGCAAATGAACTCAAATAATTGCTAGTTATAGATAAGTTTTCAATTTCAGTTAAGCAATTTGGTGAAAACAACTTTTCTAAACCAATTAATTACTTTATGGGGTTTTCATTGTACTCCCCCTTAAATACTTTTAGCTGAATAATTCAGCTATGTATTTTTTCATTCTTTCTTCTCTAACTTCCTCTTGATTCTGTATCTGTTTACTATTTTTCTCACCAAACAATAACAACATTATTAATTTTATTTGGGGGCTTATCTTTTGAATATATATGTGTATACCATTTTCTAACAATTCTGAATATCTTTTAATTCTATTCTAACACCATTTGCTTCTATTTTGATGCTTTCTGATCAACTTTAAATGCCTTCTTGATCTTTATATACTTCTATAGTTCTTTATATCCAATTTTACATGTCTTAATCTCACTGTTTAAAATTTCAAATCTAATTTTTAAACTTTTCTGTGACTTATCCTAACTGCTCTCTTAATTCATTAAATCTGTTATCACATTTATCATCTAATAGCTTTAATTTAACATCTACATTATATATAAATTCCTCAAATTGTGCATTTGTGGCATTAAGTTCAATTTTAAATAAGTCTAATTTATTACTGAATTGCCCCCATTCTACCTTTAATTCTTTCATTTCCTCTCAATTTTTTTATTTTGACTACTTATGTCTGATCATAATTTTTTATTTTAACATCAATCTTATTATTTATGTCTTCTTTTAATTTTTTATTTTGATTACTTATGTCTTCAGTAATTCTTCATTTTGAAAATCAATCTTATTATTTATGTCTTTTCTTATTTCTTTATTTTTATTACTTTGAACATTGAATTTATTACTCATTTCTTTGATTATTAATTTCATTATTTATTTCTTCTTTTCTTCTATTATTTTTTCTAAACATTTCTTGAAAATCATCTTCAGGTCCTACCATTGTTTCATCATTTTTAATCTCCATAATAGCTTATTTATTTGGAGAATAATATTTTTATCTTCAATTAGATAAATTACTAAAATACTCTAAATTGTTTTACTATTTCATAACAAAACATTAATCCATTCAAAACTGTCTGGTTACCAAAAAACTTGCAAAAGAACAACAACAAAATCCATTTTAAAGCATTTTAAATTATTTTCTTTACTTACTATTGAATAAATTCTTTAAAATTTTAAATGAATTGCAACTATTTATAGAAAATATTGCTGTTATATAAAAGATACGATCTTGAATTCTTCTAAAAATATGTGAGAAACTCTAATCTTAATCATTTTACACTTTAATCAAGCCCATAGCTGATTGTGCCATTTGGGACAGAATAAAAGTATGATAAGAATATGAAAGAAAGACTTTAATGTAGCCTGATAACATAAGATACCAATTGTAACAGAATCAACGTATATCCCAACCATTGATTTCCAATTGTAATGAAATAAAAATATGATAAACTGATATTTCAGATCATCCTACAAATTTTGGAGCTAATTATAACAGAATAAAATGAAAATAATATTAACAGAGCAACACTATCTCATAAAGACTAATATGCCCTTGTTGGGTAACCAATTGTAATAGGATAAAAATTCTTAATGGTAGTAAGAGGCATTGTTATCCTACAGATTTATGCACATTAATCTATCATTAATAAAATATATAAAATTTCTTTTAAAACCTCATAAATTTACAACATCAAATTCTAATGGAATAAAATGTTTACATTTAATATAATAAAACACAATATGCAAAATCGATTCATCTAACATACCTCTCCACTTGTTCTAGCTTATAATGATATAAAATGAGAGTCAATACTTCAAATAGCCTTACAATTTTCAATATCCAAATCATGATGACATGAAATAAATGAAAGATACTTATTTCACACTTATTTAAATATAATTAGCAAATCATGATAAATTATCCTTCAAATCAATAAAACCAACTTATTAAACCCTAAATTAAATTATTCTAATCTGCATAGTATTATTAATACTCTATTATAGAAAATGGTAATATTAAAATGTTAATATTCAAATTAAATACATAATCTGCTCCAAAAAGCTTTAAATCTAAGCGAAGTAAATTATTCTATTTTATGTAATTTAAATATTACTTCCAAAGTATGCAATTATCAATTTTGTAGCATCAGAAAAATATCCTTTTTCTAACTAAATATTAATAAATTACCATAGTATACATCCAACAAATAATAATTTGAAACAATGTGCTGACAACCAATTATAATTGCCTTTGCTTATACTAAATAACTAATATACTTATACTTTATAAAGTATCAAACTCACTCAGATATAAGTTTTGTAGATATTAAAAATCTATTATCACTTAAGATGTATACCTGGCTCAAAAGATAATATATTGTATTTATAAAAGAGAAAATAATATATAATAATACATACACTTACTCATTCAATTGTTTGATTCCTGGATTTTTCCTTCAACAATGTTCTGCGATTTACTACCCTATGGATGACATATATGAGGCTACACTGGGAATTCCTTAATTTGCATGCTGGCAGTAGCAAAGAGTGGAGCACAAGACTCAAGAATTACAATGACTAATATGAATTAACTAGTAGATACATGCACCTATGGTTGTTAGATGAATAAATATATTCAAACTTAAACTAACACGACAAATTTAGAAAGATTTGGTTGAATGGGAAAGAGCTTTGAATAAGACATTAAACATGAATACATTATATAAGTATTTATTTGAAGAAATCAATAATAATAATATGGCAATAGTGCATGAGGTTACACCTTAGGTGTATAATGATGAGTGGGTTTGAGTACAAGATCTCATTTTTATTTACAATTTATCAATTACAATTATTAATACTTTATTAATTTGGCTATCTACAGTTTAATATGCCTGACTTATGCTATGTTATGCCAAGGTTTGCTAAGGTTACACACACAAAAGTGATCATAATAATCTAATGACTTCTATTATAAATATATGAGCTGTAATATGCTCTCTATACAGATATTAGACATATATAACTAGATTCAGTTTCAGATCAATGCTGAATAATATTATATGAGGAGGAATGAACTGGAGATTGGTAGTGCAACCTTCAATACTATAGCACTACAATAACTAATAGAATCAATGTGCCTCAAAGTATCATTAATCATGGGAATTATTACCATGTAATCAGATCCTGTGGACTGTATGACTTGCTATTACATATAATGAACCTTAGTTAAGGTATTCAGAACAGCTAATAAACCATCTGGATCTTTGTGTTCCAGTTTTACATGAAAGAGAGCTGTCTGAACTAGAAGAATGGGATGACTTTAAATCAGAAGCCCATTTTACAATAATTGGCATAGCAAGGCATAATGCACAGATGTGCTTCCTAAAGATACATCTTCAACACTAATTATAATAATAATAAAATTACTATGTGCTAATCTGTAGTTTCAATCAGCAAAACCACTTCACGCCAGTTCATAAATTAGCATCTATAAACTTAAGTTAAGAAAAGAATACTTAAAGTAATCTAGTTTTTTCAAATTATCTGCATGGTTTATACACTATATCTTAAGGAGGAATAAAGCATATTTTGGACTTAATTATTTCCTTTTAATATGCTTTCTAATATCACCCTTATGTCTATTTAGCTAAATATTAATACATGCAAACCTTATAATATTGAGCAAACATAATAGCTTAATTAACATATAAATAGGTTTCATAATAGAGATTAGTATGTGTTCCAAAGAGCAATATAAGATTATATGAGAGTGTCTAATTGTCTCTCTACTGTTATAATATTAGCAATCTCTGCTCTGAAGAATGACATAGCATAATTAATAAAATACTAATGAACTAAGTAATGAAGGCATATCAGTAGATTGAATAGATTAAGAATAATAACGAAAGATAGTTATCATATAAAAGAATGTTATTACATAAACTTTTAATTAAGCAAGATCTTACAATATTATTATTATTAAATAAGATTACATTAAGAGATTTAAATCAATAATTACAAATTTATTACAGAGTTTAAATTATTAACCTTTTAACTGCTAATTATATTATTGGGCATGTGAGGTAAAAATCAAAACTTTTAATTGGACAATTCACAAACTGAAGACAAAGTCAATTGTCAAAATATATTTACCTTTTAATATTACATTCACTTTAGTTTCATTTGTAAAAAGTATATTAATAATTTGTCAGATTATGAAAATGAACAAAAGTTTTTTCAAAAATAAATTTTGATTTATAATTTGAAAAATATTCGATAGCAGCTGAAATGAAAAGGAACATCAAATCACTAACCAAAAAGATTTGCTGACATCATGATTCATGATTTCTTCCCACTTTGCAATAAATAAATAATTCTTGCAAAAATCTTAACTATTTTTTTAAAATAATTTTTTTTAGCATTATTTTATTAAAATAATTTATAATTTGTCAAAAAATACTGTTAAAATGATCTAAAACATTCATTTATCATCTTCTAAATAAAACAAAAAACGATCGTAATTCTTTACTTTTTGGCAGCCATTTTCTTTGTTGTCAAAATTTAAACAGCCAATAAGGTTGGTGAGAAGGCGGTGCTTTGGTTTTGTTTGACATATTTCATCATTTTTATTGATTTTTTACTTGTAAAATAATTCAAGAGAGGGCAGAATCTTACAGAATTTTTTTCCTTTTTACAATGACTATAAATTCTCATACGTAGTACAAAAGGTAACCAATTTAGAGTGACGTCAAATCTCCTTGTGTTTACGTGAATTGATCAGTTGAAAATTTAATAGCAATTTTAGTTTAACAGTTTGTGCACATTTATACCATAGCTAGCTTATAAGAATTATTAGAATGGTTTATTAAGATTTAATTTAAAAGAAGCTCTGCAGAAGATTTAATTACAAATCATCTTCTTCCTGAGATGGCTTGCATGGCATAGGCACTAACATCCATTGATGGGCTGCTTCATTCTTGGTGGCTTCTTGGTAGGCTGCTGTTCTTGATTCCTTCTATTTCATAGACCATTTTTCATGAGGAAGAAGGTAACAATAGGCCTTCTAGCCATGGGTTCTCGTGGTAAATTTAGGCACAGCCTCCAGCTGCAGTACATTCTTAATATTAGAGACTATACTTTAGTGATGAAAATTGGGGTGGGAGGTTATAGCAAATCTTTTTCTCCCTCCCCCTGCTTGCACAAGCCATACTTGTTTACAATTTTAAGTCTTAAATTTTAAATTTTAATGCTCTTATTAAATCTTAGTGAAGACAAAATCTCCAGCTGAGTAATTGACAAATAGTGCTGGCCCAGTGATTTTATCTTTGTCTTTAGTTTATTTTTAAAATTCTGCTCTTGGTTTTCAGGTGTGAGTCAAAATGATTTCCAAGAAATGAAACTTGTTTTAAAAGGGATTTAAGTTCTGTAAACATTCTCTTATATGTGTAACACTGTCACCCC
The DNA here is from genome assembly GCA_028023455.1 of Epiperipatus broadwayi. Taxonomy (NCBI): domain Eukaryota; kingdom Metazoa; phylum Onychophora; class Udeonychophora; order Euonychophora; family Peripatidae; genus Epiperipatus; species Epiperipatus broadwayi. Next base: position 6,295,137 of record JAQFVV010006212.1, read on the forward strand.
TGAATTTCAGATTTTATATGTGAATACAAGCAAATTTATAAACTAAATTTATAATAACTTAAAAGAAATAATTTAGAAATTTTGTAATGTTCACAACATCTATCACATTACAGTTTCCTTTGCATATGAACATAGGTGTGCTTCTATACGTACAACAATGTTTACACAACTTACTTCAATTTATTATTTTTTTCAATTAGAACCACATATACATTTATAGGTATAAACATACAGATATTATTAGCTATTTAATGTATGCAATATCAATACATGCATATAGTCATTAACAGAACTTTTATATAATATTTTAGTATTAATTTAACTAATAGATATGGACTTGGATGGATTTGAATTAGAGAAAAATATACTACTATGAAACATAGTAGGTGAAACTGGATGTTAGATAAATCATACTGTTTCATATTCCTGAAGTCATGGAGAAACAAAAGATAAACAAAAAATGAAGTTACTTACAATAAGCAATCATAAATTAATTTGACTTATGGAACTTCAATTTTTTTATCATCTTGCCTTAAGATCCTTGAGCCTTCACCATTTCATTGTTAAGATTTAGTGCACTCAATGCATAAAATTACTAAAATACAAATGAGAGGATTAAATATGATTAAAAGTAAATTCTTTCATACTAACATTATATATAAAAAATATATAAGAAATTCTAAGACTATATAACTATACACACTTTCTTATATAATGAAAAAGAAAAAAACAAATCTAGACAAATCTCAAGCTTAAATAGAATCTGTGGTTTTTATTTTACAGTTTTAAGCTGTAAGTATACAATGCAGCATGAACATCCAAAGGTCTATCTCAATTTAGACACTATAAGCTACCACAACCATTGACACAAAATAAAAATGCAAAAATATTTGCAAAGCCCTGCTCCTTTGAGTCTTAGGGGGTAGAAAATATAAACAATGCCTTGTACCCTTTCTTGGAGACTTAGAGGCTGGGGATCGTGGCAGGACCATGTTAACTGGACCATGATAAACAATCAAAAAATATGAAAATCTAAAAGAGGTTGGAGAAATGTCTGAGAAAGAACATTCCATAGAGTTGCATAAAAACACTGCATTCTCAAGCCAATAACAAAACACTCCATCCCTCAACAAAACTGAAAGTGCATCTAAACAAATTTCAACAATTAAAAACTCAATCCAATCTCCAAAATTATGTATGCCTTGATTATCTGTTCAATGTTAAATATGAACTCCTTAAATAAACATTAATATTTCTATTTTGTAATTTATAATTGAATTATTACAATCATCCTCTATATTCTTGTCAAACTTCACAATAATATGCTTAAACTAATTCTGCATCAAAATAAAGATTTTTGTTTTTCGGGTGTATTTCTAAATTTGGGTTATGTTGTCACTGACTGTCAGAACCTGATCATTATTGTGCCCACAGTTGGGTGACCAATTGTTACACTATTGGGAAATATGGGGTCATGTCTGGAGTAATGGTCACCAGTACATGAACATCAATTACTCCAAATTGGTTAGCCATTGGTAACAATCCAGAAAATTGGGGGTTAAACCATAAGGGATCTGAGGAACTGTATTTTTATTCTCAAGTTAAATAAAATAAAATTTATAAAGACCAAACTAAATAAAAGGTAGTGCATGGATTTTGAATAATATCCTCCTTGTGCCAATCTACGAATCATCATCATCATCATCATTATTATCTGGATGCCCATACACTAAATATAAATCCCCTATCCCATATAACTGTTATGCACAAATCTAGCTCAGGAAGCAAGAACTCTATAATTTATTACTGTGAGCAAGAGGTAAATAAGTATATAAATTAGCTACTTATAAATAATATTAATCAATTCATGGACTTTCTCTACTTATAAATAACTAGTTTTATTGAGATCAGCCAGAAAAAAAACTAAATCTTGAATATAAAATATCTTGATATAAGGTCACACATACAATACTTCATGAAACAGGAATTGGATAGAATAAAGTAATTAAGACTAAAAAGAATATTTTTAAAAACAATTATTTAATATCTAATTAACAAAAAATGGCATGATAGTAGATAAATTCAAACATCCATTTCATTATGAATAAATAAATATATAATTTGATAAAATTATATTAACATCTCAAGTAATTTTTATTCATAGATTAACTTTCAATTCATTAGGTTATTTCTTTTAAATTACTAAGAGTTTGTTAAGTGTTTTCAGAAATCAAGGATAGCAATCTTTGATTCTATCCAGAGGATAAATTGAAAGAAAAAAACTTATTACATTTATAATATATAAAATTAAAAGTGTATAAAGTGCTTGAAAGAGAAGCTATACAGAGTGCAAAAAATATTAAATGCTAAGTGCTTTCAAGGCTGTTTGCCTCATATTCATAGCGATAATGCAAAATGCAGAACAGAGAAATAAAGGTGATATGCAAAGTATATGGAAATAAAGGTGATATGCAAAGTATATGCAAATGATTTAGATAGTCCAACATTTGGAAATGACAAAGCAGGCATCATGTCTATTGATAGAGTCATTGTTGCCATTAATGAAGTATGCTTCTCTAATTTTCCATTTGATGTCGTTATTCTCTATGTAAACTATTTTGGAGTTGGAGGGTTCAAATATATGGCCTGTCTTCTTGAAATAAAAAAAAACAGATTTTCTATTAATAAAAATATAGTGTGCACACCTAAAAACAAAAATAAAAAGATAATACCTATAGCCATGGCTCTCTTGTGTATAAAGGCCTTTGCAGTTGGAATTTCAGTTTTTCCTAATGGAGTTTCTTTTTGAAGGCTTCTAAACATGGGCCTGAATTAAATTTGTCATTTCCTGGGTCTGTAGCAATTTCAGGTAAATAAAAATTGCAATTTTTGTCCATTTAGTTTTCCTTTTGAATGTCCAGGTGAAACAGATATAGATAAAGACTCATTGCTCTTGGTTGAAGACAAGGCTGCAGACCCCTTAAAAGGGGTTTTATATTTTCTATATTTTCTTCCAGTGAAGGTAGGTTACATGGAGGAAGGTGATGCCTAGGTTTTAGCTGAAGTTAGCACATAGTTTTCATTATACAGACCATTTTTAGTACTAAATTCATAGTATGATAAAATCTAGATGAAAAATTATTATTATATTCAATAGTATGATTAAGATTCCTGATGTGTTATTCTACAGGTTGGTAATGGCTTCTACTTCTTTTCTTTCAGCAGCTAGACCAAAACCTCACTACCTCTCTTTAATAGCTGTGTTAAGAATACTTTCTTCTGCTATATTTTTAGCAGCAAAATTAAGATTTGACTACTACTCTCTTTAACAGTTAAGTTAGCAATAACCTCTCTCCAGACACTACTAATTCACACTCCTACATATATTTTTAAAACAATATTGCCCACAAGCCAATTGCAATCTGTCTCTTACATTGTCATTTTCATGACAGCCAATTAAATAAAATTTTCCAACTACAATTATTCAACTAATTATTTCCCTAATCATAGATTAAAAACAAGTTAAGAACAAGAATTTAACAACATAAAATTCTTGACATTCCTTTAAACTTAAAAATCAAATCTTGCAAAAAAAGAAGATAATCTGTTAATTGCATTGATTTGATTTTTCTTTTTCATTAAATAGAGATAAAGAATAGAAAATAACTCTGATTAATTAAATATAAGAAATTTACAAAGTTATTAAAATCCTATTTTTGCTGTCCCTCTTTTTTAGTTTTTTAAAATAAATGCTCTTAAATATATTTAATGTTTCAAAATTTTCATACTATCATATGGTGATTTTACAAACATTTAGTTAAATAAATGCCAATAAAAAATATATATTGAAAAATTAAATTTTATTTTCCTCATTAATTAAATATTTTTTTTAATTCTCAAACATTAAGAACCTGCAGCAAACTATCCCATTGTTCATTTATTTATTTAGTTTTAGTGCAGTCATGTAACCAAATGGTTGCACTATGTTTGTATGTATGTATTTATATATTAAGATGAAAATAATTCACTAAACTAAACAAAGAAGTTTAAAAAATAGATGATGATGTAGAAATAGTTTAATCTGTTGCATTATCAACAAATAATCTTACTATGCATCGAATTATATTGAACATTAATTTTTTACTGAAAGAAAAACAGTTTTAGACAGTTTCTTTGAAATGAATATTTCCAAACCAATTCTACTGATAATGAAATATTTTAAAGTTTATGAACAATATTCTCTGTATCAGATATTAAAATATTTTATTTTTATGCTTAAATATATTTGTAAATAGAGTAAATAACTTCTCCAATGTTGGATTTACATTATATTAGATTTTCAGAATATTCAAATCAGAAAGTCTATTTAAGGCTGATACAATAATATTTCAAAGAAGATTCCCTATTGGAAAGTCATTTGTCAAAATTTGAAACACAGCAATCAATTAAAAAATAATAATAATTACATCAAATGTTTTAAAGCTGTTTTGATATAATGTAGATTTTTTGTATAATTTCAAAATTCCTAGCTTTGTTGAACCATCAGCAATATTCTAGTTGATAATATATTTACATATGTTAAGATAATTTGGCATAAGATCATCTTAGTTTTTATATAGAAATCTAAAAGCAGTATATTAGCAAAAATATTCATAATGAGATTAACAAAATCACCCAGATTCAATTCGCAAAAAATTATTATTTGTGAATTAAATTATTTTGCCATAGTTATTGACTGAGTTTCATATAGTAATCATTAAGAATCAATATAAAACCATCAAAACATCTCATGATCATCATTTCATATGCTTACACATGGTATTAATAAGAGAACAACTCTCTAGACAATAGTCCCACCAAGTGAAAGCCTTTGTAATCAATGGATGCAGGAATGTTTGTGTATAAAATTCCTATTTAGTGCCTACTCCTTTGACATCCCCAGATGAGTTTCTATCTTGTGGCTTTCATCAATGAAAAGCCTTGGATTTGAGAGCACTGCATCTAGATCTTAAGATATAATGCAACCCTCCAGCAGCCACCTTTTATCTATTTGGTTAAAGCCCAAGATGAAAACACCATAATGTTTCCAACCCAAGCTCATTCATTTGTATAGTATATAGATCTAAACTCGAAAACCACAATCATCATTATCCTGTGGGCAGGATAGAATAATAGTGACTGTGGTTTTTGAAAACTCAAAGACACCAAAATGTATAAATGCTGAACTGAGTTCAGATTTATAAGACTATACAAGTGAATGAGCTTGTATTGGAAATATTATGGTGTTTTCATCTTGAACTCTTAACTTTATTGTTAACCAAACATGTAAAATGTGGCAGCTGGAGGGTTTCATTAGATCCTAAGATCTAGATACAGTGCTCTCAAATCCAAGACTCTTCACTGATGACTGTCACATGCTAGAAACTAGCCTGGGGATGTTGTATGAGTAGGCATTAGATAGAAATTTTATGCACAAACTTTCCTGCATCCATTGATTACAAAGGTTTACACTTGGTGGCACTGATGTATGGAGAGTTTAGTACTCTTAAGAATAAATATAGTTTGCGTATATTGAATAGTAATACATATCAATAATAAATTCTTTAACATTTTCATTTTTAAAATAACAATAACTTATAATGGGAAAAATATATATTTTGATAATAAAATACAGATGAACTACGTAGATCATTATAAATATATATGAAAGAAGTTTAATAAGTGTTTTGAAACAAATCTTAATAATGGAGTGAGCTTTTCTAATGATCTTAATCGATCACAAAAAATTTAAAATTTAAATTGCATTAACTAAGTTTTGGACAGAACTTTACTGTTGCTGCTGCAGTTGTAATGAAACAAATAAAACAAAAGATTGATATAGTTTTGCTTACAAAATAAATGTCAGTAAATCAATGCTTTTTGCAAGCGTTAACAGCTTGACCAGAAAATGGCATATAAATAAATACAATAATTTTTAGAAATAACTGTGAATTGAGCCATCAAACAAATTACTAAATTGTTAAGTTTAAAATTCATAGAATGATTAATTTACAAACTATCTGGTGTTAAATTTATATGACAATATAAAAGTCATAATATAACAAATAAAGCATTAAAGTTTATAACACACATCTTTGTATAAATTGTACTAAAGTATGATATAAAATAGCAAACCTCCTCTGTTAATGATCATGTATTAGAACTTAATTGTAATACTGTGTTGCTGATTGTTCTATCTATTAATTTTATTTACATTTTCTATAAACTTTTTACCAACATGTTTTGTAGTAGTACTATAATGATTACAATCAGTGTCATATAGCACTATACATTTTTAAATGTCTTAATTCTATTTTTTTTTTTAAAATTAAACAGGTATCTCAGTACCTATTTAAATATGTTTCTACTATGCAAAAATCAAATTAGTTTGAATTTAGCTTGCTTGATTTAAATTTTATTACTCTTCCTTCTGTTTTAGCAATTACTTATATTGGTTGTAATCTAGACAGTGGTGAATTTAAATTATCTTTTGCAAAAAATTGCTATTTTATTTACTTTTTAAGACAAATGTGATAAAACTTATTAGAATTAATAGCAACAATAATAAGTAAATTTATTTCATTATCATAATGTATTCATTGAAAAGCTGTCAATTGTATTCTGTTAAATAAAACTAATTTATTTTTTTATTTTTGTGATTTTATGGCTATATGTTTTTATTTTTTATCCAAATAATTTAATATTTATTGTAAATAATGCTGATTTAAAAAATCAAATTTGAAGTGATAATTATATAAAACAATAACATATCATAGGAACAGTATGAGATATGTTTGTAGTCTGAATATTATTATATTGCATTGTAGCCATTGCAGGTTAAATGGTATCAATTAGTATGTGTTATTTAAAAAGTCAATAAAATTTTTAAACACCATTATATTAGATTTAATTAAATATCTTGATTAGTTCATCATTCAATTGCAAAGCAGACTAGGAATGGAAAGCAAGTATGGAACAATGATATTTATGAGATTCAATTTAGAATTCATGAGATGTTTCTACAATCTGATTCAAAATGAATTTAAATAACTTTCATATGATAGAATCTGCAAATGTTCAGTTTAACATTTTTGTAAATTTCCATTTATTCATAAATACATTATAATATAATTAAACAGTACCAATTAATATGTAATATTTTAGGAACTTCTGAAATATTCATTTCCAATTTTATAATAAATTTAATTAAATGTATTGCTCATATCATTAAGTCACAATGCAGACAAAGATATAATTAATTTTGTGTCTGAGATATTTATTATAAAAGTAAATCTATTCATAGAACAAAAAACTCTGAAGATATCACTAATTACCAAATAATCATTTTTAAATGCATTTGTAAATAATGCCCATCTTTTGTTACATCAATTCTAATCTATTTAGATAAATAAAATAATTATTTTACCTGATCTTTGATTAATTATATAAAAGAAATCAAGCACTGATACTTTAAAAAGCAGATCACATTACTAAAACATTTTATCTAAATTAATATTTAAAAAATGTAATCTGGCTTGATTAATTAAAAAAAATATTGCTGCTAATAACAGCCTTTTTGAGTATCAATGCATGATTTATTATTTTGTAACAAGCCAAAGGTCAGATAAAAGTGATCATCTTCTATTTGATAAAATAGATTGGCATTGATAAAACAAAGAGTGAAACTTATTTATAAGTGCATTTAAAAATTATTTTTTTGGAATCTTGCTTGTGAATTGTTTAGTAATATGCTTGTACCTGTTTGTTCTGTGATTAAGTTTATATTCTTAGCATTACATATTTAATAAGCCATAAAATTATTTACTTACTCATAAAATCATTAGAATTGGGAAAAAAATATGGATAATAATCACAAATTAGATGTTGAATCTCACAAATGTTATTGCCCATACTGCTTTCCTAACACAAATTCAGGCAACAGACAAAATTGATTATTTTCATCTGCTTTGTGATTGAATGATGACATTAGTGAGATGTTTAATTAAGTTTAATACAAACAGTATTTGAAAATTTCAATACCTTCTAAAATGTTATATATAATAAGAAAATCAATCATTTATTCATGAAAAATAGCAAGGTGAATTATCTATAAACAATAATTGAAGTAATTAAAAGCATTTATAGATAATAAAAAGTCTTTCAGTTCTTAAATATATCAGCAGTAATTACATCTTTAAAAAAACAGGAAATTCAATAAAAAAATTCATATTGAAATTATTAAAGTTTATTAAAATGCTGATTTACTATTGAAGTAATAAGAAATAAAATTTTTAAGATAAAAAGAAGTATTATATACAGTGGAGCAATGAACTATGTTACATTTTGTTCCAAGCTCCCTTTTATATATATATAAAATTAAGAGCGTGCTAATAGCTCTAAACAAGCTCTTTTTTTTTATTTTTTTTATTTATGATAAATGCTACTACAAGAGAAGGCATTCAAATCATTTTTATTTTAAATGGTCCCCATCCCCAGACTGGTTTCGACCTATGGGTCTCTTCAGTGAGGAGTTGGGACACCCATAGGTCGAAACCGGTCTGGGGATGGGGACCATTTAAAATAAAAATGATTTGAATGCCTTCTCTTGTAGTAGCATTTATCATAAATAAAAAAAAAAAAAAGAGCTTGTTTAGAGCTATTAGCACGCTCTTAATTTTACATATTTGTAAGTGCAAGCTATATATAAGTCATGTGACATCTGACTTGTTACTATTACTATATATATATATCGCATATAAAAGCTCATATTTTGTTGAAAAACTTTGATTAGAACATAATTGTATTGTTTATTGATCTGCAACTGTACAGTTTTCTTCAACTTGCATATATATATATATAAAATACAGATGCTTTTTATATGTATAGTATGTATATATAAATTAAGCTGATAGAACAAACAAAAATTTTTAAAAGTAATAATATAGTTGTTAATAATAAATTTACACATTTACATATATTTTATTGAATGTGTGTTCACTCGTTCATTTAATTAAAAAAAATAAGAGAAAGAAAGAAAATTATTATAATATATTTTTTTATTCTTTAAATAAAATAACTAATGAAATATCTGACTGTCATCAAAATTAAATATACTTTAAGTGATATCCCTTTTTTTCTCTAAAATTTGTGTCTGTTATATAAACATAGTAGATTAGTCTCTTTATCAAAAGATTGATCTCCTTAATTGTTTTAACATTTTAAAGTCAGTTTTAACTTTAAATATGTTCTAAAATTTTGTAAAGCATTTATTATTATTCTTAAAAAGGATTTTATTATGTGAAATATTGTACTTTAAATTAAGAAATCATAATAAAGAAAGAATAAAATGCATGTGTTTTTAACATAAACTGAAGAAATTTTATTAATGATCATAACTGTTTAGATGAAAAAACAGCCTTTGACATAATTTAAAATTTATTTATGAATTTTATTTTTATAATCATGATCATGAATGGCACTCAGAAATGAACAATGGCTGCTTGACTATCATAAAATGCATTAAATTTGTGGATTTTAATATTTTTTTGATAGTATATAATTAAAATCATGTATTTTGCTACAGCATATTTTATATTTTTATTATATGCTAAGGTGATCCAAATTAAAAAATAAGTTTGCAAAAATCTTAATTGGGAAATATCAAATAAACTACAAATATCTGACTGATAGGTTTATGGATACCCTTATTATCTGGTGGTATGCAATCAAGAATTTGTAAAGCTTACCTAGCTTGATTAATTATGAAAAGCTTGAAATAAATTTTATTAGAGCTAAAAGATAATGTATGGATAGTTATTTAAGAGGTCAGGAAATATTTGAACAACAAAGTGGTGGGTTGATTATAAGAGTTCCATTCAATTAACCAAACTGAGATTTTACTATTACTTTACACTGCTGAATTCATTTAAGGTATCTCTAGATTTCCAGTCTGCCACTGCACACTGGATAGTAAAGTGAAATTGTGTTTAACAGATTAACACTTTTATATTTAGTGGGATGAAAATTAAAACAAATAGAATTAAATTGACTTGGAATGTATTTATAGATTTATCATACTTTAAAAAGATAAAATTAAATAATGTTTTTGTCTGTTATGTCATAAATATAATAGAAAAATAAATAAATTATTGAATCTTTAAAGTGAAACAAATTATTGCAAATAAATCTAAAGAAATGTAATAAGAATATTAAAAAATTAGAAAAACTAAATGCTTTCAATTCCATTTTGGTATTACTTGCATTATTTTAAAAAGATAAAACATAAATGAAATTAATCTGGGCAATTTTTTTTATATTAAAAGGAGAAATGTATTCTTGAAAATAAAAATACAATAACATTGTAGTTAGTTAGAAAACCTTAGTTCATGATAAATTGAATATTGAGTAGTTTGTTAATGTTTGCACAAGGATATAGTTAGTCTTATGCAATGAGTGTTTTGTGTCTGAGGTTAATTCTTGTCCAGGTTTCCTGGAACAAACAATCTGGAGCCAGAAGTTATTTAATTTTAGAGATTAATTCTGTGAAAACATGACAGATGTCACGATTGGTTTGGGTAAATATTAGTTTGCACCTGGTGAGCCAAACTGCAAAATGGAGAAAAATGGAAAGTTTGATAATGGAAAAGGTGCCACTTCCTATGGATTTGCTAATGGAAAAAAACATCTGTTATTCCAGGTGACACCCTACTAACAATGAAAAAGTGAAGTGGAGCTAGAAAGGAGCAGGAATAAAAGAGATGCTGGATCATTTCATCATCAGTCTGGCATAATTGATACTGTGGATTAATCTTTGTGAATCCATTTCTTCAAACCAAAAATGATTTGGTGGGAAGGGAGAAGAGATTGAATTTGAGTACAAAAGTCAATATATTTGTGTTCAAGGAGCCAGTTCTTAGGATGCCTGATGATTTGCTTGTTATTTATTCCTAGATGAGAAAGCAAAATGGTTTGGTTTGGATTTATGAGCTTATATGTCTCCCAGTACTTTTTTGTAGAGTTTGTTCTGTGATGTTAATTAGGCTGTTAGTGTGTGTGAATATATCATTAATCCATTTACTTGTAAATGGTGGAGGGGTATCAGTAGGTTCGAAAGGAAAATTGATGTTGGCATCAGATAATTCAAGATAGATTGAGCGGAGCAATCCAATTGATTTCTGTGTATAGCAAATGGCTATAGAATGCAGATTCACACCTCCTAATTCCTTGGGCCTCTGCATTTTAATCATGCTGATGGCAACAACCTTCCCTTTCCAAAATAAGTTTGAACAGATTGAATTTATACTCAACTGAAATGTGATAATGGTTATAAAATAATTGATTCTTGGAAAGATGATCATATTTAGAAGTGTTGCTTTTTCAGGGAGTGATAAGGCAATTGAAGAAAGGGATTTTACTATTTGTTTGTTTTTGTCTAGAATGGACTGCTGTATTTGCTTTCTCATTGCAGTGGCTGATAATGCAATGGGAAAGCTGAGAAATTTTTGAAGCTTGGGGGTGTAAGTTGAGAGAATGGTTTTGCCATTGCAGATTTTCCAAATGGCCAATTTTGGTTGGTTGATGTGTAGATTATATTGTGAGGCATATTTGTCCAAGAATAATTGTAAGCATGGTAAATATTTGATGGAGGGAAGAAATATGGTGACATCATCAATGTAGATGTGGTGCATTTCCTCCCTCAAAAAAGGAATATAAATACCAGGTAGTTTACTTTCAATTTCTTTAAGGAGGGGATCTATATAAGTTATAAAGCAGACAGTACTAAATGGAGATCCTTGAGGAATTGAGAGATGGGGGTCTAAATCCAGGGCCCAGGCTTCCATCAAGAGAGGTGAAGATGGACCAATTTAGGATGTTACCAATAATCCTTACATAGACTGGAGGAACTGAGTAGTTACTAAGGATTTGTAATAACATGGAAGACACTACAGTGTCAAAATCAGACACAAAATCTAATTGCACTGCAATGGGCATAGTCTTTCTGTGTTGTCTAAGGTATTCTTTGATAATCATAAAATGACAGAACAGCGTGAATTGTGGAGGAGCCTTTATGGGAATATTGATGTTTTGAGATATATGATAGTAGCTGGTCTTGGATCCTGTCCTTAATGATGGATTCAATGATCTTGATGAGTAACAGGGTCATAGATATAGACCGTATGTTAGAAAGTTGTGAAGGATTGATTTGTTTCTTCATAAAAGGCACTAATGAGATCGGGTAGAGATCCGAAATGTTTTGAAACTCACCTGCAAGAATGTCAATTAATCTGCAAAGTATGGGTGCAGTGAAATAACTTAGGTGGAGCAGAACAAAGTGAGATATTCCGTGCAGACCAGGATGTGTGCTTTCATGGTAGGATTGTAGTTTCTGAATTATGTGAGCTTCTGTTATATTGTGACTGTCAAAGTGCATTATATCATCCCAGGTATTACCAATGTCAAGAGAATGGCTCTGTAATTTGGATTGAAAGTATTCATGTATGACTATTAGCATTGTAGATCCTGTATAGTTATTCTGAGGGTGTAAGTCACTTGACAGCACCAATTGCCCAGCAAATGTAATTTCATGTCCAATTGTGTTGTGTTGTAAACAATTTTTTTGTTCTTTTTGTTGCTAGATATTGGTCAAGTACCCTACTGGTTTTTAAGGTTTATTATATCTAACATGATGGCATTTGTAGACGAGAGTTGAGAGATCTGATGTCCGATTAGGTCTAGTTCCTTCAAAAGATGATTGGGACCTTTGGTTTTTCTAGTGAAGGTATTGATCAGAAAACTTAATATGCCAACAAAGGCTGACCATGCATATAGTGGGGAAAGCATGAGTATTTGTATTTTGTGTAAGAGAATATAAACTTCAGAAAAAAGACTTACTGGAGTATTTGCCTTCTTTTATGGCTTGATTGTACGAGTGTGTTGTGAAGGTGGCAGGGGTGTGGGATCAAGATGTATTGCTAACAGTAAGGCCAGGTGATCTGAAAAAGGAACAAATTGTAGTTTAGCTTCAATGTCATAATGTAGGTCAGGGGAATAGTAGAGGAGATCAATTAAGGTTTTCTTATGTAATGTATAGAAGGAAAATGAATTCGGTGGGAAACAGCCTTCTCCACATAGGATAATTCTATTAATAGATGCAAATATTTTGTATTGAATTGTTGGTACTTTAAATTAAAATCACAAAAACATATTACAGAAGAGGATATAGAAGTGAGAAATGCATTGATGCAGTTGATGATTGAAAGTATGAGAGCTGGATCATTTCTGAGATATAAATTTATAATTGTTATTGGTATGTTAGCAATAGTTAGATGAAGTATTATTACTTCTTTACTTAGGTGCAGAATTCAGCATTTATCATAGGCAAGTTTTTTATTGATTAAGAAAGCTACTCCCGAAGATGCTGTGTTGGATGGTAAGTAATGGAAATGTACCATATTGGCTTAATAATTGAGGAATCTTATTATTGGATTGCAAATGCAATTTGGTTTCTGAGAGACATATTAAATGTAGGTCTACTTTATTGAGCCACTGTTTGATGGCTACAACATAGTCAAGAGAGTTAAGCCCTCTGATGTTTATTCTGCCTATCTTAAGATGCATAAGGTGGAGGGAAGAAAGAAAGAGACACATGCATTAAATATTAGTGCTCAGTGGAGAGTTCATGAAACAACATTACTTGATTCCAAGAGATCATGTTGAGGGCTTGATTGAGTTTCAAGATGATCAGTTGAGCAGATTTGACATACAGTGTTTAATTGAGACTTTTTATCCTAGGCTGAGTTTGGATATAATTTGTTTTTGGTGTCTGCTGTTGATGTTTCATGTGACTGATTAGGTTTTTCATCTGATTTGGTTTTAATTGATTTAGCAGATTTGACATACAGTGTTTAATTGAGACTTTTTATCCTAGGTTGAGTTTGGATATAATTCGTTTTTGGTGTCTGTTGTTTATGTTTCATGTGACTAATTAGCTTTTGCATCTGATTTGGTTTTAATTGATTTGGAACTTCTTTTTAGGAGTAGAGGATTTGCCATTCAGTTTATGTTCAGTGTCATTTTTCATGTTGGAATCTGAGGATGTGTTATATGCATCTTCAGGCTGTGAGCTGGAGAAGTCTATTGTTTTCCTTTTGAAACTACTATTGGTCATTTGTGGATGACTCTTACAATAAAAAATGTCTAGTTGGGTATGTATTTCATTATTTGGAGTGTTAAATTGCTGTTGATATTCATCCATATTTTTTAGTATGGTGCAGATTTTGATTTGGGAGGAGTTGGGCTGTTAGTGTATCTAGTTATGTAGACACATCACAGTCTGGATAAATATCCATTTCTTTATCTGATAAGTTATGATGTTGACTTGTATGAGTATTATTTGTAGTTATTTCATCAGTCTGAGATTGTGTAATGAAAGATGCTTCATTGGTTATTGAGTGAGACATTGGTTGAGAGGTTGATGAAGTTGATGCACAAATGTGTGTTCTGGTTTTCTTTGTATTACATTTTTGACATATTCTTTTGGGGCATTCTTTTGCTAGGTGAGTGTGCTCTTGACAGAAAAAGCATTGTTGCTGCACTCCTCAAACGGAAATGTATATTGGACATTTATTTTGTTCTAATATGGAAGGTATGCCAAGTGATGACATGTCTGCATTCAGATTGAGGGAGAATGCTGCAGTATTGGAGGGTAATTCTATTCTGGATCTATTTGGATAGTAGCCTTTGAAGCTCAGCATGGGCAAAGTTCAGATAACAATTCCTAGTCAGACCATATGCCATTCGAGGTTGGTTCATGTCAATTTTCACAAGGTATCTTTGTTTCAGTAGTAGTTTATTCTTTTTAAACAGCTCCTTCTGGATTACAGTATTAAATTCAATGATGAAATATCTTTTGTTTGGGTAATGGTATACTCTTTTAACTGCATCTTCAAGCTGGTGACTTTTAAGTAACTCAAAAAAATTCATCAGTAGGGAAGGGGAAAGAGATTACAATTATTGTTAGTAGTACTTAGAATGAGAGTTAGGTCACTGTGGTAATTGAGGAAGGAATTGTATAGGATAGGAGGTATCCTGGAATTGAACTCTTGATTAATAAATTGATAATTTTCCAAGTCTATAGAAGAATTATCTTGATTTGAGAAGGAACTGTTTATTGTTTCAGTGAAAGAGTCCACATCATCTTGGAAATCAGTTTTATTGTATTTAATATTATGCTCATCTATATTGTGTTTTGGCTTAGTGTTAATACTTTTACCTGGTGCAACAGCATAAGTCTGTGTATTTTTTTATCTGGGAGCTCTTATCATGTTTTGAAATTGGGAAATAGAAGCAAGTGTTTGATTAGATGCAGGAGCAACTGTAAATTGTGTATTTGTGGATTTGGAGATAGAATTCAAGCTGGGGAATTCAACATCTAGCATATCTTTTTCCTCCCTTAATATACACAAAGAACTTAGCATTATATTAGAATCACGAGTATTTTACCGATTTTCACAGGAAGGTTGTTTTGTTTTGATTTAATTTGGATAAATGATGTATTTCATTGTTAAAGTTATAAGACACATTTTTGCATTGAAGATGTGATGTGATGTAATGTATTTGGCTTCTCCTTAAACGAAGTCAAAAATATCTCAGCAACTATGCCCAGATAAACCTGTTAGCCACTTTATTTTTCATTCCCCACTCTAAGTCTTCCCATATTCTGCCCCATCCCATTTCCACAACATAATCTTTGTCAACTCTATGGCCTTTAAATCTAAATGCCCCTTATCTTTTCGCAAACCCAACATAAAAACTAATAACTCACTTTCTGTATAGTCACTTTGTTCATACCTATTCTCCCATAACTTCATTATCTGTACCTTTCTGCTTTCAAGCATTTACATTCAATCAACAGATGCCTAGAGCAGCCACTTCTTGTTTAGCGCCACTGTGTTTTTAAAATTATCTGCTTTCTTGGTTTTGCTTTTAATCGATGTTAAATCTGTTCGACAGTGCATTTTTAAGATTATAATGTAGATTTTGAGAATTGCTATCATTGGTACTATCATTTAAGGTAAGGTTAGATTCAATTTGAAGTGTTCTAGAATTTCCTTTGGGACTTTTTGAATTTACAATCAATATGGTATTGGCAATTTTATTTCTTTGAGCCATTGTTTGCTGTTTTGAAACAGAACTATTTTCTTTATAATTTCTTAGGCTTTTTATGAGATATTTACATTGTTAGTTTTATTCTGAGTATTATACAATGATTTTGTTTCATTACTTGAGGTTCTATTGTCTATTTGCTGTGAACTGATTGAAGGCTTGTTAGGGCCTTGTCTATTGATATTAGTGCAATGTAACACCATAACAGGTTTTGACCCAATACTTTTACTATCAGGCAAGTTAAAGGACTTGCTCATGATAACTTAAGAGAGAAAACAAAAAAGAGCCCACCTTTTCTGTCTTCCCAATTGATTTGAATAGCTTTTCATAAAAATATTAGATTTTTAGAAATTTAATTCAATGAGAAGTGATAGAGAAGCTTACAATAAACCCATCTAGAGGTGTCCTAATCTGGGCAATTAACAAAATGGCACAACAACTGATAAATTAAAACAATTCTAAGCTAGAAATTTACTTTTTAGAGTGGATTGCTTGCATATTAATGTAAAAAATAAAATAAAAAATACATATACCTCTAAAATTGTGATGCTAGAACAAATTTTGTTAAGAGACTGGTGACACACTTTCTACCAATACTGAGTAAGTTATAGTCCTTGGATTTAGAATTATATTGCTTAGTTTTATTACTTGTCTTCGGGTAGAGAATTTAATACACATATATGCATACACTGAGATAATGAAATATTCTGGATTATTATAGGAAAGCTTGTGATAGGTTTTGTTGAAAATATACTGAAAATGTTTTTTTTTTCCTATTATAAATGATTAATTATTGATTATAATGACATTATAATATATAAATGTGTGTGCGTTGTATTAAAGGGAAGAATCAATCGCGCGTGAAATCGCTTATTTAATTATTGCATCTGCTTTCAGACTGAAAACTTAACATACGTATATTCGTGAATAAAATACACACTTAAACAGTATACATTAATTAATATTAAGGATATACTGTATATAATATAAAATATTCCTTCAGTTCTGTATTCTAAAGACAATATAGATTTTTTTTTTTTAAAAATATAATCTATTCTTATATTTAATGACTGTTTTGTTACCGTATAGTCAGCATTAATTGGAAGATTATACATCCTCCTGTAATATTTCTGCAGGTGAAGCAACTAAGCTAACAAATGTTGATGTGAAAATTGATTTTCTAAAGCAGTTTTTGCCATCAGTGTGTCATTAGTTGATGCTGGCATGGCGCACAGGTGGTCTTCTCACTTGTTCACTTAGATTTAAAACCTTCTAATACCAGATCCTGTGTGCTTTTCACTCTTTTAATAAACAACAAAAATGCAAAGCTCAAAAGTCAAAGCCTTAAATTGCAATAAATAAATGCTAAAATCTTATCATCGAGAAGCAAAAATTGTTCACTTTTTATAGAATACAATGGGAATTATCTTTTAGAACTAAATTTAATACAAAATTAACTTCATAAATAAAATTCAAATAACTGAGTATAAATTGTAATTGTTTTCACTTTAACAAAAAAAGCAACAATAATAAAATATTAGTTTTTAATTAACTAATTGCAAGATTGTATAGATCAATAATTTTTGATCCTAACCATTGTTACGTCAATATTATAAGAAGCTTAAATATATTCTTAGATTCAAATATTTACTTTTTAGTAAGTTGTTTCTACTAGCTGATTTAAACTTAACTATGTCTACGCAGGCTGCAAAAAGGAGTTGGCTGTTAATTAAAAAGAGACCCTTTGATTCCTCTTGGAGGCCTTAAAATATCAGAGCAGGACAAATTTCTACTATCAACTCCATATGTTCTTGTTATTGCAAATGTTATTACTATATGATTATTCATATAGTATACAAACATGGATGGGCTGCTCTCCAACATGCATTGGCAGCATGGTGAGTTTGATGGTTTTTACCTCTGAGTTTAATATCAAAAAATACCATGACAGACAAAAATAAATAATGGCCCTTATTCCCAGGAGGTTGTAAAGTCGCCAGCCAAGGCAGCAGTTGGTAGCCAAAGGCAGAGGATGCTAATAATCCCCAGATTGCAGACACAGGCTGTCATTTGATGATGTCTTTTTATTTAGGTATTTACAACTGCTGATCACTTTCAAGTGAAGGAATAATACATGAAATGGAAGAACTGTCTTATATTAAAGGGGACATTATTGGACTTTGTGAAGTTAGAAGAAAAGATGAAGATGTAATTGACTTAAAAAAATGAACATGTTCTCTGTTGCAAAGGCACAAATATTGGAAGTACAAGTGATGTAGGATTCATAATATATTAAAAGTAGAATGACAACATTGTGGAGATTAGTGGTGTATCAGACAGAATAGCAACATTAGTTATTCAACTTAAAAGCAAATACCAAATGCAGATAATTCAGGTTTATGCCCCAACAAGTTCTCATAGTGATGAAATAGTAGAAGATTTTTATATGGATGTACAAAAGGTTTTTGATCAGAGTAAACAACATTTTAAAATTGTTATGGGAGACTTTAATGCTAGAATTGGTAAACAAATGAAAGATGAAAATGCTGTAGGTAATTTTGGTTATAGTCATAGAAATAAAAGAGGACATAGACTTGTGGAGTTTGCAGAAAAAGAAAAACTTTATATTATGAATTCTTTTTTTGAGAAAAATATTAAAAGGAAATGGACATGGAAGCATCCAAATGAAGGTACAGCAGAATTGGACTATATTTTGACTAACAGAAAATACACATTTCAATATTGTAATATCCTTAAACAATTCAGTACAGAAAGTGATCATTGATTAGTAAGGTGTAAAACTGGAGAGAAAAATTATTAATTAAAACAATATTGCTGATGATATTCCTAATCTTCAGAAACATTCTAATGAATTTAAATTAGAATTGCAAATCGTTTTTAATATTAGTAGAAATTTGAACATGATTCATATTTTATTGAAATTAATAGGAAAATAATTGATACACTCTTCAAAACTGAAACAAAGATAGCTGGTAGAAAAAAGCAGCAATTCACCAATAAAATTTCTACTGAGATTATAGAATTTATGAAAAAAAGAAGGAATATGAAGATATATAAAAATGATGTATTAAAAAGTATTGAATATCTTGAATTTTGTAAAATGGGGTGAAAGAGTTGATAATGATATAGGAAAGTATATATTGTGAACCAGCAAGAAAGCTGTAGAAGAAAATAAAAGTCTTAAGGGCGTAAAACAACATTTTGGTAATAGTAGAAAACATAACTACAATGAGAAAAAAAGTTGGAGCTATTACTAAAATGAGAAATGAAATCATGAAATGGGTAGAAGAGTTCTATCAAGAATTATATAATAATAAAGAACAAATACCTGTGAATATCTTGAATTTTGTAAAATAGGGTGAAAGAGTTGATAATGATATAGGAAAGTATATATTGAGAACCAGCAAGGAAAGTTGTAGAAAAAAATAAAAGTCTCAAGGGTGTAAAACAACATTTTGGTAATAGTAGGAAACATAACTACAATGAGAAAAAAAGTTGGAACTATTACTAAAATGAGAAATGAAATCATGAAATGGGTAGAAGAGTTCTATCAAGAATTATATAGTAATAAAGAACAAGTACCTGGTACATCTATTATATCTTCTGAATTACCCAGGATTTTAAATGAAAAAATGAGACATGCAATTAAATTTATGAAGGAGGTAAACACTCTAGGTAATGATGGAATTATAATCAATATATTAAAAAAAGCATGTGAAGAAATAGAAATTTTTTTGGGAAAGTTATATAAAAAATGTCTACATGATAAAAGATGTACAAGATGATTGGAAGAATGCAGTATTAATATTTAAAAAGATTATAAATAAGATATTAGAAATTACAGGCATATCAGTCCTTTATCAGTTTTATACAAAATTTTTACCAAGATAATTACAACTCATCTACAGAGAACATTGGATTTCAAATAACCAAAGGAACAAACTGGATTTAAAAATGATTTTAATACAGTAGATCATATCCATGTATTGAGAGAAGTTATAGAAAAAAATGAATATGAGTTGCCATTATACTTTGAATTCATAGATTATGAAAAGGCATTTGATTCTATAAGCATTTCTTCAGTCATTAAAGCATTGGATTATCAAGGCATAAACCTAGTACATTGTCATATTCTAAATAATATTTATAAAAATGCAACAGCAACAATTAGATTACATAATGATACTAGGAAGGTTAACATTCAGAAGGGATTTAAGATGTAATGTCCATATCTCCAAATCTTTTTACAGTAGTTTTGCAAAAGGTATTTTGTGGATTAAAATGGGAAGCTAATGGAGTAAAAGTAAAGGGAGATTATTTGTCATTTAGATTTTTCCATTATGTAGTTGTTTTTGTAAATAATGCTTCAGATCTTCAGTATATGTTGCAAGAGTTATCAGATGAAAGTAAGAAAATAGGACTAAAGATAAATGTTAAAAAGACTAAAATAATGTTCAATGGATTTTTTCAAAAGATGAAAATAAAAATTGATTATGATGAGTTAGAAGTCAACAACTACAAATACCTTGGTCAGATTATTACTACAGATGGAAACAACAGATGGAAACATAATGAATGAAATTAATCCTAAAATTTAACTTAGTTTAAGTGCTTTTGGTAAAAATAACTTAATACTAAAAGGAAATATACCCACATGTTTGAAAATCAAGGTTTTTAACAAATGTGTTTTACCAGTTCTTACTTATGGATCTTAGACTTAGACACCTAATAGTAGAGCAATACAGAGATTTTAGACCACTCAAAAAAGTATGGAGAGATCCATGTTAAAAGTAACAATGAGATCAAAAATGCAATATATGGGTAAGAGAACAAACAGGTGTTACTGACATCATTGAAAGAATTAAAAGACTAAAGTGGAGTTGGGCTGGAACTATTTCTAGAAAAGATGACAGGTGGATAATTGAAATATTAAACTGGATTCCAAGAGAATGTAAAAGACTCAGAAAGATGCCACATATGAGATAGGTGAATGAAATAAGAAAGTGTGGAAGGATGATGTGGAGAGGAAAGGCTAGAGATCTGAGAAGATGAATTGAACATGAGAGACCTTCATCCTGCAGTGGACTGATAATGGTTGACAATGATAATGATGATGATGTTTATGCAAATTATATTCTAATTATTAAACCAAATAACTAGATCACATAATTAATTATATTAATACTTCAGTATTTTTTAAAATTTCAAAGTACTAATATACATTATCTTTATATATAGGCTATTCATAAATTAGTATTTTTAAGATGCATATTTCTAGCATTTGTAAACTTAAAAATTGTATCTAAACTATACATTTCCTGTTTAAAAATTGGTTTTTCATATCAGCCATTGGTTTTTGAAGTGCCAAGGAGGGAAAATAGTGCTGTGAGATCATAGTAAAAACAATTCTTTATAAAATCCGATTGAAATATCTAAATTACTTTTAAACATCCTTTGTGGATGTATTACTGCTTCTAAAAAACTACCACTGTCGCTCACAACAAAATTTCCAACCATAAATCAAACATACAGGTCCCAGATTGACAAGTTATAAGCTTCTGTTTAATAATTGTATTTTTATATTGGACTATTTCTATCATCTAATAATATATGTATTGAATGTCTTTAGAAAAATTTAACTTTATTTAAATCAAATACATCCAATTGTAATAGCACATCAAACAGGTTAGTATATGCACAATGTTTTGAGAGGTATTAGTCCCTCTCTTCTTCAGGCATTGCTGGCCTGACCAGTGACAGTACTAGCATGGGATTCGAACCTAGGTCCTTAGATTTTTGATTTTTTAAATTTTAAGATAACGTTCTAAACAACTGATGGATCCTGCCAAAGGCAACAGTCTGTAATAATTTAATTTACTTATCTATGAGTTTCCTCCTGATTTCTCCACTTTTTTCTAAGAGCAAAGTTAATTAGTGTTTTCCATACATTATGTATAGTCACACTGGTTGGCTTATGGAATTTTTGCCATTGTCATGTGATCAGCTTCTTTAAATTTTTTTCTTTGTACCTTTTCTTTTCTATCTGATATTTTTGTATTTTTCCAATTGAACATATGTTCATTGGCACATACATGTTCTGCTACCTTAGACACATCTGTTTTCTCTCTTCTAATAATGTTTGTCTAATTTCAACCTAATAAGACCAGTAAACTTATTTTTGACTATCTTAGAATAGGAAAGGTTTTAAAAACAGATAACATATTTCCAGGATTTCTATAAATCTATATGACTAACATCAAAATATGGTTTAGTCATTAACATTATTCATAAGAAATTGTTTCAAAAATTTAGCTTGAAAGCAAAACCTATAATATTTTTAAAATTTAATAAATTTAATACATTTCAAAATGTTTGTACTGTGCCTTCCCTACAAGCTCTTTGAATAAATAATTTTAACAAGATTTATACTATTAATGAGAATTCTTTATAGAGCAGACTGGATTTAAGCCAGAATGAAAAACTTTAAGTGTCTTTAAATGATAGTTACAGAAGATTAAGGGACTTTCATAGAATTCAATTTTTTCATTTTATTTAATATCTTCATCAATAATCTTCCAGAAACCATGCAGGAACTTCATCTAACATGATAATCTTTCATTAACTTCAGTCAAGAAACTTTCCTAACAATAGTAAAGTCTCAATAAAAATATTAAAGAATTAGAAATCTTTTTTAAAACTATTTGGATCTTATTCATAATCTCAAAACCACTATATGTTCAATGTTTATCTAAACAACTAGAATACATATACATTGAATATAATGCTCTGCAGTAAAATGTACATTAAAACACAGTCACTTAGGGATTAATATTTAATCAAAGTCTAACTTATTGTCATCATTTATCAAAGTTAGATATAAAATCAATTTAGGAAAAATTTTCTCAGAGAGCTAATTGTCACTACCTAGACTATAATATCAAATATTCAAAAAAGGTTTATTCTAAAATATACACATTGAATTTTTGGCTATAAAACCACATTAATGGCATACAAAGTCTACTTTCTTGTAGATCTTTTCATGCTTTTACATATTTTGTCTTTTAAGTTGATTTACATACAAATGTATGAAAAGCTATAAGAATAGATTGAGCTTACTGTTAACACAAGATATAGTTTCATCACCTAAGATTCAAAACTCAAAATTAAAATTTTTTTTTCGGATGGTCCAAACATTTTTTTTCCAAGATCCATAAACTCAGATGGATTTGAGCTTCCTAGATGTTACTTAATCTCATCAGCAAACTTAGAATTACTTATAGTTATTTTAATTATCTTCTTCAGAAATGTAATTTATCAATCTCTGACAAATAGTAGTTTTAGCCAAACACAAAACATGAATCAAATAATAAATGACCATCAAATCTATACATAGAGTGGTGTAAGTGAACTCAGAATAGCCATTATTATGCTTATTAAAATTATATTCATTAGATGATAATATAATGAATTCCAAATATTTTAAACAAGAATGTGAATATTTTGTTTCTTAAGGATAATTGTAAAAGAGAGAGAAAAATATAAAGAAAAAAAAAGAATATTAAACATATGTTTTTGAACTAGGGCAGAGACCATTAAGTAATATGTTGTTTTATTTTGATTTAGTGCATGTCATCAAATTATCCTTAGTTGAAATTCAAATATGTTTCTCTAAGTTGCAAATGGCTTTATCCTAGACAGCAATGCTTTTGATTTAGACAGCACACTCCATCTGGCATTGTCCAGCACCTCTACTGATCAATATTTAGTTGGCAGCATGTATTATTGTCAGGACAATATGTACCATGATCTGTGCATATGATATCAGCTAGTCTATGTATCAATTTTTCTTGACCCAATAAACTACATCATTTTTTTCAGATGTCTGATGAACAATATCACAGGATATACCCTGTAGATAACAGTGCTTACCATCAGAACAGAAAATTTCATTTGGAAAAAGATAAAGCTCCAAACTACAAAAGTAAGCATGCAGCAAGTATAATTATTAGGGCAGGTAGTTTTATGATCTAGGCAAATATTAGGCTGTGTTGTGATTTAGCAATGAAAAATATCTCATCTTTGGCCTCTAAGCATTAAACTTTGTTATGTAGACAAATGTGACATGTGTAAAAAGTTATTAAAAAATCTCTGAAAAAGAAAAAAGTTTTTCATGATAAAAATGAATAATAGTTCCCTTGAAATTATGAAAATTAATGATTTACAATCCAAAGATAGTTCAGATGAAAGTTGGATTTATTAAATGATAATATGATAAATTCCAAACATTTAAAATATGAATGTGAATATAGAAAGAGATAAAGGTATACAGAAAAAAAGAATATTACTGATTTTTTTCTTAGTTTTTAAGAAAAAAAAAGAGATTAACATTTTCATTAAAGAATGCTCTTTTTAATTAATTAAAGTTGATTTTTTAATAATTTTTCATTATCACTCTAAAAAAATTTGATGTTTTTTCACCGTAATGTAGAATTAAAAAATTATCAATTTTTAAAATTTATGTAAAAACAATAACTATTTTCAATGATTAAAATATGATTGGAATTTCTTAATTAAGAAAAATGAGGGAAATAACATTTTTTGTAAAAATTGAATCATTGCTTTCTGTGTGATTGGATGATAATAAGTTTTTCCCAAAAATAGAATTGAGGAAGTAAGTTAAAGCATTGGATGATAATAAGTTTTTCCCAAAAATAGAATTGAGGAAGTAAGTTAAAGCACCTAGACTTCACTATTTAGTCCTATTCTGTTTCATATGCATTCTGCTATATAATGAACACCTAACTAATGGGACTCAAAGAAAACTGCTAAGCTTTTGCTAAAATTTGAGCATCACCAAACCAACATGTAATTGGTTCACTAAAATACTCTAAAAAAATCTGCAACAAGCCATGTGTGTCAAATTAAAAGCATGGCTATCTCACCCTGTGTTAACCTAATTATTACATTGTTAAAATGGATATATATATATATATATTGTAACAGGCACATATTCCACTACATTCTAATAAATAAAATTAAAAATAAAAGTTCACAGATAAAAACTTCTTTTTTTAAGAATTAAAAATTGAAAATTAAAAGTCATCTAAACTTTATATATATAAAATCGCACAGATGAAAAATTATTAAAAGAAAACTTTATTAACGAAAAAAAAAGTATTTTAAAACTAAATTTTCAGAAAAAAAAAACTTAAAAGATTTAAAGATAAAAATATATTGTTAAGAATGCATATAATTTAATTAATGCTATTGTGTAAAATGGAAATGATTATTTTCAATTAGTAAAAGTAAACTAGCCCTTTTGCATCTAAAATGTATAATTAAAGGTCAGATAGGAGAGAAAAAACAATAGGAACAGAATGGCCAATAAAAGAAATCCCTCAGGAAACAGACCTCAACAAAAGGATCATCATCATCATTATGTAATGTCCACTTGATCCAAAAGTTTAATATAAAAGAAAATTTTGGAAATTAATTGAAAAAAGGTAGAGATGTGCTAGAGAGAGGTGTGATATGTGTTAAGTCGGAGAGAGTTGAAGAAGGGATTGAAAGATGCACTTTCAATTCCTTCAGTTTTTCTATAAAGAAAGAAATAACATCATTTTCCCATATTGTGGGCCACAGGCTATCAGGGCCTGGAAATAAAATACCAGCTAAAGAAAAGGACCTCCAGATGAATCAATAAAACAGCCAACAGCATAGCAGTCTCCCCGAGGACATTGGGGCAATTAACACTGGATCCCAAATGGCAAGCAACTGTTAAGGATGAACTTTTTAAAACCATAAGAACTATATATATATATAACTAATGAACATTAATTCTAAAACTTTCCAGTATTTGAAAACAGTAAGATCTCTAAATTCTAATCTTTTCAATATTTAAATAGAAATAGAATTTTCTATTTGACTAAATTATTTATTAATTATTTTTATTGAATGTATTATTTTTTAAAAATTATTTCCATTAATTTATTTTTTCCATTCTTTTAAGTTTTTATTATGATTTTTTTTTTTTTTTGGTTTTTCTGTTAAGCTGAACTTTTAATTAAATCATGTTAAATTTAAGTCAGGCATGAATGGCTGCATAGATTTGTAAAGTTAAGTTAGTTTAAGGGAGGGTAAATCTTAGGTTATTTGTTTCATAGTTAAATTGGGTTAATGGATTGGATATATTGGTGTAATTAGTAAATGTAGTATGAAGATCCGCTATGTGCAGGATCACATTATATGCCGCACTTGGGCAAAATAAGTCCCATTTCATACTGACCACCAGAAGCAGACGTATTCCCTGCTCCTTGGATCACCCCTTTAACCTATGGAATGGAATAGTAAGATGGCAAAAAAGACTGCAATCCCTTCCTATAGAGTTTTTTTATTGTTCTTTTCGCCAGACAGATGTAACATTCCTGTACTGGACGAGAGACAATTTCTTCTCTATAACCATGCCGTTCAGATGTGCATTCCTGACAGTATGGTATTGTGCTGTTGTATTCATGCTGCATTGAATACATCGATATATCAGATAGATTGGTGTTGGTTTGACTGTGAACTTTTGGCCTAAGGTTAAATAAGGGATAGAATATTTTCTTTTCAAATGCAATCTATGTAGTCTATTCATACTCAACACTAATAAAACATTAAATTCATCTGTGCAAATGTCTAAAATAAAAGTTAAATTGTAAATTAAAATCTAAAGTAAAGTTATAATGTTTTATATATATATAAAAAAAAATAAAGTTATACTAAAATAATAATTCTAAATTTTATATATATTTAATAAATGTTTGTGTGTGTTATTACTGGCAGTGGCTTCTTTTATTTATTTTTTAATAATATTAAAAATTATCTCTGCTGCTCCACGAACTAGTGACTGGGGCTGATGGTCGTAATAAAATATATATGTAAATTTGGAACTTAACAGCATATATCTGCCTACTATATAAATTTTCCAGGTTTCAATAACCTGGTGGGACCCTGTTTGACAGATACAGTAAAGCCTTATGGTCTCACTGATCGTTACAATATATATGTTGTAACGGATCAAAAAATCCATTTTTAATTTTATCAAAGTGTCATTCTTAATTTTTAAAAAAATCTCTTTGATTTACTTTTTATAAATTGGGTATTATTATTGTTTATTGTTGTTAGTCATAGTTATTATTTGGATTTATTATTTTGTTTATTCATTGCTGGTGCATGGCTTTAATTTTTTCTTGATGGTGAGATTTTAAATGGTGATAATGCCATGTTCAAATTAGTGTGTGTGTGTGTGTATCAATATTATAAATAAAAGCATATAAATTGCTAATTATAATAAAATATTATTTTATTTTTGGTGATTATTAAAAATGCAATGTTGTTATTTATGTATATATTTTTAAACTGTCAAATTTTCAATGTAATATTTTTATATATATATAATTAGCATTATTTTACTTCAAATGTTTTTAAAAAATATCAACAATTATTATTATGAGAAATCTTCAATTGCACATGAAAAAAAAATATATTTTTTTTGGTTGCTTTAGCAACAAAAAAAAGAGATCGCCATTAAAAAAATTGAAGGAGAAATTAATTATAAATAAAATATACCAACGTAAACTAATATATATATTGTAACAGGCACATACGCCGTTACATTGTTTTTTTTATTATTAAACATGAAAAAATAAAAGTTTGCAAATAAAAACTTCTTTTTTAAGAATTAAAAATTGAAAATTAAAAAATCATCTAAACTCTAAATCACACAGATGAGAAATTAAAAAAAGAAACTTTATTAAAAAAAAGAAAAAGTTTTAAACTAAATTTTCAAGAAAAAGACTTAAAAGATTTAAAGATAAAAAAATTAATTAATGTTATTGAAAAATGGAAATGATTGTTTTAATTAGTTAAACGTAAACTAGCCCTTGGGCATTTAAAATATATAAACGAAGGTCAGATAGGAGAGAAAAACAATGGGATCAGAATGGCCAATAAAAGAAATCACTCATGGAATCGGACCTCAGTGAAAAGACCATCACCATCGTCGTGACGTAATGTCCACTGGATCTGAAATTCTACTATAAAAAGTGAGTGAAGAAAGAGCAGGGAGAGATGTGTGATAGTGGTGGTGTTATGTGTTAGTGCGGAGTTGAAGGAGAAGGGATTGAAAAGATGCACTCTTCAATCTCATCAGTTCTGCTAAAAAAAGAAAGAGAAATGACATCATTTTTTACATTAAGGACCAGCTAAAGTAAGACCTCCGGATGAATAAATAAAATGGCTAACTGGATAGAAATCTCTTCAGGATGGTGTGAAAATTCATGTTTAAAATTGAAAGCAATGGATAAAGATGAACATTTTAAAAATCGTAAGAACTTTATGAACATTTTCAAAACAAACTCTAAATTCTAAACCTTTCAGAAATTATCGCAATAGTACTTCCTATCTGGCCAAACTAAATTATTTATTTATTCTTTTTATTTGATGTATTTCTTTTTTAAAATCATTTCCATTTTTTTTTGTTCTTTTAAGTTTTATTTATGATTTTTGCTTTTCGTTAAACTAAATTTTATAAATGTTAAACTTAAATCGGGTGTGAATGGTTATATAGTTTTGTAAAGTTATATTAGTTTTATTAGGGTAGGGTAATCTTGGGTTATTTGTTTTATAGTTAAATTGGGTCAATGGATTGGATATATTGGTGTAATTAGTAGATGTAATATGAGATTCGCTATGTGCAGAATCACAGTATATGCTGCACACTCTCGTTTTGCCTATGGAAGGGATTATAAGATGGAGAATGCAGTTCCTTCCTATGGAGTTTTTTTATTGCTCTTCTCATCAGATAGATGTAGTATTCCTATCTGGATGAGAGTCAATTTCTTCTCTTAACCTATTTTTGTGCTGCCGTATTCGTATTACATTGAATACATCAATTTATCAGATAGATTGATGTTGGTTTAACTGTGAACTTTTGGCCTAAGGTTAAATAAGGGATAAATATTTTCTTTTCAAATGCAATCTATGTAGTCTATTTATACTCGACACTCTAAATGCATTAAATTTAAGTTGGATATAGACCCTTGCATGTATTCACTATCGGTTAATTATGTTTTTGGTTTCCATATTTGATCAAAATATATAGACATTCGGTAAATAATGATATCTTACGGTGAGTATCTAAAATGTATTTATTCGGATGTCTTTTAAGGTTATTCATGTCAATGCGGCATCTTATGATGAATGCCATTGGATTTCTTATAAATTTCCCTATGCAATTCCATCAATGACTTTATAATTTTAATCGTTTATGTTTATTTTGAAATGTTTTTAACTGTGTAATCTATGTAACCGATCTATACTCAACATTATAAGACAAACTTTTATAAATCCATCTGTGTGAACTTATAAAAATTAAAATGTAAATTAAAATCTAAAATCAAAGTTAAAAATGTAAGTTAAATTTTAAAAATGATTCAAAATTTATATGTGCGTAAATAAATGTTTATGTGTTAATTACTGGCAGTGGCTTATTTATTCTTTTTTTTTAAAAAAAAAAAAATATTTTGATAATATATATCATTATTATTTAATCTCTACTACTCTGCTGAGCTAGTGACAATGGCTAATGGTTGGAATCAACTAATATAAAATAAAATTTATTTTTTTTAAACTTATTATCTGCCTACTATATAAATTTTCTAGGTTCAAATGCCTAGTGGCACCCTGTAGTGTAGATACATTAAGTCTCTTATTTCCAATCATTATAATATATATATGTCATATTTCTGGATAATATTTGACTGTGATTCCAAAGTTCTTTACATAAATAAATATAAAAATTTTCATATAGTAAAAGAAAAATTATGTCCTTCACTGTCAACCTTCTCAAGCACAAAACTATAGGCTTATATTCCATAATTTACCAATGAATGTTTAACTAGGCTTCAGAATAGCTTCACTAGTAGGAAAATTAATTGGAGTTTATTCCATTATTTTTATTTAAACAAAATAATAGTTTTAAAATCCTTTCAACTTTTTTAAAATTATATTTAATTTTAAAATAATTGATTATTAACAAACTGATACTACTTCAACCAAAAAAAATAACAAAAAGAATAGCAATAAGACTAACTAGATAATAACAATAGTAACCAATAATTTTTATACAGAGTTTTTATACCTGATTTTTAAAACAATTTTGATTGGCTGACACATCACCTAATTGTAAACTCATTTACATATTTGTCAATTATGTACTTTTAAAATCAAAAATAAAGTTATGAGTCATCATTTTTATTTAATATAAGAAATATTTCATTCTCAATTAATTTTATAATTATATTTAAACTAACCAAATATTTTAAAATAACTTTTTTTAATAATTCTTTACTAATTTAGCAAACATTTTAATAAAATTGTATCCATTTTTCAGCTTATCTTTACTAATTTCAAATATCTTTTAAAACTAATTAAATAATATTCTACATTTAGTTTTATCATATACAAATGCCTCAATTTTAGTAACAATTTTATAAAATAATTAAAAAAACTTTTTTTAAATTTATGCATGCATTCTCTAACACTAGCATCACATGACCATTATCCCAGACAGAAATGTTGCAATTTTTTAAAACTCACTGTTGGAAGTCAACTAAATAAATATTTAATTAAAAAAAATATTATATTAAAAAAATTAACTGTAATAATAAAAATATGGAATAATAAATTTTAACATTTTTTAACATTACTAAAATTAAAACACTTAATAAATCATAAAAATATTAAGAATTTAACAAATAATTATTATATAAGTTTAAACTTATTTTTGAAGATAAATTTAATAACTTATTTGAATATTAAATATTATATTAAAAATTAATGGTTTCAAAGGTTTTTCAATGCTTATTTAACAAGATATTCAACACATTTTTTTAAACTTATAACTATGACCATTTATTCCTACCATACAATATTAACTTATTATGCTTATATTTTTATAATTTAGAATAGCTTTTAAATATTCTTTAACCACTTATAAATTCATATCAACAAATTTTAAGTCCCTATAAACATTATTATGACAATTATAGTACTTATATTTAATTTAATTTTTTTTTTTAAAAAAATAGCTTTTAAGTACATTCTGCCCTAATAAAAAGGGTACAATATATGTATATATATATATATAATCTTACAAAAACATAACATCAAACATGCTGGAACCTTAAGAATTATTTGGCCACCAAAATAACAAGAATTTGTCTGGGGCAGCATTATATGTGGACACTAAATACATCCACTGGGTCCTGGAATACCCTTCCAAGGTTAGGGCCCCATGGAAATTAGGCTAAAGGTGTTAATTATGCTGGATATAACATGATTCATTCTATTTACCAGCACTTTCAGTAAAACTTTAAGACAGCTAATGAATCCACATTCAACTCAGAATACGTTGGACCTCCTGAGATGAACCACCTATTTCTTTTCCAACAAATTATCAGCTGTTCATAAAGGATGCCATCCCAGAACACAGAGAATCCCAACATTTGTTTTTCAACATCTCAGTCAATTTATTACCAAATATCTTTGCAACATTACCAACCATATGTCACAGAAAATATATCAAGTCAAAGGCTTCTATTGAATTACCATGATTTCTTTTATCAAGATGATAACACTCACATCCACTCTCTTCAATGTGTAACCCATCTTCATGAATCCATTAGACTTTAAAGTCCTCAAGAAAGTTATCATGGATCAGCTTGAATCATTTATATTACCTCTAATTTCAACAATGCAATTTAAAAAAAGGGGGTCATTTGCCACAGGCTGCAGTAATATTCAAGATAATACAGTTCAAAAGTGTAAAAAATATGCACCAATAACCATTCAAATTGACATTCAGGATGTCTTCAATTCAGTCCAAATTAAAACTTTAATAGGCATGCTTACTGGCATGACTGCCCCACTAACACTTCTATATTTAATTACTAATTTACTGATAAAATTGGAAAATACATATTACCTTCAGCGGTAAAAATTCACCTGCCTTTATTTCCACACAATCAATTTCCTAAGGGTCACCCTTAAGTTTGATCTTATTTATATTTTACATCAACACACTACTAACGCAAATACAACAGAAAATAGTGGGTATCCAAATCAATTACAAGCAGCAGCATATCCCATTTATTGCACCCTGGATGACATTGCTGCCTTCCTTGCTTCATCACAATCACTTTTTATACTTAAAAAAAATTCTACAAGAATATACATCAAAGTATCAAATTAAATTTGATTTAACAGCTATCTGGAGTTTATACAGTAACAAACCATTTTATAAAAGCCTTCAAGGAAAACCAACAGAATTCCTTGGGTTCCCATTTCACCTTGGAATGCATGGCATGAGACAAACTATCCAAAATAAGCTCAAAAAAGCACTACAAATTACCATTTCTTTTTCCAAAGCCTGTCTGTCAATTTATTTTAAAAATCAGCTATTTAATCTTCTTGTCTTGACAAAAATCATATACTATTTTCCAGTTATCAAATTCACCAAATTATTCATGTCAAACATCTCATTATGTAACATATTGCTGTGGGGTAAAAAAACAATTTCCATATCTTTTAAATGTCTCAGTTAACATCTCATACAAAATGGACTTGGGCTAAATACTATGCATATCTTTAACATTTAAAAAACAGTCAACATTATCTGCCACACTACAGTGATTTTCTGCATTTCAATATCTGTTTGCTGTAATATCCAGTGATAAACCCCACCTACATCTGTTTTTTTGCTATTTTTTATCCATTCTACCAAAAACATATCTATTCCAATTGATAAGTTTATACTCTGGATTAAACATAATCATCACCAGACACCCTCTCTCCTATGCTTGGAATTAACAATTTACAACTTCTATGGTACTTCAGGATGGTCACTTGAACCAAAATTTTTTGATTTGTTGCTACAAATTAACCTTCATAATTTACCCACTTCATACTTTCTTTGGTATCATCAGTTATATAAAAATATTGATCCCTTTTGTAACCTATACCACAGGAATGAACAAACACAGCAACATATCTTTTATTCTTATTGTAACAAGAGGCTGAGATGATCGAGCTCAGTGGGGTTACAATAATAAATTTTAATACTGATACTAGAGAGACTTATAATAAGATAGGGAAAAAATCAAACAGTACTGCAAATAATTATTGCTTAATAAATAATTTGGAATAAACTATAAAGATGAAAATGTCTACTCTTATTAAATATTTGTTAGATTTAATCTCCCAGCAAATTATATTTTCTGAGTAAAAGAAATCTATACTTAAAAAGTATTCTCTAATAAATCTTCCTATCCACTATTTTAAAATTATGGTAATATTATTATCATCAATTCTAAATAGCATAGCTTGAAACATGTGGTAGATATGAACTATCATAAAATGTATTTTTCTTATAGTACAATGAATAAATAAGGAAATACTTATCCTATAATACTAATATTTAATATTATGACACAGAGAAAAATTGTATAATCACTATAAAAATAATAAGAGTGAATAATCTCAGGGGTCCTGCTGTAACTCTTGTGAATGATACTATTATGTAATATTGTCTATTAAATAGATGAATGAATGAAAGAATGAATGATATCCTGGCAGACTGTAGGAGGCAAACACTTCTCTTGTAGTGACTGCTTCCTAGTATAAAATAACAATGTTCATCAAAATTACAACAAAGGATATTTATTGTAATAGCTAGTTGCCTAGTTAAAATATTTAAAATTTGGAATAATCCTAACATTTCACCCAGGATATCACTCGAGATGGAAGAAAGAAAAGGATGCTTTTATGTCTCTCCACCCTCCCACAGACAACCTTCATAAGTTATTCAATGCAATTGGACCTTGAAATAAATTAGTCATTCAATATCAAAATAACTCAATAGTGCTCAATAGTGTGTAGTCTGAAATAGCATAAATAATCTTCTGAAATGTCAAGCAATCTTCATTTTCATATTATATAATCTTCTATCTTAGAAAATAAACATAGTTGAAATAATTCTTAATGCAAGATATTAGTATTAGTATCTGCAAATGTTTAATTATCTGTTACCTTGATTTCATTTAGGAAATACTAATAAGAGTCTGAAAATCCAAAGCAGACTTTAAAATGTTGCAACCCCATTCTCCAAGAATAACTATATTCATACATTTTCCTTTTCAACCAACTAGTTATTACAAAAATAGCCTACTACTTGCCTGTTTTTAGGTTTGCCAAATATTTTAACTCCTCTATTTCTTCACTTTGTTGGATATTGCTATGGTACAGAAAGACAGTGTCTATTTCCATCAAATGCATTAGTTTTCTACCATTACAAAATGGACTGGACTTTCACTCCAAATAGGTCTTCCACATCCAAAAGAGTATAAATCTTCTGTCATTATAAGATGACTCCCAGCACTAGAATATCTCATACACATAGTACCAACAGATAGACCCCCCTCACATAGATCATATGTCATCATTCATACATCAATTATAAAGTATCTACAAACAAATATCACTACTTAATGCAGGTAAATATACCTACTGGAGATTTCACAATCTACTATATTCAAATCTGTTTACCACCCCTCCCCAATTCTAGAAATAAACAATAGGCAATTACTTCATAGATTTAAAAATGGTCTTTAGATCCAAAATTGTTTGACTTTCTTCTGAGACTTAACTTATATGCCCTGCCCACATTCCACTTCCTATAATACTGCATAGTAAGGAAAACAATTTACCTTTTATGCCAACTATGTCACAGAGAGAAGGAAACACAGCATCATCAATTTCAGATCTGCCCAGTACCAGCACACACTTGGAAAATCATGTTAAACACATACAAGAAAATTACCCTCATATTAAAAAGTATCTTTGAGACATACAGTAAAGATACCACCCCAGCTATTTGTGCAGCAATATTTAGTTTGTATGGCTTTTGGAGTTTGTGATGCACTTTTTGACTTAGTAACAACACATAATGTCACTTAACCACTTTTTTAACAAACTTGAACAACTGAGTTCCAGAGATAATAAACTTGCATACCTAGACATCTTTTCCACTACATGGTCACTCCTAAAATGCTGATACAGTCTCTATCCATATGCCATAATATTAAGAAATACAGCCTTGCAACACAATCATATGATTATCCCCCTCTGGACCTTAAACTAGAATACATTACCTGAATTCTCGTTGATACACTAATGATGAACTTTCCACTTTATATATGTATAAACAACACCAACTTTTTCAAAAACTGAACTAATACTTACAGCAACAGACAAACAGTTAATAAAATTTTGCTAAAACTGAACTAATGCTTGCAACCACAGACAATTTAGCAGAACATTTAATAATCACTTCTTATATTGACCATTCTTAAAATTATATATATATATATATATAAGTAGCCATTGATTCCTTTCTAAATTTTATAGGCTGCATCTTACTTAAGAATTATGTTCACATATAAATGCTGCTATATAAATATTTGGACAATTTTTTTTCTTTGTATATATAAGTACAGTGATGTAACCTTTGTTTGATGAATAAAGTTGCTTTGAAACATAATAGTAGTAGTAGTAGTAGTAGTAGTAGTAGTAGTAGTAGTAGTAGTAGTAGTAGTAGTAGTAGTAGTAGTAGTAGTAGTAGTAGTAGGTAGTGGTAGTAAAATAGTAGCAGTAGCAACAGCAGCAGTAGTAATAGTAGTAGTAGCAGCTGATGAAATAAAAAAATTGATTTTTAAAATGTTCGTATATCTTGTTGCTATTTTTCTTATACTTTAATAAATTGCATGTTTCTGTAATTTTTTATCTTTACAAATTTCTTTGATTTCTTGTGGTTAAAATAATGTTATTTGTTTTAAGCACATTATTACATTAGTATTATCTTCTGGAGCAAAAAAAATGTAATTTGTTTTCTTATTATGGACACAATAAATATTACTGCTATCAAATATTGATTGATAGTGAATATAAACTAATACCATAGATTAGCCAATACTGCTTTTCAAGGTCTACAATTAAGATTTTGGGGAGGTTTATTATTTTCTTTCCAAAATGGTTCTTAATTATACTATCTCATATATATCTCACTACAATTGGATTCAACTCACCACAACTGCTCTTATTGACACATACAACCACATATCAGTTAGTGAAATAACCAGCAGAAATAACAATAATTATCTGCTTTGTTATTCTATTCTAGGGTTTTTTATGTAAACCTGAATGATCAATGAACTATTAATATGGTAATGTTGATCAAATCTTCGAACAAGTTTTTAGTTGTTGACTTTCATTAACAGTATTATTACATACATATGCATGTATGGAAAAATATCTAAACAGTTGCTGCTCTTTAAAATAAAACTGTAATTAAATTTAATCTTAATTTAACATTTTATATGTTTTTCCCCATACATCAAAACTATATTGTTATTTATAAGAATATATATATATATATGTCCACAGATGGCGTTCTACCAAAAACACCGAACAAGCGTATGTTTTGTTTACATAAACGTCAGAGTAGTATTCACTATCCCTAACTATAATTCCACTTTCTGATCATGATTTCAAGCTATTTGCTATCATCAGTGAAAGACAGGAATAAAAAAACTAGATCTAAGCACAAACTCTGAGTGTTTATGAAACAATTTCTATTCAGCTTGCAAGCGTGAATTTTTTAGACACGTAATGTCTTCAAACTCAGCATAGCAAACCAGATAGCTATATGGGTCTGATCTCAGTTCAGCATCACCACATAGTAGAAGCCTCTGCAATCTATATCATTGCAAGAAAGATCTCAAAGGTACATTTATGAAAAACAAAAATGCAAGTTAAAAAACTTGCTAATGCTTGTATTTATGTCCACAGATGGCGTTCTACCAAAAACACCGATCAAGCGTATGTTTTGTTTACATAAACATCAGAGTAGTATTCACTATCCCTAACTATAATTCCACTTTCAGATCATGATTTCAAGCTATTTGCTATCATCAGTGAAAGACAGGAATAAAGAAACTAGATCTAAACACAAACTCTGAGCGTTTATGAAACAATTTCTATTCAGCTTGCAAACGTGAATTTTTCATAAATGTACCTTTGAGGTCTTTCTTGCAATGATATAGATTGCAGAGGCTTCTACTATGTGGTGATATTGAACTGAGATCAGACCCATATAGCTATCTGGTTTGCTATGCTGAGTTTGAAGACATTACGTGTCTAAAAAATTCACGCTTGCAAGCTGAATAGAAATTGTTTCATAAACGCTCAGAGTTTGTGTTTAGATCTAGTTTCTTTATTCCTGTCTTTCACTGATGATAGCAAATAGCTTGAAATCATGATCTGAAAGTGGAATTATAGTTAGGGATAGTGAATACTACTCTGACGTTTATGTAAACAAAACATATGCTTGATCGGTGTTTTTGGTAGAACGCCATCTGTGGACATAAATACAAGCGTTAGCAAGTTTTTTAACTTGCATTTTTGTTTTTCATAAATGTACCTTTGAGGTCTTTCTTGCAATGATATAGATTGCAGAGGCTTCTACTATGTGGTGATGCTGAACTGAGATCAGACCCATATAGCTATCTGGTTTGCTATGCTGAGTTTGAAGACATTACGTGTCTAAAAAATTCACTCTTGCAAGCTGAATAAAAGTTGTTTCATAAATGCTCAGAGTTTGTGTTTAGATCTAGTTTCTTTATTCCTGTCTTTCACTGATGATAGCAAATAGCTTGAAATCATGATCTGAAAGTGGAATTATAGTTAGGGATAGTGAATACTACTCTGACATTTATGTAAACAAAACGTACGCTTGATCGGTGTTTTTGGTAGAATGCCATCTGTGGACATAAATACAAGCATTAGCAAGTTTTTTAACTTGCATTTTTGTTTTTCATAAATGTACCTTTGAGGTCTTTCTTGCAATGATATAGATTGCAGAGGCTTCTACTATGTGGTGATGCTGAACTGAGATCAGACCCATATAGCTATCTGGTTTGCTATGCTGAGTTTGAAGACATTACGTGTCTAAAAAATTCACGCTTGCAAGCTGAATAGAAATTGTTTCATAAACGCTCAGAGTTTGTGTTTAGATCTAGTTTCTTTATTCCTGTCTTTCACTGATGATAGCAAATAGCTTGAAATCATGATCTGAAAGTGGAATTATCGTTAGGGATAGTGAATACTACTCTGACGTTTATGTAAACAAAACATACGCTTGATCGGTGTTTTTGGTAGAACGCCATCTGTGGACATAAATACAAGCGTTAGCAAGTTTTTTAACTTGCATTTTTGTTTTTCATATATATATAAGAAATGCTTAAAGAGCTTGGAGTTCACTGTGGGGCAAAGTCTTTTTCCTAAATCTTTTCATTGAGAACACAATATTTCTTGGTCTAGTTGGGAAAAAAATATATGTTGCATTTTTGCTTTTTTGTTTTATCAAGTATTAACAACTGAATGTTTAGCTGAATTTGATTGGCTATGGAGAACTACCTTATAAAAAGTTTAAGTTCTCCATCATTTGAATTTCCCTTCTCTACAAAGTCATGGTCATAGACTACACCACAAGGTCTTTCTAGATGATTATGTATCTATATGCACATATTGTACATATGGAGATATAATGTTAATTTAAGATATATCATACCATATATTATATCCAATTGATGTCCATTGGAATATTTTCTCATGTTAAACAATTTTATCTAGGTGTTTAGTAAAGTCTTTTTCATTTTGTTTTTGATATTTTTATGGGAAAATATCCCCTGCATAGTTTAATGCAGTGGAATGGATAAGGTGTCAGACTGGAATGCACTATCTTTGGATTGATTCCAGTGCTGGCTCTTCTGACCTCAAACTTTTTATAAACTCTTGAACCATTAGAGTATGTTTTACCCATTGATTATGATAGTCTTATTTATCAATAAAACAGTTTTTTTAATAGTCATCTGAAAAATATCTTGAGCTCATAACCATCAACTATGATTAACTGGATATCAATTTATCTCTCAGCAGGGCCAGCAGAAAGTGGGAAGCAAGGAAAGCAAAGAATGAGGTTGCTGAGAGAAGAGAAGCATGAAAATGGTGCAGAATTAAAAATACATTTTTGTTGTTAGGAATATTAATTAATTTATGAATTTTAATTAATGAGTATTAGATTCATTATTTTTACAAAATAAGAAAATATAAACATATTAAAATAAACAAACACTTCTTGAAATGCGATTAGTCAGTTATGTCTTCTTATGCTGGGTTTGCATGATCCCTATTTCACATCACATTGCTATCTGATGTAAAAATAAAACAGATCATTTTACTATTACTATTTATGTTTATATATATATATATTGTGATGACCATGTAAAGTCGTCGACACACATATATATTTATTAATAAAATTAGAAAGTAATAAAGGTGAAATAAATTAGCTAATAAATTTTTTTTAAAAAAAGAAAGGAAGGAAAAGAAAAATTGAAATTCTAATGTCAAAATTACTGTGGATTTTTGTAATAATAAGAGAAGGGGAGGAGGGCTGCATAAATAAAGAAATGTGTCTCTTTCTCTCTGGTAAATCAAATGCTAGAAAGTTATTTTGTTTATTGTGGGAGAGGGGAAAAGGAAGCATAAAGAAATGTGAGTCTTCTCTCTCATTAAAAAAAATATATATATTATAACAAATTAAAATAAATGTAAAACGTAAATGTGGAAAAAATGAATGAATTGTAAACTTTAAATAAAATAAATGTAAGATGTGATATATATAAAAAGAAACAATATGGCCGTGGCCCGTAGGTGTGAAAGTCTGTTGGACAAATTGAATTCCACGGACGAAGAAATGTTATCAACGGACGATCTTTGCCTGATCTGTTAAATTAATTGGGACTTACATTCCAGCCACTAATTAAATAAAGAAGCATAATGATAAGAATTGGTTGGAAATCCAAGTCTTAATTAAAAATTTGAAAAACAACGAACAAAGAAAGAGATTAATAAAATTACAATTTTTGTCTGGCATTGCTAGTAGAGACTTTAGAGAAGCAACAGCTAAAAGAAAATGGGAGAAGTGCATGGCTAGTGGCGTTAAAGGGACGTAGGTTCGGATTCGAGCCGTCTCATCACTGACTCGCAATGTAAGATCTTTGCCTGACCTGCTAGAGGGACCGCCGCTTCTGTAGCTGTCAATTGAAACTCAACCTAAAGAATCAACCAGCAAACTGGATGAAAATAACCCCACAAACTAAGGAAGTTAATGGAGAACCTAAGGAATCAACAAGCAAAAACTGGAACGAAATAACCCCACAAACTGAGGAAGTTAATCAAGAGCGCTCAGAAGAAATACCCATGGGACAATTACAACAAAGCCTAGGTAAAAGCATGCATGCATTTCATTTATTTACTATTCATAACTAAATATAAAATCCATGATTTGATAGAATAGAACTCTATCAACAGGACATTAAGAACTTTTATATCTGATCTATTTGCATATATTTATTATAGCCATGTATTTATAAGTGTGTGTTTTTATTATTATAATGTAATTTTTTATATAAAGTGTAAATATTATTATTAAATATATTTGTCATTAAATTTTGTATCCTTGCTTTATTCTCCTATCACCAAGCTACGACAGGGGGGAAACTGTAAGTAGTGATTAAAGGGGCATACTGATTTGTTTAAGATATTCATGTGCTGCTTGTTCATGCAAAATCCCAATTCTAAAAAATAAATAGCAAGCGCTGGACATTCGTTAAGTTTCTTTGAAATAGTTTGCATTGTTCAGCAGCCGAGGGTATCTTGGTCGGGAAAAATAACGCCAAGATAATATGTACATATTGCCTTGGGGTTCGATCAAGGGTATAGATATGAAATTAAGTTTGTATCTGTATTAGCTCTCTGCTTATATTGTAATGGCGTTGGTTAAAATAATAAATAAGATAATAAAGAATCTAAGTTGTAAACAATAAATGGATAGAAATAAAAGTTATGAAAAGAATAAATGGATATAATAAATAAGTATAATATAGAATAAAATAATCAAAATAAATATAGTTGAAGCTACAAATAATACTCAACCGTACGAATAACCATTTCCGTTATAATATATATTACTGTGGTTATTTATATCTCTAAAATAATAACAAACATAACATCAAAATTTGTATTGGTTTATTATAAAACTAATATTATCTTAAATTTATCATATCACAAATTTTTTTTTAAAAATCCAAGATGTTTCCCCTGTATTTTTATAGTGTTTGAAATTCTTGTAATAATTTTGAAAAAATCACGGGTTTCTATTTAGTTTTAAAAACAGGACAAAGAACACTTCAAAATGTAAAATGGGGGCAATACATTAATGAAATACATAATAATGTATACATGTGAATAAATTAGTTAAAATAAGATCAGTAAAGCAATATTTATATTAGTGTACACATAAATGGTAAAACTATTTACAATAGTGACATAAACTTTTAATGCAATAATTAAATGAGAATGTGCATGTATATTTAAATATAAAGGAATACTATTTTAAAATATTTAGGTTAAGTTATTTTAAATTTGAAATAAAATCTCAATTATTGTAAAAATGGTAAATAAATAATCATTTATTTTAATATCTGTAATATAAATATTTGTTGTAATATTGTGATTTGTATATTTAATTTTAATTTAGAAGGGATTTGAAGTGAGACTTTATCCCTTCTAAATTACATTAATTTCAGTATAGACAATACAGTATACTTGTATTTCAATATTACCTACTTAATTTTATTAAAATATAATATTTTATTTAAATGTTTTAAAATGTTAAATGAATGAATACCTCTCAACTATCCTAATAAATACATTTAAAAAAATAAAATTAAAAGATGTTTTTGATATGGAAAATTATAAGCTATTTTGCCAATGCTAAGACAGTTTAAAGCAAATATTTAAAAAATTCCTATACACCTGCATGTATTTGTTTTAACCCACTTTTAAAAATTGATGGAAATAATCTTTGTAAACAATTTTCCTTGAAATGCTAGAGAATTTCACTTCTCAGGAATTAACTAATTATTCACTCTACTCCTATACAAATGAAGAAAAACAACTTATTGTGATTTTCTTAAGGTTTACCACATAAATGAATTGATTCAAAGGATAAAATTTTGTTATCATTTATTGTTCTACAAAACTTAATTCTTCTCCATCCTCTGTGATTTTATAATTGAAGTGCCACAGGTTTTCTATTATTTTTTAAAAAAAAAAAACATTCTAAAAGATTTGACCAAAATAAAAATACATGGAACTCTTAAAGACTTTAAGTGAAATTTAGATTATAAAGGATATTTGATTTTATTTATAATATGTAGTTGCTTTATTGAAATAAACACAAGAGGAAAGCTGAAGTAAAAAAAACCAGGTTCTACAGGTAATGTAATGTAAATTATATATAATATTATAATTTCAGTATCATGACTTAGTACATGTGCAATTTGTTTTAATGAGAGATTATTAATTAATATTAATTATTATTTATATTGGCATCAGCATGGGATTTGAGCTTTCCATCATCAGATTTCAATGGTATCGATGGCTGAAGAGTTGGAGGTTGGAGTAGATTGAAGCCTGTCTATTAAAGTATGAGGGTTTACTCTCTTAATACAAAACTGAGCACTGATTATATATATGTGGAGGGGGGGAGATGATAATTTGGACCAACTGATGATAGCTGGTTCAGCACCAAATATGTATATTTGTGATTATTTAGCTTTTCTACATGTGTGTGATCATGTGTATCAGTGGTATTGGATAGTGTAGATAGTTGAAAGATGCTTGAAATTCTTGACTTCAAATCCCCTATATTTACAATTAGGCTCCAGGTGTGTGAAAAGTGCCTGTATTTCAAATATTTACATATTAAGCCTGTATCCTGCCCATCCCGCTTATATGTATTAAATGGATGAAGTCCTATACATGAGGGGTCAGAGTGAGTTGAGGTCAACATGTGCATGGCAATAATATTGGCATTAGCATGGGATTTGAGATTTCCACCATCAGATTTCAATAGTATGGCTGGCTGAAGAGTTTGAGATTGGAGTAGATTGAAGTATGTTCATTAAAGCAATGGTCTTCAACCACCAGTCCAATTGTTTTTCTAGTTATCACAGATGTTTATGAGGACGGGGGGGATAGAATTAAATTTTTTATTACTTTTCTAAAAAAATTCAAAATTAAAAAAAAAAAAGTTTTTTATTATACAAACTCCATATATATATAACTTCATCTAAGGCTAAGCTGTTTACATCTTTAAGAAAATTTATCTATAGATTTTTGCTGGTCCATGAAACCTTATCCTTATTTTTGCCGGTCCGCAGGTGTGAAAAGGTTGAAGACCACTGCATTAAAGAATAAGCTTTACTATCTTAATATAAAACTGAGCACTGATTATAAATATGTGTGGGAGATGATAA
Organism: Epiperipatus broadwayi; assembly: GCA_028023455.1. Lineage (NCBI taxonomy): Eukaryota > Metazoa > Onychophora > Udeonychophora > Euonychophora > Peripatidae > Epiperipatus > Epiperipatus broadwayi. Next base: position 6,338,903 of record JAQFVV010006212.1, read on the forward strand.
TCTGGACCAACTGATGAGTGCTGGTTCAGCACGAAATATGTATATTGGTGATTATTTATCTTTTCTAATACATGTGTGTGGTCATGTGTATCAGTGGTATAGGATAGTGTGGATAGTTAAAGGATGCTTGAAAGTCCAAATCTCTTATATCTATTATTTATCCATAATTTAAATATAATAGTTTATATGTTTTATTGGTCTGTAAAGTTATCTATGCTGTTACTATTAAAGGCCATTAGGTATCTAAAGAATAAGTGTAAATGGTTATATAGTTTAAAATATTTGATAAGAATTACTCCTTTTGTTTATCAATATAGGTACATTAAAGACTGTATGAAGATTTATATAACTAATTATTTTTGTGGCAATAAGACTGACATATGAATAATATTATTATTTAGTAAAGGAAAGCTTTTACAACATGCGGCACAACCTTTTATTGATAAATGTTAGCTTAGATAGCTTGTACAATAAAAATTTATTTTCAAGTGAATTACTTCAATTCAAAAATATACTTGATGTTCTAACTTATATTCACAAAACTGATTTGACCATTTTGTACCCAAATTTGAGCATATCATTAAGAATATTACTAGCCCTTCCTACAAGTGTTGCTAGTGGAGAGAGTAATTATTTTTGAAATTAAAATTTATAAAAAGTTTGGCTGATAAATTTGTCAGTGATAGCTAAGTGTTGATGATGTTATATCTAAATTTAGTTCTTTAAAAGATCGGAAAGTAAATTTATAATTATGTAATAATTTTTTTCATTGTTATCTTTAATAAAACATTAAAATGTAAATAAAATAACATAAAATTTGTTTCATTTTTTGGGACCGGCGGGAGGGGGGGGAGGCACCAAATATAGTTTTGCATAAGGGCGCTGATGCCTCTTTTTCCAGTCCTGTCTCTCAGTTTGACTAAACGTATGATAATAAATATATGCTTAAATAATATTTTAAGAAATTATTTAAAATTACTATTTTAATTAAGAAAAATTGCAAAAATATAATAGTGTGTGTGTATTCACCTCTTATTAAACTACAGTTAATTTTAGATTTATTTCTTTGTTTTTCTGATCTTATATTTGCCAGTGAGTGGATTCTAATTTAAATGTTTCCCTCAAGACAATGCTATAGACAAATGAATTAAAAATTTATGAAATTTTTCCTCGGGTTTTTCTGATGCATGACAGCATTCAGTAATATAGAGTCAAAATGATAAAAGTTTGATAGCAAGCCACTAAAAATGATTTGAAGTTTCTGACAGAAGATTTTGCTGGCCTTTAATAGCCTGCCATGCAAGACGAAATTAAATTGTCTTGATTAATCTAAAGAAAAGCAAGCTGTGAAAATGTTGTCCTTTAAATTTAACATTTTTTTTCTTTCTCTGTGATGTGATTTATAATGGATACTTTTTCAACATTTTCATGTTGTAGTTTGTTCCATTAAAACAATGTATTATATTTACAGAATTTATTATCAATTGATAGTAACTGTCTAACAAAATTCCTTTCTATTTTGTAATATCATTCTACTAAAATATTTTTTATATAGTGAAAGATAAAATCATTCAAAAAACTTTCAACAAATTCAATCATATATTCTTCCCTCTTATTGGTTTCTAATTATTCACTTGTTCTGAAAAAAGGTACTAATTAATGCTAAATTCCACAGATACGTTTTAGTAATTACAAAAAACAAAAACAAACAATTTATGAAAGTACTTTAAAGTTTTACAGTCAGACCACTAACCTATCTATAAATAATATTTAAATAGTTTGCCACAAAGCAAATATTTCTTCAGTGGAGAAGACAACCCTCTCTACTCCAGTTAAATGCAGGGAGTTTCCCACTTTATACTTCTCTTAAGTAATAATATTTAAATCACATTTAACTACTGATAATTAGTTGAATAACTGGATTAGTAACATAACTATACTAAAAAAAAACTTGCTTGAAACCGAAAAATTTCTGCAAGTTTCATCAAATTTGAATTTTGATTATAGGGCTGACAAATGAATTTTAACTGTAACATAAGAATGTTAAGCATACACATACACATGTCTGTTTGCAAATAAAATTTAATGTACATTGTAATGGTAGAAAGAGAAAGAAGTAAATGTGGGGTGTTGGAAACTCATCATCTTCATCAACTCACTTAATATAACTAATCAAATTAAATATAAAAGGAATCAACCTGAAATATCACAAGAAATAAACTAACAATAAGTTCTGCATCTTAGAAAATAATAAATTATTCATCATCATGAATGATCAACAATAAAAAAAATCAACAGTCAGCCTGGTGACTGAATTTGAAACTGATCCTCTATAGATCAGGATGATTATTTAGCTACTTCCAAACTTAGGGCAGAAATACAAACAATATTTTAGATGAACAGACTTAGGTGCTAATTCATCAGAATACAACAATAAAAAATATTGCTGAGATATTAAAATATGCTGATCATCATCAATGCTCTGGCCACTTAGTACCATTATTGTACTGTCCAATTATAAACTTAATTTCTAATTAATAATAAAATAAAATTTAGTGCATAGATTTTAAAGGATATATCTTTCCAGCATTACAGAAAAGTAATCAAATCATCTAAATATTCAAAATACCAAATATAAACTCCAATCCACACAACTGATCATTATGCATGAATCCAGCTCAGGGAGCAAGAGCTCAATAACTGTTACTGTGAATAAGAAATAATACCAACATTTAATATTCTAAACCTATTTTATGATTGATTAAATTCACTGGAATAACTTATTGCAATGAAATATAAATTTATTAATTAGAAACTATAACAATAAAATGAAATTAAGGTCTGCTAAGTATACTATAAATATAAATTCATTATTCTGATTTTGGATAAAATAATACAAAAAATAAGCTATCACATTGTGATCCACAAATATTTCAATATGTTTATATAAAATATACCTATATATAAGCAGACAGATGTGCTGTATAATATTATAAAATTAACTTATTTAAATTGCAAAAAAACTAATAAAATAAAATAAATCTATTTATTTTAATAATGCATAAATAACTGATTTCACATATATATGTGGGCACCCATGGAAATATGTGCACATACTAATATTAATATCCTATATTTCATTATTTAATAAATAAACTTATTAAATCCATATTATATTTTTACAATAAAATTATCTTGATGTTGATAATATACATAAAATGCACACATATTTGTGTAAATAAAAAAATAGAATTTTGTTTAAATCAAAGTTATTAATCCAATATTTTATTATTGTAAGTAAAAGTTTTTTTTTTAAAAAAAACAAAACTCTGTATTTTTTTTGTTTCTTCCTTTACAATGTTTAATTAATCAAAACTAGAATAAATCCTTTATAAATATTAATAAGAAGAAATTGTCTAGAGACCAAATGATTACTCAATCCTTTTTTTCTTTTAAATACCTAATATAGTCACCAGTTATTTGCTTTCAAAACTGATAAATTAAATATCTAATTTTAAAGTTAAGTGTTTAAAATAATGTCATTTTTCAATAGATGTATTCACCAGCTATATGCACTTTATATATCTGACCAGAAGTAATTATACATTTGGGATTTTTTGCAATAGATTAATCAGCATATATATAAAGTCATAGCATGGTAATTATTCAGTTTTCTGGATAGTACTGGAATATCTTGGTAAGCTGGCTTATTCTAAAATAATAGACTGGTATATTGACATCTTTAGGAAAGGTATAAATCCAATAACAGTTAGAAATCAGTCAGATCTGTTCAGTCTATAATTTTACAGATTTCAGGCAAGCAAGCCATTTAATACACAATATGGGTGGTGAACAATAGTAAAGCTGGCCTTACTTTCATGTGAATTCAAACTCTACCATCATGAAAGTAGCAACAGCTGGTTTACACTGTCTCTTACCTTCAGTTAGAACTTCATAATAATACTGCTGTAATAAATATTTTTCCAACCTTTTATAATCAGTGATGAAATTTAAAAACACACCAATTAAGTAAGTTTTTTTTATCTTGATCAAAAAAACTAGTTAATAATTCTTTTCAATTTAAACCAAACTTTTATCTGTTTTTTTAATCCTTTGAACAACACTAGCTTGTAGGATTTTATCAAATTATTTTATCACAAGCTTTAATTAAAAAAAAATTCTTAATCTAATAACAAATAGATAAGAGAATTTTATAATTACTAGTATTATGTATTGTAATATATAAACAAGTTTGTTTTAATTATCAAAATCAGAATAAATATTAAATAGATCTTTTTAAATGTTTTATTTAAAACTACACTTTATAATAATTTTGTATTCAAAATTATTATTTAATCCTTAACTATTATTCCAGCATCTACTTTTAATAAATATCTACAAAAATTTTGTTTGTGTACATTTGTATGTTTTCTTACAACTTTATATATATATATATATATATATATATATATATATATATATGCACACATACACTACTATGTTTTTGTATGCTATGAGACACATATCTGTCTCAATATATTATAATTAGTCACTTCATTTAATCGGTAACTATAGTCTAAACATATGGCAAAAACTTATTGGAATTTTAAATGCATTCTATATTTACAGTCATGAAATACTTTTTTATTGCAATTTATTTATTATAAATCTTGTAATTATATTTTACATTTTAATACATTTGTAAAATAATGTATTAAGCGTGTATTTCTGACACAGTCACCCTAATACAAAAAGAATCAATGCATTACATAGAAGCCGTTACAAAAAAACTTAATTTTAATACTTAAATAATTTAAATATGTATATAAGCACACAAATTACACTTTAAAATCATGCTTGTAAATATACCCATATATGTAAATATAATGTTAGGTGAAATTTATCAAGTCTATTTTAAATAATAATTGGAGTGCCCTCTAGCTGCCATGTTCTTAGATCATTTCTTGCCATATTTTAGATCTTTTTATTTAGTTATCCAAAACAATTATCAAATTGATTTCATAATTTCTATGCAATTACAGCATGCTTTCAACTTTTTTATGTCATATTTATTACAACTAACACATCTACTAATTAAGTATGCATTATTTATATTTTTATACATTCAAATTTGAATACATATTGATTTATATGCTCTTGGCTCATTGTTTCATCCTATCTTTTGAATTTTTTACTTAGTTATTACATTCTTTGCATGACAATTGTAAAATATTTATCAGTGTTAAAAATATATGTATAAACACATATATAAGTAGCATCAGTCAAAGACAGAAGAAATAAAGCAATTGCATTCTATTGAACAAAATTATGAAGAAGAAAAGCTCCTTCGTTGTCATGTTTTGGCAAATAGTTTTTAAAATGACTTATTTCTTATAATTATTGTTTTTAAAACTTTTTTTATTAGAAGAAAAAAGAGAGAATCTTTAAAGGCAAATGTCTTTTTCTTTTTTTGACAATCGTCAAATTTTACATGAACATAGGATTTCATTTACCATGAAATAATGCTTTGTTTACAATTAGAGTATTGTAAAAATATATATGAACATTCTTGTGCTTTTATTCATTTTAGAGTTGTAATTATATTTTATAAAGCACATAGGATGTATATGCAAATACTTAAACAGGTTTTAACCTGTAACAAATGCACCTTAAAATTTATAATAGTCAAGCAATATTATTTTTCCGATAGAGGGATCTCACAAACCATGACACAAGATAATGACTTTTATAAAGATAAGAGAGGCTGTTTTGTCTTTAACCTAAATTTCTACTTATATAGACCAATCTGAAGCATCCTGATTTGGGAGTGTGAATTTGTTGTTCTCTTCACTGTTTAATTCCACTATTTCCTTTGCTAATTAACCATTGTGAAATCTTGCGACTTATAGCAGGTTAATGTTGTGATGTTAATACTGGAAAATCTATAAACTATTGTAGAGTTGTAATTATATTTTATAGAGCACACAGGAAGTATTCATTTTGTAATCATGTTTTCTACTTATTAATAAGTCACAAATGTGAATAACAATTTTGTTGCTTCTATTCTAACTGACATTACTCATTCATCACTTGACTCATCTCATACAGTACAAAATGAGGATATGTTATTGAAGGAGAATAGGTTTAATATTCAGTCTACTCTTGGTTGTTTATCTTTGCAAGATCAAGCACTTATAACTGATATTAGTTCTAACAATAAATGGAAGATTTATGATTCTTCAGGATCGCAACTTGAAAATAATTTTTCTAATCCTGATTCTGATACTGCACCCTCTGTCTTGAAAACTAAGTTAACTAGATGTTCAAAGAGTTCTAGGCAAAAGGACATTAAAAAAAGTAAATGGTCAGGAGATAAAAGTTCTCAGCAGTTAGATCTTTCACTGTCACTTTCTCCTCAAAATAATTCTATTTTTACTTTAAATAATGGTCCTTCATCTCCAATATCTCATACTTCTGATCCTAATTCACAAATTAATCTTATACCTGAATTTTTCACAGATGACTTCCATTAATATTTTCTCATTTATATATATATATATATATATATATATATATATATATATATATATATATATATATATATATATATATATATATATATATATATATATATGAGAAATATATATATATATATATATTATTAAAGGAGTGAAAGTAAATGGAGAGTATTTAAGTCATTTAGATTTTGCAAATGATGTAGTTGTTTTTGCAAATAATGTTTCAGAGCTGCAGGAAATGTTGCAGGAATTAGCAGATGAAAGTAGAAAAGTAGGACTAAAGATAAATGTTAAAAAGACTAAAGTAATGTTTAATCGATTTGCTCAAAATATGAAAATAAAGATTGATTATGAAGAATTAGAAGAAGTTAACAGTTACAGATACCTTGGTCAGATTATTAATACAGATGGAAACATAATGGAGGAAATTAATCATAGAATTAAACTTGGTTGGAGTGCTTTTGGTAGAAATAACTTGATACTAAAAGGAAATATACCTATGTGTTTGAAAAGAAAGGTTTTTAACAAATGTGTTTTACCAGTTCTTACTTATGGATCTGAGACTTGGACACTTAATAGAAGAGCAATACAGAGACTTCAGACCACTCAAAGGAGTATGGAGAGATGTATGTTGGGAGTAACAAGAAGAGATCGAAAACACAATGTATGGGTAAGACAACAAACAGGTGTTACTGACCTTATTGAAAAAATTAAAAAATTGAAATGGAGTTGGGCTGGACATATTGCTAGAAGAGATGATAATAGATGGACAATTGAAATTTTAAACTGGATTCCAAGAGATTGTAAAAGACCCAGAAAGAGACCACATGTGAGATGGATGGATGAAATAAGAAAATGTGCAGGGGTATTGTGGAGAAGAGAAGCTAAAGATCGGAGAAGATGGATTAAACTTGGAGAGACCTTCATCCTGCAGTGGATTGATAATGGTTGATGATGATGATATTATTATGTTGCTTAATGTTATTGCTGTTAATGTTAGAGGTTTAAATTCTATTTCTAGAGTTTATGCTATAATGCAATGGCTTCAAAAATGCAATTTTCATATTACATGCTTCGGAGATACGAAGCTACATAATCATTCCAGTTATCGAATTCATGATTTAATGCAAAATCTTGGTTCATTTTATTATGTTCCTAATATATCTGCTTCATCTGGTGTATCTTTGCTTGTTAGTAAGCATCTTGCTTTTAATGATATCAAAATCATGCACTTGGATCATAATTTTTTGATGACCAATATTATATTTGGAAGTTTTACTCTGAATATCATTTATTTATATGTTAAGAGTGAGTTTCTCTTTGCTCACTCTACATTTAATAAAATTAATTCTCTTTTGTCTTCAAATTCTTATCCAACTATATTTCTTGGTGATTTCAATATGTGTTACATGCATTTTAATAATAAATTTCTACATCTTTTTAATAGAGTATTTTTATCTGGTGAAGGATGTTTTCCTCTTAATGCATTTTCCTTTTATACACATCGCACCACTTCTTTAATTGATCTTCTTTACTATTCTCCTGAACTTCACTTTGACATTTCAGCAAAGCTTCAGGTTGTTCCTTTCTCAGATCATTTGGCTATGCATGTTGCATTGTTGATTGATACTTCCTTTGTTGCTCAGTCTCATAGTTCTCTTACAATAAGGCTCTTAAATAATTAACAGCTCCTGCTTCAATTTTTTCAGAGGCATATATTCTTTTTAGAAAAGTGAATATTCTTTCATTACCTGCCATATTGGCATGGTCTTCTTTTGTTGGTATTCTCAGTTCTATTATTAATTCTTATACTAGAAAGACAAAAGGTCCAAGTTTTTACTTAAGCAATTGGATGATATTTCATCCAAACTTTCTAATCTTTCTTCTTTTGATTCTGCCATAGAAAATATTATGCAATTTAAAGTGCAGTATCATGATATACAGAAATCTCTTGCTCATTATGTGGCTATTAAACGGTCTAAAATATTTCTTCAAAATCATCATAATTGGACACGAAGTTATATTAGGTGGGCTTTAGGTGCTTATTCTAGACCTACTCCATTAATGATTAACACAGGAAATAAAGTATGTTCTGGCCCTATTATGTTGCTTGAACTATGTAATCATTTCAAAAATAAGCTTCAAATGTTGCCTTTTAGAATTGGTGACATCTGGAATGAATCCGAGCTTGATTCTAATCATAATATAACTGAAACAATAATTACTCAAAAATTAAATTCTTTTCCAGACAACATACATCCTGGGATTCATGGTATTCCCAGGTTTGTCCTTCTTCATCTTTTATTTTTTACAGCTCCAATAGTTCGTAATATGGTTGATATTCTAGCTAATGATTTTGTGAATATTCCTGATCTCTATCCAGTGGCGATGGTCCCTTTTCTTAAGAAGAAATTAACTCCGTCTCCGTTATCTAATATTCGTCCTATTTCTATGACACCTCTTTTAATAAAGACTTTTGAATCTATTGTTAAAGATCATACACAAAATAATATTTATCTTCATTTATCAAAATTTCAATTTGCAAAGAAGGGTTATTCAACAACTGAAGCTGTTCAGCTTTTTCTTCTTCTTATTGAGTATATTAGGCATCATAATAAATCAAAACCTGTGGTCATTCAACTGGACTTCACATCAGCCTTTGATTGTGTTCTGCCTTCTGTTTTGTTTCAGACTCTTCAGGATTATCAGGTTCCTACTCCATATGTCCGTATTATAGCCAATCTTCTACTTAACAGGTCCATCTTTATTTCATTGGATGGTAAATTTGCAGATAGTTTTCGTCCGCATCTCTCAGTGCCACAGGGATCTCCTATTGCCACATTATGCTTTATTGCATATTTAAATCCGTTACTTTTACAGATAGAATTTAAACTGCCTGGTATCTATGTTCATGCTCTTAAACAGACTTTTCATCATATTTCTTATGTTGATGATGTCTCTGTCTTTCTTCCTGATAAATCTTTTCTTCCAGCTTTGTTGCAAATATTGGACTCTTTTTCTAATACTTTTAATCTTCATATTAATGTTACAAAATCAGCAATGTGGAAAATTAAATCTGGTTTGTCAATTATTTCAACTTTCACAGCCAAGCCTCAGTCTTTCCTTGGCTTTCCAATAGTTTTATCTCGTTCAGTAATTACAAGGCAGATTCAAAATATTCTTGATAAAACAAAAAGGATAGTTGCATTGCTTGTCAATATAAATATTTCGCTTATGGGTAAGGTTACACTCTTGAATTCTTTGGTCTATTCAAGGCTTAGTTATTATTTACTAATTATTAGGCCAACAAAGTGTTTTGAGAGGGCTATAAATTTGCTTTGTTCAAAATTATTTTGGAAAAACAAGGTTGTAGCCATCAGTATTGCTAAAATTCAAATGCCAAAGCTTTTAAATAGTCTAGGTTTGCACTTGGTCTCAACTCTATATCTCCAGAGATCTATATGTTTTCTTTGTGTAACTTGTCTAAAGCTTACTCAGTTATCCCTTCCTTTGGTTATTGATCCCACAGATACGCCACCTCCATTTTCAAGTTATTGGATTGCTGATTTATGGAAGTCAGTTATTAAGTCGATACCCTCGGTTCAAGTTGCGCTTGATGGGAAATTGACATTCTGGGATGTTTATAAATTAAAATTTCCACATTATACTCCTCTTTTGACTTCATTAGGTGTTTCAAATAAAGTTCTCTTGCGTAAAATGAAACTTCTTTTCATTGAAGCAAGACATGTTGATTTTGTATTTAAACTGAATTTAAATGCACTTCCAACAAGTTATTTTTTAGTGACCAGCAGAGTCTTCATTAGGATTTCATCTCAGTGTCAGTTGTGTAGATTATATGATGAGACAATACTCCATATTTTCTATATTTGTCCTGCTTTGAAGTCAATTAGGGACTTTATTGTTGCGAATGTCTCTCTGGATCTTAGGGATGCTTTTTCTGTTTCTAATACTCTTAAGAAGGGATTGTTTGCAGCAATAAGATTATCTATCTTTATAACATTTTCTTTATGGTTGATGCATTGCAGGCTCATCTTTGATTATTCTCAGGACTCAGCTCTAAGTGTCTTTATTAAGCTTCTTGACCAAGTCAAGCAGCGAAACTCTCTGATTTCACCTGTGAGTCTACATGATGATACTTGGGTGAAAGTTTTATTTTCCTCTTAATCTTATTAAGATACCCTTTTCTCTGCATTGACTTTTTCAAGTTTCGTTCTGAATGCTATGTAAATTTTTATAAACTTTAACTGTATATTACTATATTACTATGTTTAATAAATTTATTTTAAAACAACAACAATTTTGTTTTGAATTCTTTTATGAAATTTAATTCCAATATTGATGAAACGAGCTCTAAAACTGAGAAATCTAACATTCATTTTGGTAGTTCAGTAACAAATGCTTAATTAAAAAAATTTGTGAAAAAATAATTGCTTTTTGACAGATTATGCTAAAAAAAACTGTATCTTATATATGTTGCATTAAAATGTATTTAAGAACAACTGACAGCTATTTCAAATAAATGGAATGATTTTAAAAGTAGCAACTTTAATATTAACATTACAAATATAACTACAACAAATTTAAACTACATTGTTTAATCAAAGATGAAAAAATCCAGATTATTTCTTAATTGATATAACTTCCAATTTTTAACATAATGAATTTTACTATATTCAAATTTAAAAACTGAATTTTCACATTGACTTTTTTAAAAACTTCGTCAACATTATTGTCATTCTTATATGATTATTATTATTAAAAGATTTATAATATAAGTCATATAAAGAATCATTTAGTATTTCAAATAATAAGCTGTCATACTTTTTGTGCATAATAAAAAAAGAGATGCCAATGTAGCATAAGTATTTAAATTATAGTCAGCATGATACAATACTCGTTTTCTAATGAATGATTTAAATCTAGAATGAATATGTGGCAATTAAAATTTTTCCTTTTTCTGATGGGAAGATTGATTTGAATTTGATATTATTTGAAATAATATTTGAATAAAGAGACTATATTAATAAAATAAAAAAATCTAAATGAAATAAAATAAAAACAAAAATAACATTAATAATAAACTTAAAATAACACTTATGCTTTAGCAACAAATATATACTAAAAAAAATGAATACTTACCAAAACATCATATAAACATGCAAACAATAAATGAAATACAGATTTGTATCTAAAGCACAAACATCTCTAAAGATGATGAAATATTGGAGTCATATATATATATAATATAGACTGCTATAATAGTAAAATAAAAACTAAAGCTATATTCAAAACACAAATAAATTACAAAACAAGTCATAATAACATTTAAATGATAAAAATATCTAATGTTAACGTAATATAATTTCATTAATTGTTACAAAAAAATAATAATTAATAAAACATTGTATACTGGTAAATACAATTCCTTATTTAATAATGATAAAGACATTGATATATATTTATTAAAATTATCAAATCAGAATAATAGTTTCGTAAATAATCATTAGAGAACAGCAAGTATAATGCACATACCTTTAAAGTAATTTAAATAAAAACAAAATTCAATATGTTAGAATAAAAAAGCACTGTTAAAAAAAGTTAGTAAGTAATTTATGTATATATATCATTTTTAAAGAAAATGTATACATAGAAACATTGCTATCTCATAATCTACTGATTTGTTTTTTGACTAGATATGACTTGTCCATAAATGATGGAAATAACATTAATTTTTTAATTCAATTCTAAGTTGATAATGAATCATTAAAAAAGTTCTCTGAATATAAGCATCTGCTGACAGTGTTTGTCTTTGTTAATATTGCCAAGTGATTTGTACATTCACAGTAGAAAATTTAAATTTTACTCCCATTTTTCATCAGAAATGGAACTACTTACAACAAAAAAATGTCATGCATAATTGTTTAAAATCCAATTTTGGCAGCAAGTAGGTTTTTTGTTGATAAACAAGTCAGATTCAGTTGTATTTTTTGTTTGGAAACAATTTTAGAAAAGTAATGTAAATACATTTTTAACTATAAATAATAAATATAAATATTATTTATTTATTTATTTTATAAAATAGAAATATTTTAATATAAGCATTCATTGTGAGACAAAGTCAAAAGATAAACAAATGTTTAAAACCTTTATTTTGAAAATATTTAAATATATATATACTTTTTAAACAAATAAATTAGATTTGAATGAGTAAACTTTACAAATGTTCTATTTATTAATTTTGAACCAAAGCACTTTTTAAAGAGTTGAAACTAAATTCTTGCTATGTGAAATCACACAATTTATAACTAATAAAAGTAAATTTTGAAGAAAAAAATGCATTAATAAAAAAATTAGAAATTTGTATATCAATATGCAATTTTAATTAATAGTTCAAATTACTGCTACTCTGCACAAGCAATTGAAAAATATATTCATTGCATATAATTGCTTTTTATCTCCAAGAAATGTGATTCAAATTAAGTATGATAATTTAATATCATTTTTATCAATACCAATTTTTAATTTGCAAGAAAAAAAAGTATAAAAAGATTAATTGTTTCTTAATATGTTATGTAGTTATTTTAATTAGCTATTGTATTTTCTTTCAAAATTTTCACTTTCATTAATTATAAATAATATACTTTTTGTGTATTAAACTTTTTTTAATATTTTTTATTTATATCCTAATTTGTATCTGTAATTTTGTACATGTTTGCATCACTAGTAAACACACACACATTTATATATATATTCGTGTTAAAAACCATCCATTATTATTTTATTGTCTTAATAAGTAGATGTAATTTTAGAATTAAAACCACTTACTGGAATATACATATATTTTCACTATTATTATTCTTAAATCTATGTTATCTGTTAAAAATCTTGGTACTAAATATTATATATATATATGACAATCTCATTGTATAAAATAATAAATTATTATTCAATATTTAAAATAATAGAACTTTGTTAACTTAAATATATTAATTCATTAAAGATAAAAATAATTGTGTAATGAAATTAAAAAACTAATTTGTATTCATTTGTCTTTCCAACTTATTACTTAATTATTACATATATATGTTTTAAAATGTGGTGTGTTATTGTGGTGTTCATTTAGTAATATAATATCAATGGAAATCATCCCTGATCACTGAGAATTATTTATAGTATTGCACTAAAGGGTTTACTGTTGAATATTTATTTGCAAATATATTCAAGCTTTAATAGTAACAACTTTGTCATCATTATATTAAAATAAAAAAAACAGACTGTTGAAGAGATTCAAGTTTTTGCACCTCTAATTTATTTGATGATTGTAGATTTATTCTAAACGTAAATCCATAATGAGACAGGTCACACTAATATCATTTTCATTGGGTCAACAGACCATTAAAACACAGAGCCCATATTAGTAATGCTGTGAATTAGTTTGATTGGTTACATTTATCTTTTCTGTGTTAGTGCATATTAATATTCTTATCATTTTATTTCAATTTTGTAGGTTGTTTATGTATATTTTCTACACATAATAAGAATAATTAATTGTACCATAATCAATATCGATCTAATTGACTATCTACATTTCCATTTTTATCTTTTATTAACCCTTTAAACCCTGCTTTGACATTATGAAAGGATACTAGAATGACTAGTTAATCATTTGAAGATTTCTTAAGAAAAATGGTGGTTTATCTTTTCAAAGTCTCTACCTTGCACCTTGGATTGAGTGTTTTCTCACATTCAACAGAAACAATATTGATTTAATATAACAGGACATCACATGTGTAAAGGGTTGATTATCTTCTGTTTAGAAATAAGAAAATAGTTATTTTAAATTAATCTATATTTTATAAATCACATATTTTTGTCTCCTTCCCCCACATTCTTACCTTAATCCCTCCTCCACACCCCTTTTCTTTAAACCCAATAAGAAATTGAAAAGAGAAATAAAAATTTGTCAAAAAAATAAAATACCTCTTCATGAATACTTATACAAGAAATTTTCCATTAAACATGAAATTTATAAATTTAGTCATAGTAGTATTGCCACTAGAATAAATCACCATTTTTGCAAAGACATCTACAATTTCTCATTAGACCCAATGTTTAAAGCAATGTTTTATAACTCAATTAAAGAGAAAATTCATATGTAGATAGCCAATTAGATTGGTTCTGAATAATCTATATATAAATAAGTCATATTGTAATCAATTAATGTTTACTAACAAAGGCATGAAACGTACTTTTTTTTAAAAGATACACTTATAAATGTGTGTAAGATAATTGTTGAGAATATAAAATACTACACTTTGAGAGATTTAAAAGAATTTATAATTTTAAATTGGAATTAATTTCATTATCTAAATATATAAAAATATCAGTTTTGTATATGCATATTTTAGTACATATAAGAATTAAAAATTGAGCAGCTAATAACAATTATGATAACAAATAAATGTATTAGTGAATGCATATTTTTGTAATCATAAGAAATTATAATGAAGTCATAAGTAACTAAACTAATTTTAACATAAATAAATTATGAGATGCATGCATATATTTTATTTTCCAATTTAAATAATTTTATTTTTTTATTAAAGGTAGTTGTAAATTAACTTTATTAGGTTTATTATATACATTGCTTTTGGAGATTATTTATAAGTCATTGAAAAAAGGAAATTTCAAGTAGAGAAGTAACTTGAAATATATTTTCATATATATCAAAAATATTGGTTATAATTAAGGAATAATTAATATATAATGCATATTAATTAATATACCCAATAGTGAAGTCACTAGGTTGTTGTTAATGAGGTCAGACCTTATGTAGCTTCAAAAATATCAACTGGTTTATAAGTATGGTCTCTGGTCTTAAATATGTAATCTAATAGAAATTATAGCTTGAAACAAGATATGACTGCAATATTTTAGAACATATTTTGAAATGTCTTGATTAGTTTTGTTTTAAATTTCATTTAATGCTTTGAAAGTTTTAAATATCAATTGACAAGATGTTTTAACAAACAAGTTATTAATAATTTTTTTTTTTTTAGATTCTTTGTAAATTTTTCTGTATTATCATGATTTTACGTTTAAAAAAAAAACTTCACTAGATAGAATGTTTTTAAGTTAATGAAAAAATGTGACTGCATGGTAAAGTGCATAATTTGTCTTCTTTGTTATCCAGATATTTCTATTTGCTGATTAAATATAGTTATAAAAAAGTATTCAAATCATAATACGATGATTTTAAATATATATATATTTATTTTCCTTAGTGTAGTAAATGATCATCATTTTTAAAAATAAAATATGAACGTTTTTCACATTAAAATAAGTTGTTATGATTAAGAAGCTCAAATAAAATATTTAGAGAAAACAAAGCTTTTTATAAAAGAATATCCAGCAATTATCATGAGACATTTCTATAAAGATTATCTAATAGTTTTTTGCTCATGATAAGAACATAAGAACCTTGAGCAATGGTCCATGGACTTTGAGCTTTAATCTGTCATTTAATCATTGTGCCAAACAATGTAGGCTAGACATGGCTGTGATCAAATTCTAACCATTAATCTGAACCTTTTAATTTTTATAAAACAATAAAAATAATCAAGAAAAAGAGTTTGCAAAAATGTATGCTATAGCAGTACAACAACATTAGAGAACTTGGGGGGTGGGGGAGCATTGTTTATAATAATAGAAAATGATTATTAAAAAAAGAAAAAAAATCCCAACAATAATACACCTGGGTCTCTTTTTACACGGACTTATTTAACACTATTTTGAAGTTACGCGATTCCATGTTTCACCGGAAGTCGAACTTCGATAATGCGCTATTACTTTAAATAATAAATTTTGAGCACTTACGTTATATTGAAAGTAATAGCACATTATTGGAATTCGACTTTCATCTTAATAATTTCAATATTTTCAATGCTTTATAATAGTAAGATTTTATGCAATAATGAAATTAAAATCATGATTTCCACATTTTATGTATACACATATTAAATTTTACAAGACTATAATGTAAATTTGTTCAAACATTGTGCGTGTTAATTTTACATTTTAAATCACATTCTGTTTTTGCTTTTTAAAAAATAACGTAATCAATTATTAATCATTTAGTGTCCACAAGTTTATTTTTAAAAAGTGAGTAATAAGCAGTGAAATGAAATTTGATTTTTAAACGGAATTGAAAATTAAAAAATTAAAGACAAAAATAAAAGTTTAGATACAAAAGAAAATGTAGAAAAAGATAATGAAACAGAAGTGGAACCTGTTCCTTTCATTTAAAAAATGATTCAAGAAGGTCTTCAACTTTCTAATAAGTTGCAAATTATTTTCTTACCAATGACACTAATCATGAACGTGCTCTTAAATTCCAATGAGAGCTAAATGATTGTATGTCTGGATATCGCGTTCATAAACAATTAATAAAATCATCATCTCAAAGATTAATTACTAATTACGTTGTCACCAGAAAACAATTAACACAACATGAGAGCGACGTTGGTGCTAGTTGTGTTTTTTCTTGTGGAGAATCTGTTTTTTTACCAATTTGCAAACTAACCTGTTTAACGGCTGTAATGTATTCGCTAATTATTTCCATTCTACATATTTTATTTATACAAATTCAAGTTTAACACACACATATATATATATATATCTACTTCTGGAGTAATATTTATAAAAAATTTTAATTTCATAATATTTATAAAAGTTTTATTTACACTGTTAAACACAACAACGGCAAATAGCGATAATAATTAAAATGTGTATAAAAAATGTAAATTACTGTAAATTATGCATAAAAATATATTGTTTTGAATAAAATTAAATATTATAGTTAAAAAAAGTTTGTCTAGTATCAATTTTTTTTAAATTTGAAATTTTTTATTAGTCATATTTTATTTTCTTATTTTTTTTTGCGCGCGAATTTTAAAGTAATTTTACATTGGTGCTTTACTTTTATGTGAATTTTGAAAAATCACAGACCGCATCCCCCCTTTTTCAATGTAAGTTACGTCTATTTTTGCATGATTTTGTTTGCACGTGTTTTCTGAGGAACCTATCTATTGCATAAAATGAGACCCAGGTGTATTTGGTTGTTTTTTTTTAAATATGAAACACTAATTAAATCTAAGATATTGAACTATATAAAAATATTATGATTATAGGGGTATTTTGTTTAGTGATATCATTTATATTATGTTAATATGATAATTTTTTGTTGTTTTCTGAAGTTTTGTGATGTTGACATTTTATTTATAGCTATACGTTAGACTATTTTCATAATCTATCTGAATTCTAAAAACATTTAACAATTCACCTCAATGATAGAAATAGTTTTCCATATAATTATATGAATTTATTTTGCTTTATTTATCATTTTTATATTGATAGTTTACAATATATGTTTTATATATCTTATAAAATTGATATATCTGTGTTATTAAATGTTTTTATTAAAGTTGGAATATTGGTTTGTTTGTTAGTATGTCAGTTTGTAAACTTTTGATCTTTTTAAAGTTAGAATGAAAATTTAAAATTGAGCTTTAATTAATTTAAATTCAATAGATTTCTTGAAATTTGATATATAACATATTAATACCATGATAATCCAATAATGATACTAATCTTTTTGATAGATCATCTAGTTTCTTAGATATGGAACAGGGGTGAAAAAATATTGAATATTTTTTTGATATCAAATGTATAAATTTTTTTAAACTTCAATATGATTTATAGTATTTTAGTGTTGTAATGTTGAATTTATAATTCTATACTTCTAGTTTTTGAATTATTTATTTTATGGGTGTAAGCATTTCTTTGACTTACACAATTTGATAACTTTATTCCTTAATATGAATAACAAAAAAATATAAGCATACATATTTTACAAGCATCAATAATTAAATCTGCTTGGAAAGCCATTCAAAAATGCTATATAAAATTATATATTTCTCATAAAAATTAAAAGACTATTTAAACATGATTATGATTATATTCTATGCTATACAACTAATAACAGTGATGAATATATTTGCTTAACTATAAAAATTTTACAGTTTTTTAAATATAATAGCCAAATTACAATGATACTGTAAGGTTACAATTTATACACACATATATATTCCAAAGTGAATGATTTCTCAGGCACAAGATGTAGCACAATGCATTTTAATTCTCAGAATCATTCATTAAAACATTAAAAGAGTATCAACATTTCTGCAATATCATTTGCCATCAACTGGATAGAAATGTTATTGCATGATCATTACAAAGGCATGGACAACTATTGTACAATTAAGAATCTTATTTATAGGTAAAAATTAAAAGATTAAAATGAAACTGAGATTGCCAAGATAATATTCAGTTGGAAATTTTAAAATGGATTCCCATATAAGATATATGCATCAAATAAGGGATTGTTGTTTGTGATATAGAGAAGAGAGGCTGTGAATTGGAAAAACTGAATAAAATTTTAAAGAGACTTTTATCTTGCAGTATATCAATAATGGTTGAAAGCTATGGTAATGATGATAAAAAAAAAAAAAAAAGAAACCAATATTTAGATAACCAATGACAGAGTTTTTCATTACCTTATTAATATCTATTTTAACACAGTAATAGTATAATAGACTTGAGAGAGGAAGCTTCCTAAATACTAAGAAAAATTTAGTATTATTGTAGCAGTATGATGACATTTACAAAAACATTGAAAGATGCACTTGCCATATATTATGCAGTATATTATTTGCAAACATGAAAAAAAAATCTTAAGAGAATTTGCTTATCTTGATGTTGAACAATTGAGAAAATTACCAACGTTTTAAAAATTTGGATTTTTTTGTTCTGAATGAAACTTACTGCCAGGCAATATTCAATAATTTTTTCTGACATATCATTATTTATTTATCTTCATTCAAAAGTTATAATAGGAATTTTTCTTTAAACTGAAATTAGACAATGTAGAGATTAGCCAAATTAAAAGCAAAAAATAAATGGTAATTAGCTTAATGTATATTCTACTAATCAGCATATAAGTTATAGCAACTTTTACATTCAACATAATTTTAAGTAATAATTTTTCTTTAATATTTTAAATGAGCAGAAATGATCAATCAAAATTGTCCTATTTTAGTCAAATCTTTATTACAAAAATGTCTAAGATTTAACAAAATTAATGCTAAAAGAGATAGAGAATGACCGGAATGAGATGGATGTACCTTTGGGAAGTCTAAAAAACCAAACATATATTAGGTCATTATAGGGAAATTTTATTAGACTTAACGCCACCTTACAATGAATGAGAAATGTTTTTTTTTCAGAATCATATCACTGTTCTGCATTTTAATATTTTAATGTTTTACATTTTAAAATTAAAACTGCAATATTTGAAAAAAAAAAAAAATCTTTAAACTTTTGTTTTAATTTAATAATGTCATGTTATTTTGATTTAAATTTTGAATCCAGCTTTGTGACTGTTTTGAAGCAGTCTTGTGAAAGAGGATTTGTTTAATCTTCTTAGATGTAATGCAGACAATGACGAATGGTAAAGAGTGGTCTTAAAGAAAAGAACTGGACTAATAAAATTAATCTTTTAAAAAGGTATTTTAATAAATAAACTTAATAAAATTTTCTACTGGTAAATGAAAGTAAAAAAAAAAATTCTTTAGACTTTAGTAGCTATTTATACATATTCATATGTGTGTGCTGTATACGCTGTGTATGTATACTCCCATTTGTATACGTCTGTCCAAAGCAACTGAAATTATTTTGACATTAGGAGTATTAGAAAATAATGATGAATCAAGGGAATGATAGTTTATCAATCACTTTCACAAATCTTGAAAAAATTACATTATACTATTCAAAAATGATCATTTCAAGAACTAATAATACTTTACCTTCAGAATAAATTTCAAATAAATACTTCATCTCTTTTTAGAAAAAATCATCAACTACATGTATGCTTAATGAATATTATACCAGCTATATAAATGTGTGTGTGCACGCATCTATATATGTGTATATTATACTCACATAAAATTAATAAAACTAACATTAACAGCAGTATATGTGTGTGTGCGCGCGCTTGTGTGTAGTTGTATACACACATAAATCGATAAAATTTGAATAATTGTTCATTGTTTTTTGTTTGATCTAAATACATACATAGAAAAGGTAACATTTTAGAGACTGATTTAATGTTTCATAGTTCCTATATATAGTATAAAGAAAAACTACTACATGTATTTAGTTTGAATTCAGTTTTACTTATATTGCTAGAAATATGATTTGATGATTACTAAAATAAAAGTTTATCTATATTAGCCTTCATGTTGGAAAGTTTACTAATGGATATATTGCAAGTAATGACTTTATCGGCAATGAAAACAAAAAAAAAAACATTGCATGCTCACAGTAAAATTAAAAGAAAATGCAAAAAAAAATTATACACTTGTCAAAACGTCATTAACAAAAATATTGCAATGCCGATTAAGTGGATAAAAAAATAATGTTATTTAATATTTTCTATGTCAGGGGTCACCAAACTTTTTGATTATCGACCCCCCCAAAAATCTTCAAAACCTCTTATCGACCTCCACAAAATTTATTTTTAATGGTTTATTTATGCGTTACAAACAAAAAAGCTTTTACTATTATTATGCCTTTATTTTGCAATTTTACATTTATTAATATATTGTAACCGGGAGGCTTATTCAACCGATCATATAGGGATTGTGAACTCCGAAACAAACATGACATAGCGTAAAGCTTTATTTATTTTCTTATATCGATAACTGTTCACTATCAATACAAGGGGGCGCCAGATACGATGATTTAATTACAATTTAACTTCTCGCATCACCTTACATCATATCAAAACGATTTCGAAGTCTAATCCCGCCCACAAGCTCAAACTCCCAGCATGGACCAATAGGGTCACTCAGGGTCGCGATGTAATTGTTTTCAAAATTACTATTCTGGTAAAGGACGCTATGATAACCAATGGAGAAAACGCTTGATTAACTAATTGATCGATCCAAGCATTGGACCGGGTCATTGGTTATTTGGGACCAATACGATTATTCGTTTATATCTCTAAACAATTAGAAGCTTATAAGATCATCCCCCCTATATCATACCGTCCGGTAGAATTATTTATTCCAGCTATATTTACAACTTATTGACATTTATTTATATTTTATAATAGGCCCTCCCAACTCTTAACTCTATCTTAACTATGGAATAAATAAATAAATAAACATCGTGACTTACGGCACGATGTTTGTAAGTGACATTTTAAAAAGCAACAAGGTTTATTAAAGATAAATCTAAAGTAATATAATTAATTATACGAATAAATGCTAACTTTATTAATAATCAAGACGAAAATAGAATAAAGATTTAATTATAGGAAATGATTTGAGAAATGCTCGACTTGTTTAAATACTGAACAAATTTATTGAATATAAAAAAAAGCACATTGGTTAAAAGTTTTATTTACACGCACACACACGCATTTACGCACTCGCACAGAAAAGAACATATCATATATCATAAAATATGGATGATAGAATATAAATTTCCTTTTTTACATTTTTTGAAGGTAAGTGTTATAAATTATAAGATAATAATTAGGGTCAAAGTTCATATTTGAAAAGTCCTGAGATTTAAATTTTAGGAATTGCATAGTGTTTGATTTTACGAAGGTTGAGATTACAATAATAAGTTACAATAATAAGTTTTTAAATATAATGAATTATGGAATATTTTATAGTTTAATTTACGAAATCAAAGTTAGTTAATTATGAGATTGCCTTTTTAAAAGTTTACGTATGGAATGAATGAAAGCATAAAAAAAATAAAGTGTTTACCTAGGATTTTGGCTTATTCTTCCGCTGCTTCTAATTAAGTGGAGGTTTAAACATGGGAGATGATGTTTTCCATAAGAAGGTTGTTCATTTCTTTTAAAGTTGAGCGTAATAAATCAGGATGATTCATGTATTTCACGGAACATTATTGAACTGGTTGGAGCACTAATTTTAGATGGTAATATTATTAAGTATTCATAGCGACGGAGATGTTCTGGTGGCGGAGCGTCGATCAATCACTGAAGGGTTTCCTAGCCCCTCATGACAGTCGACGCTCTAAATATTAATTTCATATCGATCATCTTGAAAACAGGTAGCACAAACGAAGTAATTTGAATTAAATTGAATTTTGAGAAAGTTGAACAAAAATGGATAATTTGACTTAGCTTCTCTTAACAACATATATATCATTTTTTTCTAGATTTTGCTTGATATTTATATGGGTTGGATTTTATCTGAGGATCGAATCTCCCCCCAGAGTTCCATGTTCTTAGAGTTGTCGTTGGGGTCCGTGTCCTACTCAATCCATGTGCTTAAGGCAATCTTATGTTTAGGCAATCTCATATTGCAATCTCAGTTAACAAACTTATATTCATTCACACCTTGGATGCATACGTGTGTGCGTGTCTTACGAGAACAATGTAATTTACATTAGCTAAAAGTCGAGCATTTTAATCTTTCTCAAAATCATTTCTATAAGCTTTTACTTTTACTACAATTATAATTAAAAAAAATCCCTTTTTAGTTACCCCCGCGGCATATACAAGTATAAATTATTTATTGACATTTATAATGGCATATTATTTTTCATTTTAGAGAATATTATTTTAGTAAATTATGTTAAAGCCTTAAACTATTTAATTAGACATATTAATATTTTATTTTACAAGTGTATTTTAGAAAGTATGGAAAGAAAACTATCTCTATTTTTTATCATAAGTTGTAAGAAAATAAAATAGAGTATTTTACATTGCTTGAGTGTGTGTGTGTTTACATATACCGACTTTGTCTCGGTATAATATGTAATAACAATTTTATAATAACATTTTAATAATTTTTCTGACTGACAATTAGTTAGATGGGTGGGCTATGATTCTTAGCAAGATTAGCAATATTTGGTTCAAAATTATGAAGTTTTAGCATTAAATTCACTAAAGCAATATTCAAAAACATTATCTATATAATTATATTTGTGATTTTTACTCAATTTTTCCATCACCTCCCCCCCCCCCCGTCTGGATTTATCCTCAATAATGTTATATCAATCACAGGGTCAATATCAACCACTTTGGTGACCCCCGCTCTATGTAAAATATTTTTTAAATGCTTTTAACTTCCTTCAATAAAATCAGCAGTGGTTGATTTTTTTTTCATTAAAAAACGTTGCAAGATGCAATTGGCAACTATCAAAAAAATATTAGCTGTATTAATTATTTAAGAACATTCTTTTTTCTGCACTATCCCCCCCCCCCAAAAAAAAAATGTTTATTTTTCTTTGATATTTTCATTTCAATGAAAACAATAGAATAACAAATTCTGAGCTTTTTTCACATATGGAAAAATGTATTATTTTTTTGTTTACTTTGTTTTATTATTTTTTAACTTAAATAAGAATGTAGAGAGATAGAAGTGCTTCAAAAAGAAGAAAAGACATGATCTGGTATTTGATGGAATTAGAAATATTAAAAAGAAATAGCTAGTAGAATGAAATAGCTGGTAAGAATGGAAAGAGATTAACTAACATCTATGATATAATGAAAAGATAGAAAAAATATAGGTATTTAATGATCTATTTAGAAAATAAAATGATTCAATTAATTGTGAACTTGAAAATGAAGTTGAAGTAAATAATAAAGGTATGTGTATATTGTCAGATGACCTTAATAATTGTCAATTAAACATATGAAAAATGGTAAAACTTTTGAGTTTTATATAGTACCTAGAGAATTTTTGAAAAAAAATTATTATGAAAGAAATAGTTGAATTTTTCAATTTGATATATAGTAATGGAGTTTGGTCTGAAGATTTTTTGAGAAATATAATGATTTCAATTACTAAAAAAAAAAAAAAGAAATCAGTTAAATGTGAAGAATATAGGACAATAAGTTTATCTCATGCTTCAAAAATATTATTGAGGATTTTAACTTAAAGAATTTATGGAAAGAGAGAATATTATATTGGAAAAGAATTGTTTGGTTTTCAGAAAAGGAAAAATGTAAGAGATGCTATTGGTGTTGTTAAAATAATTGCAGAGAGATATATTGAAAAAGATAAAGAAATTGGAATACATTTTTTGAATTTTAAAAAGCATTTGATAGAGTAATTTAAATATGTATATTGGACAAAAAATAAAAATCAGATTGAAGAATAATGAGATTGATTAAATAAATAGAGAGAGAGGAGTTGGACAAGAATATGTATGTCACCAGTGCTTTTTAATATTTATTTAGAAAATATGTTAGGTAAGTATTTAAAATATAGAGGAAGTAATATTGCAAGTAAAGTAATAAAATGTAAAAGATTTGCAGGTGATATGGCTCTTAGCTAAGAATGAAACAAGTTTGGAGAATATGTTGAATGAATTAAAGGAAGAATGTATAAAATATAAAATGAAGATTAATATTGAAAGGACCAAGTGTCTATGGATATGGAGGAGTACAAAAAGACTACATGTTAAAATTCATGAATATATTTTAACAAGAAAATGGTTTAGATAATTAGTAGTTGATTTGAATGAAGATGAAAGAAACAAAGATGAAGTTAAAAAAAGAATAACATTGGCAAAAGAGACATTTATTAAGAGAAAGAAAATATTTTGTGGAACTTTAAAGAGAGAATTAAAGAAAAGTTTAGTTAAATGATATGCGTGGGTATACTATTGTATGATTGTAAAGCATGGGCAATGAATAAAAAATTAAGAACAGATTGGAAGTCTTTGAGATGTGATCATGGAGAAGAATGGAAAAAAAATAGTACAATGAGTAAAATGACAAATGAAGTTTTGAAAAGAGTAAATAAAAAAAGAAAATTGAGGAAATTAGAGATAGAAAAAGAAACTGGATTGGGCATATATTAAGATGGAAGAATAATTTAATGAAAGATGTTTTGAAATGAATGAGATTAAGAAAAAAAGTTTGACTTTTCTGTAGAATATAAAAATTAGAAAGAGATTGTAGAATTAAAGTGCTGGACAATGAAAAGAACAGACTGAAGAAATGAATAAACTTGTGCTATTGCTGCTTTCAAGAACCATGCATAGGACAGAGTAATATTGATGATGGTAATAAAAAATGATTTTTAAAAAACAATTTCACCATTAAATTTAATAATAAATTGCTTCTCTTATGCATTTATTATCATGTAACTTCTTATGCATTTCTTGATTTTACTAACAGTTTTGATGGTTTGATAGTCTTTTTTAGACCTATTTTTGCTTCACAAATATATTAAACTATGGTTCAACATTTTTGTGGAACAATATTAGTTCTATTAAACAATAAATATTGGCTAAAATTAAAAATAAGGAGAGAAATTGCATGGTATTAAGTACATATGAGAAGTGATTTATTATTATTATTTATCAAAAAACTAAATACTGTGGTAAAAACACAGTTGCTAATTTTAAATCTGCAGCACTGGATGTTAAGGAATTGTATGGATCCATTGATTGTAAACAGTCAATAGATCTAGTCAAGTTATCTTTACATGATAAAGTCTTTCCATCTTATAAAGTTGATTTCATTGTTGGATTTTTAACTTGTCTGGATGAAAATTTAATGGCTACATTTAAAGATTGCTGTTTTAAAATGTTAAATGGTTGGCCAATGGGTTTTCCTCATAGTGGAATATTCTCAAGTATAGTTTTAGACCATTTTTGAGTGTAAAATTATCCCTACATTTATTAACTCTGTACCAGATATTATATACACTAGATATGTAGATGATATATTTATTGTGGCTCCTGAAAATATCATTTTGGAGATCCAAAATAGTATTCATGAGGCAACCGGTTTAAATCTTACAATAAATTGGGAAGATGCATTCCAGGAAGTGAAATATTTAGATATTGCACATAGAACAGAAGATCATTTGGACTACCGTATGTTTGTGAAACCTATGGAAGTTAGGGATTTAATCCATCTGCATTCATACTCTCCTCAAGTGCACAAATTGGCATTTTTGAATTTGTTTTTATATAGAAATGATCATCTTTGTAAATTTGAGGCACATAGGAAGGCAAATTTTATTTGTTTTATTGAGGACTTAGTAAAAATTGGACATAAACATTCAATTATTAATAATAGGGTTGTGAAATTTTTACATAATTTTCGGTTTAAACCTTACAAGATGGAAAAACCTCATATAGTTTTGCCATATATTCATTCTATTGCAAAATGGTTAATTAATAAGTTATCGCCGGATTTTCAAGTAATTTTTCATTCACCTCCAAATACAAATAGTTTGATTAACAATTTAAAATTGAATCTAATCTAACACAGCATGTAGTTTATAGTGTTTCTTGTCCTCATAAAGATTGTCATTCTATTTATTATAGTGAAACTGAAACCAATATTTTAAATAGAGTTTCACAACATAAATATTTGTATCATCGTACTAAAACTAAAGCTTTGGGTACTTCAGTGTTTGTGGAACATGAAAATAAGGCTGGACATCTATGTCAACAAGTAGAGGCAAAATTAGTGTGTACTGAGAAGAATGATGTAAAGCGTAAAATTAAAGAAGCTTGTTTTATAGCTGGTAATCCCAATGCTATTAATAGAAAGAATTTTTGTTTTGGTATTTCTAAAATGTGGACGCTATAATATTTATTTTTATTATATTTTATTTTATTTATTTTATTATTTTTAGATTTAGTTTACATTTTATTCAAGATATGCATTTTGCTTTTGAATAAGCATTTATATTTTATATTGTATTGGGCTATGATTATGAAGGCTTAAGTCCCCCAAAAGTGCTCAGCTTTATATTTGTAATTTTATGTTTAAAGCTTCAGCAACTGTGTTTTTATCACAGTTAGTATTTAGTTTATTGATTTTTGTTGAAGTATATATAGACATTCTTTTTATTATTTATCATAATACAACAATGCAAAATAGATAGTTCAATATACCAAATATGGTTGTAAATAATTTAGTATAAACTATATTTTTTGTATATAATTTTTGTTCAATTTTTTATGCTTTTCTTTATTCTGATTCTTAGATTCTGACTCATAAATACAGTACCATAAAATGAGCATTAGTGTTATTCATCTTTAATATATCAGTATACTGAATAATAATAAAGTGACTTTATTAGTACTTAAATTTTAACTACTTCAATAGATTTAGAATTGTTATGAAGTATACATATTTAATAATTATATTTTCATAATTATTCTTTACAGATTAAGTTATAACATTAGTTTTGGGAATCATTCTATATATGTTGTAATTTTAATACAGTATCTCTCTTCTTTATATTAATATAGAATTTGAATAATTTGTCAATGTTAGAAGTTTTTAGGAGCTTGCATTAATGAGATTTCACCAGAATTTGTATGAACTGAATGATGAAATTTATTTTTAAAAACTTTTATAGAAGGATAAAACTGTCTTTAAGTAGCTCATTGCAAGACAAGCATCTACTCAGAATTCCTCTACAGAATGTTAGTCAAATAATAAGTGATGAGAACTTTATTTTATATTCTAGTTAACAAATGGATAGCTATGGGATACCTATTATAATTTCCTAATTTTCCTGAGAATTTATTCCAGAATTGTAGAGAATGCTGATGGATATATTTGTCACTATTCCACAAGTTATTTCCTATTTCTCCAGATTACTAGAATATGGTATATCAGAAATTACTTGTATAACAATTATAATAGAAAAGAAGTATTTCAAAAATAAGAAGAAAATGAGTAAAAAGATAATATACTTTTTGTTATCTTTATTTAAAGCAATTCTAAATTGAAGTTTGCTACAGAAATTAAATTGTAACAATAATGAAGAAAGTAAATAGTATTTGAGTTTGCTGGAGTTAATAAACCCTATAAAATTAATCAAATTAATAAATAGTCCAAATATTCTTTGTTCAGGAGTTCGTAAGAAATTGAACAGAGAAGCAATATAACTGGATACAATCCATAAAGCTTAAGTTCCAGAATTCACTTCTTTAACATTGCACTAAAACATATAAGACAGTAATTTTTAGTTTAGTATAACAAATATATGTGTGAATATGTTACATATATACTATATTCTTTCTTCTAATAATTTTGCACAACTTTTTAGCTTTTTTTTTTTCAAATCCTGATTATTTTTTGACTCTGCCTCACTATTACAGTACTGTGAAATGAATATTATCAATATTATGGCATTAATTGTATTTTATAATGTATAATAATAAAGTGACTTTATTAGTATTCATAATTTAATTACTGCTATATATTTAGAATTAAAATTTAATGTGTATATTGTAACAGTCAGAATTGTCTATCTCGCTAACACACTGCAGAATTCAAACCCCAGACACGAAACTGAACATTCTAGGAGGGATTGCCTTCTAGATATACTAAGTTCGAATCTAAAGCCCAAATTTCACAGCGCCATCTACGTGACAACGCATCTGATGCCACTACTAGTATGACCTTTGACTGGTGCCTGGTGGTCAGGGAGAAACAAAAGACTCTATACTAAAAGAAGTTTGGGTGGCTAATTAACATCTATGGATTTACAAAAGAAATGCAGAAAATATATATATAGACCGAGACAGTGATAGGAATCAAATAAAATAAGAGATCAAATTTAGTTTTAAATAATTTCACAAAATTTATTCATAAAATATATATATATAACGCCACTGTCTGCTTATATGAGACAGGGATGCGTATTAAATAATTGTGGGCATTATATTTCAATAAATGACAAAAAGGTTTTAAAACAAAGTGATATATTCTATTCCTCGGGCTAATAGCATTACGATAATGTTCTTGGTGAGATAGGAACATGTGCGAGGTGCTTTGAGCAATTATACAAGTTTAAGAAAATATTTGAAATTAAGTGTTATAAAATATTTATTGATTTCGAGAATAGCACGGACAAAAGCTTACTAAGCAACGAAGTGGGAATGTGATCAAAGCATTTATTTGAGAATAATAATAATAGAGTTGCATTGGGAGGTCAGTATGGCTGATAATGAATTTATTAAAGTTGGAGGGTGTGACACGTTTAAGTCACGGATGCTTTGTAAAATAAATATAAAATAAAACAATATTGGAGATCCGGAATAATTATGGAGGGCATCTCGCCGCTAACCCGTATGAAAGTATTTTATGAACAGCCGAAACTTAGCGACTGGATGATGATTGCGTTAAATTCCCAGGTGTGTCATTTGGAGGCACACTCTGCCTGGAAATCTGCAATAAGCAAAATAATGGACTTTGCCGTGTAAAGAATCCTTGGAAAAGTAAAACAAAGCGGTCTCAACAACCAATTCATTTACCAGAAATACGAGACTAGTGTATATAAAACATGCTGAATGGGTTTTACTTGGATTAAGAGAAATGCCCCATCAAATTCCCAGAAATTCATTTAAAAGGGTCCGCACATTCTCGACGTCAATGATGAACTTTGTAATTAAAGTAGAACACGGTAATTAAAATAGGAAAATGCATGCTTGCGGGTTTGAAAAGTAAGTATAGATTTATATACGCAATCATGCATTAGGGGACACATTAATCATTGACCTCACACATACTCTCATATTATATTAAAATCAATAACATGTAGATTTTAAACTAGGTGATTATATTATATATTAAAGAAAAGAATCGCCCTCGAATGAGTGATTTGCAAGATAATAAAATTTGGAAATTATTTAGAAATTTAAAATATGCCTTCATAGTGGCGTCTTGTTTTCAACAAAGGGAATAATTCACTCGGTCAAAGACGATTCTGACACGTTATCATAATAAAATAACAGAAAGCTTTATAAATAGAAAATATTAACCCAAGGATAGAGCAAAACTGTTGATTATATTGTATTAACACGTTAAAGAAATACATAATGAAGTTATGTGAAATATAAGGAAAACAATTTTAAATAGCTATAGCATGTTAGTTACCACAAGAGCTCTTGGATTAATTTAGGGTTACCTCTGGAGAAGCATTTAGGTAGATTGATGGTCGACAGGTTTTTATATAATTTAACAGCAAAATCTGGAAATGTTCATATTTTTGGCAGCAGCAGAAGCAGTTCCGGGGTTCCCTGTGTGATAACTTCCGATAGTCTACGGCAGCAGATGACCATTCCGGAGAGAAATGGCCTTCTCACACTCTACTCTGTCATGTCAAGATTTACAAATTACTAGAATAGAACTCAGAATGATTTCTCTTAGAAACATTAGAAGAAAAAAACTGGAGAACAAAAGAAAACCCTTCTTTTTATAGTAGACGTTAACAATAGAACTGCCCTGGAGCATTACAAAAATATATCGAACTTATCAGCTGTAATTAAGTCTATCCCAATGTCTAAAGGAATTCAACATTAATTAATTTCTTTTGTTAATTTCCCTGTCGACATTTGGATTACAAACTAGATTTAATTAAAAATTACTTTTATTAATTAAAGAAAACCGTAAGTGGATATCTGCTGTTTTTAGATAAACTTATATAATATTAACTAATTAAACTATTGTCCCCCATTTATTTTAAAGAAATATTTGGGATAACTTTTATTAAATTAAACGAAAGTTATTATACTTTTAAATTGCAATATTTGAATCTATTTACTAAACGAATATTTACTAAATGAATTTTATTTTAAATCAAAATATATTATGATGGTAATATATTTGTAAATAGATTCAAACAAAATAACTTTAACAATTTATAATTTTGATATGTTTTAAAATGCATATCATAGTGTGTGTGCAATTACGACTTATATAACCTACTTTTTAATAAATCAAAATTATGTGAACATATACATAATCTATAATCTTTTATTTATTTGGGAATGATTATATATATATATATAATACGAGCATTTGTATTCGTGGTTTAAAATTAAGCGGATTTTCGGTATATAAGCATATTGCAAACACACTACGATAGATTGGGGTTCAAACTAAGGTATGAGGTAGGAAATAGGTGAGAAAAGGTGAAACAAAGATCTGCAAAGCAGACCTTACTGTTTCAATATTCAGTACTTATGTTTTCGTAATTATCAAGAATTAAAACTTTTTTGCAAATGTTTTGACAGACCTTATCTGCAATTTTTACTTCCATTCATAGCTATTTAAGATAATAAAAGTCATTCTTTTCTCTCCTCTCATAATTTTTATTTTATTAAAATAATTAATAATAATAATAAATAAAATACGTTCAAATTCATCATTAAAGGACAAATGAATAGAAAGGTATTAATCATCAAGCTTACCAATTACCAAATGGGCCACCCTGATTTACACTATAATTAAGAATAATTAGATATTCATTTTCTAATCAAATATTGAATAATTAACTGGATAAGTTTTGGCATATAGATCTTAAGAAAAAAAAATTATGCCTGATTTAAATCTGAAAAAACATTCAAGAGTACTTGGCCTGAATTCAAATCCAGAGCATAAAGCGCAGCATGTGTCGCTTAGAAAAAATACATACAAAACGAAAAATCCAGTCAAAATTATACATTCACTATTTAAACATCATTGAATCTAATGTTGAGCGAAATTTTAATATATTTTTTAAAGCAAAAGCTGTTTTTTTTAATTAGTCAAATGAATTTAAATATTTTCACATTAGTACATGCATAACTAATTTATTATTATTTTTATATTTCCTTTTATATTCATGATTTACAAATGGAGATTTGATTTTTTCATATTCGTCATCATCATCATCATCAACCATTATCAATCCATTGCAGGATGAAGATCTCTCTGAGTTTAATCCATCTTCTCTGATATTTAGCTTCTCTTCTCCACAATCACTCCTGCACACTTTCTTATTTCATTCGTCCATCTCATGTGTGGTCTCTTTCTGGGTCTTTTACAATCTCTTGGAATCCAGTTTAAAATTTCAATTGTCCATCTATTATCATCTCTTCTAGCAATATGTCCAGCCCAACTGCATTTTCAATCTTTTAATTTTTCAATGAGGTCAGTAACACTTATTTGTTCTCTTACCCAAACATTGCATTTTCAATCTCTTCTTGTTACTCCCAACATACATCTCTCCATACTTCTTTGAGTGTTCTGAAGTCTCTGTATTGCTCTTCTATTAAGTGTCCAAATCTCAGATGCATAAGTAAGAACTGGTAAAACACATTTGTTAAAAACCTTCCTTTTCAAACACATAGGCATATTTCCTTTTAGTATCAAGTTATTTCTACCAAAAGCACTCCAACCAAGTTTAATTCTATGATTAATTTCCTCCATTATGTTTCCATCTGTATTAATAATCTGACCAAGGTATTTGTAACTGTTAACTTCTTCTAATTCATCATAATCAATCTTTATTTTCATATTTTGAGCAAATCGATTAAACATTACTTTAGTCTTTTTAACATTTATCTTTAATCCTACTTTCCTACTTTCATCTGATAACTCCTGCAACATTTCCTGCAGCTCTGAAGCATTATTTGCAAAAACAACTACATCATCTGTGAAATCTAAATGACTTAAATAATCTCCATTTACTTTCACTCCTTTAGTTTCCCATTTTAATCCACAAAATACTTCTTGCAGCACTGCTGTAAAAAGTTTTGGAGATATGGAGTCACCCCATCTTACACCTTCCTCAATGTTGACTTTCCCAGTATCATTATGTAATCTAATTGTTGCTGTTGCATTTTTATAAATATTCTTTAAAATATGACAATATCCTGGATCTATACCTTGATGATCCAATGCTTTAATCACTGAAGAAATGTTTATAGAATCAAATGCCTTTTCATAATCTACAAATCCAAAACATAATGACAACTCATATTCATTTGTCCTTTCTATAACTTCTCTCAATACCTGGATATGATCTACTGTACTAAAACCACTTTTAAATCCAGCTTGTTCTCTTGGTTGGTGGAAATCCAATGTTCTCTGTAGACGAGTTGTAATTATCTTGGTAAAAATTTTATATAAAACTGATAAAAGGCTGATAGGTCTGTAATTTCTAATATCTTCTTTATCACCTTTTTAAAATATTAATATTATTACTGCATTCTTCCAATCATCTGATACATCTTTATCATTTAGACATTTGGTATATAACTTGCTAAAATTTTCTCTATTTCTTCACCTGCTTCTTTTAATATATCAATTATAATTCCATCATTAATCTTCCCCTGCTTCTTTTAATATATCAATTATAATTCCATCATTAACTGGAGCCTTCCCTTTCTTCATACATTTAATTGCATGTCTCACTTCTGCATTTAAAATTCTGGGCAATTTGGAAGATGTAATAGATATAGGAGGTACTTGTTCTTTATTACTATATAATGCTTGATAAAAATATTCTTCCAATTTCATGATATCATCTCTCTTTTTAGTAATAATTTCATCTTTTTTTTATTGCAGATATAAATTTCCTACCAATACTAAAATGTTGTTTTACATTCTTGAGACTTTTTTTTCTTCTACAACTTTCCTTGCTAGTTCACAGTTATACTTTTTTTATATCATTTTCAACTCTTGTCCGCACCATTTTACAAAATTCAAGATATTCAATCCTTTTTAATGCATCATTTTTGTATATCTTCATATCCCTTCTTTTCTTCATAAATTCTCTAGTCTCAGTAGAAATTTTATTGGTCAATTGCTGCTTTTTTCTACCAGCTATCTTTGTTGCCATTTTTAAAAGTGTATCAGTTATTTTCATATTAATTTCATTCAAATCTGAATCATATTCAAAATCTACTAATACTTGAAACCGATTTGTAAGTTCTAATTTAAATTCATTAGAATGTTTCTGAAGATTAGGAATATCAACTGTAAATATTGTTTTTCTTAATAATTTTTGTCTCTCTAGTTTTACATTAACACGTATCTCACACCTTACTAATCAATGATCACTTCCTGTGTTAAATTTATTGAGAACATTACAATCTTGAAATATATATTTCCTGTTAGTCAAAATATAATCCAATGCTGCTGTACCATCTTTGGATGCTTCCATGTCCATTTCCTTTTAACATTTTTCTCAAAAAAAGAATTCATAATATAAAGTTTTTCTTTTTCTGCAAACTCGACAGGTCTATGTCCTCTCATTTCTATTAGCATAACCAAAATTACCTACAGCACTTTCCCCTTTCATTTGTTTACCAATTCTAGCATTAAAGTCTTCCATAACAATTTTAAAATGTTGTTTACTCTGATCAAAAGCCTTTTGTACATCCATATAAAAATCTTCTACTACTACATCACTATGAGAGCTTGTTCGGGCGTAAACCTGAATTATCTGCATTTGGTATCTGCTATTAAGTTGTAAAACTAATCTTGCCACTCTGTCCGATACACCATCAATCTCCACAATATTGTTCTTCCACTTTTTAATTATAATGAATCCTACTCGACTTATATTTCCAATGTTTGTGCCTTTATAATAGAGTATATGTCCACTTTTTAAATCAATTGTCTCTTCACCTTTTCTTCTAACTTCACAAAGTCCAATAATGTCCCATTTAATATAAGACAGTTCTTCTTCTAATTCTTGCAATCTTCCTTCACTTGAAAGTGATCTGCAGTTGTAAATACCTAAATAAAAAGTCATCATCAAATGGCAGCCTGGGTCCATAATCAGGGGATTAGCACCCTCCGCCTTTGGCCACTAACCGCTGCCTTGGTTGGTGATTTTACAGCCTCCTGGTAATAAGGGTCATTCTTTATTTTTGTCTGTCATAATTGTATATATGTATTGGAAAAATATTTATCATTTACACAAATATTCATTCTGCCTTATTAGGCACTGAGAAGAAAGACCATGGTGTTTCTTGATCTTAAACTCAGAGGTAAAAAGCCAAAAAGCCAGTTCACTCACCATGCTGGCTAATGCGTGTTGGTGAGCAGCCCATCAGTGAGCAGCCCATCCATGTTGGTATATTATGAGAATAATCACATAGTAATAACAGCTGCAATGACAAGAACATATGGAGTGGACATTAGGAATTTTCCCTGTTCGGTTCCTTTAAGGCCTCCAAAAGGAATCAAAGAGTCTTTTTTTAGTTAATAGCAAACTCCTTTCTGCAGCCTTTTTCATATTACCTGTAGTAAAAGAATGATGAAGATATAAAGTCTGAAATTTTTGGAGGATATTTAAATTATAATCATAAATCTGTCATTGGGGGAAAGAGGTTTGCATATAGTAATAAAAACCTAAATGATTTAAATTTTATACCTCTTATAACTCTGACTGCACTCTTTATTAAGCACTATTGCCCAACATATTCACTTGTCTTAACACTATGTATTAGTATTCAGTAAGTTATCTAATTATCTGTAAATAGCCATGCTTTATCAACCATTAATATATTAAACCACCAAACATCACATGATCACCTCTTATACTAGCACATAATTGATGTAAACAAAGGCAAAACTCTCCATACAGTAGTGCCACCCTGTGCCAACCAGAGTAATCAATGGATGCCAGAAGGCTTGTGCATAAAATCCCTATCTAGTGCCTACTCATCCAATATCACCAGACTAGTTTCTGGCTTGTGGCCATCATCAGTGAGGAGCCTTGGATCTGAGAGCACTGCACCTAGATCTTAGGATCTAATGCATCCCTTCAGCAGCCACCTTTTAATTCTACATTATTACAAAACTATGAGAATGAAATTGAAAACACAATAATATTTTCAATCTAAGCTCAATAGCTTATATAGTCATATGGGTCTGAACTCAATTCAGCACCCATACATGTTGGTGTCTTTGGCTCTTAAACAACCATAGCCACCACTATCCTATTAGGCAGGACTGGTGTTAAGCCACCAAATATCATATGATCACCTCATATACTATCACATAATTGTTGTAAACAAAGGCAAAACTCTCTATACAGTAGTATTGAGCTTAGATTGAAAATATTATTGTGTTTTCAATTTCATTCTCATAGTTTTGTAGTAAAGTAGAGTTAAAAGATGGCTGTTGGAGGGTTGCATTAGATCCTAAGATCTAGCTGAAGTGCTCTTAGATCCAAGGCTCCTCACTGAAGATGGCCACAAGCCAGAAACTAGTCTAGGGATATTGGATGAGTAGGCACTAGATAGGATTTTATGCACAAGCCTTCTGGCATCCATTGATTACTCTGGTTGGCACAGGGTGGCACTACTGTATGCAGAGTTTTGCCTTTGTTTACAACAATTATGTGCTAGTATAAGAGGTGATCATGTGATGTTTGGTGATTTAACACCAGTCCTGCCTAATAGGATAGTGGTGGCTATGGTTGTTTAAGGGCCAAAGACACCAACTTGTATGGGTGCTGAATTGAGTTCAGACCCATATGACTATATAAGCTATTGATCTTAGATTGAAAATATTCACATGTTTTGAATTCTCATAGTTTTGTAGTAAAGTAGAGTTAAAAGGTGGCTGCTGGAGGGTTGCATTAGATCCTAAGATCTAGGTGCAGTGCTCTCAGGTCCAAGGCTCCTCACTGATGATGGCCACAAGCCAGAAACTAGTCTGGTGATATTGGATGAGTAGGCACTAAATAGGGATTTTATGCACAAGCCTGCTGGCATCCATTGATTACTCTGGTTGTCACAGTGTGGCACTACTGTATGGACAGTTTTGGCTTTGTTTACATTAATAT
Organism: Epiperipatus broadwayi; assembly: GCA_028023455.1. Lineage (NCBI taxonomy): Eukaryota > Metazoa > Onychophora > Udeonychophora > Euonychophora > Peripatidae > Epiperipatus > Epiperipatus broadwayi. Next base: position 6,376,155 of record JAQFVV010006212.1, read on the forward strand.
ATTTTCAACTTTTATGATTTGCAGATCTTACATTTGAATTTGCTAGTCAATTCCTTATAAGTTAAGAAATTTTTTTTATTGAGCAGCATAGTATACATTAAACATTGAATACAGAAGTACAGTCAAAGCCAAAGAATTATTGCATGAATAAATATTAATTATGATTTCATAAATTTAAATAATGATATTAAAAATTAAACATATTTTACAGAAAGAAAGATGTGTTAAAACATAATAAGTTTTAATATTCGTGATAATTATATATTTTATTAAAACAATTGCTTTATTCAGCAGTATTGATGACTAGTTCAATCTATCTTTAGTAGAAAAACTTTCATAAATTAATTGCTGAAAAAAAAACTTTCATAAATTAGAAAATATTGAAGTGAATTGAAACTGATATCAATCACTGTTTGACTGCTGCGAATATCAATCAATTTTCAGCAATACCAAATAATTAGTCATAGAATTAATGATGAGGAAATAAATTTCCAACTACTTTTTGCTACAGGTTAAAACAAAGAAACAAAACTTTGTCTTGCATTGGTGGTCGAGAGGACAGCGCGACTGCTTTGCACTTGCAGGCTGTCGCCCGGGTTGCGGGTTCGCGTTCCGGCCGATGCTATGACACTTAAAAAAAAAAAAATTTAAACCCTCACTACTGGACATACGGCTAGGGGAATATTGTCTTCCCTCACTATTTCTCTGTAGCGATATTCTGGAAAGATTTTATCTGCGGTTGGTTACTTTATAGCCGTTTTTTACCTTATTATTTAAAAATTGAAATTTAATTAATATTTTTAAGTTTTTTTTTTATTTTCTTTTACTTATTCATTTTCAAACATAAATCATCATTAAAGTAGTCTGCATATTTGCAAGCAATTGTTAGTAAGTATTGTATAACATCTTATCTCAATCTCAAATATTAGCCAGATCTCATTTATGCTCATAACACAAAGCTGCTGTTACTTGTCTTTTTTTATTTTTAACTTGTTTACAGCAATTTCGTTTTTTGGAAAATAGATTTCTTTTTTATGCTGATATTTTTAGCATAATAAAATATAAATGGTAAGTAAAAAAGAAAAGAAAAAATAGTTTCCTTTCATTATTAAAAAAAAAAAAGAAGAAAAAGTTATATAAAGAATATTTATATTTGTACGTCCCGCAGAACAAAATATTTTCTTTCAAAAAAATAATATCGAGATAACATCAGCTATTAACGTAATAGTATTATCAGAAGTTTAAATCAGTCATTTCTTTAAATCAGTTGGGAATTAGATTAACAAATAATAAAATTAGATGATTTTGCTTTTTGAATTTAATATAAAATGATTATCTTCGAGGAAAAAAAAGTGAACTATATTGTGTAAGAAAAAAACTTTTAAAACACTGACATTTTATTTGCTTATTATGGATTAAAAGCGAAGTAAATTAAATGAAACATAAATTATATATATATATGCATTTTTTTCCGTTTTGATTTCTCCGTTATTTTTGCCCTCCTGCTAGTTTTGACTATTTGCTTTAATAACATTTAGCATCACATAACTCCTGCCGATTTATCTCCTATAAATAATCCAAATTAATTTTTATGGGTTTTTTTTTCAGGTAGACAATCCACTCCTAACATAGATAATCATCCAGTATTGATTGGTAAATGAATATCTACCTATTATTAACTAGAAAATAAAGAAATCCTTGTATGATCTCTATTGGTCAGATGTGATGACTGTAAAAACAAAATTCATTTGTTATGTATGATGCTGCCTTCCCGATTGTGTAGTTGACCTTATTTCTGATAACAATGTAAACTAGTAATCTGCTTTTATGCATTTATATCTCAGCTGAAGCAATCTACGAATTTCTCCTACTATCACAGAAACCAGTAGTACTCATAAAAATGTGTCTTTACATTAAACTATTTCAAGAAAAAAATATCAAAATGCATTCTAACATTACTTTTTGCCTTCTCCACTAATTTACAATCTTAGGCTACTCATCATCTTTTCATTCTCTGAACTAGGATATTGGTAACATTTTCTCTAGAGGGAAAAGATACTAATGTTTGAAAACATGATTGTTATAGTTTATAAAAAACAAACTAAAATCTTGATAAGTTTGATATAGTATTCTCATTACTCTAAACTAGTCAAGAAGTCATTATACTTGTATAAAGACAACTAAATGAAGATAATCTTTATCACATGACATTTTGCTATCACTAGTAAATTTTTATAGATTTTTATTCTTAATAAAACATTTAAATATTGTCTTTTGGATTCTAATTTTGCTTAACTATGATAATTCCATTATTTATTAAGCTAAGTAAAAATTTTGTGTGACTAATTTTTATTTAATTATATAATTTTCAATATTGATTTTGTTTTATCCCATTGCAACTTTTTGTTAATACTGATCTGAATTAATTGATGTATGGTCAAGGTCATGTACTACTACTACACTTTTTTTTTGTTTTTAGATCCATTGTAAATTTAAAAACTTTCCTAATTTTTGTTCTATATTTATATACTGTAAGTTTTTTTTAAAAATCCAAACACAAGTTTAGAAATTATGCAATATGTTATTGTAATAAGTATTTAAATTTAAATCACCATTAGTGATAATTTATCAGTGTTTTTCACTTTAATTGATATTCCAAAATGTGTTAATGGACGTTATATTTTCATATAAAACTTTGAAGCCTTTACAACTAATGAAATTATTCACCTAAATATTTGAATCATATATGAAGACTATCTATTAATTTTTTAATTTGTTTTAAAAAGTGTTTTTTGACAGCATTTACAATTTTTAATACGGTTTTTATGTAATATTTAAGATGATTATTTATTTACATAAATTAAATTATATTAGAATAGGAATGCATTGATGATGTTTAAACATGTATAATTTAATAATTATTAATAAATCAAATGTGAATGAAACTTAAAAGCTATACAAAAAAAGAAGTAAAATAAAATGTTCTCAAGAAATCTAATCAAGTCAAGATAGAGAAGAAAAATAAATATAATAATCATATTAAAAAATAAATTACAAAGTTTGAAAACAGTGCACTTAAAAAAATTAATTAATCTTAAATAGAAGTTACTATTCTAGATAATGATAGTAATATATATATACATTGAACCAGTTACTTTATCCATTTCAAAAGTTCCATCCCCAAAATTAAAACTAGCATTGATTTATATATATATAGTTTTTTAAAAGAAAACTGTTTAAAAGTTTTCTTTATTTTTTATTTTTTATATATATTAAGAGTACACGCGATAAACACATACTTGCTTATTTTATAAAAGATCTGTGATTTTTATTTGCAATAGATTTTAGTTTTCAAATCTATTTTCTTTTGACATTTTTTAAAATCTATTTGTAAAAATATTCTATTTTAAAAAAGAAAAGTTTTAATCATTTTTGAACAAAGCATTTTAATTTTGAATTTTTTAAAAAAAAATTGCATTCTTGTTTTTTTGATTGTAATCTATTTTAATTTATTTCAAATAAAAAAAGCTGAGCTTGTTTTTACATTTATTTTTTTAATTAATTATGAATAAGACAAGAGCCCTGGTCAAAATTTTTTAATTAAGATTAAGTTTAAGATAGAGATTTACCCTGATAAAAAATTGCTAATTAAAGGTGATGTGGAATATAACAGCTCACATAAATATCCCTGGATTTCAGACTGATTTATTTCCTGATAAATTTTTTGATGCTGGTTTTATAAGTACTTTTCTGCTGACTAATTTTAGTTGCTGAATATTGTTATTTTGCTGGTGATAATTATTCAGATTGCTGTGCTGCCTTACCTAATATTTTTCTGATCTCATATTCCAGAATACTTTTTGCTAAGTAGCAGTCATCCACACAGAATTCCAAAAATATATCTATGAGAAATCTCCACATTCAATGCTAAATTCTCCCAAGATGAACTCTGGAGCTTCAAACTGTACTGCCAAGATCATGTCATAAAAACCTGATCCAGAATTGACTCCAAGATTGCCTCCAGACTCCTGAACATATAAATGGAAGCCAAAATCTACATAAGAATTTAAAAGAGAACTAAACTGTGTAAAATGATAAAAAATATCAGTCAGAATTAAACTTATATTTCAATGCAATACATTTTTATATTATACCATGACTTAAATCTCTTGTTAAAATCTCAGCTTAGTCTTAAAAAACCTGTCTTTATAATATCTTTTGCCTATTCAATTAAAATATTTTAAGCATTTATTATGTATTTTATTTATAGTGTGTGTTGGAAACTTAGTTTTAAGATTGAATATTTGTTTTAAATGTATTTATCTGGGAATGTAGTATGAGATTTTATTTTTATATGCTTAGTGTTTTTTATTTTATTTTTATATCACTAACCTGTGATAAACACTTGGGCAGATATTACTAATTTTCTTTTAATTCACCGTTTTTTTTTCCATTATAATTGATTTATTTAAGCTATGTTTAATTATAAATTTATTTAAATGCACATATCTTCAGACCACAAATCTTTTGGCTAGTGGTTTCTCGAGTGTATTGTTCTGTTTTTCCTATATCAGAGATTTTGATTATTCTATGTAAGATTACGTAAGATCATACTCTTTTCTTGTTATGTTTTTCTTGTCTTGTATTGGGTCAACCTTGATAACCTTGAACATGGTTAAATCATGAGGTGTTCTGTGGGCATATGACATTCTTGGTCCCGATGCTGGGTCAAGAAAAGCTCACCAGTGCTGTTTTGTTGTGTTTGTTTTTGAAATCTCCAAATAAGAAACTAGAATTGGTTTTTATAAATCACTAGCAGAAAGATATTACAAATCCCTTTTTTTAAATTATAGGTCAGAAAATGAACCTATCTACCAGGACATCAACTTTTTTAATACTCGCATACATTCTCAGATGAATACACTAGAGAAATTTAGAATAATCTTTTATATTTTATTTGCCTGAGTTTTATTTTTTTGCTTCAATTTAAAAAACTTAAAATTATTTAAAAATTAGTTTGGCTGCTGTTTGTCTCTGTTGTCTTTTCTCAATTGTCTGAACAATCTTAAAGATCTCTTTTTCTCCCTGGGTCTAGCTGGTGGCATTCATCATCATTAACTCTTGATCACCATAAATTAAATTTTCTAGATTGTTAGTGACTTGGTGGTGCTCTTGGTTATCAAAAGAAGTGGCCAGTACAATATATATAACTATAAAAAATAATCTATGTTCTACATATGTCTATATATAAATTACAAACTTTTATTTATTTGTTAAACACAGGAAATTTCACAGAATTTCTTGTGATTTTCCACTCTAAGTATGTATAAAATTACATTTTTTTTTAAAAAAAACATTATATACATTTTTTTTCTATTGAATATTTGGTCACATTTAGATGGTCGTTTTTAGAATTAATTATGAATAGAATGATCAAGCCATTATGCAAAACTAGAACAAAAAAAAATTATGGTAATGCTTGTTATATATTACATCCTCACCTATATAAACTAACATTGCCACTTTTTTTTAATAATAAATATTTTTAGTAAAAAGAAAAGAGGAATATATGCTTTTATTTTATATATATATATAAAGAAAAGTAAATAGTGGCATAGGTTTAAAGAAAAAAAAAAAATTATTTTCCATTAAGCAATGTAAATTTAAATATGAATATTTAATAAATTAAAAAAAGGTCTTCTCTTATCTATTATAATCTTTAAGTGATGTGATATAAAATGATTTCTTTTAAAAAGAAATTGTGCTTCTATGATTAGATTCTATCTATTCTAGAGACCTTGTTAGCCAAGTTAAATATTCTCTCTGTCTGAAAGATTTTTGTACAAATATAAATCCATCTTTTTCTTTCTTCCTATTATTTCCTTTTAATATACAAATATCAAATCATTCACACAGTGCTTATACATTTTGTTTTATCTCCTATCCCATTTTAATAAAAGTTGTTTCCTTAGTTGGAATATTACCCCAAATAGCCATTTTCATTACAAAAACCTAATCAGAAAATCGTTCCATCTTTATGTTTTTACCACTCTCCATACAATTTATCCTAATCCTCTTTCAATTTCCTACAGCCAAAAATAACTAAGGCATATATGCAATCCAAATTTCAATCCATTTTCATCTCATTTCCTCATTCTCCAAAGCTCTTACATCAAATAGTTCCTCTAGTGTTATCATACAATATTTTATGTATTATATTTTTTTATTTTCAATAACTGTTTTTATTCATTTTCCACAACTCTATTTCTTTTTCTCTAACCAATTTATCCTATTTTTCTATACTTCAGAATTATATAGGTGTAACACATTCCCACATATCTGTGGTTTTTTTGTATAAACAATTAAATATAAATCTAACAATTTTGTATATTTTAACTATTTTTTAAACCAACATGTTTGTTGTCTGTTTTACATAATCCAATTGAACATCATCTTTATTAATTCTTTTTTTTTTTTTTTTTGTGCATAGTAATTTTCTTATACATTTTTAAGTTTTTTTTAATTTCCCCTCTTTAAAAAAAATCTCACTCTATTTTTTAAAAAAAAAAACTCATTTTTTGTTTACAATTAGAATCGTTCAGTGTTATTTATAACCTCTTACAATTGATGTCATTTTCATCATCAAAACTAAAGTTATGCTTTTTATTCTCTCTCTTCTATCAAAATCATCCTACATTCCATGCTTAAAATCTTTTTATAATTATAATAATAAAAAATATTTTATAATTATTACATAGAAATAATAATATCTACACTTTAAAACACAATATTTTTTAAACTTAACACAAACTAAAACAATCTACACTACATTCTCACAGTATTGCATTGAAAATATATAATTTATATATATTATTCCAATAAAATATTATATATATCATATAAACATAACAACATACACATTTAGAACATTGAATATTTGTGGGTACTGTTTATAATCTATCATTTATAAATGCAGTTAAATAAAATATATGAAATAAAGAAACAATAATAAATTTATCAAAATTATAAATTTTATTATTTACATATGTATTTTAAATGAAAAGAATTAATTTATAAATTTTTGTTGCAAAAATAACTCATTTTTTGCTGGTTCGCGTCCCGGCTGATGCTATGACATTAAAAAAAAAAACATTCATTGTCTTAGCAAGGTATTTCAATGCTCTTAGACTAATGCATGTCCTATTAAAAGTAATTAGAAAATAAAATAAAAAAATCTTTTTTATTGTGCTTGACATTACTCCAAATACTGAAATTGAATGAAATTTCAGTTAGCACAATATTTCCTTTATCTACTCAAACATATACAAATGTTGGCACCCAAATGTTTATCCTTTTCTCTTTTCTTTTTTTTATATAATATTTAATAATTTGATCATCAGAAATTATGAATACTTTATCAGTATTCACATCAAAATATGACACAAACTTGCATATTCTTTTGTTTACATTTACTTTATATACTGATATTATTTTATTTATTATATTTCCAAGACTAACATGCCAGAGATATCTTAACTAACAAAGAATTTTTTTTATCTAATATATTACTAATAATTTATTATAAAATATAATAACATCTTTACATTTTTTCACTTTTTACTACAACTTGCCAGTCATAGTTGCTAAAATTTTACTATAAATCTGAGATTAACCCTTTTATCCTTACTTTGTTCAGTAATATTTTTTGCAATAAAATAATCTTAAAAATCATTATGACTAAACAATATAATATCTTATCTGTAATATTGCTTATATTAAAATCAATTAATTGAACATTCATACAATCATACTACAAAACATCAATTACATTCTTTCTCATAATGCATTTTCCAATTTCTTTTTCAACATGGCGTTTGTTTTAAAATTGTATCTACTACTTAACTTTTATGATGAGTTTATGTTGAAGAGGTTCTAACTCTAAACCAAAATTATTCAACACTCCTATTAAAAAAAGACCACATATTACTTGCTAATACTTAACCGTTATGAATCTCTATTATTCATAATATTTAAATTACCATGAAATTATCCCTATACATTCACATCATTATGTGATTTTAGAACATTTTACTTTTAGGATCATATTGCATTCTACAGACAATATAAGAAGCTATGAACATAAACATTGAAAAAGTATTGTTTTTCTGAAGGTTTGTGATAATGGTGTTTTAATTGTATTTTTATATTGGATTATTTTCATCACTTAACTTGAGTATTGAAAGTCTTTAAAAAAATTTAACTTTATTTAAATATTCCAAATACATTCAACTGTTAGTAATAGCACATCAAACAGGTTAGTATATGCACGACATTTTAAAAGGTATTATTTCCCCCTCTTTTTTAGGTATTGCTGGCCTGACCAGGGGAAGTACTAGCATGGGATTAGAACCAGAACCCTTATATTCTTGAATATTGAATTTTTAAGGTAATGCTCTAACCAACTGAGCCATCCTGTCAAAGACAAAAGCCAGTAGAAATTTCAAATACTTATCTATGAGGTTCCTCCTGATTTCTCCACTTTTTCCTAAGAGCAGTTGATTAGTGGTTTTCATACATTATATATACTCATACTAGGTTGGTTCATGGGATTGTTTGCTATTGTCATGTGATGAGCAATTTTTTTAAATTTTCTTCTTGATATTCTATCCAATATTTTTGTGTTTTCCCAAGTGAATATATGTTCAATGGTACATACATTGTCTGCTACCTTAAACACATCTGTTTTTCTCTCTTCTAATCATCAGTTTGTGTTCTTGCAAGTGCTTTTCAATGGAATGACTAATTTCACCAATATATGTTTTTCCACATTCACATGGTATGTCATAAATGCAGTTTTTTCTTTTCAGCATTTCAAGTAGGCTTTGTAGATGTTAGGGTCCACATAGTGTGATATGGCTCTAGAAAGCTATTCTTATGTTATACTGATTGCAGATTTTCCTTAATTTGTTTTCTATTTTTGGAATGTATGGTTACACTACAGTACCAATAATTGCTTTTTCTTTTTGTTGCCTGTTTAAGATTTTCTTAATAATAGTTGATGGATAATCATTTTCCATAAGAGTTTGTTCTATATAGATCTTTTCTTTTTCCAAATCTCAGGTTTCTGAACAAACTTCTTTTGCTCTGTTCCATAGTGATAGTGTAACTCCATGTTCAATGTTTCTGATATGATTGAATGTCAAGACTAGGTATTTTTCTGTATATGTGGGTTTTTGGTAAACTGTAGTTTTGATTTGGTCATGAGTGAGTTTTTGATCTGATTCTATTGTGAATTTAATTGAAGGGGATATGTTGTTGATGTATTTACAGAAAGTTTGCAGCAGTGCTTTACAATGTGGCCATACAACAAATGTATTACCTACATAGCAAAACCAAACATTAGGTGGATATGGAGTAGTTTTAATAGCTGTGGTTTCATGTTCTTCCATGTAAATATTGCTAATCAGGTGTAGCAATGATGAGCCCATAGCCATTCCTGGATTTTGTTGAAAGAATTCTGTATTATATTGAAAGTAGGTTGTTTTATGCAGAATATTAATAGTTCCATTATACTATTAATTGGAAGAGGTGTTCTGTTTGTAAACTATTATAACCGTTTAATCTTTTCCTTACAATAAACAATGCTTCTTTACAGTTACATTCATGAATAAACATTCCACATCAAAGCTTACCAGTAAGTACATTCTTTCAATTTTCATGTTCTTGATTAATTCTATAAAGTGTCTAGAATCACTGACAAAGGACTGGGTCTTTTTGCAAAGGACTTAGAACTTTGAGAAGAAATCTTGATAAATTTTTGCAAGGTGAATTTCTAGAACTGAAAATCTTAATGGAACACAAAAGATTTTAGATAGACCAAAATCTGATACCATGTATGGAAACAAATTTACAATAATTAGTCAGAAAGCATTGCAGGTACTTCACTGATTCAGAAACAAGTAAAATAACATCATATTTCAGCAAAATTCCTCATCTTTATGGTCTATCTAAAATTCATAAGGATCATGTTCAATTAAGATCTATTGTTAGATCTAGAAATTTACCTTGCCAAAATTTGTCAAGATTTCTTCTCAAAGTTCTAAGTCCTTTGGCATACAAGACCCAATCTTTGGTTAGGGATTCTAGACACTTTGTAGAATTAATTAGGAACATGAAAATTGAAAGAACATACTTACTGATAAACTTTGATGTGGAAAGTTTATTCATGAATGTACTTGTAATGAAACATTGCCTATTGTATGGAAAAGATGAAATGGTGATAATAGTTTACAAACCAGAGTACTTCTTCCTATTGATAGTATAATGGAACTATTAACATTCTAAATAAAAACAATCTACTTTCAATATAACACAGGATTTTTCCAACAAAATCAATGAATGGCTATGGGCTCACCATTGTCACACCTGATTAGCAATATTTACATGGAAGAACTTGAAACCACAGCCATAAAAACTACTCCATATTCACTTTGACTTTGCCATGTAGTTGATACATTTGTTATATGGCAACATGGTAAAGCAATGCTACAGACTTTCTGAAAACACATTAACATATCTCTTTCAATTAAATTTACAACAGAATCAGAACAAGATAAAAAATTGGCATTCTTACATGTTCTTGTGACAAGACTCCCTTATAAAAAAATCAAAACTAAGTTTACTGAAAACCCAAGGAAAATATCTAGCCCATACATCTAATCACAGCAGAACACAAGACATGGAGTTATACTATCACTATGGAACAGAGAAAAAGAAGTTTGTTCAGAAACCCAAGATTTGGAAATATAAAAGATCTATGTAGAACAAATTCTTATGAAAAATGGTGATCCATCAGCTGTTATTAAAAAAACCTTAAATAGATAACAAAAAGAACCATAAAAAACAATTATTGGTATTGCAGTGTACTCATACATTTCAAAAAAGCAGACAAATTATGGAAAATCTGCAATCAGTAAAACATCAAAACAGCTTTCCAGAGCCGTACTACACTATGAGTAACTCTAACATCTACAAAGCATGAACTTGAAAAGCTAAAAAAAGCTGCATCTATGAAATACCATTTGAATGTGGAAGAACATATATTGATGAGACCAATCATCCCATTGAAAAGTACTTACAAGAACACAAACTGATGAATAGAAGAGAAAAAACAGATGTGTCTAAAGTAGCAGACCATGTATGTGCCAATGAACATATGTTCAATTGAGAACATACAAAAATATTGGATAGAGAAGAAAAGGTACAAAGAAAGTGTAAAGAAGCTGCTCACATGATAATGGCAAACAATCTCATAAGCCAAGCTAAACTATATATTATGTATGGAAACCACTAATCAACTTTGCTCTTAGGAAAAGTAGAGAATTCAGGAAGAACCCATATATAAGCATATGAAATTTCTACTGATTGTTGCCTTTGGCAGGATGTTTCAGTTAGTTAGGGTGCTACCTTAAAAATTCAATACTTAAGAATCTAAGGGTCCAGGCTTGAATCCCATACTAGTATTGACACTGGTCAAACCAGCAACACCTGAAGAAGAGAGGAGAATAATGCTTCTCAAAATATTGTCCATATTGTAACGGGATATATATATATGCGTTACATTCAAATTTTAATAGCAACTTTTTTTATCTAATACAGAATTAAAAACAAACTGTCAAAATGCACAAATAACGAATTATTAATTTATTAATATATTAGATTGATTTAAAATATTAAAATAAGCTTTAAAAAAATAAATAAATTATAGAATCGAAGCAAAGATTCTAATCTTTAAATAAAATATATAATAAAAAACCTTCTTTTTAATAATAGTGAAGATTTTTTTAATTATAAAAAAATTACAAACAGATCCTTAAGGCAAAATCACAATTAAAGAAATGATTACGAAATAATAAGAGTTCCCGCCCAGAGATAGAGACACAGACCTCAGTGGAAAACCCAAAAGCTCACCTTGGACACAAAGAATAAACCAATAAAATATAAATAATGAAATATGTTTGATGAATCCATGCATTCCAGAGATAAGGTGCCTGGGGAGTATAAAAGGAAAAGCCAAAACGATAATTGGTTAGTTGGGGAGTTGGAGAATTAGAAAATTAAAATTTTAATTCAATTGTATTTGCTGAAAGTAGAAATAAAAATTTAAAAAGCTATTATCACCATCACCCAAGATGTAATCAGCTTCATTGTGCTTCCTTTGGTATGGCCAGTCGAAGGCAGCTTTTATGTCCACAGATCCCAGGATCGAACCACGAATCCCATCTTCAGAAACCAGCATAAATGCTTCATACATCGTCATAAGTCTTCATAGATCTTCATCACAAAGGAACGAGCATGGATAAAGGAAAGTATAATTTATAAAAGATAAAATGAAATATAAACTGTTAAATTTAAAATCTTAGAACTTTATCTGTCTTTAAATGAATAATAGACTTTCTCTCTCAAGCAAACCTGAACTTTATTTCTATAAACTCTTATTTAAAGTCTTAAACGTAATCTCTTAAAAAAAAAATGTATTGTATTTTTTTAATATTTTTATTCATGCTTAATTAATATCTGTTTGTAATAGGGTAGGGGTTTGCGATTGCAAATTTAAATTTAAAAATAGAAACGTATATCGTTATTTGTGCATTATTAAATTTAAAAGAAAAGTAGGTTAAATAATATTTGTAGTAAGAAAATAAGTTAAATATAATGCTCATTTTTAAATGATTTTAAAACTATAAACCAAATATTTATTTTTTTTATTAAATTAATAAAATGATTTAAATGTTAGTTGAGTATAGATGGCTGCTAGACTAGTTTAAATATGTTACTTTTAAAGAGGGTTTTGATTTCGGACAATTTGTTTTGTAGTTGTGTTAATGCTGGTGGAGAGATATATGGACATTTATATCAATGTAATGTGAAGTGTGCTAGCACCTAGGGCGACGAGTCCACTGAATGCATGACCCCAAAGAGGTAGTCATACCGTTGAAATGGAAGCAGACATATTTCCTGCACCATTGACCCATTCCAGCTCTATGGATTTTGGACAATAAGCCATCAAGATAAGACTGCTCTCCCATCCATACCTAGCGTTTCTTTTTATTGATTTATATGCATGTTTCCTTCGCCTGACAGATGCACATTCCTGCGGGACAAAGACCATGTCTTCTCCAATAATATAATGCTGTTCAGATGCACATTCCTGTCGACATGATTCTATGCTAACATGTTCATATTGCATTGGTTGCTGATATATATCTGGAAGTGAGTATTGGTGTGGCTGTGGATTTTTAGTATAGAGTCAAGTGATTTGAAAATTTGTGAGTGCGTCTAGGTAGCTCATCTATACTCAACATTCTAAAATTTAAAATTAAAGTTAAAAACAAATAAAATAATAATGGAACAGAATAAAACATAAATTTCTTCTTGTGTTATAAAAATTAATTTTTTAAAGTTTGTGTTATTAATTATATATGTAAATAAAATCTTTTTTTTGTGTTACTGACAGTGCTTGCTTTTTTTATTCTTTATTATTAAAAATATATTTTAATAAATATCTTAAGTTTCTGCATCTACTTGAGCTAGTGACTTGGGCTGATGGCCGTGATCTTAACAGCGCATATCTGTCGACTTTATAAATTTTCTAGGTTCAAAGTAGCGTAGTGGCACTCTGTTGTGAGATGCGGTAAAACTGGAATATTTCATCATCATCCCTGACCATTATAATATATTAACATGTTTGATGTGCTATTACAAACAGTTGAATATATTTGGAATATTTAAATACAGTTACATTTTTCTAAAGACATTCAATACTCATATTAGATAATGGAAATAGTCCAATGTAAAAATACAATTGAAAAAATTATTTCATTTTATTTCACTGTATAGTATTTATTCTCCATAAGCCTATATTTCAACTATCTACTCTTTTATTTTGGTATCAAATATTTTTCACAACAATTAAGAAATGCTATTACATTACCAGGTCGTAAATGCCTTTTGCTTAAAATTAGCCTTTCAAAAGTATTAAATAAAAGATTTCATATCTTTTCAGTTTAACACCCATGGTTATATTATTAGCAATTAAGATGTAATTCTTTAGAGTTCAAACCAAAACATTAAAGAAATACTTAATAATTGTATTATACTTTACTATATATCTTAATTTAGTTTTTTTTTTTAAAAATTCACATTTATTCAGATGTGGCCATAAGTTTTAAACTTCAAGTAGTGAAGGTACCTTTTTCACCTTCAGGGGTTTATATGATAAATGCATTATTCCCTACTTTTCTGTTTATTCCAAATGGTCCTTCATATAAGATGGGTCTTCACAAACACAAAATCTCCTTCTTTAAATACACAAGGCTTTTGAGAGGCTTGGGTAATTCTTTTCTGTCCCATCTCTCTCAAATTTTCATTACTCTTTGATATATCACTATCATGGTTTATTTCTTCTTCATATTTAGTAGATAAAAGAGTCTTAATTAACATAGGCTCTCTATATCCACAGTGAAAATTCATTGGGGTGAATTTCATTGACTCATTTTGGGTTATATTGTCAACTTATTTACCCAGTTACAGTGATTGTCTTCTACTCAACTCACACATAACTCTCTCACACATTATTAGACTGTGTATTTCTGATTTAACACAAAACATGATTTATATATTGTCATTAAATCTAACCTTTCCACTCCTTAGACAGGAATGATGAAACATAATTTGTCAAAATAGTCTTAGGTCTCCCTATCAATACAAAATATAATTTCTCCAAACACTTCACTATGTTTCTTGCACTAGCTTTAACCACTGGATATGCATGCACCCACAAGTTTAGAAAAACTGTTGTAAATGACTAATATAAGCTTAAATTTCATAAACAATGGTAAAGGATCATAAAAATCTATGGTTGGAAAATCATTGGGATGACTATATAAAATTGATTGTAATGTACCAGCATATGATTTATTAGCATACTTTGATTTTAAACAAATCTCACAATATCTAAGCCTGTTCAATATGGATGCATATAGACCAGACCAGTAGAACGGTATACACACAACATATTATATCTTTCTAGGTCTGAAATGTTCATAAAGACAATTAATGTAATAAATTAAACTATCCTTGATATATAAGGATATCACTATCCTCCATAATTGTTCATGACCTTCCATAACTTTGTACAACAAATTTTGAAACATGCCTCAATATAATTTTACTGCTAATCATTTTCTTAATTGCTCTGAATCCTACATTTTTAGTCAGATATTGAATAATAGCATTCTATTTTGAATTTTTCAATTGTAATACTGGTAAACTTTACAAATCATTTTCAACCAAATCATCAACTCTTAGAGAAAGAATCGTGATGAAAAGATTATCTACATTTATATAATGGGGGTCTATTTTGATAGGTTTCTTATTTAGAATATCTGTTAAAAAATAATATCTTTTCCTTAACAGTACTGTATTTTATAATTAAATTGTTGAAAGAATAAACTCCCACTTAACTAGCATTTCACTATTCAGATAGCTCTTATTGATAAACTCTAAACTCTTGTGATCTGTAATAACTATTATTTTAGACCCAAGTAAATATTGGTGGGGCTTCTGAAAAGCTCACATGACAGCCAAGGTTTTTTTTTCTGTGGTGGTATAGTGCATTTCCATATCCTTCAGAAGTCTACTCAAGAAATACAAAACAGTGGGCTTTTTTATGGTCCAATTAGAATAACCCTCTACTGTCTGTTTGCACATAGAATATTTCTTGGAAATTAGAATTATATAAAATAAGAGTGTTTAAGAAATTTAATTTCATTCTTTCAAATTCTATAGCATGATTCCCAGTCCATTTTCATTTCTCATCTTTTCTTAACAATTTTGCTAAATAAATGATGTCATATACCAAGGAAAAAATGCAATTTTTATTTTATTTTGCGGAATAGGAAAATTTTGAATAGATTTAATCTAATCAGGATGTGTATTTATCCCAGCTATCCTACATTTTTTCCAATTTTCTGAATATGCTTTTCTTCACACTTTTTCAAAAACATATCTAGATAATGAAAATGCTCCAAGATGTTCTCCAAAGCAATTAGATCATCTACATATATAGTAATAATGCTTTTGACTTAATCAGATAAATACATTATCCGAACATCTGATGAGACCAGCTCCACTATTTCCAAGTCCAAAAGACATTATCTCAAAAACATACAAGTAATTTTTGTATCATCATCATGCAAGTATACCTGCCAATAACTAGCTGTCATGTTGACAACAGAAAAGTTAGTTTTATCTTTAAATTGAATCAATTTATGCACAGTAGAAGGGACATCTCATTCTGAAATTGTTAATTGATTTAAGAACCTCATACCTAAGCAAATATGAGTGGATTCATCCTTTTTTTCAGATGACCACCAATGGTCTATTATATGCTGAGGGGCATTTTCTAATAATCCTCCAGTTGACCATTTGGTCAATTTGTTTTTGCACCTCAGATTTGTACTGGTGATGGATAGGATAGCTTTTACATTGAAAGGGACTATAATCCTTCAAGCATATTCTGTGCACATACCCTTTGATTACACCAGGGTTTTTTTTAGAAAACATTATTATACCTACAGAGTAATTTTAAAAAATATATCTTTAAAATTACTATCTAATTCAGTACATTCACATATTTTCATTTGTAAATCTAACTCTGTATAAATATTTTGGATGATTAATAAATTAAAATTTTGAATGGGTACCTCCTGATTAAACTTACACTTTTCCCCTTTCAAGATTAACTCTTGATTAAGGTAATCAATGATGCATCTGATTCATGAAAGTCAGGTCATAATGAAGAATATTTGTTCTACATTTACCAAATTAATCTTAATCTTTATTCATACCTGTCGAGCAACCAATTTTGCCTTATGGCCATTAGCCATGATAACTTGAGTTTGCCTCAATGGTAACACAGGAACTTGGAAGTTTGACTCAGTAATTTTAACATACAGTCTTCCTGAAATGATTAAAACTTGGCTTCATGAATCCAGCAAAGTCTTGACTAATATACCTTGAATAATGACATTAATTTCAGGTTAAGTATTAAGTACATAATCCTCTAATGATCCAAAGTTTAACAAAGTCAATTTATAATATTGTTGCTCCCCAAATTTATAATATTATTTGCCTCCTGCAGTGATGAATATTCCAATGAGGTCCATTTTAATTTAAAGGTCTAGTTTTAGGCATAACCCCAAGCATTTTCACAGGTGTATTCTCTGATGTGCTGACAGGATAACTTCCTGCTGCACATGTACCTTTTTCTGATCTATCACAAATTATTATGGTTACCCATACCAATATTCATATAATGCAAAACTTGATTACCCTTACCAATCATATAGAGTCCATATGTTTTATTTTCCCTATTTTTCTTATTCTTATCAAATTTGATAGTGAAAACATTATATGTATGACTACCTTTATTTTGTTTATAACTGTTTTCTACAGATACTTCACTTGCCCCAAGTACTCTGAGTATTTCTGACACCTCTTGAATGTCTGTCAGCAGCAATTAACATCTTATCCATATGCTTTGGCAAGTTTTTCCTGACTATCTGGATTATTTGATTGTCCAATAATGAAAATGCCACTTGCTACAGGAAAAACAATGTGTATTTGTCTTTATTATGACTATATTTGTTCTGGATAATTTAATATTTCATGTTATCCTGCTTGTCTTTTCCCCAAAATCTATATAATAGAATATATTTAAGATCTCCATAAGTTTCTAGCTTATGGAATAACAATTTTTACCAGTGCTTAGTAAATGAAAAATGTTTTCTAGCTATGAACAATTTTCCAATTTCGGTTAAGCACCTTAGTGAAAACAACTCTTCTAAACCAATTAAGTACTCTATGGAATTTTTATTGTACTCCCCATTAAATACTTTTAGCTTCTTTCTTTTCAAGCTTCCTCTTGATTCTGCATTTGTTTACTATTTTCCTCATCAAACAATAACAACATATTATCAATTTTATTTTGGGGTTTATCCTCCAAATATATATTTATATGACTTTTCCACATAATATAATCATTAACAACTTTAATAAAAGTACTCTTCATTTCTACCATCCTATCTTTTAACATTATGGACATTTTATTATTTATATTTTGCTCTTGTTCTTCAAAACATTTATTTATCTCTTGCTTTAATAATTTACTATTATCTTCCAACTTGCTATAAGTCTCTTCTTACTTTTTATTACTACACTCTATTTTCTGTAGAGATGATTGATGACTGCCTAATCTATCTTTTATATTGTCTAACTCTCCTGGCCTTACTTGTTCACTACTGCTTAATTCTTTCTGCATGCCTTTTAAATTACCTTGTGACTCTTTATATATTTTTATAACTTCTTCATTTCATTCTGTCTTATTCTGTTTCTTACATCCTTCTTTATACTCCATTTTCATACAATTTTGAAAATCTTTTAATGCTATTCTAACACTATTTGCTTCTACTTTTGATGCTTCCTGATTATCTTTACATATCTTCTCAATCTTTATATACTTCTCCAATTCTTCATATCCAATTTTACATGTCTTAATCTCACTGTTGAAATTTTCAAAAGAAACTTCTACCCTTTCCTATGATTCATCTAATTTCTTAATTCATTGAATCTGTTATCACATTTATCATCAGATTCCTTTAATTTAACATCTAGATTATATTTTATTTTTTTAAATCATGCATTTGTGACATTAAGTTAAATTTTAAATAAGTCTAACTTATTAATTCTCTATTCTGATTACTTTGAACATTAAATTTATTATTTATGTCTTCTTTTATTTCTTTATTTTGATTACTTTGTACATTAAACTTATTATTCATTTCTTCTCTTTGATTATCAGTCTTAATACTTATTTCTTTTATCTCTTCTACCATTTTTCTAAACATTTCTTGATTATCACTTTTGGGTCCCACCAGTGTTTCGTCACTTTTAACCTCTAATTGCTTACTTATTTTGAAAATAACATTTTTATTTTCAAGTAGATAAATTATACATATATTTTAAATTGTTTTTTTATTTAATGACAAAATATTTGTCTATTCAATCTTCTAGTTACCAAAAAGACTTGCAAAAGAACAATAACAACAAAATTCATTTTAAAACATTTCAAAATATTTTCTCTAGCTACTATTTATAGAAAATATTATGGCTATATAAAAGATATGATACTGGATTCTTCTACAAATATATGTGAGATTCTATCATTTTAGTCTTTAAGCCTATAGTTAGTTGTGCCATTTGGAATAGAATAAAAATTGTGATAAGCTCTTATTTAATAGATGGCATTTTTAACAGAATAAAAATATGATAAGGATAGGAAAAAAAAGACTTTAATATAACTTGCAAACTTGAGACACTAATTGTAATAGAATAAAAGTATAGCCCAATTGTTAATCACCAATTGTAATGGAATAAAATGAAAATAATGTTAGCAGAGAAACACTATCTCACAAATACTAATATGCTCTTTTTGAATAAATAAATTGTAATAAAATAAAAATATTTCATGGTGGTGAGAGACTTTGTTATCCTACATATTTACACACATTAACCTATAATTAATAAAATATATAAAACTTCTTTCTTAATATTTTATAAATTTACAACATCATATTGTAATGGAATAAAATGTTTACAATACTAAAACTATAAAAAAACACAATAAGCAAAATTGAATCTAACATAACCCCCATTTGTATTAACTTATAGGGATGTAAAATGAAAGTCAATACTTCAAATAGTCTTACTATTTATAATATTCAAATCATAATAACACGAAATAAATGAAAGATTCTTATTTGACATTTATGTAAATATGATTAACAAATCATGACAAATTATTCTTCAAATCAATAAAGCCAAGTTATTAAACTCTAAATTATAATTACCCTAATATGCATAGTATTATTAATACCTAGTGTAGAAAATGGTAGTATTAAAAGTTTAATATTTAAGTTAAATATATAATCTACTCCAATGAGTTTTAAATCTAAATAGAATGATAATTCAAATACAAGTTTCAATGTATGCAATTACCAATTTTATAATATCATAAAATTATCATCTTTCTAACTAAATAAAAAGTTACTACAACATACATCTAATAAATAATAGTTTAAAATAATATATGGTCATCCAATTATATTTGTTCATCCTAAATAATTATTATACTTTATAAACTATTGAACTAGCTCAGACAAAATTTTTTATCCAAAATAACTATTGCATATAACTATTAAAATAATTATGGTTATCATCTAATTAGCCAATAAACATCTAGCTATGCCAAATTAATTAACCTGTTATCACATAAAATGTATACCTGGCTCAAAAGATAATATATTGTATTTATAATAGAGAAAATAATACGGAATAATACATACACTTACCAATCCAATTGTTTGATTTCTGGACTATTTTAGAAATGTTTATTACAAAATGTATGATATAAATCAAAACATAACTATTATATATTAAGATTTTAATTAACCAATAGGTTTGAATTATTAATTGAAATGGCCACTAAAGCAAGTTTATTTGTTTTACATGAATTAAAAATTTATTAACAATAATTATAAAAAATAACAAATAGACAATAAATGTATGTGGCATACACTCTAAATTAAGTATCGTGAAATCTATTCTCCATCTAAATTAATATTAATAAATATAGGTGCTTATGCAGAAAAAAATTTATCTATTTAATACTTAATATATACTATTTAAAATATAAGAAAACTGTCAAGCATTGGTAGCCGAGAGGTCAGCGCAGCCGCCTTGCAAGCAAGCAGTTGATTGCAGACGGTTGTCATGGGTTCGTTTCCCGGCTGATGCTTTGATATATGGGGAAAGAAGCTAATGATAATTCTACATTATTCATAATAAAGTAATTGATTAAGATAAAATATAATAATAATAAATTTGTTTATTTATTTATCTTATTTTCCAAATAGAATATCAATGAGTAATTGTTACAATACAAACCTTTCAGATTTTCAATATTTATAACATGCATATTTGAAAGTAATTTGCAGTCAACAGATAAACATATGATATTTCAAATCAAAGTTTTTATAAATTCAAATTTAAACTAAGTTTAACTTTCTTTTATTTTATGCATATAAAAACAAATAATTAACTAACTTAAAATATAGTAATCAATAATATTTACAAAATATCATACAAATAAATACATAAATAAAATACATATTAGCATCAAACCTGATCACAGTCCTCTTGCATAACACTTCAAAGAAACACAATACTTTCAATGTATATTTCATAAGCTATAATTTAATGATATTCACTAATCCAAACAAGGTAAAAGTATCATAAACAGTTATATTAAACAAGGGATCACCAAAGTAGTTGATATCGACCCCTGGGATTTGATATAACATTATTGGTGGTCGATGGAAAAATTGATTAAAAGTCACAAATATAATTATATATATAATATTTTTGAACATTGTTTCAATGAATTTAAGGCTAAAACTTTCTAATTTTGAACCAAATATTGTTAATCTTGCTAAGAATCATCAAGCCTATCTGTCTCACTGATTGTCAGTCAGAAAAATTATTAAAATGAATATTGGTGGCCTTTGAGCATTCCATCATCAGATTTTCAATTGGATGGATGGTTGAAGAGTTGGAGTGTGGAGTAGATTGAAGTCTGTCCATTAAAGTATGAGTATTGGCTATCTTAATATATATATGAGCACTTATAGCATACATGTGTAGAGATGGTAATCTGAACCAACTGATGATTGCTGGTTTAGCATGAAATACGTATATTGGTGATTATTTATCTTTTCAACATATATGTGTTCAAGTGTTTCAGTGTTATGAGATAGTATGGAGAGAGGTGGGTTATGTGGGGTCTGTGCTCATATACCCTATATAAAATGGTTATTATAAAATTGTTACTACATATATTAATAAATGTAAAATTGCAAAATAAATCCATAAAAATAGTAAAAGCTTTTTTTGTGTTTGTAACTCATAAATAAAACCCTAAAAATAGATTATGTGGAGTTTGATAAGAGGTTTTGAAGATTTTTAGGAGATCAATAATCTAAAAAGTTTGCTGACTCTTGTCCTAAACAATGCATATTTATTAAATTCCAATATTCTCAAAGTACTTTTTTTTTTTTTATCCAGGATTTAATATCATAATGACATTATGAATAAACAGACACTAGTCTCCTCCATTTTCAACAATACAGCATTGAAATAAATTGGGTTAAATCCGATGTTAAATACTTCATTGATATTATAAAATGATATATGTTGTTAGTAACAATTCTTATATACAGCAGTACATTGTCAGTTTTTATATTTGATTATTAAAATGCTCTGTTCACACATAACAATAGAAAAATATTAAGATGAATTTCAATGCCATAAATTACTTTTCTCCTTTTAACAAGTATTTGATAATCCAGCTTTCTGGACAAATATAATCCTCTCTATTCCATCGTTTTATAATTATCAAGCAAATACTTTTAAAATAGGTAAATATATATAAACTTAGGTTTGCTTGTTTGAATATCAGGATGTTAGAGAGAAAATTTGAATCGTTCAGTCTTATTTATAACCTCTTACAATTGTCATCATTTTAGTCATCAAAATTAAGGTTTATACTCATTATTTACTCTAATATCCAAATCACCCTGTGTTCCATGCTTAAAATCTTTTTACAATAACGATAATAAAAAATATTTTATAATTTTTACATATAAAAAATAATACCTACACTTCAAAACACAAATAATAATTCTTTTAGCTTAACACAAACGAAAACAATCTACATTACATTCTCACAATATTGCATAGTAAATATATATATTATTGCAATAAAATATTGCACATATCATATAAACATAACAGCATACATGTTTAAGACATTAAATATTCATGTGTAATGTTTTTGATTTACCATTTATGAATGCAGTAAATAAAATATATAGAATAAAGAAACAGTAATAACTTTATCAAAATTATAAATTTTATTATTTGCATATGTATTTTAAATGAATAAAATTAATTTATGTTGCAAAAATAATGCATTTCTTTCTTTAACATTCATTGTCTTAGCAACCTATTTCATTGCTCTTAGACTAATGCATTTCCTATTAAAACTAATTAGAAAATAGCCAAAAAAAAAATATTATTATGCTTGACATTACTCCAAATACTGAAATTACACCAAATTTTGATTAGCACAATATATATAACTCTGGCCCCTTATTCTTTATTTACTATCTTATGATAATGTATATTAATGTGATTGGCTTTTCTTTCTGAAATACTTCATTTTCTTTGATTGTAGTTCTCTATTATATTCCATTATCCTAATTAAAGCCATTATTCTGGCATCTTTTAGAATGTACTTATTTAATAATGAAAATAGGCTTTGCCTTTTCCCAAAAACCATTTACGAATACAGTTTAAAGTCCTTTTTTTTTTTTAATAGAAATTCTGTCATTTTTTATGTTTTACATACTTTCCAGTGAAAGTCATCACTTTTAGAAAACTAAATATCTCCCTTTAGAGAAAGTGCCATTGATATTTACCTAGGTATACATATAAAGCAATTTAGAAAATATTTTTAAATGCTATTTCTAAATTATTTTTGTAATAAAAAAATTTAAAACTAATTTTGTGCCTTTTTTTGTAGATATTTTATCTCCTGATTCTCAGCCCCATACACCTCTACAATACCGAGAAGCTCCTACATACCACAGACGTGGATCTCTGCAGCTCTGGCAATTTCTAGTGGCTTTACTAGATGACCCAGCAAATTCATCTTTTATAGCATGGACAGGGCGGGGCATGGAATTTAAACTCATAGAACCTGAAGAAGTAAGCATCAGTGAAAGTATGTAGTTTATTTTGAATGTGAATTCAAAATAAATGGATTAAAAGTTAAATATAAAAACTATTTTAGAAAATGTGTCATTATGTTTAAAGGGAGGAAAACAAGAGACTAGTTTTTGAAAAAACAATATATCATTACTTGTAGATCTAAATGTCAGTGAAATTATTTTGTACACATAATGGTAAAAGATTAAATAATTGTTATGTGACATTCAACTATTCTTGTGACAGACTGAACGTTTAACAGTTGCGTTTAGTTAGCTCGAATGAGCTTTTTACTCAATTAAGAATTGTTCCTAGAGCCATTAACGTTGAATCCATCATTATGCAGTACCATCATTTTCCTAGTAGACATAATAAAAGCGACTACATTATAGCTGATTAAGATTTAAATTTTATTTCCTTATCCCTCTCCCCCAATTTTAAGTTTGTTTGTAATTTAAAAATTTCTCACAACTTCAAAAATAATCATTACCAAAGTCTCTTCATTGTGCATCTATTCTATGTACTTAAACACACACACTCATATATACAGAGAGGACATAACAGTCATAAGAAAATGGAGTAACTGAACCAATTCGTAATGTATAACTAATAAGAATAGATAAGACTGTCACTCATCTGATAATTAAAATATTTTAAGTAGTTAATAATTTTTTTCTTAATATAAAAAATTTGATTATAAATTTAAAAATAATCTGTATTTTAGACGCATGTTCTTTTACTGATTTGTTTTAATTCCCATCAACTTCCAGTTCATTTTTTAAATAATTTTAGACAGAATTGCATTTTATGCTAATTGTTTCTAGGTTTTGCTGTATCCTATGTCTGTCTTGACATGACCTTTTTTTAAAGTAGCTGAATCAGAGTCCGTTCATATTTCCAATAGAATGAATATGTTTCCCTAACAATTTTAAAATTTATTGCATTATTCACAAAATTTTAAATTTATTGTCATTTTCCGATAGAGAAGAGTGGGCTATAAAGTATATTACTTGTAGAACAAAACAAAGTTTAATAGAATAAAGACTATAATTATATATTCTAATTAAAACTTTGAAGCATTTTAGTTTTAAAAACATCTAAAGTTGGATATATATTTTTAAAAAAAGAATTAATAAGACAGTAATGATAAATGGGAGAACATGCGGAATGTTAGAAAATAACTTTACAATAAATCCTCTAGGCAATTGATAAAAGCGGCTCTTTTACAACATGAAAAAAAGGTGTTAGAAAAAAAGAATTTGAATAATAAAAGTTGGAATTATTAGGATATTTTATAATACCCTTTATAAATGTAAAACATGCAAAATATCTGTCCTATTTTATGCCGAAATTTTTTTAGTTTCTATTTAAAATCTCTAATGTAAATTATTTATTTCGTTCCATTTATTTTCTCATAAATTAATCTGATCTTTTTTTTCCTCTCAAGCTGTTTGTTTATTGATTAATGTGATAATACTTTAAAAAGTAAAATATGATAGGCAGTGACAGTCTATTATTGACGATGACAATAATTGAATATTACTCAATGATTTGGTATTTTATTACTTATATCTTGTTACAGATTAAAGAAAGAATGTTTTAATTTGATGATCATTTATGCCCAATTAATTATTACTGCTATTATTTTTATATAATTGAGTATATATTTTTATAATGATTTTATAAGTAAAAGATAAAGCAGCCTTTAGATAGACCACTATAGTGGAAAGTATTATTTATTAGGAAGGCTAATTGTTAAATATTTGAGTACTTTTCCATCCTACCCACTAGCTAAGATTAGCTAGATAACCATTTTTAACCAATAATGGATGGATAGCTATATCAGTCATAAGCCAACTATCTAAAAGGAAAATTCCTAAGGCCTATTATAACCTAAAAAAATCTCAACCAAATTATTAAACATATACTGTATATAACTACAGAATTATTATTGGTTTATTAAAAATGTATTTTTTATTTATTTATTAAAATTACATTTACTCAATAAAAATGTAAATTTGTATGCTGCTTCATCATCAAATAGACTATTTAAAAATTATTTTGGCACAATATTTTAACAGAAATTAGTTAGACAAAATGTCAATGGTGTTAGTTAAAATAAAAGTAAAAGATTTTCACTCAAAAATGAAAAAAAAAAAACTACAGTTAATCTAAACACCATTAATTTAAAAACTTCTATTATCCAGACAAAATTACAAAATATTGCTGAATTACTGCTATGTAAATATTTTGTGATTATATTAACATAAGGATATTTTGCATTTTAATGTTATATTGCTATTAATAAAATAAATTTCCACAGTTTATAATAAGTATTTCAATATGAAATGCTGTTTATTTGATTTTTCATCAGTTTGGGTTGGTAATTTAGAGGGGAAAGGTTTATTGTTGACATCTGAAAAATTCACAAATCCAAAACAGCCCTGAATCAAAAGATTTTGAATTAATGTGTTCAATCTGATATATATATACATTAAAAACCTAAAGCTAAACAAGTCATTATAATAATCAAACTTACCCAAATTCACAACTAATCCAGACTAGTCAAAGAAAATAAACTCTAAAGGAACAACTAATGATCTCACTGCTACAAGAAGATTTCTCAAGTGTAAAGGACTAAAAGATAAAAAATTTATATTAAACATCCACAATTCTACATACATCCTTGACACTCTTAATATTAAAAGAACTTTTAAATGTTAATTGCTTCAAAATCATAAAATTTTAATAATAAAGATTCTTCAATTCTTCTTTTCATCTCATTTTTTTAAAAGAAGACAACCTTAGCTTCATCAAAACTACTAGTGTGGTCTGTATCTTTTTCATGGATAAATAAGCAGAATTGAGCTATTTATTTCTAACCCTATTTTTATGTTCCTTTATCCTTTCATTTAAATAGTTTGAGTTTAAATAAATGAATAGATACATAAAAGTAGGGTTAGAAATAAAAATTTCAGATTTGTTTTATATATCCATGAAAAAAATACAGGCCACACTATTAGTTTTTATGTAGCTAAAGTTGTCTTCTTTGAAAGAAATGAAAAAAAAGAAGAATTAAGGAATCTGTACTATTAAAAAATTTATGATTGTGAAGCAATTAATTTATTTAAAAGTTGCTTTAATATTAAGGTTGTGTGGTGAGTAAGTGAAATTGTTGGTAATGTTTATTATAAATTTGTTATCTTTTAGTCCTTATATTTGAGAAGCCTTTTTGTAGTAAAGAAACCATTGGTTGTGTTTTAGTGTTTATTTTCTTTGGCTAGTCTGGATTAGTTGTAAATTTGAGGTAAGTTCGAATATATATATATATATACAAAAAAATCAAGTCAGATGTCACATAACTTAATTTAATAAGCTTGTGTTTACAAATGTTATATATAGAGATCACAAAACAAACTCTTAACAAGTTTCTGCTACTGGCGTTCTCAGTGAGGTGCTAGGATATTCAACCATTAAATTAAAAATACCAGGACAAACCCAGCACTTTATCTAATGTATAACTATTAAATAGAAAATCTGAAATTTTCAGATATCTATGTCTTTCAATCCAGTTATCTAACTTAAATAGTCATATGGGATTGAACTAAATTCAGATACACCATATCTTAATAGCTTTAGCAATATAAAATCACCAAAGCTATCATAGCATATTCATTCATTAGATTTTAATCTAATGATTGAACATCCTAGCACCTCACTGAAGATGCCAGTAACAGAAATCAGTCTGAGGTTGGGGATATTCTACAAAGCTTGTTAAAAGTTTGTTTTGCGAGCTCTAAATATGACATTTGTAAACACAAGATTATTAAATTAGGTCATGTGACATCTGACTTGATTTTTTTTTTTAATTTTTTTTTTTGCTATGATGGCTTTGGTGATTTTATATTGCTAAAGCTATAGTAATATATGGTGTATCTGAACTTAGTTCAATCTCATATGACTATTTAAGTTAGATAGCTGGATTGGAAGACATGGATGTCTGAAAATTTCAGATTTTTTACTTATTAGTTATACATTAGATAAAGTGCTGGGCTTGCCCTGATATTTTTAATCTAATGATTGAATATCCTAGCACCTCACTGAGGACTGCAGTAGCAGAAACTGGTCTGAGGTTGGGGGTATTCTACAAATCTTGTTAAGAGTTTGTTTTGTGAGCTCTCTTTCTCTCTCTCTCTCTCTCTCTCTATATATATAGATATATATATATATATATATATATATATATATATATATATATATATTGTACTCTTATCAAGAAGCTATCATAACTCATCAGCTACTAGCTCTTATTCAATTTAACTCACTACTTTAAATAAAATATAATAACTAACTAGCTGACCTAAATATAATAATGATTTACCCTAAATCTATTAAACTACTATTACTAATTTAAATAAAACTATTATTAACTAATCAATTTAATTACTAACTGACCAAAGATTTAATTTAATTACTTAGCTCATTAACAGTTGAATTATTTAAATACTAGCTCAATCTTCTTGCAGATGGTTTGGTTAAATACTAAAATCATGAGACTCATAATTAAAAGCATCTAGTATGGTACACAGTTTAATATTATGAATATATCCACAAAAAGATATATCCCTAATGGCATAGGAGTATCACCACTACTTACTTCTCCATACTATGAGTAATATTCCCATGACTTACATATCACATAAAATAAACTATAATTAACATTACTAAAATTAAATTAAAGTACTAAACTATTCCACACTTATTTAATTAATAAAATAATACATCATTACTTAAATAAAATCCATAACATAACTATAATTTTAATCTCAGGTTATTATTATTTTTACACTTAACTTATTAATTAGTATAGCTGCATATAATGAGGGATTTTACATACACCTAGCTATATTTAAAAAAACAATAACAATCAATAAAAATAAAACTATTAAATAATTATTATTTCAAAATTCATTTAACTAATTTACTAAATCAGCTAAAACAAATTATAATTATAAACCACTACAAATAAGACATATTATCTTCAATAAACCAACATAATTTCATCTTATTATGCATTATACTTACAATTGTATTCTCCACATGGCATTTTTTTAAAAAAAAAAACATAAAGCTTTATTATATCTATTGAATAAGATCATGAAAATTTTGCATTGTACAATTCTTAAGATTTAATATGTAAATATCTTCAATAATCATAATATAATAATCATACTTTATTTTCTTTAGTTTGTGTGCAATTATTCTTATAATCCATATGTGTGGTTAAGATGATTCATAATGATTTGGACACAAGAAAAGAAACTCTTAAAACATTAAGTTACTTCAAAACAACATTAACAATTTATTGCAACAAATATAAATTTTTAAAATTTACAACTCCTATATTTACAAAATTAAATCATTTTAATATTCAAAAAAATGATTACACTAAAAGAATATTTACACAGAAAGTAAATAATTTTAACTTCAAAATATTTACTATTATGAAGTAATTAAAATGTTCTAGCATTTTTTTTAGATTACACATTTAAATAATTTGACAATTTCAGAGAATCAAAAATACTCTTCTATTATAATCATAATACCTTTACTAAATCTATAAGCATTAATACATTTTAGCACTATTATTACAATAAACATATTTATAAACAATCAGGTTCATAAATAAAATGTTTTTTTTAAAAATGAAACATTTATCTAAATATTTCTATGAAATTTTCATATTCATTATCTAAATAGTTTATTCTTTATATTATGCATTACACAAAAAACATATATTATTCAATAAGTTCTTTATTCCAACACATCATAATATAATTTTATAATAATTCTATAACTCTTTTTTTTTTTTACATTTATTTTTTTTTTCAAAATTCACTTCATATTTCATGATGTTCATTACATTCAGGTTTCATGTTCATTCTTGCCTTTTATATGATTTTAACATACACTCTATAACTTTTTTTGATCTCTTAAAATATTTTTGGAATATCAAAACATTCCACAAAACTTTATTTAATACTCTATTTATACAACACTTGTTATATATTTAGCTCTTCTTATCTTACAAAAATTATAAACATCATTTAAAAGTCTAGTTATTATTCTTTATACATTTTTAACAATATCAATCATGATGTTGGAACCAGTGATGATAGTAGTGATTAAACTTGAGGGATTAAAAACTACAAGAACTAGAAAAAACAATGAAAACATCGACACAGAGATTAAGGCCACATATTCTTGTGTCTATCTTAAATTCCTATCATGGCTTCTCTCTGAGCACTTACTGATTTACCAAAAAAAATGCCACTTTTCATGAATCATAAAAACATACAGACTTATGTTAACTGTAGTATGCAATTTTCAAAAGATTATACTTAATATTCAAAAAATCCTTTGCACTACAGGATTTCATAATACTACTCTAGAACCTCTAACAGTTTATCAATAACACTCTATATAACTCCTAACAACATTGAAAAAAATTCTAAAACATCTTGTCAAAAAATAATTTCTAAACTTTAGTACATAGCATTCATTAAAACATCAAGAAGATTAAATGTAGCACAAACAAATGATTTCAGATATTTAACTTATAATAAATACATTCATTTAAATTCTGTATAAAAACAATTCAGAGATCAGTTATGCATATAGTATCTAAACAGGTATATAAACAGATCCAGTATATAAAATTTATGTTCATAGTTTTAAAATAAATTATTCTAGCATAAATAAATAGAATAAATATAATATTCGGTTTACCTGATTTATCACCTGCATAAATAAATACCAATATTAAAATTTAAATACATTAAATTTTTTTATCTTAATTATAATTCTATGATTATTATGTCAATCCTCTCTTGAAATTGTAGATTTATTGGCATTAAAGAAAAATAGGTGCTGATATAGTACATGCTCAGTACCATTTTGAATTTTAAAACACTTCCAAAAACATTGCTGACACATACAAGCGATAAATGACATCGACTAGAAGCACATAGTTTCAAAAAAATGGTGGGAAAAGAAATTAATATAAAAAATCAAAACGCTTAAGACAGTACATTAAAAAATAAAAATTCCTGACTTTCAACCCTTAAAAAAAAAACAATTTTCAGTGATAATTAAAAAAATCGTAAATGCTATTTCCAAAAGCCTATGAAATAAATCAAAAACACTAATTTATACAGTAATAATTAGAAAAATCACAAGTCCCAAACACTATTTATGCAGTGATAATACTAAATGTCAAAAACAATTAATGTATGTTAAGGCAAATTATTCATACAAATGGCAGGGAAAAACTGACTTTCAACACTAAAAAAACAAAAACAATGTTCAGCAATAATTAGAAAAATCAAAAATGCTATTTAATGCTATTTTCAAAAACCTGTGAAATAAATCAAAAACTATAATACTAAATCTAAAAAAATTAACATATTTTAAGGCAAAGTATTCATATAAATGGGGTGGGGGGGAATGAATTGCACTACATTTAAAAAACAACTCCTTTAACTTTCAACACTATTTCATTGAGTATCAACAAATAAAAAACCTAATTACTCTAATTTTAAAAAATATATAATACTAAATTTCATCAATATTTAAAAAATAAAAACTTTCAACAGTAGTTTTGGGTAGGTTTTATGATGAAACTAGGGAGGAGAAAGATATTTCGGGTGCTATACATTTACAAATATGCCTGTGGGATCATCTCTCACCATTATCTAAGAGATATAATAATAATTCACAAATCTTAATAACAGACTAATGCATATTAAGTAATTAAATATAGATAACAATGAGTGAATAGTGATCTGTTATCTCTTATGAATAGATTTCAAAACAGCTATTTATATCAGCTAAAAAGCAATGAGAACATTACATCAGAGAACTTCTAATTGTCTTTCCCAAAAATTTATTAACTTTGAAATCATGGCATATCATAACATCTGAATTTAGAAATGAAATAAAATAATTAGAATAGAAAATAGCTATATGGCCACAGATTATAGAAAGGTTAAAATAATAACTGGTAACAGTTACAGAAAAAAATATTAAAAAGCTAGATTTATAGACAAGACTATTACAGTTACCATTTAGAGATTTTATTTTAACAAGAATTTTAAATAATTGAGAATTTATAATTTAATGAATGTTCATTATAGCTAACTTCATTTAAATATAAGTTTTTAAAATAGATTTATAGAGCTCTACAGTAAATAAATATTACCAATTTTCTTCTAGGCTGAGTTGCCTGGCATTTGTAGTAGGTACTGTATAGGTTGCTCATCTGAAATGGGCAGGTGGTGGTTGAACTTTTCCATCCTGGTGAAACCAAATTTGGGCCTTCCTAGATCTCTCCATTAGTGATGAAATATGGGGGTTATATATTAAATTTTACCCCTCTGTTGCATTTTCTTACAAGCTAGGTTTGTGGCATAACAATCCATTAGCTTGTTTACAACTCTTAAAATTATAAAATTTAGCTTTCTATTGTTAAATTTCTTAACTTAGCATTTTTATCTTAGTAAAATAAAAGGTGATCCCCAGTGAATAGAAAATAGTGCTGCATGATCGCATTTTCTTTCACTTAAAATTTTTATTATTTTTAAAATTAACATTTAACCTCCACGCACTTTTAAAATTTAGAAACTGATAAATAGTTGCCTATACATTTTGTTAAATATGTATGTGATTCTTAGGAAAATAATGAATTACATTGATACACAAATTTATAATAAATTAAAGATTTAAAAATATAATATCACTGTAACATAATTAAGTCTACTACATGTCACAGTTTGTACTAGCATATATATGTGTGCCAATACATGTGCAAATTTTACGATTTAAGTTTTAACATCTTTTTTTCTATTACTTTGAAGAATATCAAAGCAAAATTAATTTATTCAGAAAATAGTGCAGCTGGCTGCTTCTTCTTTGTTTTAAAATATATTTTAAAATCCTTGCAAAACCATAAAGTCATTTACAAATTTTAGTTTTTAAGATTTAAGTTTTAACATTTATTTATTACTTTAAAGAAGATGCCAGTAAAATTAATTTATTCAGAAAATATTGCAGCTTGACAGCATTTCTTTTGCCTTAAAATCTACTTTAGAATTTATTTTTAAAACTCGGTCCTTGGTTCACACACAAATTAAACCAGGTGTGTGTGTGATGTAAGATAATTTCCAAGAATCAGGCAATCTTTTTAGGAGAGATTTTAAGTCCTATAAACATTCTGTTATATATGTGTAATTTTGTTACCACTGAAATCGGAAATTTATATGTGAATAAGAGTAAATTTGTACTTAAAGATAAAATAACTTCAAGATAAATAATTTAGGTAGCTTTGCAATGCTTATAAAATCTATTACATAGCAGCTTTATCCACATATATATGTAGGTGTCCTTTTACACATACAGCAATGTTCACACAACTTACTTTATTTTAACATTTTACTTTATAATCCAGTATACATAAACAATACGTACATAGACATTAATTTATTAGATGTGTGCACATGTACACACATACACATAAACATACACTGTTATATATCAAAATATATTATTATAGGATTAAATACATGGACTGGGATGGGTTTGAATTAGGAAAAGAGGCCTACTATGGTATATAGTAGGTGAAACAGGATGATAGACAGATAATATTCTTTCAATATACATAGATAAATGTGCACTTTAAAAGAATTGCATAGCAACAATAAGTGAAGATGCAAACACAAGTAAAGAATATAATAACATTTTATTAGTGATGATTCAAAATACCAGATGGTAGTTCACATGACAGTCTATATCAAAATGCATGCACTAGAAAGTAAAAAAGAATAGTAACATAAATAAATTAAAATTTGTTGATTATTTCAAATGTAAAAGGTATTGACTTTTAAATAAGATTAAACACTAACCTTTTCACTATCAGCAGGCATCTTTAGCATCTTTTAGAAATGCAATAAGTAAATCCAATCATTAAGATGCTTTTACTCATTTGCTAACAGATTAGTACTATTTTCTATTCACTTGAGGACTGCTTTTATTTTACTAAGATAAATGTGCTAAGTTAAAAAATTTAATAATAGAAAGCTAAATTTTATAATTTTAAAGTAGAGTTGCAAACAAGCTAATGGATTTTTATGCCACAAACCTAGCTTGTAAACAAATGCAATAGAGAGGTAAAATTTAATAAATAAACCTCATATTTTTTCACTAATGGAGATATCTAAAAAGGCCCAAATTTGGTTTTGCCAGGATGGAAAGTTCAATCACCTCCTGCCCATTGCAGACAAGCAACCCATCTAGTGCCTAATACAAATGCTGGACAATTCAATCTGGAAAAAAATGGTAATATTTCTTCACTGCAGAGCTCTATAAATATGTATAATATAAACAAACTCCTTCTTTATAAAACTTGCTTTTTATATGACTATAATCATCAATAAGATATCCAACATTTTGGCTATTTTATAGTCTTTTTCAAGGCACACTAAAATAAAGTAATATATATAATATCACATATTCCAAAAAAATATTAAATTAAAAATTACAAAATATATTCACAACCAAAAATGTACCTTATCTCACCCCCCCCCTTTCCTATTAAAATGATTAATAGGAAATATAATGTTCAATTTGTCCACTTTATAAAAAGAAAGCAAGTTTAAATTTTTTAATTAATAATTATGGGGACTATAATAGGTTAGACATTATGAATTCAGTTTATTTGATAAAATGTTTGGATTGTTTTAAAAAGAATGTAGAAATGACATATGTTGGGACTAGTAAGAATAAATTAAAAACTAGATTAAAACAGCATTTAGGTGATAAAAATTCAGCTGTTTACATTCACATGGATAAATTTAAGCATGGGGATTTTGAAATATAGTGTTTGGAATATATTAAGCTATACAATGAAAGGATGATAAAGAAAAGTAGGTACATTAATGAAATAAAACCAGAATTAAATAGGATGTTAATGGAAAAAGAGAAAAGAAAATAATAGGTTTTAATTGAATGTTTTAATGGATATATATAGATTTTTTTTTTTAAAAAAAAAGGGAAATTGTTTGTGTTTAAGTTGTGATTGTTTGTAATAGGAAAGAGGAGTGAGATAAGGTAAATTTTTGTTTGTGAATATATTTTGTAATTTTTAATTTAATATTTTTTTTGAATATGTGATATTTATTATTATATGTATATTTTTTATTTTATTTTAGTGTGCCTTGAAAAAGACTATATAGAATAGTTGAAACATTGGATTTCTTACTGATG
The DNA here is from genome assembly GCA_028023455.1 of Epiperipatus broadwayi. NCBI lineage: Eukaryota > Metazoa > Onychophora > Udeonychophora > Euonychophora > Peripatidae > Epiperipatus > Epiperipatus broadwayi. Next base: position 6,411,420 of record JAQFVV010006212.1, read on the forward strand.
ATTATAGTCATATAAAAAGCAAGTTTTATAAAGAAGTTTGTTTTATTTATATATTGGATATTTATGAACTATTTTGAAAAGAACAACTGTGTGATTGATATATTAAATTATTAGCTCTATAAATCTATTTTAAAAACATATTTAAATGAATCTAGCTATAATGAATGTTCGTTAAATTATAAATTCTCAATTACTTAAAATTCTTGTTAAAATATAATCTCTAAATGGGAACTGTAATAGTCTTTCCTATAAATGTAACTTTTTAATAATTTTTCTTGTAACTGTTATCAGTTATTTTAACCTTTTTATAATCTGTGGCCATACCTGTTTTCCATTCTAATTATTTTATTTCATTTCTAAATTCATATGTTATGATATGCCATAATTTCAAAGCAGACAATAATTAACTTAATAAATTTTTGGGAGAGACAATTAGAAGCTCTTTGAAGTAATGTTCACATTGCTTTTTAACTGTTATAAATTACTGCTTTGAAATCTGTTCTAAGAGATAACAACAGATTGCTATGCACTCATTGTTATCCATATTTAATTACTTAATATGTATTAGTCTGTTATTAAGGTTTGTGAATTTTTATATCCCTTAGTTAGATAATGGTGAGAGATAATCCCACAGGCATATTTGTAAATATATAACATCCAAATATGCTTTCTCCTCCCTAGTTTCATCATAAAAGCTACCCAAAACTACTGTTGAAAGCATTTTATTTTTTAAATATTAATGAAATTTAGTATTATATATTTTTTATACTGTTAGGTTAATTAGTTTTTTTGTTGTTGATACTTCATGAAATAGTGTTGAAAGTCAGAGGAGTTTTTTTTAATGTAGAGCAATTCATTCTTCCCACCATTTATATGAATACTTTGCCTTAACATATGTTAATTTTTTGAGATTTAGTATTATAGTTTTTGATTTATTTCATAGGCTTTTGAAAATAGCATTAAATAGCATTTTTGATTTTTCTAATTATTGCTGAAAATTATTTTTGTTTTTTTAGTGTTGAAAGTTGGGAGTTTTTTTTTAATGTAGTGCAATTCATTTTTCCCACCATTTATATGAATACTTTGCCTTAACATACATTAATGTTTTTGAGATTTAGTATTATAGTTTTTAAATATTAGTTTTTTAATTTGTTATACTTCCCAAAGTACTGTTGAAAGACAGGAGTTTCATTTGTTAGAACTAGGTAATGTTAAACAGACTTTTGATTTATTTCATAGGCTTTTGAAAATAGCATTTATGATTTTTCTAATTATCACTGAATAAATATCATTTGTGATTTGTGGTTTTTTCTAATTATCACTGTATAAATTAGGGTTCTTGATTTATTTCATAGGCTTTTGAAATAGCATAAAATAGTGTTTATGATTTTTCTAATTATCATTGAAAGTTGTTTTCTTTTAGTGTTGAAAGTCAGGATTTTTTTTTAATGTAGTGCCTTAGGCATTTAAATTTTTTATGCTACTTTCTTTTCCTGCCATTATGTGTCAGTAGTGTTTTTGGAGGTGTTCTAAAATTCTAAATGGTGCTAAGCATGTACTATATCAGCACCAAAAAAAATTGTTTTTTATATCAAGTATTAAATATAAAATTTATATTTTATATAAATCTTAAACTACATCTTAAATCTAATGATATATATATAATTATTAAATTACCTATGTAAATTTTTTAACTAAAAAATAATAATAATAAAAGTTTCTTTTCATCATTTTTCTTGAAGCTGAAATTCCTGGGAAATGCATGTTACCATAAAACAATGTCCACTTAATAAAAAAAAAAGTCCTCTCTCCCTATTGTACTTTCAACTCTATGCAACATAATGCAACAACATTAAAGAAAAATCGAATGGAAATATTGTTCATCAATGAAAGATAAAAAGTACTTATATAATAAAAGTTCATTTAACTTATCTGATTTGATGAAGCAAATCCCACTCAAAAGTTAATAATTAGCATTGGTTATTTAATAAAATAATTATCACATTTAAAAATTTTTTCTTCAGTCCACATTTAATGACTTGTAACATTATTTCATTTTATAATTCTTCTCTCACATATACGCATTTTCACACCAAAACACTTAGAACATACTCTTCCAGGTTAGTATATTTTAAAACAATATTTATAGTCGACTTATAACTTATATTGCTCTTATAGTAGTTCGCATTTATTCTTCTAATAAGTTGAAAAATACTTGATGAACATTATTCAATTATGCAATTCTCCTTCAGGTTAGTATATATTTCTTATATTAAAAACATTTGTGAATTGCACATAGTGGACTAGTAAATAAGAAATTCATTTTTCCAAATAATTAATTAGCATTCACTCTTTCTGCTTAAACTGAATAAAAATTCTGAAAAAGTTTTTAATAAATTTCTGATGACAAAGATTAATAGCTTTATCGCATGAAAGTCTATTCTCTTTATTGTTACTTATTTAGTTTTAATAAATAACAATAAATATTAGAAAAACTTTAGAATGTAAGAACAGATAAGAGAAGACAAAAGTTTATTTATCATATTAAAGAGGGAAATTACTATAAGTAATAGAGCAAAGACAAAATGGCTTGAAAAAAATGACTTAGTGTTGGTACATTGCACTTGCATGATAAGCAATGATGATAAAACTTCATGTTTAAATTTAAGAGATTATTATATGTATATATTTTTAGCTAAACCATAAAGTTTATATTAAATATGGTATTTTCAAAAAAAAGTTTTTATAATTAGCCATTTAATTTTGAGTACTCAAAACAATGATTGATTTCTTATTTAATTCTAAACCAAAATACAAACTAAAGTTAATTGTGTAAACATTCAAAACTCTCAAGCAGAGATGACTGATATTAAAAAAGTGAGCTATAATGAGAAACTATTAATACCAATGATCAAGGGGCTAAATATCCTGCTATCTAGGTTCAGTAAAAACATAAGCTAATTTCTAAATTTTAGATGCTACACTAAATTTTATTAAAACATTTATAAGCCATGATAAAGTACTGCTGACCATGATATCAAGTGTCAATGAGAATATCTTGTTGCTTCACTTGCCTTTATGCAGAGAACTTAAATACAGTAATTTAAGATTAGAACAGTTTGAACGAGCTTTGATCCAGGAATTTTAGTTCTCAATGTCAACTCTTTACTACTGCTTGAGATATACTTTTTGTGAATAAGTATTAGTTTTGATATTTATTTATAAAATGTTATTCTAATTGGGTGATTTATGTTTATCATTAGGCAAATACATTGTAATCCAGTGATCGAGTGAGTGGTGGACTGAAATGCTAAACTTTTTTAGATTGAAATGATACATGATTTCTTGAGAATCTATTCATTCAATTATTTTTTATTTTTTAAAAATAGAATCTGAATAGTATAATACAACCAGTCATCTGCTTTTAAAATAATAATAATAATAATAAATAATAATAATAATAATAATAATAATAATAATAATAATAATAATAATAATAATAATAATAATAATAATAATAATAATAATAATAATAATAATAATAATAATAATAATAATAATAATAATAATAATAATAATAATAATAATAATAATAATAATAATAATAATAATAATAATAATAATAATAATAATAATAATAATAATAATAATAATAATAATAGACAGGGTATGAGCACAGACTTTCACATGACCCACCACTTTCCACACTATCTCATAATACTGATAAGCCTGTGTATTTCATCTATTAATAATAATAATAATAATAATAATAATAATAATAATAATAATAATAATAATAACAGCAGCAACAGCAACAATAACCCTTTAATATGTGTTTCTAACCATAAAAATATCTATTGTCAAGCATGGCTACTATAATCCTCATTTTATCCATGATCTTGTCAACCACAAAATCATTAATTTGTGACTTGAAAAATAGAAAAATAGAAATTCATAAATTTCAGCATGTTCTTATATAAACAGTATCATGAATTATTTCTCAATTGGTAATTTTCTTAACTAGTGCATGCAGTATAATATTTCACCACCTGGTTATTATTGAAGAAAAAATATTCATTTTATATTGAATCATTGCAGTGAATTTTTTTAGAAATAAAATATTTAAATGGCCACAAAATACAAAATTAATGATAGTGGTCATTGGACCAAGATTTAGAGAAGGTCTGAAATGCTTTTCCTATATTACAAAATAAAAATTGCCAAAGCTGACTTCTATGAAATTCTGTAAGAATTAATCACCAATTGAATATATGTTTGTGAGTGTTCTCTCTCTTTCTCTCTGAATTTAATGATGTACACTCCCTTTCATAACTACATTATTCTATTTTTATGTTAATTATTTCTATTAATGTTCTATTATGAATATTTTTTATTTAAATTGTGTCGCAAGTAAGTGTATATATGTTAATCATCAGATATCCAAATGAAAGCTTTAAACCAAAAGCAGCAGATGTGGAGAAAATACGTGTAAAATAAAATTATCAGATATATAAATTGTATATATTATATTGCAACATGGATTTTAACTATAACAAAGTATAAAAATTTATTATAATGTGGGAAGTTTTGTTTTCTTTTACTTTTTTTTAAATCAAGATTCTCCTCTATAATTGCATAGTTATGGATTCATTCTTTAATACTACAATAAACTATTCATTAAAAAACCTTATATATATATTTATTTTTAAAAAACCCCATAAAACATTCAAATTCATATTAATTTTATTCTCTTAATTTATTTTTGCCTCTTTTTCTGTCATTTTGATATTCATAATTTGTATTCATTATAATATTAATTAAAAAGCAGTGTACATGCTGTACATCTATTACTCATCAAAGAGAAATGTTAATCAAATATTTATGGCAATAATGATATTTATTACTTTTTGCCCATTTCACTTAATTATTTTAGAGGTATAGAATGAAAATTAGATTGACAAATCTGAAACAACTATTAGAATTTAGGTACATCTTAACATAAACTGTGATCACTACCTCTTTCACTCTAGTTTAAATGCTTATGTGTACCCCCCCCCCCATTATACTTTCACAGTCATCCATCATCAGAATATAACATTTTAGATTATATGGTGATTTTATCTGTTTGTACATTTTTTTTACTTTATTTAATATTTAATTTTTTTTTATGAATTAGCATTTAGTAATTTAAACAAAAATATGACAACTTCATCATAAATTATTTTTAAAATATTATAAAAATGCCAATATTTAAATTTCTATGAGAAAAACTTCATTGTCTATTATATCAAATTAGTATATGTTTAATTTATGAATCAGTATTTCAATTAATTCATATCTTTTGTACCGACATTATATATATAACAAAATTGTAAAAATAAGAAGAATTATATTACTATTTCAATTACTTCCTACCTTTTGCATTTACATTATATATAAATAACGAAATTTCAAAAGTAAAGAGAATTATAATGCAATTAGAATAAGTTTTTTGGTACTTATGTATTAGATCTGCAACACATATTAGGCCTGCAGAGCTTTTCATATTCATATCAATCCACTAACAACTTTCTAATCTGATAAATTCAGCAAAATGGACCATGTGCACATATTTTTTGTCAGATTTATAAAGTTATTGGCAGCCTGAATACATATGTAAAAAGGTGCTGTAGATCTAATACGTGTTGCAGGTCTAATACTAAAACAATTACTAAACTAAAAGTACTGTAAAATATTACCCAAAACCCTAAAATATACACATATATAAAAATGTGACGAGAATATTAATTTCTAACAATACTAAAAATATGAATTTCAAAAAAATTGATCTTAAAAAGTAAATTATGCAATTCCCAAATCTTACTTTAAATATGAACAAAAATCCACTAAATTGCAAAACGTAGTCTAAAATATTATCAAAAAACCCGTAAAACCCCCTTCCCAAATGGACTGTTACTTACAATGTGATTGTGCAATAAAAAAAAATTAATCCTAAAAAGTAAATTATGCAATACTAAAAATATGAATTTGATCAAAAAAATAAAATCTTAAAAAGTACATTTTTAACAATAGTAAAAATATTGATTTACCATATAATGTCATTATGCAATTCCCAAATATTAATTTAAATATGGACAAAACAAACACTAAATTACAAAAATTGTTTAAAATATCAAAAAAATGGAAAATATACACATACATTACTTGCCATGTAATATATAAGAGGAATCGTTGTGATGAAACAATGAATTTGTTCTACTTTATTTTAAGTGGATCAAATTTTTTGTGCCAATATGGAGACTTAAACTAAAAATTTTTCTCTCCAAAATGAATATGTGTTTGTGCAGTATCTTACATGAATGGGATTTCCACCCTCACCCCCAAATAGTAATAAGTAAATATACTTTTTAAAAATTAAAAAAAGAAAATAATCATAAAATAAAGAAATATGGTAAAATTGGAGCACTTGTTAATTGTTCATTCTGGTGGAGATATGTTTTGATTTCATTTAAAACACAAATAAATTCATCATCATCTTTATGAAGTCTCTGCCACATAAATTCAGCCAAATATGAATCTAGGTGTTACCATGCTGTTCCTCACTGATGCTTTCTTGATTCACGAAATTATATTTGTGGTTCACATGAAAATCATCATAACCAGCATTTGTCAATTCATCACTTTTATAGGCCTTCCATAGCTTTGATCAGAGTTGCACTGTTCTATGATTAATTCTAATGATAACATAAAGAAATCAAAAGGAAACTACATATACTTACATAAAATCAAATGAATCAAGTAAAAATGCAATTGAAATCTTGAAGTAAACCTATGGAATGCAATTGAAATCTAGACAATAACTATTTGAATTAAAATTATAAAAACCTGTTATCAGAATGAAATCTGGACAATAACTGAAACTGTCAAAAAATATCACACAAAAAACATGTTTGATATGAGATCGGATTTTAAAAAACATGTTTTGATACCACATCAGCAAACATCGCAGGGTTTATTTGACATGATTGCAAAGTTAAACATTTATTGTGGATGTGAAAAGGCTTACCATCTACTCTACATTCCAGGTCTAATATGTAAGTAGTGTTTATTTCTAGCAATTAATCATATAAAATATAATATATTGCTTTCTATAATAATCTTTCCTTGGAGCTTTATAACTTAATAATAATTGTATAAGAAAATACTAATAAGAAGTTTCTTGTAATTTTAAAATTAAAAATAAAAGCATGTTTTCTTCTAAACTTAAAATTGAAATAAATGTACATAGTTTAATAAATGATTGTACCTTATTTCATTTTCAAACTAAGATAAAGAATTTCCTCTAGTGATATATATTAGTGACATCCAATGATCATTATTATCAATATTTTGTGATGCATTGTTCTAACCAGAAGAAAAAAAATTTACAATGAAAAACTTATCCTGCTGCTGTTAATTAGTATACATGTATATATAACAATATTAATAAAATTGTATTTTATTAGTTAAGAATAAATATATTGAGAGATGCATGACTATATGTATTCAAAGATATTACTCCCATAAATAATGTCAAAATCTTATTTTATTTATTCATTTGCATATTATTTGCTTACAATTTAATTGTGAGAACAGAAATAAGAACTTGGCACGATAATATAAAAAATATAAGATGTTGTAAAGAGAAAATGGAAAAAAAAAATGTATTGAACATAAAAATAAGAAAGGGAACTGGAATGGCCATGTTAATTAGAAAAGATATGTTGAAACGATCTATAAATATTGAGAGGAAGACAATAGAAAAAAGTTGATTAAAAGTGTAATTTGAGATAATGTGTGGGAAGTGATTTTTATCAAATAACTTATGCTGATGATTAATTATTTATCTCAAATTATTGCATAATTATGAACAAAACTTTTTATTTTTATCATCATTTTTACTTATAAACATTAAATATTTTATGTCTTTAGATTTTTATCATCCATACTTTTTTTTAAGTTAATCTTGTTATCTTTCTTATATTTTTAATGGTTGTTTATGTATAGATGTATAATAGATTATTAATATTTGTTATTTACTAATATTTTTAAAAAGTTTTAAAGTGCATGTATTTTTGTGTTTTTATAGGTTGCAAGACGTTGGGGTATTCAGAAAAACCGTCCAGCCATGAATTATGATAAGCTCAGTCGTTCATTACGTTACTATTATGAAAAAGGTATCATGCAAAAAGTTGCTGGTGAACGTTATGTTTATAAATTTGTCTGTGATCCTGAAGCATTATTTTCTATGGCCTTCCCTGATAATCACCGTCCCATGATCAAAGCTGAAGTGCTTCATGATCGACCTCATATGGAAAATGAAAATGGAAACAATCTACAAATGATGCAGCTCAAACATCCGAATGTAGAGCATGTAAAAGACCACATGACTTACATGCAAGAAATGACACGGTGCTTTAATGGGCCTTACATGGAAGGCTGTGTTTATTAATTTTTAATTTGATCAGACTCTTCCACAAAAAATTTATTCGTCTCAAAAAAATCTTTATATCATATTTTTACATTAGAATATAAAATAACTAAAATTCTTATTGTGTAAATGGTTCAAGGCCATCATTTTTCATTACTTCATTTTAGTTGGCAACTTTCAGTTATTGTTTTGAAAAATCACCAAAAAGCCAAAAAAAAAAAAAAATCAAGACAAAAAGTTACGAAAATATTTTATTTATAATGGTCCAAAGTGTGTTTTTAGACTTTTATTTCTGTTTAAAAACAAAATTTACTTTATTAAAAATCTTTTCTAAAAATTGTTTCCAAATATTTGTTTAAAATCTTGTGAGCATGGTATCCAATCAGAAATTTTATTCTATAAATTTTTAAATATTAGTTTGTTTTCCTCCAAAAATAAGTTTTGATCTTGAAGGTGTGCAATAAGCAAGCTTTTTATAACCGCTCTTGAAACTTACAGCACAAAAATATATAAAAATTTAATTATTTTTTGAAATAATTCATTTATTCTGTATAGAAAAGTCTGTAAGCTATATTTTAGGAGAATTTTCTTGGTTTGCTTCGCATTTATGTATTCTAGTCAAGAATTCTAAAAACCTTCAAACACTTAACAGTTGATGAAGCAAAACTTCTAATGGCCTCTACAGTGCAATAACTTGCCAATTTAAAGATGTAAAGTTTACCCTTTTTTTAAAGTAATTATATTTTGTTTATTCAGATTATTTATAAAGCGTAAAATTGTTTGGGATAAATAAAATTTTCATATTTATTCGTATGCATACAGTATCAGTTTCTTTAATAACTTAAGAAACTGAAATATTTTATTTTCTGTAAATAAGATGTTTTATCTCTTTCTTTTTGTTGTAAAAATTGGGCCATTTTTTAATCATTTCAAATTTTTTAGCAAATTACTTTTAAATGCCCAAAAAGGCTATGTATAAATACTATTTTCCCAATTAGTTTGCAACCAGTCTTAGGTGAAATTTAGAAATACAATTGGTGTTCCCATTGTAAATGAATAATACTTTACTGTCAATCACAAATCATTTATCTTAAACAATAATTGTTTTACAGATTTTGTAACTTCTGAAATAAACTTACCAAAGTAGCTAATAAAGCATTTATATTAAATTATGTATATATATTTTTAATTTTAAAAATTATACATATATTCATAAAGCTAAACTTTTTAAATTTAAACATGAATTACAAATCTATTGATAAATTGGAGATAATCTGATTTAAACTTTTTAATTATTTCTTCTTTTTTTTTTTTTAGAAAAGTGATTAAAATAAAAATGTATCAATGTTCAATATTTCAAAAGTTAATCAAAGTACTGAGTTAAATCATTTTACACAAAGGTATGTGTAAAAAAGCAAAATATACAGAAAAATCAACAACACATAAAAAAGGGAATATTTTTTTAATAACTCAATATGACATTCCAAAGAGCAGCAATAAAAGACAAGAAACAAGATTATAGCAATATTTGCAAAGACATTAATAAAGAAATCAATCTTGGAAAAGCAAAAGCAGTCTTTTTATGGTTTTAAAAGAAATCCTTAAATGTTTTATAAAAAATGTTGTTAAAAGAATTGGGAAAAAAATAGCAAAACAAAAAAAGGAAGAAAAATGAAAAGGTAACCTTAACAAAGATCTCAATCAGGTCATTTATATAAAAAAATCCTCAATAAGAGAAGATAAAATCACATTAGTCTTGAGGTTATTTTTAACATCACATCAGAAAATTTATAGAAAACTGAATAAAAATTAATGAGAGCACGACTAAATCATGCCACTTAATTTTGGAAAAATACTCAATGGCATACAATTATGAAAAAAAATCAAATATATTTTTATCACTAAGAAGAGATGTTTTGACAGTGTATGCAAATTAGTGATAAAAGATTTCATCACGTGCTATAAGAATATGAGGAAAATCATTCAATACAGATTAAATTCCTACACTTAAACAAAACATCCAAGTATGCAAACATTTCAGGAAAAATTAAAGAACAATGACATACTGCCACATACTTTAATAATTAGAAAGACCAGGAAATAATAGAAGAATGTCAACATATGCTTTATTACCATAAAGCTTTGATATGGTTACAAGAAGCTTGATAACATGGAATGTTTTAAGAATACTGATGTATGTCAATGTGTTTGTGAATCTTATATTGGCTTACAAGCTACAGTAAAAACAGAATATGGATAAAATAGAATTGGTTCACAATGACCAAAGAGTAAAACTATCGCATAGTATCACACTACTTATTTAGTTCATATACAAGGAATGGTTAATTGGAAGAAGGCGAATTTGAGTTTGGGTTTTATTACAAAATCACTTTCAATATATTGATGATATTACATGTTTAGTCAAAAATAGAAAAGTTAAGGAATGTATCATAATGAAAAATAATTTACCTTAGTTATGAGAATTATATAAATAAATATATATCCATAACTTATATTATTACTAATTGTTCAAACTCTTGATTTTCTTGCCTTTACATTGTTTACATTTCACACAACTATATTAGATTACTATATAACCTACTGTCTCATACTGAAGATTTCTCTGGGTGATTCAATATTTATCTAGAAGGCACGTATGCAGATATATGTAAGGGGATTTATTAAAATGTAAATCAAGAGAAGAAAAAATATAACTCTCATCAGCTAGTATGTGATTTTTTTTCCTTCTCTGTGTCTATGTGTATATATTTATAATTGCAACTTATTCAGAAAAAAAAAAAAAGAAATATAAAAATTATTTAAAATGAGCAATTTAAAAAACTGAATATGTGAAGTTCTATAGATTATGAAAAATACTTAATGATGATATAAAAAAAGACATATACACATCATCTTAATATTATGAGAAAAAATTATTTTGGCTTTAAAAAAAAGTAAAACAGAAATAACATTATGAAGTCTTGAAATAATACTACAAAAAGTATATAGTGATAAAAAAAACATAGTAGTATCATTAGTTGAAATGTCACTTTTTAATATATATATATATATTGTACCCTTACTTAAAAAAAATCTAAAATTGACTTTCCAGCTAACTAGGATACAACTATGCCAAACTATAGTCAAGTTACATAAACAATGACTATTAAAGAAAATACTATTCTGACTAGCTCAAGATATATTACTAATATACAATATCTAATAAAATTAATATTTTTCTTATAATTAACTATAAGAAACTTATTAAATTAAAATATAATAACACTTAGTATTCACAATAAATAATTAGGGTTCCACCTAGAATATTCAACTCATTCATTTTTTGCTAATAAATTAAATTTGTGACTAGTCATTCTTACAAATAAATGTGGTTTGATTAAACGTAACAAATACAATTATGAAACTTTTCACATGAGACATTCAGCAAAGTACAATGGCTTAAATATTGAGGATACATCCCTAATAATACATTCTCAATAGCATAAGAATATTACTCCATAAATTCACATAACAAAATTATTAAATAATACTCTCATATCTTTAGTCACACATGTAACACAAAAGATTTATAAATCCTTTAATAAAATACTAACTGAAAATTTAACATCAACTGATAATTTTTACTCGTTATCTTTCAATACAAATTGTATAATTCTTTTGAAAATAATCTCAGGTTCATTTCTAACACTAATAATAGAAATAAATTAATTAAGACCCTTATAGTTAAATGTGATGAGTGATTTTATATAATATCTAACTACCCTTACAACAATAAGCAACAAAGATAACTTAATGACTCTTAACATTAAATTTAGCAATAAAATATGAATAAAATAATAAGATTCTAAGAAAAGATTGCACAATATTTCTTTATTTTATATGGCATTCTCAAAATATCATATATTTTATGATTTAATGACAATATCAAGTATCTCAAATTGGTGTTGGATCATTTATAGTAATCACCAATAATTATAACTTTACAATGCTAATAATAATTATATATTTCATTATTCAATCAAATATAATAAAAATTATATTTAAACAATCTTTATGAATCATGTGAAAAATAAATAATGTTTGAAACCATTAATATTTATGGATCATGCATGTGGAATGGAAAATCAAATGAATAACATGTAGACAAATCAAAACTCGACAAGGGATTATTTTTAAAACAATTAACAATTTATTATGATTAAACAACATTATAGCTATTACAATAAGGTTATAAAATTAAACAAATATATTTACAAAACAATAATATAAAAATTGGCATTATCTAAAATTAGAATATTTATACAACCAAATTTTTTACAAGTAAATAAAAATAGGATAGCCTTCATTCTGGCCACTTCAAGTAAAATAAAAGCGTACAAAAATAATGATGATATATTATCATTATTTAATAAAAACAATATTTTATTGTTTTTTGTAGTGAAAAATAATTAAAATAAATCTCCCTATTTCTAAAAACTTAATGCTACATCTATCCTATTATAAAAAATATATTTATTATAATGTAGTTCTTAAATATAAGTTTAGATCTAAAATACACATATCTAAACTCAATAAATAAGATATTTTCAGAATTATTAAACTATTTCTTTTGCAGTTCAGCAAATTATCATCTTGATATTTTAATACATTCTGATACTTTAATATCAAAAAGTTTAAATAAAGAAAATATGAATACCTCCCTTTAAATTATTTACGTATGCAAAACATTTAAAATATAATTTCATGGGTTTTCTCTATTAAAATAGGTTTCTCTTTTTTTAATAAATTTTAAAAAAACTATTAATAAATTACATTGCTTGATATTTTGTATTTCCTTTATTTTCATATTTTTACATTCATCATAGCATTCAAATCATTTTTCATTATTCTCGCTTTCATTCCAATTCAAATATGCATTTATTTTGAGTTAAATGATCTCTAATATGTGTGAGAATATCAATCATTCCTTTCCTAATTTTTATATTATGCCAAGCAGCAAATATTTCAATATCATTTGTGATAGAAATTTTTATATGTCTCATATTACCTTCACATAAACAATCAACTTCTAGCAGTTTAGCCATTACTTTACCATCTTATAAAATTATCCTCTATGATGTGATTCCTGTGGTGATAGATAGTGATTATAGTATAGGGTATGGAATCATAACAATAACAACTCAAACAAGTAATAAAATATTATCATGGATACAGTGCAAAAAAAAATAATAGGTCCGTATTTATCAGGCATCTAAAATTCATGTCATGGATTTATTCTAGCTCTTATTGACTGTAAAGGAAGGCAAACTGTCCATGGAAAAATAATATACAGTCCTTTATTATTTGTATATTTAACAAATTCAAAGTGTGACAATATAGTTCACACAGAACAGCTTTTCATCATATCCCTAAACACTTAAGATTTTATATAACAATTCCTCTCCTGACTACAATCCTATATCTTCACATTGAATAACTCTATTAACATCATAAAACATACAAACCACATTCTAAAATAATTTCCAAACAACATTACTAAAAAGCAACTAAGATCTAAATTCATTTCAAGATGGTTTTTAAAAGTTTTTGAGCACAAATGATCTTGATAAAACCCACATCAATTTTATACATTTATTTATTTGTTTTTACATTATATAATTTAGATATCAATATTATTGTATTTCCCTGTATCTCAACAAGCATCATTCATAAAGATAATACATTAATATCTCAACAATTATAACATGTATGCATATTCAAGCATTTATGATAAACATATTTTTAAAATATATATATATATATCCTTAAATATTTCAAAAGTTTTACTTGCATCATTTTTTTATTATAAAAACACATACAATAATAATTATATCAACAGTTCATTCAGCCATTCATTATGTAATTCAAGCAATATGATAATTATAAGATAAAGCACTCATTTTAAAAATATAACATCTTAAAGAAAAATAATCAAGCAAATGCAATGTAAATGATAAACAAAATTATCTGTGATCTCAACAATTATTGAAATCATGTAATTGTGATCCGTTTCTTTGGCCAAACATTCAAGCAAATTATGATTATTAGTTACCTGTCAGAAAATTAATTTCTGAAAACTCTTTTTTTATTTATTTAATGTAATAATAAAAAAATAACTCTATTTTAAGATTAAATTTTTAAAAATACATTATAGCAAGAGGTTAGTTTTTACTAAAACAATATTCTAAAATACTAATGTTAGACTAAAAAAAGGATATTTTAAAGTTATGAAAAGTTTTTTTTCCTCCTCCCAAGTTGAATGCTTGTCATAAATCTTCCTCTGTTGCCTGGTTATGGATAGAAAGTTCTGAACACAAATCATACCCCTCATTCAGCACCATTTAATGAAATGTATAAATAACAAAATAAAATCTGACAAGATCAGAAAAAATATTGAACATCCTGAAAAGATAATTGTTTATTCCAGTCTTTTTTATGAGCATCTATTCAGACATGCAATGTGCTCATAAAGTAATAATTCAAGAATCCATTTATGTAAAAATATTTCTTATGTACATTTTTTTTAAAATTCCAGCTGTTGTATATAGCAGATATGTATCACGATAAATATAACACATGTAATATTTGCATTTCCATCAGTCAAAACATTGGTAAAATGTATAATATAAAATTATTCATTTAGTATATTTTTCAGTAGACATGTATTTTATAAACTAAAGGTAAATATTCCTTTCTTTAAAATATTCAAGACTTTTATTCTTAAAACATATATATTTCAACTAGAGATTTTTTTCAGGTAAATTGACAGTTATATCATCCAAGACATTCATTAACTGAAATAATATCAATCTTTTAAACAGACGTATTATAGCTCATTTATTCCAGATAAAATCATTTCAAAGCATATAGTTTATTGATTGATTTTATCAATAAATCCTTTTAAACATATAAAAACATTCAACAGTCATTTTTCCAATTTTTCTTCCAATACATTGTTCTCAAGTAAAATCCATTTAGATTAGACTTTAAAAATAAATTAAAATGTGTTATTAGCATTTATATAACAAACAATTACTTGGGCACATCATAAAGAAAAATATTTTTAATCTAGTTTTGTAACTTAAATGCAGAGTAATAACTTTTCTCTTTCTTTTCTCAAACTTAATATTATGAAAATGATTTTTTTATAAAATGTTTATTTCCTCTTTATTAACTTAAGCTTGACAAATTAGTCTCATTATAATAGAATAAAGTTATTAAAATTAAATATTCATTCATATATGCATATTATTTATAAAAAATTAAAATTCTGTACATAAATCTCTGATCTTGTAGAATATTCTTTGGCATTTGGTGTGCATTATCCCAATATTCATAAAAATTATTGTAGTTTTAAATTAAGGTTGAAGCAGAATCCACTGATAGGGAAGTTTTGTGTTTATTCAATCATTATTAAAATTGTTATAGAAATTATACTTTTTAAACTTTTAAGAGAAAAGTATAATAATTAAAAAAATTACTGTTACAAAAAAAATTAACTATAAATTTCAAACTGAACTGTATTTTACTATTATTTGTTATACTACTACTCTTCACTTTACTTCATTTCACTGTCTATACTGGATTAACCTGTTTTTATACTGGCTTAATCTAGTGAATTCATTGATTAATTCTGCTTATAAAAACCTACTAATTTACATAACTAAATCAATTTCATTTTTTAAAATTAAGTTTTAAAATTATGAGTCATCATTTTTCTAAAATATTACACTAAATCATTTATCACTTATAAATAAATACTTTATTAAAAATAATTTATCATTATTTAAACAATTTAAATAGTTTAATGACCCTAAAATATTGAGTTCAAAATAAAATATTACATTTAACCAAAATAATAATAATTTCTAATTATTACTTTTAAAACATTATCTTTAGACTTATTGCAACATTTAAATGGATCAAATTTTGTTAGCAAGCTAAAAATCAAAGCGCACACAAACACCTTAGACTATGTGACACTTTCAGAACATTCTAGATTACTTAACTTATTGATTATTCAAATAATATTTTAAACAAAAATAATTACTTTAAACATATATAAAATATTTACTGCTATAATTAAACTATTACAGTATCTTCTGATTATGATGAATAAAAATTAATATTATCTTTTAAATAATTTATTGTATTATTTTATTACTTCATTTATTTTAAAATGACTCAAAACTAGTTAATATATCTTTATAGGCTCCTATTTACTGAGTTTGAACTCTTACTACCTATAAAATCATAATTACATAGTAGAAAATTGCCTAAATTTAAATTTTTTAAGATTTCAAACCCTACTAAACTACCTCTACCATTTAGAAGAGTACAGTTATTCTCCTCCTACCAAAACAATTTTTAAATTACCTAAACATTATTAGATATACTTCCACGAAATATAATTATTAACTTTATCAATTTTTTACTCATTAATTTTTACACTGATCAAATATTTTTATAAATATTCAAACTATTTTTATAAGAACAATGATCCTTTAAAAATATTTTATAACAGTTTTGAACAGATTGACTCTTAGTTTGAAACTGGAAATAATAAAAAAATATATAAAGATAACTAAAATAAATTATAGGAATAATAAAAAACATTTCTTGTTTAGAACAAGAATTTTAATATTTATTATTCAACACCTTAAATTTATTTTCAATACAATATATTCTTTTCAAAAGGGAAGTATTACACTGCTATATGTGTTGTGAGAAATAATATACAATGTATTTTAAAATTTAATTTATTTGTGCATGCTCCAAACTGTACTTAATTACAAGTTGGTGAACTTTCTATTATTCATAGGTCTTTTATTTTCCATCCTTTTGTTCATTGTAAATAAGAGGATAAAAACAAAAAATAAAAGAATCATGTTTAAAAATATTGCAGATTTAATAAGAACAGAAAGTCCAACAAAGTGCAAATTGAGTTTAGTTTGGAGCATGCACAAGTAAATTAAAATTTAGAATATGTTGTGCATTATTTTTATCACACATTTTAACATTGTAATATTGCCTTTTGAAAATATGTTGCAGGTCTTAAATAATAAATATTGGAGTTTTGTTTCATATGAGAAACAGTTCAATTTTTGCAAGAATAATTACAGTTTAAATAACTCCATTTACTTTGTATTAAATATTGCTGAAATCATTTAAATTCTCTAATATTCTAATTATTTAAATTAAGTGTGAGAGCTGCAGAAGTGGTTTCAAGAGTTATCATATAAATGCAATAAAGTAGGAATAAACATAATTTTTAAAAAAGACTAAATAATGTCCAATATCTTTTCATTATATAAAACAAAATAAAAAGTTGATAGTAATGAATTAAAACAAGAGAATAATAATAGTTAGTTACCTTTGTCAAATTATTTATATATATATAAAAATATAATCGATAAAATTAATCCTAGAATTAAACTTCAATGGAATGCTTTTGGTAAAAGTAACAATATTAAAAGAAATATTTCTGTGTGATTGAAAATGAAGTTTTTATTATTCAAGAAGCAGAAGAAATATGACAGAATAACTTTTTAATGTATTTAGTGAATCCCACAAGGATTTATGAACAAAATAGGAAAGAATGGGAAGGGGGGAGATAAGAATTGTGACTCATTTTAGGCCATAATTTTTTATTGATTTAAGCTTATTATTGATGTATATCAATATACTAAAAAGCAAACAAAATAAAAGTGATAAGATGAATAACAAAAAAAAAAATCCTGAAAAAAATTCGTAAGTAATAGTGAGATTGTCTCAGAGACCAGTAAAAGACACCCAAGTATTTTTTTCAAGTAGTTAAGCAGACACTTTATTTTTTCCTGGCCAACAAATTTATCAGACTTATCTGAATAAAAAAATCGTCTGCATCTTATAAGATTGTAGAAGCATTAAGATATTATTTGATTAAAATCAAAATATTTAACCTCTAATGATGTCCAATTTAAACATCTTCCAGTAATTATAATTTTTTAAGAAAAGGAAAAAGAAAAAAAATAGTATCTCATTTATTTTGGTGAGAAATGTAAGTAGGAAGAAAAGGTATGTGGGATTTTTATCTGTTGGTAGTATTGAAATGTGGGTCTAACATTCAACTATAGAAGAAATTACATGTTTTTTGAGGAAAAAATACTGATAGAATGAAAGCACCAGATTATTGTGCATTGGTTATTTTTGATAGTAGCAAATTCTCAACACAGATGAAGTGATGGTTTGATGGTCATTTTTGTAAAGAACATGCTAAAATTGCTGAAAGATTTTTTTTCCATAAGAGTTTTCAGCAGAGGAAATATAATGTTTGAGCAAATTTTAAAAAAAGATGAACAATATACATATAATACATAATATGGGTTGCTACTAACATATAGAAAAGAAAAGATATGAACAAAATAGAGGATTAATTAATGGTTCAAGGTTTTTTAGAAAGGTTTTAATAAATATTTTTCCATTGCTTATGTATGGATATGAAAATCAAAACAAAGAATTTAAAATACATTGCAAAATACAGTCAGACATATAATGGAATTAACAAAGAAAAATTAAATGTGAAATGAGTGAACAACTGAAATATTAAAATAAATCCTGTAAGTTTTTAAGAACTTTTAAAAAAATCATGAGTAGAAAAAATAATTTAGAAAAAAAAGTTTTCTAGAATAATTTGACAAAAAGAAATTATTTTGAAAAATTGCATTAAAATTTACAAAGATCTTCAACCTGTAATGGAATGGTGATGATAAATAAAACTTTAAATTTAAACTAACTATAACAAAGTAGATATATCAGTTAAAATATATTATAATGATGTAACTTAGTAAACAAGTTTCAGATTTAAATATGCAACTGGTTAATAAATCTTATTTTAAATTTGACAAATATACATAATTTCTTAAGTGTACTGAATTCCATCTTCCCAGGCTTTCATAAAATTATATATGTTTCTAATCAATGATCTTGTAAATTTAGAGTCTGTCGAATTGAAGACAAAAATGAGAAATGAAATCAATTTGTGTTCTCATTTGGAATTTGAGATATTATTACAAAGATTATAGAAATTATACATAATCAATATAAATCAGAATACAGTTTTCAGCAAATTAAATACTCCTTAATGCTATACTTGTAATTATAAATAAAATAGAAAATCATATAACATTAAATACTAGCAAAATTATAAATTTATACTAAATTCTTAAGACCATAGGTGTGAGAATTTTCATATAAATTTGTTATTTTGGTAGTATTTAATGTTATATATATTTAAATTTTTAGCAAAGATATTGTTAAATGACTGAATTACAATAAGCACACAAATCTACGATCAAAATCCATTAGTTTTTGAAGTAATAATAGACATATCCTACATTTTCAATTAGGAAATTTTTATAAAAGTAAATGTGACCGAATTGGGCTTAATTATCTGTATTAGTGCAAATACCATGCAAATAATGGAGGCTGAGCATTACAATGAGAAAATGTTAATTAAACAATCACCATGTAATATAATAATTAATAATATACCCATTACTATTATAGTTTTTAAAACAAAGAAACCAAAGCTCTTTCAGTGTATTCATATAGATTAGGTTACTACTAAAGGTCTTTCAGAAAAGTGTACAATTGTTTGTTTTTATTAGAATTGAGAAGAAATAATCATTCACTGAGCACAGAAGCAAAATTAACTGGATACAATCTTGATTTTAATGAATTGTATTATGTAGATGTAGTTGCAGTTTTTTTTTCAAAAATTATTCATTTGCATAAAACAATATGGCACATTTATAGTCAATATGGTCTTTATTGGAACAATTATTTTTCAAATCTTAGGTTCTTCATTCTAAGAATAAAATTTCCAGTCTAATAATTTTGTACATTCAATAGAAAATTTTAACCAATCTGAAAATGTCTATGTTGCTAATTTGATTGCTAAACAAAAAAAAAACACTGAAATAGGAGTTAACTATACACACAATTAGCATTTTCTTTGCAGTAAGGCAGTGAAGATTCAAATTTGTGACAAAAATATAAATATTACAATGCTTAGATTGCAATTATGCCTTGTCTCATTCTTGAACAATATAATTGGATATTATCAAAAAAAATCATTGTTTTTGACATTGTTATTAATATGACAAAAATATATTTTATGTTTGGCTAAAATTTCTATTGAAGATATATTTCTATTTATTCACTATTATTTATCATCAGATTTTCAATTGGATAGAGGGTTGAAGAGTTGGAGTGTGGAGTAGATTGAAGCCTATCCATTAAAGTATGAAGTTTGGTTATCTTAATATATATCTGAGCACTTATAGTATAGTGTAGAGATGGTAATCTGGACCAACTGATGATTGCTGGTTTAGCATGAAATATGTATTTTGGTGATTATTTATCCTTTCAACATATATGTGTTCAAGTGTATCATTGTTATGAGATAGTGTGGAGAGTGGTGGGCCATGTGATAGTCTGTGCTCATATACCCTATATATTACATATATAGACACAGGTATATAATAAGCCTGTGTGATTCATTTATTATTTATAGTATTTTTTGTTTTTTATTCACAATTTTTAAAGCCTCATAAAAAAATTGTAATGCATCTATCCACATGGTTATGATCTGGGTGCAAATGTATTGTAGGCAAAGTGGAAAATCTTTTTTAAATTAGGATTAGAGATTATTTTTTTAAGTAGCTTTTCCATAGTCATCCAAGTAAAATAGCTAATTTTAGAAACAAACTATAGAATAATAGAAAATAGTAAACAACTCTGCAATAATTTTTTTTTTTTTTTGCTTTTTGTGAAGAATATTATTTCCAGTAATTTTTACATCATTATATTTTCTTTTTCAACCAATTTTTATCATTTTCAAACTAAAGACTTTTCCGTATCTGACAGCAATTATTCATTGATCAATATAAATACTTACTGACAATATGATCTCAAATTAGTTTCCACTATCATCTTTTTTCAGTGAGGAGAAATGTTTGCTTTATATTGTCTTTTTATAAACCTGAGATTTTGAATCCAAGGCCACTTGTCTTTAAGTGTATACACCTGAAACTAGATTGGCAACTATATTTTATTAATACATTAATAAATGTAAGACTTTTCATTCCTGTGGCAAAGAACTGTTATGTTCAAGATGGTTACACCTTGAGAGTATAATAGTCTTCATGATAGTCTTTCCAGAACTCTTTATGTAATCATGATATTTATTTTCACTCACAATTTTTTTAAAGTGAGGAAATTAGTAATACCTTAATGAGAATATTATTTGCCACTGGTATGATCTGGATTTAAAGGTTGGAAAGATGAACATTGAACACTTTTTCAGTTCATAAACAAATTTAAAAGTTTTGTTTCAGATACCCAGCTTATAACCATCACAGCTAATCATCCACAATTAGTCAGTAAATGGGGATTATTAGTTGTAGGATATCTGAATTTGTCAAAGTTGATTCTCTGACAATAAAAATATTATTGTATATAAGTTGGAACTCACCACTAATGAAGAAAGTATTACATCTTCTATGAACATTTTTTTAAATTAAGGGTTTATGATTTAAAATAAAGCAATAAAATATCACCTGACCTACAAACATCACATATTTGCTTTCATATATTTTGTTGTCTATTAGCAATCAACTAGAAATTCTCTTCCAATCTCAATGTTTATGATATCTAGTATAAGCTTTAGTAATCAATAGTGCTTAATAATTCTTCATCTAATGCTGTCCTATCCAAAAATTCCAAATGAGATTCTAACTTATGGCTTTAATCAATGAGAAGCTTTTTTGGAATTTTCAATAGTTCATTTGAACCTTTTTAATCTAATGTATTCTTCTTCTAACAATTACTTTTTACTTTATTTTTATAGTATTAAGACACCAACCTAAATTTTAAAAAATCTGTAATTTTTTTCAATCCAAGGCAATTTGCTTGCATAGTTATCTAGATCTAAATTCAATTCAATTTTATATATTATGGTGATCTCACTTTTTTAATAACTTTAGGCATCTTATTCTTTGGTCAGAATTGATGATAAAACAATAAGAACTAACTTGACCTACAAAACATCATACGATCTTTGCTTACACAAAGGACAACAATAGATAAGGATTTATTAAGCATTATTATCTGACATCTATTGATTACTAAAGTTTATACTAGATATCATATACATGATTGCCAATAGAATATTCAATCAAAGATCATGGATTGTTTCGTAAGCCATATAATATCTTATTACTTTAACAACAATTCTGGTCAAAGAATTAAAGGTAATTAAAGTTATTAAAAAATGTGGTCACCAGAATATATAGAAATGAATAAATTCAGATCTATATTAAGTGTGCAAGCAAATAGGTTTAAATATTTACAGGTTTTTCAATTTGTACTGATAGGTTTATAATATAACAAAAAAAGTAAAAAGTGGCTACTACAGAAATAGTGCATTTAATCCAAATGATCTAAGAGCTCTATTCAAAGATTCAAAAAACTCTCTACTGAGGAAAATAATAAGCTAGACATTAGTCTGGAGATATTTTGACATGACAACACTGAATAAGGATTTGTTAAGCATACCATATGACATCTATTGATTACTGAAGTTTACAATGAATACCATAAATGTAATGAGATTGGAAGAAAAATGACTCAGGATTAAAGACTATTTGAATTTTCAGGTCATTAATTTGGTTAATATAATAAAAAGTAAAATTATGACATAGTACTTTCCATCTGCCATTTAATGAGTTGATAAAATAAATGTCATTGTACTAATATAATATTCAAATAGACTTTGTTGTATTCTTATAAATGAAAAGAGACCGAGAAAAATCACGTGATACACACTCAGTATTTTTATAAAAACGCGAATTGGAAATGAAATAAAATTAATGCACATTTATCAAGTTAAAAATAACATATTTTAAGTTATTAAAAAAAAATGGGTTTTTTTTTAGAAATTACTTTCATGATATTTGAAAATTATATTAATAGATGTCTTGAGGGAATTTATTAGTAACATATAAGTATGTAGTCTTGTTAAATTATTTGAAATATTCAATACTAATTTTATTTTCAATAATGTTTCATTTTAATAAATTATAAAGTTATTTTTAAACCATATATATTGCACGAACTTAAGATAGTCAAGTTTACAAAAAGGATATGAAAAACCATTAATACATAAATGAAAAAGATGCTTACAAAATTGCATTGCAGTAAAATTTTTATAACACAAGAACTATATTAAACATTAATACCCCATATATAATAAATTAATAAATAGAGTAGGGAAATTGTATAAAAGTAATGGAATGATAATTTTTTTACACACTATCATCTACAACCATTATCAATCCACTGCAGGACGAAGTTCTCTCGAAGTTCAATCCAACTTCTCTGATCTTTAGCTTTTCTTCTCCACATCACCCGTGCACACTTTCTTATTTCATCTATCCATCTCACTTGTGGTTTCTTTATGGGTCTTTTACAAATCTTGTAATCCAGTTTAAGATTTTAATTGTCCATCTATTATCATCTCTTCTAGCAATATGTCCAACCCAAGTACACTTTAGTCTTTTAAATTTTTCAATGAGGTCAGTAACATTTGTTTGTTCTCTTACCCATATATTACATTTTTGATTTCTTCTTGTTAACCCAATCATCCATCTTCCACACTTTTTTGAGTGGTCTGAAGTCTCTGTATTGCTCTTCTATTAAGTGTCCAAGTCTCAGAACCACAAGTAAGAACTGGTAAAACATATAGGCATATTTTCTTTTAGTGCTGAGTTATTTCTACCAAAAGCACTTCAACCAAGTTTAATTCTATGATTAATTTCACCCATTATGTTTCCATCTGTATTAATAATCTGACCAAGATATTTGTAGCTGTTAATTTCTTCTAACTCATCATAATCAATCTTTATTTTCATATTTTGAAAAAAATCCATTAAACATTACTTGTCTTTTAACATTTATCTTTAGTCCTACTTTCCTACTTTCAACTCTTGCAACATTTCCTGCAGCTCTAAAGAATTATTTGCAAAAACAACTACATCATCTGCAAAATCTAAATGACTTAAATAATCTCCATTTACTTTCACCACTTTAGCTTCCCATTTTAATCCACAAAATACTTCTTGCACTACTGCTGTAAAAAGTTTTGAAGATATGGAGTCATCCTGTCTCACACCTTTCTTAATGTTGACTTTCCTGGTATCATTATGTAATCAAATTGTTGCTGTTGCATTTTTATAAATATTCTTTCACTTCTCTTAATACCTGGATATGATCTACTTATTAAAACCACTTTTAAATCCAGCTTGTTCTCTTGGTTGGTGAAAATTCAATGTTCTCTGTAGACAAGTTGTAATTATCTTGGAAATTTTTTTTGTATAAAACTGATAAAAGGCTGATAGGTCTGTAATTTCTAATATCTTTTTATCACCTTTTTTAAATATTAACATTAATACTGCATTCTTCCAATCAACTACATCTTTATCATTTAGACATTTGGTATATAACTTTGCTAAAAAAAATTCTATTTCTTTACCTGCTTCTTTTAATATATCAATTATAATTCCATCATTACCTGGAGCCTTTACTTTCTTCATAAATTTAATTGCATGTATCATTTCTTCATTTAAAATTCTGGGCAATTCGGAAGATATATATATGTGAGGTACTTGTTCTTTATTACTATATAATTCTTGATAGAAGTCTTCTACTCATTTCATGATGTCATCTCTCTTTTTAGTAATAATTTCATCTTTTTTTCTTATTGCAGATATAAATTTCCTACCAATACCAAAATGTTGTTTTACACTCTTGAGACTTTTATTCTCTTCTACAACTTCCCTTGCTAGTTCACAGTTATACTTTTTTATTTCATTTTCAACTCTTTTCCACACCATTTTACAAATTTTGAGATAATCAATCCTTTTTAATGCATCATTTTTGTATATCTTCATATTCCTTCTTTTTTTCATAAATTCTCTAGTCTCAGTAGAAATTTTATTGGTCAATTGCTGCTTTTTTTTAGCAGTTATCTTTGATGCAGTTTTTAAAAGTGTATCAGTTATTTTCTTATTAATTTCATTCAAATCTGAATCATGTTCAAAATCTACTTATACTTGAAACTGATTTATAAGTTTTAATTTAAATTCATTAGAATGTTTCTGAAGATTAGGAATATCAACTGTAAATATTGTTTTTCTTAATAATTTTTGCCTCTCTAGTTTTGCATTAACATGTTATCTTACATCTTACTAATCGATGATCACTTCCTCTGTTAAATATATTAAGAACATTACAATCTTGAAATATGTATTTTCTGTTAGTCAAAATATAATCCAATTTTGCTGTACCTCCATTTGGATGTTTCCATGTCCATTTCCTTTTAACATTTTTCTCAAAAAAGAATTCATAATATAAAGTGTTTTTTTTTCCAGCAAACTCCACTAGTTTATGTCCTCTCTCATTTCTATTACCATAACCAAAATTACCTACAGCACTTTCATCTTTCATTTGTTTACCAATTCTACCATTAAAATCTCCCTAACAATTTGAAAATGTTGTTTACTCTGATCAAAAGCCTTTTGTACATCCATATAAAAATCTTCTACTACTTCATCAGTATTAGAACTTGTTGGAGAATTAAGCTGAGTTATTTGCATTTGGTATCTGCTATTAAATTCTATAACTAATCTTGGCACTCTGTTTGATACACCATCAATCTCCACAATGTGGTTCTTAAACAATTCAAAACAAAACAACACTTTCCATATAGTAGTGCCATCTTGTGCTAACAAGAGCAATCAATGGATGCCAGAAGGCTTGTGCATAAAATCCCTATCTAGTGCCTACTCATTCAATATCCCCAGACTAGTTTCTGGCTTGTGGCCTTCATCAGTGAGGAGCCTTGGATCTGAGAACACTGCATCTAGATCTTAGGATCTAATGCAACCCTCCAGCACCCACCTTTTAACTCTATTTAACTACAAAACTATGGGAATGAAATTGAAAACACTATTAATATTTTCAATCCAAGCTCAATAGCTTATATAGTCATATGGGTCTGAACTCAATTCAGTACCCATACATTTTGGTGTCTTTGGCTCATAGTTTTGTAGTTAAATAGAGTTAAAAGGTGGGTGCTGGAGGGTTGCATTAGATCCTAAGATCTAGATGCAGTGTTCTCAGATCCAAGGCTCCTCATTGATGAAGGCCACAAGCCAGAAACTAGTCTGGGGATATTGGATGAGTAGGCACTAGATAGGGATTTTATGCACAAGCCTTCTGGCATCCATTGATTGCTCTTGTTAGCACAAGATGGCACTACTATATGGAGAGTGTTGTTTTGTTTTGAATTGTTTAATAACAATTATTGTGCTAGTATGAGATAGTGATCATGTGATGTTTAGTGGTTTAACACCAATCCTGCCTAATAGGATAGTGGTGGCTATGGTTGTTAAAGAGCCAAAGACACCAAAATGTATGGGTACTGAATTGAGTTCAGACCCATATGACTATATAAGCTATTGAGCTTGGATTGAAAATATTAATAGTGTTTTCAATTTCATTCTCATAGTTTTGTAGTTAAATAGAGTTAAAAGGTGGGTGCTGGAGGGTTGCATTAGATCCTAAGATCTAGATGCAGTGTTCTCAGATCCAAGGCTCCTCACTGATGAAGGCCACAAGCCAGAAACTAGTCTGGGGATATTGGATGAGTAGGCACTAGATAGGGATTTTATGCACAAGCCTTCTGGCATCCATTGATTGCTCTTGTTAGCACAAGATGGCACTACTATATGGAGAGTGTTGCTTTGTTTTGAATTGTTTAATAACAATTATTGTGCTAGTATGAGATAATGATCATGTGATGTTTAGTGGTTTAATGTGGTTCTTCCACTTTTTATTTATATTGAATCCTACTTCACTTGTATTTCCAATATTTGTGCCTTTATAGTAGAGTACATGTACATTTTTTAAATCAATTGTCTTTTCACTTTTTATCTAACTTCACAAAGTCCAATAATGTCCCATTTAATATAAGACAGTTCTAATAATTCTTACAATTGTTCTTCATGTGAAAGTGATTTGCAGGCAAATGGCAGCCTGAATCCACAATCAGGGGATTTTTAACACTCTCCACATTGATCCACCAGTAAAAGTAACACAAAATATGTATAATGACCATTTATGTTTGCTAGCTCAATTCTTAATAAAATGATAAACCTAACAATTGGCTTTATTTAAGGCAAACTTCAAATCAATTTCAGATATAAAAACAATTTTTTTCATTATGGCTAAGCATCTCTAATTGGTAGCAGCCTAATATATAGTGATTGTTTTAGATGATTCAAATTCATTTGTAAGATCTACTTTTTAAAATTCTGTTATAATACAATGTTTTTTAATACTGATTTATAACTATTTGTGTGAAATGATTTTTTTTTCAAGTTCACTGAACTATTTATCTTTAGTATGCCCTTAAATTGTGTAATATGTCTATAAGTGGAGCAGTGCTATAGTTCCAATCTCCTCAGTGATGCCATAACCATCAACTTCTTTGGCCACTTATTAAGCATTAAGTATAAAACTTCATTGGAGATTACAGCAATAAATAATACATAGCATGGGGCATGTGTGACAAAATTTAGAGATTCTAAAATTGTATTTTTACTTGTTCATATGTTTTGAAAAATGATGAGTATTAAGAGACTTAGTGCAACTTTCTCAGTCTTTCAACTGGACTGAAATTGCACCTATCTTTACATTTCCATATCCTTTAAAGGATTTTTTATAATCAAAATTAATTACTGATTATGTGCGTTAATAAACATGTTTAAAACTATCTATTATCTATGCATTTAAAGTTATAGTATTATAAAATTCTATTTATTTATTTTCAAAATATGTTTTCCATTGTGTAGAACAATTATCTTATTTAATAAATATTTTAATTTATTAATTTACTAAAATATTTTTATTGAAAGTATTAATTCAATATTTTTTTTTAATAATCTAAAAATAAAAAAATAATTATGCAATTACTATAGCTTTATCAAATTTTAGGTTACAATTTTTAATTATGTCAATATTTTAATTCATTAATATTTAAATTAAAATTATGGTAAAAGATATGAATATATATAAACAATAATTATTTTCAAGCTAATTGAGAAACTAAGAAAGTAAAAGCATAGTCAGTTGATGCTTCTCAAAGTCAAGAAATGTTTGCTCTAGACTTTGTCACTTACTACTATTTATTATTGTTGTTGTGTAAGTAGATGACCTTGTCTAATGATTAGTAAGCAAAGAAGCTTGAAGCTTTTTATGTACATTATGATAGCAGTTGCAGGAGCATGAGATCAGTTAATGCAGTGGCAGTGCATTACACTACAATAAAAGATCATTCTTATTTTCAATTACTAATTTTTTTGTTTAGTAGATTATTGTTTTGTTTTATTTTCTTATAAATTTATTACAACAGTACATTTACATATGTACATTGTATCCACCCAAAATTTGTATATACTGTATATTATAATTTCAATTGTATAATTGTTATAATATGACTTTTTTTATTGTGTTGTGATTTTTCATATCAGCATCACTTCAGTGATGTTTTACTCTTGATATAATCTGAATTCAAATGAAAATAGAACAAAATGGCCAGAATCATGCTTTATCTGTTAATGTTGTGTTTTATGATATTCGTTTGTGATGTATATTTTTAGTAAATTAAAATACTTATATTATTATTAATTTATATTTATTCCATTAAAAAGCATATAAAAATGTGATCATAGCAAAATTGAAAATGTTCATAAATATTAATATAAGTCATTCACAACTTTTAAGTCTTTATGTCACAATAAGTTGTAAAATCAAAATAGTTCAAATTTAGAAAAGGTCTACCACTTATCCATTCTCTGTAGCTCATTAATCCCATTCTCCCAAAAGTTGTATAAAATGACACACTTAACCCAAATTTATAAGAAATGTGCACCCAAATGCTATTCTTTTAAGTTTATATAATTTCTTCAGTTACTTTTTCTTTCTGAGTTAGGAAAAAAATAAAAATGAGATTTTACATAGTTTAATGTGATGTTTATTTATAAATTATTAAAACTTAAATTTTATTTTTAAAAAAATGTAAATCTTTCCTATTTTGAGAGGTGAATTTACAACTTTCAAGTATAAAAACTATGAATTGATCATAAGTTGATAATAACGTTTGGGTTTCAACACTTGACTTTCCTTATAAGAATTTCTGCTATATTAATTTACTATACAAAAATATTGTTTTAATATTAAAGTGTTGGTGGCCGAGTGGTTAGCACAGCTGCCTTACAAGCAGTTGTCCGGGTTCACTTCCCGGCCGACGCTTTGACATATTAAAAAATATATATATACTACAGACCATTCAAATAAATGTTGCCCAAAGTCTTGAAAAAAATACAAGATTGGCTATTAGAGAATTTTGAATTATCAATGTCTGATTGTTTTTTTTATATTTTTAGATAGGGGCTCACTTTTTTTGTGTGTGTAGAGCTCTCCATAGCCAAAATCTGCCACTGTATTTATAAAAATAAATAAATCAACATAATTTATTGTATCAATTTTAAAAAGTCAAAAAAAAAAAATTAATTAGGATACTGACAGTTATACTTGTTAACTGAAAACAAACAAAACCAGGAAAAATCATTCACATCTCAAAAAGTTTCCGTTGAAAATGAATTGACAATGATAATACTTCTTGGTTGATGGAACACAAAGCTGAATAAGAATTTTCAAAAAAAAAAAACAGATTTTTAATTTATTAAAATAAATTCATTAGATTATAATTATTGCAAATTAGCAGAATATGATAATATTATTTTCAAGAAACTCTAGGCAATTAACTGATCAAGATTCTGTAACTTGAGAAAATATTGAAGACATTAAATAAGGGGTTTAAGTAGCAATGTAAATAGTACTTTTTCCATTAGCTTTGATAGTAACATTTTATACTATCTGATCTTGTCATAGATGAATCCACATTTATAATTCTTGAAATTTTGTTTTTTTTTCACAAATTTTAGAAGCAATTCCTGTTGCTACAAATACATCTGTGACTGAAATGCAATTAAAAACTGATCAAAATTTGGACAAAAATATATAGTATTAAACCATCAGATAGAAATTAAAATATCTCAAATAGCATCAGAAAAAAAATTATGAAACATTTTTTTAATCAACAGCTTATGAAATATGCATAAAAGAAATAAAACTATACAAATGATGCAATTTTTAAATGTGTGAATCAAATAAATCAGAAACATATCAGCACAATAGATGGTATTTTAAATTTAATTTGCAGTGTAGTAAAAAAAAAAATCAATTTCAGATAATGAAGATCTGACTAATCTCTATGTAAATATCAAATTAGTTTGGAAATAAAAATCTATTTTAAAACTGGCATTAGGATCATAAATTGAATTGCTAAAAATTTAGGAAATTATTAGTAACTAAAAATTTTTTAAAAAAAATTAAATATGGTTATCTTCATGCAATTTTACTTAACTTCGGAAAGTTCATTCAATTGGTTTCAAAATAGCTGATCCATGGATGATATTATTTTCTTTGAAAGATTGATGCCCAACAGAAATTGTATAGAGAATATTGTTACAGTATTTATAATAAAACAAATTTCATACAGAACATTTGGAAAGTAATTTTGATGGTGTAGTAACAGTTTATAAATGTCATTTATTCAGCAATGTTTAAGTTAATATGTGTTGTTTGTTTTAAATAATACCAGATTTGAAATTAAATTTCTAAAAATTTGTACTTGATATATTTTTTCTTTCTAAATGGAATGAAAATCAGTTGAATTTATTTAATTGTTACAATCTTGGGTCCAAGATAGAAACTTGCTTCCATATTTGCAGTTTTGCATTCTTATACAGTTATATATATATATTGTAACCATTATTTAGTAAAGCCGATAACAATTACCGTCACCAACAACTCATTTTCTCTCAAGCACCACTTTTAACCTTTAAAAATATGACATTGTTTACACCACTTCCAACACCACCTCTCACGCGGCCTCCCGATAGGATAGAATATTAATAAGAATATGTGCCAGGCACCAAATTGCAACTTCAATGAAAATATTTAGGCTAAACCTTATTTTAATAATTTATTTAATAATTTCTAATAACAATAACTAACAAAGGGTTAATAAATAATCAATAAATGGAGAAAACACTGAGAGTGCAGTAAAAAAATAAATAATACTAATACTCTTGGAAATTTGTATTTATTAAAGAGAAGAAACTTTAAGCTCCACTCCCATTACAATTTATACTCTCAGCACACTCCCCATCTATTACCATTAAAGTCACAATTAAAATTTTGTTTCAGATTATAAATAGTTCCATGCTCATCTCCACCTTTCTGATCCATCCCTCCATCATCCTCACAGTCCTTTGTACTACTACCTCTTTTCCTCTCAATTTTTCATCGTACTAGCTCATTTATCTCCTATGATAGTTTCGTCTCAGGGTTTAGAATGATCAGGTCTGGAAGTCGAACAAGCTGCTATGAATTATTGGTGATAAACACTCTTCCCCATGATTACCTCCATAATTGACCTTGGCTGATTTTAACATAGCCAATGTCCACCTACACTAAAGCTTTAATAATTAAGCCTACATTAAATTGTGGAAATAACATATTATAAATACTTTAATAACTAAAGAAAAATCCTCAAGAAGTTTATCTAGGAAGGTGTTGGAATACAGTGGATGGGGAAAGGATTTTATGCCTACCAATTGCATCCAC
Organism: Epiperipatus broadwayi; assembly: GCA_028023455.1. Classification (NCBI taxonomy): domain Eukaryota; kingdom Metazoa; phylum Onychophora; class Udeonychophora; order Euonychophora; family Peripatidae; genus Epiperipatus; species Epiperipatus broadwayi. Next base: position 6,443,806 of record JAQFVV010006212.1, read on the forward strand.
AATCACTCAATAACCATCCCGCAATTCATAATCTATACTTTAAATATACTAAATGATTTCTGGAATATTGGTAATTTAAATCTTGCAATGCTACATAAGTTTAGAAAATTAACCATTTAAATAAATTTTACCTCGTGTGATTTAATAAAATAATGCTCCAAATATAAATAACAGTGTATTGATGCATGATTGGATTTGAAATTTCTAGATTGTAGTAAACCACAAAACACTGAAACTTACATAAAATCTTATTCTAAAAACAAAAATTTTTATTATCAAATATAAATTAATACAATAATATTTACATTATTTACATAATTCCCATGGCTTTCCCCAGTTCTTCAACCATATGATAAAAAAATAAACCCTAAACTGCTAATTTTGCAATGTTATCGAATACATTCTTTTTTAAATTCTTACTCACTAGAGGATCACAATTGCCATGGAGTAATAATAATAAAACTGATATAGAATGATAATATTTACCTTCATTTTTTTTCTTTTTAATTAATATATAGTGAATATTAAATTTCTTCCCCAATTCTTAATGCTTTCAATTACTGATTTATTTTCTAATTACCCCCATTAATTCTAAAGATAATTCTTCCGATAATAAAATTTAATAATTTCCCATTAATTATCTTAATCTAATATGTCTTCCCCTTATGCTTTACAATGGAGATATTTTAAGTATTGCTTGCCTTCTTGCAATCAAGTTACCTTTCAAGTGTTAAGAAATCGGTACTTAGCTTAATCATTATCATACATGCATACAATCTATATCAATGTTGTTATGCTAATAATACTTCAGTGATCTTACCATTCCAGCAAAGTTCTCAGCTGGCTGTGAATATACTTTCCAGATAATTCTATATATGCACCACTTACTACATTCTCAGGTTTTATTTAACTCTTAAGTTTAATGTTTGACTTCATTATTATTTTTGGCTCTTATTAATTCATTAAAATATTTAAATAAAGCAATGTTTCAGTATAATAATCGCACATATACTATCCACACTCATCCTGATATCAAAACAATTTATGACCCTGTAACCAACTTTTAAAACTAATACTTTACTGTATCTGAAATTCATACACCCATAAGAAATGTCAACATTAATATGAGGGTAGGCAGTGACCTGAATAAGAGAAAATACCTTTTCACTAAGGTTGAGGTATGCTAGGATTTATCCCTAGTCAAACAGGAAGATATGCGTATATCTAACACTCTCTGGCCATCAATAAAGAAATCATCTTATGGTGTAGAAAATAACAATTTTTTAAGCCTTAATTAGCTTATATCTAACTCACTTTAACTTTACAATAATAATAAGAATAAGAAGAAGAAATGTATATTAACTTTTAAAACCATCTTTCTATACTTTTATCACATGATGATATTTTATCACAACATTCACACCATCTTTATAAAACATATCAATAAACCTAAGTATTTGATGACAATACCTGATGCGATTAAAAACATTTCATTTAATAATATCTCTCATTCCCTTCATAAAAAAAAAATGTAAAGAAACAAATTATTATTGGGAATAAGGCACATACAAAATTATTTGATATTAACTTATCTACTCAAATAAAAAAAACCTTAACATAGATTAACTTTAAACTGATATATATGATTAATTTTTTTTTTAGATTAAATATTAGAAACTAATAACATGTAATAAAATTATACTCATACAGTCCTTCTCGATTGTCTTTTCGATCTCTCCATTTTACTGCAGATTCTTACTTTAAATTTTGGTTTGTATTATCTTATTTGATTTTGTTCCATGTGCACACATATCACACATCACATTAGATAATTCCTTGAGAAATTCTGGTCTATTTCATTGAAGCACTCCTTGAGACTTATCATTTCTGTTTCGAGTTTTAGGACAAAATCCATGTCCCTTTTAGTTGCAAATTATTCTTCCAAGGCCTTTATTAAAGAAGTCACTTTTATATATGATCAATCCTTATAATGGAATGTAATAAATTTTCATTTTTAGTTATAATCCTTAATCCATTTTGGGTTCTTGACATTAATTGCATTTTCATAGTTGAAGATAACCAGCTTTTAAGTTTTGACATGTATAATGAATCAAATTAACTTCATTGTAGGAAGTCCATTTACCACTGTATTTCTCATTCCATTTACGATGATTTTATTCTTCATATGGGATTTTAGTGTTCAGTTCCACCTTATTTTAAGAAATCGGAATTATTTTCTCTCAAAATTTTGGATAATATAAATAGCTAACTCTTTTAAATTTAATAAAATTAAGTTTGTAATAGTTATTTATAGAATACAGTGTTTCATTGATTTTTCCCCAAACAAAATTCCTTCTGCAGTTTAATCTTCATTACTTGCTGATCACTGATAAATTGGGTACATTTGAATGAAAGAAAAATCATGAAGTTAGTCAACTTTTGGAGAAGAAAGGATGTGCCTAATATAGAAATTTACTCACAACTCATTTTGTAACAATATTATAAAATTTGATGAAGTTTCTCATTCAGGAAACAGAATGGAAAAATTAATATCAAACTTACAATTTTTGTATTACATTAAAGACCAGCCTGTCAAGTTATTGTCATGCGCTTTTTTTATGAGTGTTAATAATAAATGAATACTTTGACTCCCAACACAAGATATAGTATTTAGGAAAGAATAAAATGAATCCACTTATTCTATCCAACCCAAATGCTTATATATGGGCAAATCTTAAGTACTGGAAGTGAAAGCGTGAGAATAGACCACTCACTTTAAATTACTGTTTACGATGTCTGAATGAATGATGCTGACGAAATTATCTAGAATTTACTAAACATCATTCTCAAATGAAACTTAAACATATGTATATAAGCATTTGGGTTGGATAGAATAAGTGGATTCATTTTATTCTTTCCTAAATACTATATCTTGTGTTGGGAGTCAAAGTATTCATTTATTATTAACACTCGTAAAAAGTGCATGCACAATAGCTTGACAAGCTGATCTTTAATGTATTACAATTTATAAACATGCTCTATATAAAATAAATGCTTATATACATATGTTTAAGTTTCATTTGAGAATGACGTTTAGTAAATTCTAGATAATTTCATCGGCGTCATTCATTCAGACATCGTAAACAGTAATTTAAAGTGAATGGTCTATCATCACGCTTTTACTTCCGGTACTTAAGATTTGCCCATATATAAGCATTTGGGTTGGATAGAATAAGTGGATTCATTTTATTCTTTCCTAAATACTATATCTTGTGTTGGGAGTCAAAGTATTCATTTATTATTAACACTCGTAAAAAGCGCATGCACAATAGCTTGACAGGCTGATCTTTAATGTATTACAAGTTATAAACATGCGCTATATAAAATAAATGCTTAATTTTTGTATTGAAAAATTGCTTATTGAACCTGACAATGTTTCTCTAGATAACCAATGATGAATAACCCTTTCTAAAGGATGGATTAACCTTTTATACTGTCTGGATCCCTTCCTTCCCCTCCTGAATGATTGACCTGCCAAACCATTTATGTCTATATTTTAATTGCTTGATTACCTATGGTTTTTTCTAAAATTATACATTCCCACTTCACAAATATCACATGGTTTTCTTTAGTATTTTCCCGCTCGTGGAAATTCCCCTGAAAGAATAAAATGAAAGAAAAAACGTTTTTTTTAATAAAAAAAAAATGCATCGCAACCTAACTTCAAACCCAGAATCTTGAATGAAAACTGGCCACTATGAATGAATTATCGAAACAAATTAATTCTTGTTTAAAGGAGCTTTCCAGCGAGATAACACATGATAATTGCTAGTCAATAATTAACCTATAATTAAAATTCATAATTAAATCTACACATACATGCATTGGCACACACATACAATTCTAGTTAAACTGATTGCTCAATACTTTGATTAATTCTTGATTTTTTCTATGACAATTTGATTTTATTAATTATTATATTTTAACTTATTATTGTAAAATTACGATTGTCTATTTTCATTCCCCTAAAGTAGTTTTGTAATTTTACACCCCCCTCCTTTCTTTTCCAATCCCCAAACCATTAAAATAATTTATAAACATTACTAACCCATAAACTTCTCACTTACGTCTTTGGCTTTTAAATGACTTTATGAAGCGATACTAAATAAAATAATTTTTACTTATAAACTTTTATGACTAAATGCTTAGTTTGCATACTAAATAAAATTACGCAATCCATAAGAATATGACTTTAAATTCAAACTTAGCATTGGCTAGAAAGCTTATCTGTTAAATATATATATCATGAGGAAAATTTTATCAAACACTGTCATACATAACTAAGTATCAAATCTAATGGAGCTTTGGGCAAACCCAAAGGCTACAATATATATATTAAGCAATGAATACTTACATGATTACTATTCTTTTAAACAATTTTTTTAGATGGTTTAATGACAAAGGTAGTACAAAAAATTTCTACATGTTCTAATGTTCCTTAATTTAGAAAAAGTATTATAGTTACAATAAAAAGAATAGTTTGGCTTTTTAAATATTTATTAAATATTTGGGAACATTTGAAAAAAAATCAGTGAAGTTAAAATCCTGATTTTGTTGGAATAATATATATATAAATCTGTTTTTGCTCAAAGTTATTTGCCTGTTTAATACATCTGTTTAAATTTCTATGAATTAAAAATCTCAATCTGTTATAATCCAAGTGTCAATCTTTAATGGTTATTTATCATTTTAGATCAGAGAGAAAAATAAGACTACCTTTTTCACATAAACAAACGGTTGCTTTGACAGCAGATTGAAGATTTTTGCGTTGATAAGCATGGTTTACTTTCTTGTGATTTACACACATGTTCGCGCGCACATATATATATATGTCCATCATTATAAACGGGATTCTTTAAATAGGTAAAATATTATATCATCAAAATGTGATCATTTAAATAAAGAAAAAAATATAAATTTGTGGATTAATTAACTTTTTTTTTTCATATGTCATAGCATCAACCGGGAGGCGAACCCACAACCGTCTGCAAACAACTACTTGCTTGCAAGGCAACTGCGCTGACCTCCCGGCTAACAACGCTTGACAAAAAAATTCCAGATTATTTGAAAATTATTAAAAGTTATTTCTTAGAAAATTAACAAGAAAATATTAGAAAGTATAAGTTGAAGAATGAACAAATGATTAGGCAGGCTATGTAGGTAAGTGTATATAAAAAATATAAAACAATATTGAAGATAATGTTAGAAAAAAAAACAATCAGCACCTTGCCAAAGAAACACATGGAAGATAAAGAACATGAAGTACATATTAAGGATTGTTAAGAGAATAGAAAAATGGGTCAAAATGCATGCCAGTCAGTATTCACACTACAATAATGGTTTTAGTAGAGAAAACAAAAAAGTCAAAAAAAATATGTAAGGACAAAATACAAAACAATGTGGAACAAATAAAGAAAGCAAGATATCCAAGAGCAATTTAGAGAAGGTAATGAAAGCAATCATGGAAAATACATCAAAATTATCTAAAGAAAGGAGTTGTGTTTTAGAGATTAATCTTTTATAGTTATGTTATTAAAAGTAATGTCAAAACAATCATGACGTTACAAGAAATTGTGAGTGATCTATATTTCTTCATAATACAATTACAAACAAAAAAGTCAGATAAATAGACTAAAAATTTTTTTTAGATATGAGAAATAGAAGATAAGGTCAAATGGATAATTATAGAGTTGGAAGATAAGTTTTAAAAAAATAGATAAATAGATAGCCAAACAGACAAACAGACAAACAGTCAAACAGATAGATAGATAGATAGATAGATAGATAGATAGATAGATAGATAGATAGATAGATAGATAGATAGATAGATAGATAGATAGGTAGGTAGGTAGGTAGGTAGGTAGGTAGGTAGGTAGATAGATAGATAGATAGATAGATAGATAGATAGATAGATAGATAGATAGGTAGATAGATGGATGGATGGACGGTTGGATAAATAGATAGATGGATAGATGGATGGATGGATAGATAGATAGATAGATAGATAGATAGATAGATAGATAGATAGATAGATGGATGGATGGATGGATGGACGGATGGACAGACAGAACGGATGGATGGATGGATAGATAGATAGATAGATAGATAGATAGATAGATAGATAGATAGATAGATAGATAGATAGATAGATAGATAGATAGATAGATAGATAGATAGATAGATAGATAGATACATGCATACATACATACATACATACATACATACATACATACATACATACATACATACATACACAGATAAGTAGATAGACAGATATAATAATTTATTATTATAAAAAAAACTAAAATTAAATTACAAATCAGGGGAGGAGGAGATGCAAAATGACTTTTAGAGAAAAATTAAATGATAACTTTATATTTTTTGATTAACAACTTGTTTTATAAAGTTTTCACTAAAGGTTGAACTTTTGTTTTTATTTCATGTTTTTTTTTAGTTATGATTTTAAATAAATATATATGCAGTGCAATGCAGTAATAATACTCTTACATTGCTGAAGTATATTTTCCCAATATTAAAAGTAAATACTTCTTTATGTTGAACCATGATGATGATTAAACATTACTAACATTGTTACTATGGAAATATGACTTTTAGTTTCATGAATCTGATTTTTATGTAATTTCTTTCAAATCAATTAAGTGTGAAAAATGAATACCTTTTAAATGTAGATCATTAAGTTGAAGTTCTTACATTGAATCTTTAAGATGTTACTATCATTTCAGTTTATAAAAATAATAGATATAGAAAAACTTGCAGTGATTATTAAAGCCAATCATTATCCATTATAGAAAATACTTTCAAGAATATTATTTAATGGGTTGTTTTCAGTCATAGATGAGTGATTACTAGAAGCTTAGTGTGATTTTAGAAAACCAAAAAACATAAATTGTATTACCTGGAAAATGCAGCAAAACCATCATGAGCTATTTGATAAGTATATGTGTGCTTAATCAAAATTATTTGTGGTAAAGTTCAAAAATAATTGGATCTCCATGGAAGTCTGTATTGTTATGACGGATTAAAAACAAAACTAACTACTATATCACCTTAGTTTCTACAGTTGTAGTATACTGATTATTGTGTTATTTTTTACAATCCAAATAATGATCTTTAGACTGTTCTTAATGTTTTAAATCCAAACTATAAAATTTTTGGTTTAATAATTAATATTCAATAACTCAGTCAATAGGTTATATAATTATTACTTTGTGAATGTATATCAAAGCTCTAGTATTTTGTTAAATATGTAACTACTCCAATATAATTGATTATATGTATATATAGAAAAAATTATCTTTATCCTACTCTAGAGTAATCTACTATATGTAATCAATGGACACCAGATGATATGTTATAAATCTCCAACTCCAGACTGGTTCTGGCATTATTTTTCATCATTAAAGACTAAAATTCAAAGTAAAATCCAGCTTGTAAATGCAGATTTTGTAGCAATATACAATCTGGTGTTTGCTAATTATTCACACCTAAACTAAATAGCTCTAGAGTATGATGAAAATAACTATTCTTTAAAGTATATCAATATATGAGAAATATTGTTGTTAGTTATTAATTGTATATAGGCTGTTCTTCTGCCAAAATATTATATCAAAGTGAAATATGGACGCTCATTTGATGTAGCATAAAGGCACTGAAATTTTCATTTAAAGATACTGTATAATATTCTGAAAATACAATGGCAAGGTCATAAGATCAATCAGTATATTTTTCAGTTTTCTGGATGTGATGACTATTGAATCTATAATTGTAACAACATATTTTTATTGGATTATAAAGAAAAATGAAGAAAGAGCAATATTCTATCTAAAAAGTCTTTTGTAATGAGCAACCAGCTATTTTCATGAGAGAAACATACTATGAAAGTGATCTCAAATTCCATCTAGAGAGATAAAATATTGATTACTTTTATTAAGAGAATATGGTTAATGAAAAATTACGATTAATTAATATATTAAAACTTTTCAGAAAAAAACTGTAGAAAAGATTAAAAATCAGCATTGGGAAAGGTCAAATAAACTAAAAAATCAGTATACATATGTATTTGTGTTTTACAGATTAGTTTAAATACGTAATTGAGGCAACTCATCTTTAATTTTTTATTTATGTGAAAATAGAATGATTGCCCTTATTTATGGGTAGTGGGAAAGATCTAGAATCCATCCATTGAAAAATGGTGGAAAACCAATATTAATTATGTTAGTCAAACATCAGTTTATGTATATTTAACATTTTTAGCTCTTGGTAGAAAGTCTGAAAGATTTTATGGTTCAAAAGTAAAATATCTGAAAAAATTACTTACTGATTCATTTCTCATATTTCATTTTTATCAATAAATATTTAGCTTTCTGACATCAAGATTTTATTATTTTACATTCAGACTAAGCATATATATATTTGTAATATTTAAATACAATTATAGTATATATACTTTTAATCTAGATGTAATTAAAAGGGATTTGAACTCAGACTTTCAATAGATTTAAAGCTATTATTTAATGATAAATACTGTAGACTAATTGGTGAGATAATTTATAGACTGCGTCCTAAAAGAAACCATCAACTAAGTCATTTTGATAATATGGAGTTCATTAAAAAATATCATACTTGATTAAGATGTTACATAATTAATTCAATATGCCTAATTAAAGAACTTATCATGTATTCAACTTCTATAATTCAATAAGTATTTGTTTCATTTTTTTTCTCAATTATAAACTCAATGTAAACAGGTTTTCCATATTTCGTACGAAAATATTATTTTTAAGAAAAGTTTGTCTGCTTTGCATGCTTTCAACTATTACATAGCCATAATCATAGCAATATTAATTTTTCATGAGTGAAAAGTATTATAATAGGTTGGCTGCTTTTGTCTTTTAAATAAATCTTGTGTTAAAGATTTGCAGAGGTTCCTACTGTCATTTTTTCAAGCGCGTAGTCTTAAGGTTATAGCTTTAATAAATATTACTTTAAATACTCTATGTAAAAATGTAAATGAGATAATTTACATAATCCATTTCTTTGATAATGGGATATAAGACTTTCTTATTAATAGTATGTACATTATTGGCTATGTGCTATGCTTCTTTAGTTTTATATTTTTGCCATTTCTCTCAGATACTTGCATTCACTGGCTCAAAGCAGTGACCATGTTTGGCCTCATACTGTAGAAATATAGACTTGACTTGCACATGTTAGATTTGGCAAATACATTATCAAACCATTATTCAAATGTGTGGATAAGATTAAATATCTGATAATTGAACAACACTACAAACTGCATAGTGGAGTTTTACAGGTCTGTGTTCCATGCACAGTCCATTGGAATAGTTAAAGAAGCTCTATAAAAATCATGGTATGACCTTTCTGGGTTTATTATTAAATGCTTCAACTGGATAAACAATGATATCACTGCTCTTTCTAAGGGTGGTCAATAAGATTAGAAACAGGTGATATCATATGCATCATTGCATTGATAAAATTTGAAAATAATTTCTAAACATATAGAGAAGGTATTTAAACCTACTATACATAAAATATAAGGATGATGTACTTATTTATGCAGCAGAAGCACAACTTTCTGAAATAAAACAATAGCTCACACAGATATTATTGTTAAATTGGACAATCAAGCAAGAAAATACTCAAAATGGCCTTAGGTTTTTTGATTTATTTGTGCAGAATGCTTCAATCATTTGTCTATAAAATGATGGTTAAACTCATCCAAATTAGAGGTGTAATTCATCCCAAATCATTAACCCCTACTGCTCATAAGCTTGCAGATTTTAAAGCATTTTTATATCAAAATATTAAATTATGTAAATTTGAATTTGACTGTAAAGCCACTATTGATGAGTATATTAATGACTTATTGTAAAATAAGATATAATCATAAATACCTGATCAACACAGTCAGAAAATTTTACTTCAAAATCAGAAACACAACTGCACAAACAATGGCAAAACATGGATATTCACTGTTATATATATCCAAGATATCTCAAAGCTTAATGACAAGTTGCTCTGAAACATAATCAGCTTTCAGATCCCACCCACTCTAAATGATCTGTTAAATAATACCAAAGATAGGTTCCTCCCAATTATCTTTGCAAAGCTGTTTACTTAAGTGAATCAATTCAAATATCACAACCAGAGTAGTGCAGCACAGATATTTATATAATCATGCCAAAATCAACACTGATATCAAGTCTACATTTTTAGAACATGAGGCCAAACGTGGTCATTGTTATGTTCTGAAATGTAAAGTTAATTAAAGAAACTTAGCACATAGCCAATAATGTGCATTCTACTAATAAGAAAGAAACCATTATCGCATTATTAAAGAAGTTAGATTATGTAAATTATCTCATTTACATTTTTGCACAGAATATTTAAGTGCTAACCTATTATAATACTTTTTACTCACAGCGAATTAATATTGCTATGACTTTGACCATGTAATAATTGAAAATATGCTAAGCAGATGATTTTTTGTTAAAAAAAAAATATTTTCTTAAAAAACACAGAAAACGTGTTTACATTGAATTTCAACTTTTATAAATTTTTATGTAGTGGGTCGTCATCATGTTAAAATTTATAAACTTTTCATGTTTTTTTTTTTGTATGTTATTGCTATGTTTTTCCCTCTCAAATCAGAAAAAAAAAAAAATCCTTTAAGCAGTATGAATCAGATTTATGTGGGAGCTTCATAAAAATGAAGTATATTAATTATTTAATATCAGATCTGTAAGGAATCAATCAATAAATATACGTTCAGGGCTCCCATATATAATTAATATTTTTAAAAAAATGTTAACTGTATTGAAATAATTATGTTTAATGATCTTTAAATAAATGCAGTTTTATGTAATATTTTTAAAAATACAATACTACATATAAAAGATTGCTACTTTCTAAATATTTTATTATTTTCTTGCTTTTTTCAACTAGTCCAACTGTGAATTTCAAATAAAATAAATTATTTAACTGATAATTTTATATTCATTCATTTGGTTTTTTTTTTAAAGTAGCATTTATAATTTAAGCTTTTATATATATACAGTATATCAAATTGTTTAAAATTTAATTTAAAGTTTTGGTCTATATTTAAGCAAATTTTTTGATACAAATACAAACCTAAATAAAAATGTTGGTTTTATAGGTAAGTAGTAATTCTTTTTAATTAAAGTTGGTGTACAATTAGATTTTAAATCAGACATCTCATCTTTTTTATACTAATAATAACTATAAAGTAATTAGATGTAGTTGATAATTTTAGGCATTCATTGTTTAAACCACAATCAACAATTGATATTTTCTTTTCTTTTCTTTTTATTTAAGACACTTTTCTATAACAAAAAACTTTAAAATAATTCAAAAACTTCTTTTATTGACTAATAAATTTAAAAAGACTAAAATAATTTAGTGCTTTATTTGAAAAATTAGTTAGGCGAATTTCTGCAAGAGGACGCAAATGTCTCAGCTATTAAAATACATCACTTCACATTTCAAAGGTAATAGCAAACTAACATTCAAATCGGAGAAAATTCCATCTTTTTCAAATCTTTATTCAAATAAAATATTAATGCTTATAAGACTACTAATTATATATGGAGTCATAGATGATTATCACTGGCATATAAGAAAGTAAAATGTTTTATATTTCATATAATTTTTTATTAAAAACAAATAATTTATTAAACAAGAAAATAATTGTTACAATTGTTAAATTAAATTTACTTGACTTTGAATTAAACTGTCTTTTGCTTCAAAGAAGCCACTCTGGTTCTAGTCCCAAACAAGTTGTTTCTTTGTAATTTCGAGGTATGCTTTGAAAAATTGTTTATAAAAACAGTACCACGTGTCCTGAAATAAATTTGAAGGCGTGAGCATCTTGTCCGTGTTATCTAATTTAAACACTTATTGTACAAGCATATATATAAAGCCATAATTAGATATCACTGTTTAATTACTTAACTTTATTCCCATTGTAATATATAATAATTATGTTTAATTATAAAAAGACGGTTTAAAGTTGAAATCTATTTTCACTTTTACGTATTCATTCTCATGTCGGCAACTTAGAAATGCCATATTACAGAATTTTATAAAAGATATATACTTTTTGGTTATTTTTAAGATGATATCCGTAGTATTATAAATTTAAAATCATTTTATTCTTATGTTAATACTAAACTTTATAATTTATTATTGAATTACATATAAACTTACTAATATTTAGAATACAAATATTTATATAAAAATCTTAATAATCAAAACTCTAGTTTTTATAGTAATTAATAGTATTACAATCATTAAAATGACTTTCGTAAAATAGTCTAGAAATATATATTAAAGTAAGTCATTGTTTAAAAATGAATTAAGCGATTATTTTCAAGCAATGGGCCTCATAAAATATTGCTCGTCATAAATTGGATTATACACTAAAATAAATATATATACACACCCACACACAAAAGTATAGTAAAGTAAAATTATTTTGTAGAAAGTCATATAAGTTTTATACATCAAAAAATTATAATTTTAAAGAAACCCGAATGAATGGGTAAAAACAAAACATAAATTTGTTAATAAAAAGTTACTATGCTCTATATTCATAAATTAAGTATGCAATACAAAAAAAAAAGACATGAAAAAGTTTCATATGACATGAAACACAGATTGCCCATATTAGGTTTAGAGATACATCCTAAACTCTAATAAGTCTGGTATTTAGAAATTATTTCAAAATCAACTGATTGCAAGCTTAAATTACAAAAAAATCATTGGTTAACTAGAATTGATGACTTCTTTTTTTTTTTACATTTTTCTTCCTCAAGTTTTTAGTTGGATTATCTTTCATTTTAATAAATGAGTTTATCCACAACATATGTAACCTTTGTTAATTCTTACTTTTCTGTCCTATTTCATAAATGTCACAAAATCAATGAAAAATGGTTTGATAATTTTTAAAAATATATTAGCAAAAGCTAAGAAAATATATTAACAAAAGCTGAGAATGTCGTGATATTTATCACTCTCACAGAAGCTGAGCTTTACAATTTCATTCAGTTAACAAAACAGATTTTTGTTTACTAGCTGAAAATCAATAGAATTTTTGGCTCTCGAATCTACCATCATGATAAACTGCACAGGGCAAAGAAATCTTTAATCAAACCATAAATATTATTAATGGTCTTTTATATTCATGATTTGTTATAATGCTATTATAAGATGCAAAGACTATAAACACTGAAGAATTTCAAAATTAGTCCTCAAGGTGCATGTTTATGTCTCATGCAAGTCCAGCTTGTTAGGTTTTTTACTAATTACTTTTCAAACCTATGAAAGCATTTTCTTAATCATTTCATGTTAGATATAATCATTCTTCAATGCTACTTAAATTAAAATTAATATTAATATACAGGGTCTAATGAAATAATTAAAATATCTTAAACTAGAATTTTCATCATTTATCAAAATACTAACCTGTGTGCCATTACTAATAGTTGAATGCATTTAGAAAGTTTAAATAAAATTTTAAATTGTATTTTTATATTGGACTATTTCCTTCATCTAATATGCAAAATACAATATGCATATTAGATGGTGGAAATAGTCCAATATAAAAATACAACTAGAACATCATCATCACAAACCTTCAGGAAAACACAAAATTTTAAATGTTTCTAAATATTAAATGATGGAAATATTCCAACAAATAATCAATACTAAAATACAATCATCACAAACCTTCAGACAAACACTATCTTAAATAAATGTTGAAATGAAAGAAATATGTATTTAGAATTTTCTACAAAGTATCCCGAGATATATGGCTGGTTATAAAAGCTAATAAAAACAAGAAAATGCATTACTTGTTATTTGACATAACTTAGCTTTGTCTTATTATTGTTGTCAGCACAGCAAACACACTGTAAGCATGATTAAAATCTTTGTGATTAATGTAATTATAAATTTGGCTGTAACTAATACTATCTTCTAATCAGTAACAACCCAGAAACCAATATGCAGCTTTCAGTAATGCTATATTAAAGAATTTTGATATTTAACAATACTTGGGTCAATGTTTTAATATGTTACAAGTAAGAAAAGATGGTTAATAAGCTGGATATGAATTCACAAATGGAGGTGTAAAAGGAGTTAGAAAAAGCACATCTTTGACTAAGCTTAAACACATACAATTTAGTGTTGTTTTTTTAAAGGTTTTACAGTAAGACTAATCTTCAAGAATGATCCACAGAAAGGTTTAATTTTTTCACCACTAAATAATGAATTATAAGAAATTTTGCCTAATCATTGTCATTCTTATATGCCAAATATACTTTCTGGAAAGTGCTAAATTTGTTCAGCATCAGAATTCATTTGAGCAATTTGAATATTATCTATTACAAATACAACAATTATGAAAAAGATTGCTGGATCTTCCTAAAGATATAAATAAACCTGAAATCTTATCTGAATAACTTTATGAAGGAAATGAATCAAAAAATAATCCAAACAACAATGGAATCAACAGCTATTGTCTTTACAATCAACTTCTTATCAGTTAATTAAATCCAAAATTTATAATTGTTGATAATTTATTCAATAAAAATTATAGTACTATGTTACTCATATATATATAAGTTATTTCAGTAAGAAATAAAAACAGTATGCAGATATTTTGCTATTAAAATACTAATGTTATCAAATACACCCAATTCTCTTTTTACACATTTTTTTTTTTTTGCATGATTTTGAAATAACATGAGCTTTTTTTTAAAAAAAAAAAATTCTCTTTTTACAGGATTTAAAATAACAAGATCACCACTCTCCACACTATCTCATAACACTGATACACTTGAACACACATATGTTGAAAAGATAAATAATCACCAATATACGTATTTCATGCTAAACCAGCAATCATCAGTTGGTCCAGATTACCATCTCCACACATATATGCTACAAGTGCTCAGATATATATTAAGATAGCAAATCCTCCTACTTTAATGGACAGGCTTCAATCTAATCCACACTCCAACTCTTCAACCGTCCATCCAATTGAAAATCTGATGATGGAACGCTCAAAGGCCACCCTGAGGCCGAGATTATTGTCACACCCATGTTGACCTAAAGTCAATCTGACCCCTCATGTACAGGACATAATCCATTAAATACATATACAAGGGATAGGCAGACATCTCTAATATGTAATAGTTGAAATACACAGGCTTATATATACCTGTGTCTATATATGTAATAGACAGGGTATGAGCACAGACTTTCATATGACCCACCACTCTCCACACTATCTCATAACACTGATACACTTGAACACACATATGATGTTCCATCATCAGATTTTCATTTGGATGGACGGTTGAAGAGTTGGAGTGTGGATTAGATTGAAGCCTGTCCATTAAAGTAGGAGGATTTGCTATCTTAATATATATCTGAGCACTTGTAGCATATATGTGTGGAGATGGTAATCTGGACCAACTGATGATTGCTGGTTTAGCATGAAATACGTATATTGGTGATTATTTATCTTTTCAACATATGTGTGTTCAAGTGTATCAGGGTTATGAGATAGTGTGGAGAGTGGTGGGTCATATGAAAGTCTGTGCTCATACCCTGTCTATTACATATATAGACGCAGGTATATATAAGCCTGTGTATTTCAGCTAATAACAAGATCAGTAAAAAAAAAATGTATGCCTGTTACTATCTCTTTAGTTATTATTATTTTAAAAACAAAAATCCCTTTCCTGCAAATGGGAAAATTTGTTTGTCTGCTTTGTAACATTTTTGATGTTTTGTTTTGAAAGGGAAGTACCTTTTTGGTATTGATGCTTTGTTTGCATTTTGATGTTTTTGACCTCATGTTTTAAAAAAATGGTATTCCTTGTTGGTGTGATGTTAAAAAAAATTTAATTTTGTTTAAATTTAATTAATTTATTTAAATTTAAGTTATAAAACATTGGCTGCATATTTTTGAATTTATGTTTTGTTAATTAAATCTGAAATATTTTTCTGTAGCTTCATACAATGTCAAATAATCCACTTATAAAAAAGATGAGGAAAGTGTTTTCTTGGACACTAAAATTCAAATTTTTGATCATCTTGCAAATGGAGAAGGAGCAATATCTATAGGAAAGCATTTTGGTTTACATGAAGCTACTATAAGAATTATTAGAGGTAATGAAGCTGCTATTAAAAAGTCAATATGTTCTGGAATAAAATTGAGTGCTAAAACATCATTTTACACAAGAGATGTTAAAGAGAAAATGGAAGAAGTTTCAGTAATGTAGATAAAAAGAAATGTCAGAAAAAAGAGTACCAGTAGATGGAAATGCCATCAAGGAAACAGCAC
The DNA here is from genome assembly GCA_028023455.1 of Epiperipatus broadwayi. Taxonomy (NCBI): domain Eukaryota; kingdom Metazoa; phylum Onychophora; class Udeonychophora; order Euonychophora; family Peripatidae; genus Epiperipatus; species Epiperipatus broadwayi. The sequence goes on from JAQFVV010006212.1 coordinate 6,460,280, forward strand.
GAAAAATTTACAAACAAATTAATGAAATTGCTCCAGGCATTTCATTTAAATTTAACAAGGAATGTAAATTTTCTGCAAGTATAGGATGGATGATAAAGTTTTTTGAAATTCATGCACTTCACAACATTAAAATAAAAGATGAAAATGCATTTGCAGACTCCAAAGAATTTCCAAAAAAAATAAGTAAAATTATTGAAGATGGAGGATACCTTTCTAATCAAGTTTGTAATGTTGATAAAAGTGGTCTTTTTTGGAAGAAAATGCCAAGTAAAACCTACATAGCAAAATTACAGAAAAGTGCTGGTGATTTCAAAGAAGTAAAAGATTATGTCACTTTGGTATTCTGTTCTAATGCTTTGGGAGATCACATACTGAAGCCTCTGTTAATCGAGCCCAAGTTGCCAGCTCACTTCATGACAAATTAAAAGGCTTGGGTCACCACTAAAATATTTACAGAGTGTTTTTAACAAATGTTTCATTACAGAAGTTAGGGAATATATGAATGCCAAAAGTCTAGAATTTAAAGTTCTACTGATTCTATGATAATGTCCAGCCCATCTGGTCTGGAAATACTCAAGTATACAATTTTGCTTTCTGCTGCCTAATATCATGTCATTGATTCAACCAAGTAATTGTTGCAACATTTAAAATTTATTATATAAAATGAACATTTTAATAAATTTTGGGCAATTTGAATGATAAAACATTAAGTATTAACGATATGTAAAATTTTTGATTACAGATTATGTGAATCAAATTGGATTAACATTAACTGAATTAAGATCTTCAACTTTGAATAAATGCTGGTTAAGGTATTTGGGCAAAATGTGTGAAAAGTAAAGATCTTATTGTCTCTAATATAACTTATTAAATTCTCAGTATCATAATAATGGCCCATTTAATTTGCAGAGAAGGATTTGATATGTTATCTGAAGATATCGATAATTTGTTAGTTATTAAGTTTTAAGTGAGGAAGAAATCATAGAGATGGTTCTTAAACTCCCAATCCTAAAGAAGGCAGTGATAATGAAGATGATGATCCAGTGTTAAATGGTAATTTGATTAAAGAAGGTCTTGATCTTGCTAATCAATTAGGTAATCATTATGTCAAGTATGATCTTAATGAGGAATAAGCTGCAAAATTTCAACAAGATCTGAAATTGATAATGCCATCTTATAGAGAACTATATAAAGGCCTAGTTACTATATGAACCCAACCACTAATTATTGAATTTATTCATAAAGCTGGAATATCAGCACTACAGGGCATTATTGCTAGTGTTGTTCAGGAATTTACAAAGAGAATTTCATCAATGAAAGAACGTGATTACCAAAGCATTATAAGTGATGGCAGTAATGTGCAAGTTCAATCATGCACAAACATGCATTTATTGTAAGAAGGTGACAGCAAATAAAATCTTGCCATGTATAACTCAAATTACAAATTCTGCCTCATTCTTCATATTTTATTTTTCAAATGAAATTTATGTTTCTATAATTCACTTTTATTTATGTGCAATGTTTATGAAGTAAAATTTGATAACACACAAAAACTATTTTAATTAAATTTTTCATATGGTTTATTTAATTATTTTCATTGATTTCTTACATCTGTAACCAATCATCTTATTTTCCATATATGCAATGCATTTTTTTTTACACAAATTATTTTTACAAGTAATTTTTGGGAATCAATCTATCATGAAAAAAAAAGAATTAAGTGTATTTGGATTATCAATTTAAGTAACTGTTAACATACAGTTGTATGTGTTTATATATGCTTGATTATATACAATTTGCATTTATCTAATGGTTCATCTATGCTATTAAGAATACTAATAGCATCCATTGTCTTTCACAAACAGGAAGATATACAGATAATAGCAGTCTTACTAAAAAGTCACTTCTTGTACCCACATTCAGCATAAGATAATGTATTTATAATGTGTTTGTGTGTGGAAATAAACTGAAATCTTGAAAGCTCTTTATTAGGCTATAAGCATTTTTACTTCTTTGGGTTATGGTGTAAAAATTGAACCAATCTCTTTTCAGGGCATATAGAACAATCTCTCTTATCAACCTCCCTAGACACAAAGCTCATGTTTAAGCCAATACAATTCAATGTTGATGCAGTGGAATTAGTCTTATTCAATCATGCCTATCATAGTATAGCTGAACAAAGTAAAGTTATATAATACCCATTTTTAATAATAACTTCAAAGTTAAAATAAATATAATAATATTTGCATGGATGTTCGACTTTGTTTTAGGAATTTAATAAGAAAAATTGTTTTCAAATCAAGAACATCATGCAGAATGATTAATTTAATTTTTACATCATGTAGTGAATGAAGAAAAAAATATTTACTATGCTATGAAGAGATTATTTATTTATTTATATATGACACTATTACATATGCAATGAAATATAATTTTTTCAGCTATTAATCAATGGTCAATTTTTGGGGTAGTTCATTATCACCTCTCAGCAATCCATATCTATGATGCCAGAGTTATATTACTTAATGATAGAGCTTCAAATAGTAATGTCTTTTGTTAAAAATGCTAACACAGTTCTAAAATTATGTGTATATACATGCAAGCATACATAAGAACATATATTGCTTTTGGGAGACCTAAAAACTTTTGTTTTTATGAGAACATTTTTTTAAAAATAATGATATCAGTAAATAATGTGATTTGTAGACAACAAATTCATACTTAAAACTTATTTTTTAATTTATTGTAATTAGAAAAATTAAATAATGTACTAGTTATAACAAATTTTATAATAAAATTTATATCAAATTATAAACAGGAAAAGTCATACAGCTTCAATATCACTATTTTGAATCCCTTAATTTTTCTATAGTTTTAGAATTCAAAAATTATATGAATTCATACAAAATCACTGAAACACAAACCTGTAATTATAAAAATAAAAAATGAAAATGTTTAAAAATTAAAATAATATGTTAACAAAATTAAAATCTAACTTAGTAGTGCTTGAAAATATAATATAAAAAATTTTTAATTCATTATTTATTGCTATTATTATAAAAAACTAGAAAGAAATAATCAGTAATAAAACTAATGACTTGAGAAACAACTATGCTGATGTAAATTACTTGTGTGTCAATTGCGAATCTAAAGCCTCACAAAAACAATAAAATATAATATGCTGCATTTAGGAGTTCATGTCCATGAGAAATTAGTGATCTTTATAAAACAACATGGTTACATTTATGAATAATTTAATCATGATTTATTTCTATCTATAGATATTTCTCAAATCTTGATTATTTCACACATACAAAAAAGCCATAAATAAATTATCTAAATGATAAATCGTGCAAATCCAAAACTAACTCTGATGCAGATTTAGAAAGACATTGGTATGCAGTAACTTTGCTTTATAAACAAATTGATGAATACAAACGATTTTATCATGTCTTATAACATTAATTCCAAAATTGGCATTCTAAAATTGTTAGAATTCGTGATAAAATTTACTAATGTGAAATTTCAACTTGATCAAGATGTGGCTGGATTTTTAAATGAACCTGAAATAAAGATCCTATTTTTTCTTTCTTTTGACATTTAAGAATAATTGAATCACATCAATAAATAATATTAAATCTATATTCCCAAATAATGGACTCTATCAGAGCTTCTCTGTTTGGACAAGAGTCTTAACATTAAACTGTAGCTTCTGGCTGACTTTATCGAGAGAACATTGAAGAAATATTATTTATTTATAAAAAGGACCAAAATCACAAAATATACAAAATGAATTGTATGAATTTAAATTTTTTTAAGTATTTCTTAATATTTATCTTGTCAAAGTTAACCATACCTTAATTTCTCTACACAAAAATTCAGACTACCATCTCTCAGTATTTATGCATTTGAACAATCTTCAGTTATCAGATGGAGCTAGAGCTATAAACTAGATGTTCATGCTTGTATTTATAGATTTAAATTTTCATTATTCTATTCTCTCTTATGTAGGATGGTTTTACCCCCCCCCCATTAAAACTTTTTGAAGGGAGCAAACATAATTTTTGCACTAGAGAGGTATTTAAACTTATTAAAAACATTCATCAATGCACATCTAATCTTAAAATTATCCATATCACAGTCATCTATCAGCACAAAAAAGTCAGATCACATTCCCTCACTGTGCATTTTATGAATGACATTCACTAAAACATCTGGATCTTTATTTCCATCTTAGGACTTTCATGTGTTTTTATTCCACTTTCTTACAAAGTATAGAATTTGTGGGAGAGATTTGAAAAACAAAACTCCACAAGATACAATTGGAAGGTCTTATATTTGTTTAGGCTGCTGCCAATATATTTATCAAATTTCTAAACATAAGATTAATAGAATCAGAAAATTTCTAAATTTTCTTTTTCCAATATTTCCATAATCTCAATCTAAGAAAGACAATAGATATTAATATACTTGCCCTTGACTCTCTTAAACCAGGAAAGATTACAAGAAGAAACGGCATATTCTGTGTTTTTTAAAAAATTGACATCAAAAGTCAAAGCATATTTGGAAAAATTATTCATTAACATTATTTATATAGTGAAGGGCCACTATGCCTTAAAGATTAAAAACTTATAATGCTTTTAAAGATTTACAGTTTAGCACTGCTTTAGATCAGGCCAGTCATATTCATATAGCACTAACATGGATGTATAGAATAGAGAACTTTCAAGTTAATTAATATGAACATTTGGAAATTTAAGTATAACAAATGTGTGATAATGCAACACATGACTTTTTTGTTTATCACATGATTTGCAATAAACTATGCCTCTTCATATTTTCTCTTTCAATCATTGCGCTCAACACAAATGACTTTGATATTTAATGGATCAAAATTCTGGCCTGAATTGCTGTCATGTTCTAAAAATGCTAACTTTATGTTAGAGTCAGTTTTGGAACATTTGTATTTGTGCTGTGCTTATCTAGTAGCACTGTTGGCATGTGGTTCACTATAGTAATATGTTTTGCAAGTTGCTTCATTGCAGCTAATTTTATAAATTATTTGAGTCTGGTCCAAAAGTAGCTCGTTTTTTGGTGTTGTTCAACATTTGGTTGAAATAGGGTGGGGGTGGGGCTGAAACTAATGTTAAATTTATTCATACAGATTTTCTTTGGCTTTTTAAATATGCCTAATATGAAAGGAGGGTGGAGTCATGCATATCTTGTGTTTGGCCTTTAGAGTGGAGTAGAATTTTTTAAGAGCTTTATTTAATGTATTACGATCATATCCTGAGTTGACTAGGTCTATATATTATATAATACTTTAATGTTGTCTCTCCTATTTGCCTCAGTCTTGCATGACTTATAGTAATTGTACAGAAAACCCTTAATGTCAGCTAGTTTATGTGAGGTTGGAGTGTGTGAAAGTGGGTGAATTACATTATAAAAGTAAAAAGGGCTGGTGATCATTTTGTAGTTTATTTGTGCATTATATTGTTGGATGTATATGTCCAAGAATTTTATTCCATTTGATGTATCTTTGTTTTCAATGGTCCAAGCTAAAGAAAATAACTAACTCAGCTCATTCTGTATATCAATAATAGTTTTCTCTTCAGCATAAATCACATCATTGATGTATTGTACATATAAAGATGAGGTATCTGTGACAAACTGTCTTGGGATGACTGCCAATTCAAATTCTTGGACATGTACATCCAATATGCAAATAAACTACAAAATGGAATCCATGGTCATGGCATGATTCATCCATACTGACATACTCCAACCTCACACAAATTAGCTGGGCTTTAAGTGTTTTCAGTACAGAAACTATAAGTTATTCAAGTTAGAGATAGATAGGAGAGACAACATCAACAACTATATAAAAGACCTAGTCAACTCAGAGTATGATCCTAATACATTAAATAAATCTCTTAAAAAATTCTACTGCATTCTAAACACCAGGCATGTAAACAACAACTCTAATGCATGGATCAGCCTTTCCTTCATACCAGCATATCTAAAAAGCTAAAGGAAATCTCAAATTAATTCACCATGAGTTTCATAATTCCCTTCCCCCTAATCTCAATTAGAGGTTGAACAACACCAAAGACAAATTACCTCCAGACCAGGCACTCCAAATAATTTATAAATTTAGCTGCAATGGACTAACTTGCAAGGCAATTTACTATTGTGAGTTTCATGCCAACAATGCTACTAGATTAAAGCAGCACAAATATATATATATACACAAACATGCTAAAATAGACTCCAACATAAGATCATTATTTTTAGAGCCTAAGAGTGATTCAATCTACAATTTCAATCCACTAAATATTAAATGGCTGCAAAATATTAACAGAAAGGAATCCCCTTTGATTCCTCTTGAAGGTCGTAAAGGAACTGAGCAGGGCAAATTCCTAATGTCCTCTCCATACATTCTTCTCATTGCAGCTGTTATTACTATGTGGTTATTCATATAGTATACGAACATGGATGGGCTGCTCACCAACAAGCATTAGTCAGCATGGTGAGTTTATTGGCTTTTTACCTCTGAGTTTAAGATGAAAAAATATCATGGTCTTTCTCCTCAGCTGCCTGACAAACAGAATAAATGTATGTGTAAATGATAAATAATTTTTCCAATAGATATATACAATAATTACAGACAAAAATAAATCGTGGCCCTTATTCCTAGGAGGTTGTAAAGTCACCAACAAAGGCAACAGTTGGTGGTTGAAGGTGAAGGTTGCTAAGAATTCCCTGATTGTGGACCCAGGATGCCATTTGATGACAAATATTTTATTTAGATGCAAACAACTGCAGATCACTTTTAAGTGAAGGAAGATTGCAAGAATTAGAAGAACTATCATAATAAAAGAGACATTATTGGACTTTGTGAAATTAGAAGAAAAGGTGAAGTAACATTTGATTTAAAAAGTGGATATGTACTCTACTATAAAGGCATAAATATTGGAAATGTGAGTGGAGTAGGATTCATTATAAATAAATAGTGGAAGAACAACATTGTGAAGATTGATGGCGTATCAGACAGAGTGGCAAGATTAGTTATACAACTTCAAATGCAGATAAGTCAGGTTTATGCCTCAACAAGTTATCATAGTGATGAAGTAGTAGATTTTTATATGGATGTACAAAAGGCTTTTGATCAGAGTAAACGATATTTTTAAATTGTTATGGGAGACATTATTGCTAGAATTGTAAACAAATGAAAGATGAATGTGCTGTAGGGGTAATTTTGGTTATTGTAATAGAAATGAGAGAGGCCATAGACTTGTGGAGTTTGCAGAAAAAGAAAAACTTTATATTATGAATTCTTTTTTTGAGAAAAATGTTAAGTGAAAATGCACATGGAAGCATCCAAATAAACATACAGCAGAAATGGATTATATTTTGGCTAACAAAAAATACATATTTCAAGATTGTAATGTTCTTAATAAATTTAACACAGAATGTGATCATTGATTAGTAAGATGTAAGAAGATATGTGCTAATACAAAACTAGAGAGACAAAAATATTTACAGTTGATATTCCTAATCTTCAGAAACATTGTAATGAATTTAAATTAGAACTTACAAATCAGTTTCAAGTATTAGTAGATTTTAAACATGATTCAGATTTGAGTGAAATTAATAAGAAAATAACTGATACACTTTTAAAAACTGCAACAGAAATAACTGATAGAAAGAAGCAGCAATTGACCAATAAAGTTTCTACTGTGACTAGAGGATTTATGGAGAAAAGAAGGAATATGAAGGTATACAAAAATGATGCATTAAAAAGAATTGAATACCTCGAATTTTGTAAAATGGTGCGGAAGAGTTGAAAATGATATAAAAAAGGTATAATTGTGAACCAGCAAGAAAAGCTGCAAAAGAGATTAAAAGTCTCAAGAGTGTAAAACAACATTTTGGTATTGGTAGAAAATTTATATCTGCAATAAGAAAAAAAGATGAAATTATTACTAAAAAGAGAGATGACATCATGAAATGGGTAAAAGTCATCTATCAAGAATTATATAGTAATAAAGAACAAGTACCTTCTATATCTATTATATCTTCCAAATTGCCCAGAATTTTAAAGGAAGAAGTGAGACATGCAATTAAATTCATGAAGAAAGGAAAAGCTCCAGGTAATGATGGAATTATAATTAATATATTAAAAGAAGCAGGTGAAAAAATAATTTTTTTTTTAGCAAAGTTATATACCAAATGTCTAAATGATAAAGATGTACCAGATGACTGGAAGAATGCAGTATTAATATTAATATTTAGAAAATGTGATAAAGATATTAAAAATTGCAGACCTATCAGCCTTTTATCAGTTTTATACAATTTTTTTACCAAGATAATTACAACTCGTCTACAGAAAACATTGGATTACACAGGTGATATATTTAAATTTGCATAGTACTTAATTTATAAGTTCTCTCTTCTATACATCCATATCTCATGCTATAAATATGACTGGCCTGGTCAAAAGTAGTGCTAAGCTATAAATCTTTAAAAGAGTAATAAGTTTATAATCTTTCCACAATAGTGATCTTTATATAAATTACTATTGAAGAATGAAAGAAAAAAAAGATAGGATGAATAACATTATTCATACAAAACTATTCCAAAATTTTGATTTGGAAGCAGGACTGCAAAACTTTTAAAACCTAATAAATCTTACACTGATTCAAAAAAATTATGATCCAATATTATTACCATATATTTTTTGCAAGATGTTTAAAAATTATCTTGACATGAACAATAAGAGTATGTGAAAATTATCTACATTTAGAAGAAATTGGGTTTAATCCAGCATGAAGCTTTTGTTAATAAAAAAAAAAAATCAAAATAAATTAAAAACTGTTGCTATATTTATCAATCTATCTTTAGTGTATGATTCTATTAGAAAAAATGTTCTCTTTCTAAAAATTGTAGAATTTCTAAATATAAAACCATTAATTTATATGACAAAATACTTTTAAAAAAAAATTCAAGTATCATTAAATTATAGTCATAATAGATATAAAATTTTAGAGAATGGTTTCCCAAAAAGCTCAGTTCACTCTTTTTTATATATTAATGTATTCATAAATGGATCTTCCAAAAACATTACACAAGAAGTTTATTTATGCTGATGACATTATTTTAACTTTAGAAAAAGATTATTCCAAATTAGAAAGGTCTTTTAATAATAATATAAAAAGCTTGGAAGTCTTTTTTTTTTGTTACTAATCCTACAAAGACAATTCATTCAACTTTCCATATAAATAATAGAAAAATATCTTGTAAACTGCATATGATTTCCTGAAATAAAATATTGAAACACAACTCTATCTTACATTACATGTGGTAACAAATATTCTCAGAAAGCTGGCTACTACTACTCTGGAAAATGATTCATATACTGACAGCTTTCCCTACCATTAGCATATTCTATTTTTAAATTGTGACCTTGTTGGGATAAAAACTCAAACTAAACTTTTAAACATGCAATCAAATCTTATCATGAGAATTACTACTAGAATATTTAGAATCAATCTCTTACAATGTTTTCCTTTCTTTCACATATTACTCCAATAGATATCAGAAGACAAGTTGTTTTATAGAAAATGAATGGAAACTTTTAAGTAAATCGGAGTTATTACTAACTGCAAAATATAGATTCATCACCTAAGGTAAACCTCAAATAAAAATCCTGTTTATGGATGCACAACTAAGTATAAAAATAATCTTTTTATGAAATCTCAAAGAAATTTTTTTCACAGATTCAACAGTAAAAAACAACTGGATTTGATCTTTCTCTATTTCTTGGCAATAGATTCAAAACCATCTTTAACTAACTTATGTAACTATGAACAAGCATAAATCATGAACCTCATAATTAATGACTCTCATATCTATACATGATAGAATTAAAAGACTCAGTAAACTTCTCCTGAATCTATTTCTTGTTTGGAATCTTCACAAATGTTTATAATTTTGATTAATAGTTTTAGATACTTGGGAGAAAAAATACACAAATACTAAATAAATAAATAATTATGCATTCTAATTGTTTTTTTTTCCAAAATAATCTTTATTTGCACAAAAAGTAAAATATACATTGTAAAATAGAGTTCATGTTTACGATCATGACTGAAACATTAAAGACTAATTAGTTATTAAATTAGATGATGATTACAAGATTAAACTTTTATGTTATGTTACTTATCAGGGGTGATATAATTTGGCATATAAATCCCATGGCATGTAAAGTCTAAGTGTCATGAATAAATTTTTCTGGTTTAAAACACTATAAAAAGAGATGAGATTGATTGATGTCATGTGTTTATGCTTAATCAAAAAATGTTTATTAATTTCTAAATGAGGTTTAAAATATTTATATGGGCTGGAGATAATCTCGTTTAAAAAATTATTGGTAATATATTATGTTTATTTATGTAAGTGCAGGAAGTTTGACATTTATAAATCAAAATATAATATATAATAAAAATTACCCCAAATTCAGAACTCGACCAGACTGTTACAAGCAGACTTCTCAAGTGTAAAGAACTACAAAATAACAACATATTTAAACTAAACATTACCCACAATTCTTTTAATATTAAGTGTGGGTGGGAGGTAAGTGAAATTGTGGTTAATGTTTAATTTAAATATGTTATTTTGTAGTTTTTTACACTTAAGAAGTCTGCTTGTAGCAAGTGTTTTAGATTTTATTTTCTTGGCTAGTCTGGTTGAGTTGTGAATTTGGTGTAATTTTGATTATTTATTGACTAGTTTAGCTTTATGTTTTTAATATTTATATATATAATGTGCTTTTAAATTATAAAGTTAAAACAATAATCTTTATTGTATATCTTATAAAAAATAATTTGAAAAATTACTAGAAAGTATAATGTCAATTAATATATTTATTTATGAACGTTTACAAATCTTAGTTCAATATATATTTTTAAATATTGTGTAATATTTATTATGAATGTTTTTTGACTAATATCATTCATCAATCTCTTTGAGGTATGACAATTTAAGCAAAAATGGACACCAAATTCGTATACAAATTATACTCACTGCTATAACTTAGTAAAATAAAATTATTTTTGAAAAAGTACTTTTCCTATAACTTGTCCTACATGGCTTAATGCAATAGTAAAGTAAGAGAACTCAAGTCCATGAATTGCATTTTCAGCTTTGTTATTTTTTGGTATTTGAACTTCTTATAAACTCCTTAGCAATAATCAATTCTTTTTTTTTTTTTTAGTATTGTCAATTTTCAATGAATTATAAACAGATAACTGCATTAACAGCCAAGATAATGGTGAAAGCTGTTCCAGATACATAAATGAATTAAATAAAATTTATACTAATAAATGCATTTGTCATATGGGATCTAACCCATGTTGAGAATATACTAATCATTAACGGTCAATGCCTTAAAATCGGTCTTGACAAGTCCTAAAAATAAAGATAAGATTTTAGTTAGAAATATAGATACTTCTGATATTTTTTTTTTGTTTGTTTTTTCGAACAAAAATAATAATTTGAAAGATAGGACTGTTGATTTTTGTAAAATTGAAATCTGCTACTGAAATTTTAAATATTAACATATGGTTTTTTTTTAATGTATGAATTAATAATGAGTAACTGAAAGAACTATATATTGTGTGCATATATATCTATAATAATGTTTTATTTTGTTTTAACAAGAAATGAGTAATTAATTTAAATTTTGACACATAATTTTTAAAATTATACTTTTTCAATTAGAAAGATAAGCGTTGTATTGCTTTTCATAATAATTATTTTTTATTTTTAGATTGCATTGTTTAACTTTTTTATACAAATGTTTAGAAAAGAATAAATTAGTGAAGGATACATTGAAAGCTAAACCTTATAATTTTAAAATATTATGTGTCAAAATGTAAATGAGAAAATGGTTATATTTGTTAATTAAGATTCTCCATAATAACGTATCAATCTTCCCAGTTATTACCAATCCACTGCAGGATAAAAATTTTCCTGAGTTTTTTCTAATATTTTTGATCCACAGGTTCTTTTCTTATGTGTTATGAATATATTATTTGACTTGAAAATGGTTTTTTTCTAAATCTTTTAAAATTCTTTGAGATCTAATTGCAATTTCAAATAATTTTAAAACTTTTTTTTTTTCAATGTGTTGTCTAGTAAATACGAAGTAATTTATTTAAAAATGCAATAATTATGATTTACAGTATTGTTGTAATTTTCAAAATATCCGATGTTAGCTAAATTTATGATAATTTTTTTAAGCTGTAGAAAAAAAAATATATTTTTAAATAAATTTGTTACTTTACTTATATCAGTACATTATTTTTTATACATACATTTTACCTATAGTTTTTGTTCAGGATTCAGTTGTGATATATATATATATCACCTTCCAGAAAAAATCTCATAGGAAGAACGTCATCATCACGATAATTATTATTATTCTTTTAAAAACATATTGAATGTGTTATTCTTTTTAGTAATTTAAAAGCTTTTTTTTTTACTTTATAACATGTCAAATACTGATACACCTCAAACATTACAATTCAGAAAAGTATTTTACATTAGAATGAGACTGGTGAAGACTTAAACCTTTTTTAAAAGTTTCAAACAGATTTAAGGTTTTTTCCCCTTCTCAGGCAGTTAGTCTCAAATTTGTTGATAAATAGGTATTTAATTATTATTAGCAAGAGACCAAGCAAGAAAATTAAATCATAAAAAAATTTCACTATCTAGCTAATGACAAACTTAGTGAATCATGCCTTTTTTGGAGGATTATTTGGATAAATCTTGGCTCTGTAACAAGTTATTTAAATACTATTTTTACTTTTTATTTTATATCAAAATTGTCCAGGCAATAAAATTGTTCTTTTACTTGAGAGAATTTTAAATCTGTTCAATTTTGAAAAAGAAACTTTTTTTTCTGCTAATTTCTAATTGTATATTTTTTATTTTGTATCAACCGGTTTAGTTGCATTTCATTTTTCCATTTTCTGTTTAAAAAAATTATTGTATAACTCTTCAATAAAGTAATCTGTTAATGTGTAAATAAAAGTATTTTATATTTTTAAATATTGCATGTACTTCAAAAATAATTTAAAATAATAATAAATATCTGTAAAAAATTATTGATAATAAAACAAAAAATCTAATTATATAAAATTTAGATAACAAAGATAAATGCTTTAAAATGGCATGATTTTCCTTTTCAAATTATGAATATTAATTATTTATTTATAAAATATTATGTATTAAATGTTTTTAAAAAGGAAAAAAATATTTCTTTAGCTTTTTTTTTGTAAATTATTACATAACATACTACTGTTTTTCTATCTAAATTCATTTTTGTTATGCAATTGCAATTTTTTACCTAACTACAGATTATATCTATTGAGAAAGACTATAACTAAAACTACAGTAATTTACATATAAGCTTTAAGTAAATCTAATGATAAAAATGCATACCTGAGGCATGACATGAGACTTGTTATAAAATAGAACAGCACCCCCATAAAGAATCGCATAAGACTATTGAAAGAGTTCAAAATAAGAAAAAATGTTGTAAATGAAACAGAAATAGCTACAAAAATGCTAAATCGTAATGTTATTTCTAAATGAATTTTTTTTCAAGCTTTAGAAATGATCTTTAATAATTTTATGTGAAACTCTTAATATTCATTGTAGCATACTGTCTAAAAAAACTCTACATAAATTAAATTTTATTTTCATATTTTTTAATGATGCTTTTATTTTAAAATCATGATTTTTTTTTTGGAATATATAATGTCTAATTAGAATTAAAACTTTTATTTCTTTACATTTAAAACAATTTTCATGAAATTACAAATAATTAAAGCCCACACACAAACTTATAATTAATAAAAGTATTTTGTTTGCAACAAATGAAGCATTTAAAATTAGATAGAAGAATAATTTCCTTTTAAATTTTAAGATAAAAAAAAAATGTTTTATATATATTTATCACATTTATCAATGATTTAGAATTCACCATAACATATGGTTATGATGAAATATTTCAAATATTTTGAAATCAGTAATAACATAGATTGTTATTAAATGAAATATTAAATTTCATGAACTATTGAAGTTGGATTTTTTTTAAAAAAAGAAAAAAGATTAAATGATTTTTTAAAATTTAGTTATAAGTTATACAAACTACAAGAAAATTAGAGATTTTTAAGAAATGAGTTTGGAGGAAAATAAAACAGAGAAGTTGAAAAGTTTTAGAAAAAGTTAGCTAAAAAAAATATGTATTCAAATTTTTTTTAAAAAAAATATCAAAGAATCAAAGAGAAAGAAACAAAGTATATATGATTCCCCCCAATGCACGTAAGCTTATTAGAAAAATAATGCAAAAAATGTGTAGATAAATTATAACAAAATAGTCTGGGATAAAACCTAGAATTTGCTTACTAGATAAATGATAATAATAATATCATCATCAAATACTCGTGTTATATATATATATATATATTCAATCCAGAATACATAGAAGTAAGACACTTTACCCACTACTAATATGTCTTATCCAGATCTTTTGAGAAGCAGTAATATATCTAAAGTAAAACCTCTAAATATTATATTGCTTTTCTATTCAAAATATAATTCAATTAATAATAATAATGATGATGATGATGCCAAATTTACCATTCTTTACTTTGCTGTAATATCTTATATAAATTAAATCTATTGATTACTTTGAACATTTTTTAGCAAAAACCTTTTATTATACTTATATGCATATACAACCTTATGTTTTAATGGTCCTGCAGTCTTCTTCAGAGCTATGATATAATGAACAACATAAAATAAAATACATAACTATATAAATAATATCATAAAAATGTAAACAATAAAATTAATAAAATAATTAAAAAAAACATAAAATATATAACAAAATATAAAAAAAATTGAAATAAATATATTCAAACCCAAATAAAATAATCCTGTTAATATAAAATAAAATATACAATATAAATATAAAATAAATATAAATTATACATGTATATTCTTGACTATATACATACATATTCAGAAACAACTATTAATTTAAATATATTAAACATTGTTATTATTTTTGTAATAATCTCCTAATTACTTGTATATCTTATAAACTTAAACTTTAGTTTTATTAGCTCCACCTTAATAAAATACTTAATAATTTTATTTCCATATAATTCTCAGTTCAACCTTAATTCACCTATTAATATTTTTTATTTTTTAAATCATATAATATCTATTATTTTCTTATTTATTCTTCTGTTATTAATAATATTTTACCTTTTTTTAATATCTAAAAACTATAAATATTAGAATCTTTTAACTTAACCAATTATAATTTTTTAAAAGTAAAAACACATTTTTTAAAAAATTTTAAATATTGATAGAACAGAAAATAAAACAATGCATTATAACAGATGACAAAATGAATAATGTATAGAATCTTTCAAAAATAGACTTTACAGAAGAAGAAAAATACATATTGAATAAAGGAATTAAATATGCACCAATTGGAAATAACATTAAGAAAGCTGTGGTAAAGATAGAACAATGGAAAAAATAATTCAAAATTTTGTAGAAGAAAAATATGGAGTTCATTATTATGATCACAATTAATAAATAATGAAGAGAAAATATGGTTTGATGAATTTAAGAAAAAAATAATAATTTGATATATAAAATAGAAAATAATAATTTTGAAAATAGAAGTAAGGGGAATATAAAAAAGAGTTAATATAAAATAAAGTAGTCAGAAAGATTAAATCTAAGTATGAAGAAGTAGTTTCCTAAAGTCAGATAGAGGAAATAAATTAGTGATATTAGATAAAAAGGATTATTTAGAAAAAATAAAGATTATGCTGTTTGATACAGTATTTGAAAAAGTTAAGAAGAATAACAGTGATTTAAAAAATAAATATATATATATATGCGTTAATTAATAAGAGGGTTTAATAGACAGGTCAACATTTGAGACAGTAATGAGTAGAGAATGTAGAACATCTAGAATATATGGGGTTCCAAAAATTAACAAAGAAAATATATCACTAAGGCCAATTATTGATTGTAAGAGATCTTACTTAGAAAAAGTTTTAAAATGATTATCGAATGAAATTTTTAAAAAATATGCTAAAGAGTATGAAAATTCCAAAATTAAAAATAATAAAGTTTTATAATAAATGAAATTAATGACATATTTAAAAAAATATGAATACATAAATTTAACATTTACAGAAATGAACTTATATCAACGTATACAAATTTAAATGTAGAAAAAGCAATAAATTTAGCTATACAAAAATATATTAAGAATAAAAATATAAAAATAAAATTACTTATTCATATATTAGTAGATTTAATGAAATTATGTTGTAAGTATGTAACTTTTGAATAGGGAATTTTTTAAGTAAAAAGAAGCATTATTAATAGGAAGAGTTCTAAGTGCAATTTTAAGTAATATTTGTATGAATGAGTGTGATAAAAATATAACAGAAAATAAAAATGCTCCTTTGTTTTTTAACAGATATGTAGATGATTATTTGATGATTTTTAATAAAAGACAAATAAACTGGTTTATTAATAATATTAATAAGGTGGAAGAGAATATAAAATTAACAGTTGAAAAGAAAAAAAATAATGAAATTGCACATCTGGATATAATGTTTTAAAAGAAATTGATAGATAAAAAATGGCATATTCAAACAAATATTTATAAGAAAAACAATATTGATAATAATATAACAAGTTAGTTCTTCAACATCATTACAAAATACAAAATTAGTTGTACATATTCAAGAATATACAGGCTGCAATATATTGTAAGAAAAAAAGAAGACTATATTAAACAAGAAGATTTAATAATTAGTGAGTAAACAAGAGTGCTTTCCCTGGACATAAATTTAAAAGAAGTATTGAAAAAAATATAGTATAGGATAAATAAAAATGAAAAGAGTAAAGAAAAAAGAAATGTGAAAATAGATATATAGAAATAAAAACAAAAAATCATTATAGTGAATAAGTTTAATAAAATTATAAACAAGATTAATAAAGTTGCAAAAGAATAATTAATACAAAAATAGCTAATAAAAAAAGAAAAACATATTAAATTTAATGAATAACAAATACATAGGATATAATAAAGATAATAAGGAAATAATTAATGGAGTATATATGATAAAATGTAAACAATGTTCAGATAATGGGATGATAACAAATATATGGGAGAAACTAAAAATTCTATAAACACAAGATCAAAACAATGTATTCTAAATAATAATTCACCAATATATATATACAAAAAACAGGACACAAATTTACACAAAGTTCAATAAAAATGATGTTACATACAAACAATATTAAATGAAAAAATAAAAGTAATACTAATAAGAAAGATAAAACCAAAATTTAAAAGGGATTCTGAGATTAGTATGACATTGGTACAGATATATTTCTTTAAAAAAATATAGAGAAAAATATATATAATGAGAAAATTATTTATAAATGAATTATGGGTTATAAAAAATAGCTACATAAAAGTATAAGCATTAATATATTTATAGATATTACATACTAAAATAAAATAAAAACAGCATCATATTTACATATAAAACAATATAATATAAATGTATAAGAGAGAGTTTTATAATAATTATAATAAAAGATATAAAATGTTGTAGTGATTAAAAATATAGTTAGTATAATTAGAAGATTATTAAAAAATAATAAAAATGAATATATTTAAATTAATAGTTCTTTATGAAAATGTATGTATAGAGTCAGGAATACATGTGTATAACATATTTATTCTATATTTATATTGTAAATTTTATTTTATATTAACTGCATTATTTTATTTGGGTTTACATATATTTATTTCAATTTTATTATGTTTTGTTATATATTTCATATTACTTTTTATTATTTTATTAATTTTATTGTTTACATTTTTATGGTATTATTTATATAGTTATGTATTTTATTTTATGTTGTTCATTGTATCATAGCTCTGAAGAAGACTTCAGGACAGTCAAAACATAAGATTATATATGTATATAGGTACAATAAAAATTTTTTGCTAAAAACTGTTCAAAGTAGTGGAAAATTAAATTTATAATATTACTAAAATATTATTTTTAAAAAATTGAATTTATAACAACAACAACACGAAAACAGAAGAGGGTTATTATTTATATATTTTGGGAAAACAAAAAAAAATTTTTTTAAATAATATGTAATAAAAAAATAAATTGATTATAGAATTTTATATAAAAAAAACCTAACATTACCAGAAAGGAAAAAACAATGGAGACAATAAAATCACATGATTGAGTAGTTGGCTTAATATGGCTGCTATAATGCATCAAAATTTAAACCTAGTTAAATCATGTGCAACCATCACAAGATAACATGCAAAAAAATAATATAAAAATAATTTGACTATAATAAACAATAAAACACTCCCAAAATTTAAAAAAACAAATTTCAATGACATAAGACAGCTAGACTTAAAGATTCAAGAAAACCAAGAACCCCATCACTTACTCACTGGACCAATGGTGTGCTAGAAACAATCAATCCCAAGAGGACTAAATGCATCATTTAGAAGATCTTTTTCCCTTGTTTGATAGTAATATCTGTCATAGATGCAAATATATCCGTATCATTTTCTGCGATCGTTGTTATACCAAGCAATAACTGAAAATGAATTGTGGAAAACAATAGTAAAAATCACAGACCACACCAATCCCAGATATTGAGTTTTTTGACTAGTCAAAAGAACCGATTTCGAAACCAAATCAAAACATTAGGAAATTGCGTGATTGTTATAGTTGACCAAGATCGTTAAAATCATATTACAGGAATAATTAAAAACACATACTTTGGATACATATTACATGATTTTCAAAAAATGATGGGGTCATTTGGTAAAGTAATAGCATTTCAACCAATAACCTCAAAGACACAGCAATGCCAATATATAGCAATAGTTATGACTTCAAGTTGAAATTATACAAAGATATTGATCCAGAATCCATATGAAAACAAATTGCAGATCAAAAGGCTATGCTTTGCCTACACATAAAAGACTTAAAAACACAATGTTATGTATATAGGAAGCATGGCCACCTGTCCACACATTGCATTGACAGCCAAGTTATACAAATTCAACCAACAAACAATTAACACAACCAATACTAGCATGAAGATATCAACAATCCCTTGATCATCACTAGCAACTCAACTAATCAATATAAAAACAAAGACAGTCACTGTGACAATGAAGCTGCTGAACACAGTCATATAGAAGAAAACACAAACATACTAGACTCTACAATAAATGATTTGAATAAATACAAATGCAAGTCCTGACCAAATGGCTCAAAACCAAACACATATCTTACCCGATACATCACAAATAACAGTCTCAAATCAGGATATAAACAATGACACACATAACTTCTGCAAAACAAGTATGCTACATGTAATCATAAACAAAACAGCTGCAAATCTCATGGAGTCTCAAATATCAAATCTCACCCTCTTAGAAACAACACCAACAGAAAACAAAAGATGACCTCATTGCTCAATAAAAAGTAATCTAAAAGAGCCAAAACAGATTAAAACAGTACTCTAACTGGAATTATTGACCATTTGGTAGAGGACTTCATATCTATGGTCATCATGCCATTGATAGATACTCACCAAAATCTAGAGTATATACAGAAACTTCACAAATATAACAGCAGCACTATGTAAAACCAACTACAGCTGATCACACTAATGAATTAAAAATAACAGCATTCAATATTAGAGGACTTAACTCAAACACAAAAATACATCAGTGAAAACAACATAAAAATATCACACATTCAAAACTAAAATTTATAGTGGCTCACAAATTGACTCCTCAGCACACCTAATTAGAGAAGGTTACTGTGCATGCTTTAGAGATATGTCATCTTCCTCAGGGACATTGGTCTGCTTATAACACAGATTTTCCATTTCAGCCATTCAAAATCATATATATATATATGCAAACATACTAATAGTAACTGTTCATCACCAAATCATTACACTAAACATCATATTTGTTTACATCCCACCTGGTCCTACAATTGTATTGAACATTATACTAAACATAAACTCACTAATTGGTTCGAGCTCACATCCAACTGTATTAATCTGTGATTTTAATATGAAATATCACAATTTTATTTCAAAGTTTCTACATCAAATATCAGTATTACTTATGAATGCTGGGGATTTTCTGACAAGTGATGCAATTACTTTTCACAATGCTCATTATACATCAAGGATTGACCTGCATTTTTACTCATTTATGCTATCTCATCTAATCAGCCTAAACATCAACCCTTCTCCTTTCTCTGGTCACTCTGCACAAAAACATGTTGATTAACCTGGTGGAAATTCAGAGAGCTTCACTTACCCATGGAAAAACAATTAGGATTTGGCTTCCAACTGCCACCCTGAAATTTATTTTTTCAGAGACATAAAATATGCAGCTTACCCCCATTCAAGGATGTCTAGCATTTAAAAGACATTTAAAAGTATTTTATCATTCAATATAGATGACAT
Organism: Epiperipatus broadwayi; assembly: GCA_028023455.1. Classification (NCBI taxonomy): domain Eukaryota; kingdom Metazoa; phylum Onychophora; class Udeonychophora; order Euonychophora; family Peripatidae; genus Epiperipatus; species Epiperipatus broadwayi. Next base: position 6,480,935 of record JAQFVV010006212.1, read on the forward strand.
TACATGCAAATCCCTCCCACCCTTCAGACTACTAGCTCTGGCTGATGAAATACATAGATGGATTACAATGTTAAATCAAACACCAGTCAACAACATATACACAAGCTTACTCAAGCATACAATAATATCTGTAACAATCTTAAGAACTACCTAGCAATAAAAAAATTCAAATCTGCCTCATCCAACAACTTACATGGACAAGAAAATACATTTTCTAGACCTTGGTGTACCCATATACTGTCAGAGTGCCAATGGCACTTACATATTATGGGGTCACATATGGAGAAAATAACATGTTAAAAACAATATATCATCATTTCAAACAAAAATTAGAAATTTACCACCCAATCAAGCCTCTTTCTGATGTTTTTGGAAAACCAGAGACAAACATCCCATTTGACATCACAGAATTTGCTGCTAAACTGGTGGCAATACCTAATAGGTCACCCAGGAACACATTGCATCCCAAAATTTGTCATTGCATATCTCAGCCAGTTCATTACCAGATAGTTGTGCAACCTTGCAAATCACCCATCACAGAAGCTACATGACATCTAGGATTTATACCCAATTGCAATAGTCTCCTTCAATAAAATCAAGCCTCCATATTAACACTTTCTAATCTCCAACCTATCTCAATTGTACTGCTTAGCATTAAAATAATTGAAAAAGTGCTCAAGGATAGCCTAGAGACATGCATTATACCATTAATCTCAAACAGCCAATTTGCAAAAAAGCAATCATCTATGGCACAAGCTGCAATGATCTTCAAAACAGCCTTGAACTTAGTTTGGGACCACAAAAAGTACATGCCAATTGCCAGTCAGCTTGATATAGAAGTGGCTTTCAACTCAATTAACATTAATTTAATACCTTAATTAACATGTTGGCTGACACCACAATCCCACATTCTCATCCGTATCTGCTCACTAATCTACTACTTAGCCATGAAATTCATATCACACTCAATGGCAAAAAATATACATCTTTTATCACCACATAATCCATATCCCAAGGTTCACCACTCAGCTCACTACTATTTTCCTTTTACATCAACCCATTCATACTTAAAATCCAACAAAGTATCAAAGGCATCCAGTTACCAGGAACATCACTACATATAGCCTGCACTGCATATACAGATGACTTTACAGTCTTCCTTCCTTTTAGAAAGCAGATATCAACACTACAGGAAATACTTCAAGACTATACATCAACACACCATCTCAAGTTTAATCAGAATAAGACTGCCACCTGGTCATTTTATACAAGAAAGCCATGCACACAAACTTTTCAAGGTAAGCCATCAGCTTTCTTCAGCTTTTCCTTTTATATGGAGGCAAATGCAATGAAACACAAAATATAAAATAAGTTAAAAGATGAAGAAGAACAGATCACTGCTTATCTATCAAAAGCATATCTCTCAATATATTCTAAAGTACAATTGTTCAACCAGCTAGTGTTCACCAAAATAATTTACTATTCTCCCATAATTCAATTCTCCAAAGCTTTCACATCAAAAATTTCTTCATATGGTAATAAACTTCTATGGAATAAAAAAATATTGTCAATATCTGCAAAATGACTTAGTTGCCTAGCAATACACAATGGTTTGGGGCTACACAGCATAACAGCCATCCTCAGACATTTCTCAGAACTTCAATGTTTAATCCAAATAATACATACAGACAAACCTCCACCTTTACATTTAAAATCACACATACTCAAATATTACTGCAAACAACAACAAAATTTTCATATTGGCAGTTTTATGCTCTGGTATACCCAGGACATATACCTGATATTTCAACCCGGATGCTCAGAATAAACAACTAACCGCTGCTTAAAAAGATTAAAAATGATCCATGGAATTCAAATTTTTTTATTTATTTCTTAGACTAAATCTATATACCTTACCAACACCATACACCCCAAGATACAGATGTTTGTATACAAAATAAATTCCTGCACACTATGCCATCAAGCAGAAAAAACTTAACACCATCTGTTCTAAAATTGCTTGGCGTAAAAAACATTCAGCATGAAATAACTAATAATACAGACAACAAAACATCTCCCTGCAGAATATTATCAATACATTCTGCAAAACATCCACCCCTACAGTCCATGTAGCAACTTTCATGCCCTATGCATTCTGGTGCACATGATGCACATTCACTTTTGGCAATAATACAAGGTGACATACACTAATATTTTATAACAAATTAACTCAATTAAAAAACAGACTATAAAATAGCCACTTGGTCACTCATAAAACAATGCTCAAATCTCTAATCAGTGAAATTCTTTCATTTTTTAAATCAAGCTCCTAAAAAATGGTTCACAAAATCCACACAAGCACAAAAATGGAAAAACACTCTCAAATAGAGATATAGAATAATTAATCAGGATTGCAAGTCAGAAACCTACAAACTGCAGTATTAATTTACTCAGAAAGAGAATGCAAGAAAATGGACATCACAAAAAACAAGAATTGATATATGATAATAAAACATACACAGTGTTGCAGTAGAATCATGCATCAGTTATAAAATCAATATCTGAAGACTATCAAACTGTTACAATGCATAAATACAAAAAAATATGTATTGTATACATGTGTATTAATTAATTATACCAAATATAAAAAGTAAGATAACTTTGAGAAATAATTTAAAGACAACTAATGAAATTAAACAACCTAAGAAAAACTATATAAATTTAGTATTAAAACCTATCACAGACAATCCATCATTCACCCAGTTTAGATCTGTAAAAACTTGTAAAGAACTTACCTAGACACAATATACATAATCTTCAGGGACATCAATGTAAACACATGGATATGGAGGGTATTAATATAACCTGCTCTTTTAGTCTGAATAAAGTTCCATTTTGAAATATCATAATCATTATCATAATAATAACAACAGCAACAATAATAATATTAATAACAACAATAATTATGATGATGACAATGATAATAATAATAATAACAACAACAACAGCAACAGGCAGATTGCAGAGCAAACGAAATAGGAAAAATAGAGCATTGACTAATGAATTTAGTGAAGTATAATAACTACTGTTTTCTATTGCATTGCTAAATGTATATCATATAATATTCAATTGACCAAACACTTACTACTTTTACAAAACTTTATTATCCACCCTTTCCTGCACTTTATTGTAAAGTGTAGGAAAGGGTGGATAATTGTTTGGTCAATTGAATATTATATGAATTCAGTGAAGATGATATGCCCCAGACCTTAGATTATAAAAAAAAATAAAAAAAATCAAATATGAATTCGACAGATACTGAGATTGAATCCACTTCAGATGAATAGCTTAGCATCAATAAAAAAGTAAATGTGCGAGAATTATCAAAGGAAGGAAGGATAGAGTCTAGAGATGTAAAAATTCTTTGTTATAATTTGTATAAATTATTTAAGCTACATAGAATTACAATCTAGTTACTACAACAGGTGTGTTTATTTTGAGTGATACTATAATGAGAATTAAAATAGAGTCATTAAATATCCGAGAATTAAACTCACCAGAGAGAAAACATCAATTAGTAAAATAGCTTGGAATATTTGCTAGGGCTACTTGAAACAACATTTTTTAATGAATCTCAGATTAATCCATCTAACTACTTCAGTAATCAAGAATATACAGCATTTTCCCAAGCTTTATTCTCACCCTCAGCAAAAACAAGAGTAGTGGTAATCAAAATCTGCCCTTTCTATTCATTTAAAATAATATATATATATATATATATGCACACATATTAATTACAACATTATATCATAAAAGTTACATTGAATGTAGCATTTGTTTATAAACCTCCAAATCATAAAGCAATTAATAAAGTTATTCAAAATATAAACTCCAAAATAGCATCCTCATCACATCCACTAATATTACTTGGTGACTTCAACATGTCATATAATGGGTTTATCACAAAATGGTTGCAATTACTAACTATACTCCATATGAGTGGAGAAGGGTATCTCCCATAGAATTCAGTCACATTTAATAATGGCAGGTTTTCATCATTAATTGACTTGGTTTTTTACTCAACAGTATTGCATCACAAGATCAGCCTAACAATAAAAAACTTGTCATTATCAGATCATTCTGCAATTACTATTTCACTGAAAAATGATTTTATACACAAATCAATAACATCTATTGGAAACACAATTAGTGTACTCCTTCCATGTCAAATCCCAAAATATTTATTTTCAGAAAAATATATATATCTCTTTTCAAACTTGGAGATATAGAAATGGATCCAGTGCAAACATGGATTGCTTTTGTCAGCATTATTTCATATACAATTGATATCATAACAAAGATCACCCTGGTCCATGTAAGGCTTCTAACCTTGTAGATGAAACACACAAGACAATCACAAACAGTACAACAAATAAACAATGTTGTTCAAATGTGATTACCCTGAAGAAACATTATCAATCAGTCTCTGCAGAAACTTATAGAATATCTGGCAATAAAAAAATGGAAAAATCTTTTTGAGACAGATACACATATAATCCAGACACTATATTTGGTGGGTACTGGGACAAAAGCCATCAACTCACATACCAACAGCAATTAAAATACAAGAAGAAATAATCTCTGGTTACAATATGTTGCTACCTCTCTATGCACATTTAAATCCAAACTTCAAGAGAGGAAAAAATTCAATCCTGCACCATTCTTTCTCAGTGACCCAGAATAAAAAACAGTATTTACTCCCAAGGATTTTATTTAAAAATTAGCATCAACCCAAAACTCCTGTCACCCAGGAATGCATTGAATACTTTGGTTTTGTATTCAAGCATTTAGAAAAATTTACTGCACAGAACTTATTTAGTCTAGCTAACTTTCTAACAAAAAAAGTCTATCATATACAGGAATTATACTCTATTTTACTAGTATCATTTATTAAAACACATGGAAAAATAACTAATATCAATGAGTCCACTGGGTATCAAACTGTTTGAGTCAATCATTAAAGACAGAATACAACCTTATCTTATATATATATATATACTATCTAAAATGCAGTTTGCTAGGAAAGACTCATCTACAAAGAAAATGGCCTTTCTTTTCAAATCAGTTATTGATTCTATCAGAAATAATAAAAAATATAGTCTAGTTGTGATCCAACTGGATATAAATTCAGCATTTGATATGATTCCAATTGAACTTCTTGTTGAAGCATTAGCAGACACAACAATAGCAAGATCCTTAATATACTTAATCACCAACCTTCTATTAAGTCAAAAAATACATGTTACATGTAATGAGAAGAATTCATATTCTTTTGTACCTTTCTATTCAATTCCACAAGGTTCTCCACTAAGTGCTCTTTTTTTACTCTCTATATCAATCCCCTACTGAATATGATAAAAAAAGAATTGTTGGGCATATATATACCCAGTCTGAAAGCAAATATCTCTTGTATTGTCTACATGGATGATGTCTCACTTTTTTAATGTCTAAAAATCAGATCCCAACTCTATTAAAAATTCTTAATTCATAAACTAACAAATACAAGTTGGAGTTTAACATGGATAAATCCTGTGCTTGGTTAATATATACAGGATAATTTTGCACACAACATTTTAAAGGAAAACCTAGCTTTTTGTGTGTGATTCCCTTTCTATTTGAGCAACATTGAGATGCATCATCAAATACAAGACAAAATTAAAAACATAATTGATTCACTTTCAAAATCTTACCTATTGTTTTACTCAAAAGTATCTCTGTTTAATCTATTAATTATGACTCTAATTGCATACTATTCTCCAATAATACTATACACTAAATCTTTTACGAGTAAAATAAATTCTTTATGTAGAAAGTTGCTGTGGCAAAAAAAAAGGTTGCTTCAATTTCACTAAAACATATTCAAGCATCTTTAATACCCAATGGTTTGGAACAACATTCAATAAACATTTTTAACATTCAAAAGTTATTAAATCTTATTTCTGCTTGTGCTCATTTATTCCCATACATGAAAGTGTTCTTCAAGATTGCCCAACAGATAAGCCACCACCAGTCAATGGATAGTCAAAAATTTTGCTTACATTAATTCTCAACATTCCAAACTTTTCTTATTCACCACCTCAAGATAAATTTAAATATTTGAAAATATACCAGATAATTTATCCTCCCTTTGTGTTATATGATAAAAGACCAATTCTAAATATTAACAATAGACAAGTAATCCAAAAATTCAAATTCTGGTTATTAGAACTCAAATATTATGATTTTCTGCTCAAATTAAATCTTAGAGCATTATCAACATTATACTTTTATAGATATAGAAGGCATTACATAAATACAGAAGACATATGCTGGTTATGTCATAGAGAGACTAAGACCCAAGAACATTTTTTTTACATGTCTTGCATTTGATAATATTCACACACCTGTACCATCATTGTACAAACAAAGAAATTGTGACATTCAAACTCTTTTACAATCCTTTGTTAAAGATAGATATCCACATATTTGAGCAAGAACTTTTACATTATTTTTCCTATGGTGTGTAAGATGCTCCTTCATGTATAATAATCCAAGAAGACATCCAAATACATTCTGGGTCAAAATGGAACTACTCTGCTCAAGGGATTAAAAAATTCTATCCCAAGAAATGTATACAGCCATTTGGTTCACATTGCAACAACGCTCAAAATTATAGCATGAAAAGAGACTAATGAAAGAGAAAACTAAGAGCCTTATCAGTGTACAAACTGATTGGATGTGTATGTAGAAAAATGTTACTCAAATTTGTAAACCACATGCATATCCTTTGTTTTTATTGTCCACTCCCCAATTATAATTTTCAATTTGTTTATGTAAACTTCAATTTATCTGCATGTGGTAAAATAGTTATTAATGTAACCTTTTTCTTATTATATGTAATAAAGTCCTTTTGAAAAATGATGATGATGATGATGATGATGATAATAATAATAATAATAATAATAATAATAATAATAATAATAATAATAATAATAATAATAATAATAATAATAATAATAATAATAATAATAATAATAATAATAATAATAATAATAATAATAATAATAATAATAATAATAATAATAATAATAATAATAATAATAATAATAATAATAATAATAATAATAATAATAATAATAATAATAATACAACTAAAATGCTAAACAACAGCATATAACTAATTACAGTTTGACTATTAAAAAAGTAAAAGGGATAAACATAATGCATATAACATAATAATAAAAGGAAGTAACAAACAAAAAAGTAAAAAAAATACTTATGTAGATAAATAAAATAAATTTAAATTAATCAACAATAACATCTGAATTTACTAATATTACAAATTGCTTATAATCTAAATTAAAATAATTAGTATTACTACAAATCTGATTGTATGAAGAGAGTAGCCTGAATAAAGAAAAAAAATTAAGGACACTTGAATGACAAACTTGAATATAACAGCCAAAAGCAGACCAATTATCATGCTCATAAGATTTAATTATGATAGTTGAAATTATATCAGATAAAATAACTTGTTGATTAATGATTTTATAAAAATATTTAAGATCTCTATATTTCCATCTATAGGAAAGATGAAGAACAACTTTATTTTCCCGAGAAACATATTAGGAGAATTTATTAGACACTAACTGTAATAAATTACATCTGTATTGGTAATATTTCTGAAATTACATCCTTATTTAGAGTTAGAATTCCAAATGATTCAACAATATTCAATTATGGAAAGAACCAATGACAAAAATAATTTGAATTTTGCACCATCACTGAAGTGATAACCATACCTAAGGAAGACAGCCATGATTTTAAAAGCTCTACTAACAATCATTTTTAAATGAGGAAAAAAGGATCCATTACTAAAAAATGAAACTCTCAAATTTTTTTGGGATTCAATAGAATTAATTTTGTAAAAATTAATAAAATAAAAAAATGTAAAATTTCAGACTTCTTAGAATATGAAACAAGAGCACATTTATTAAAATTAACTGTCATAGTATTTAGATCATACCAAGCATTAACGTTTTCAATATCTTTCTGAAGGAGAGTGCAATCAATCACTTATGTGATTCTTCTAAAGATTTTACAATCATCAGCATAGCACAAAAGATGACAAGATTTTAAGCAATCATTAAGGTCATTAATATAAATTGTAAAAAGCATAGGGGCGTAAAACATTACTCTGAGAAATCTTTAGATTACATTCAAAATTAGATGAAATATTATTATTGAATTTGATATATGCTGTATGACTACAAAGAAAGGACTGAAACCAATAAAAAAATTTAGTAGAAAAACTTACTTTATGTAATTTGTGAAGAATGATGTGGTCTACTTTATTGAAGACTTTTGATAGATCAAAATAAAATAACATCAAGTCTCTGCTTATCCTCAATCACATGTGCCATATGATCATAAATTGTTGGAAAATTAATTTCTATAGATATTATAAACACACCTCTCAAAACTTTGAACAAGAGTATTAAAACAGAAATAGGTCTATAGTTATTAATACTGTCATGAGAGACATTTTTAAAAATTGGTATGATTTTGGCACAATTAAAAACTTAAAAAAAAACAACACGAGTTAAGTGATAATTTAAAAATAAAGGCAAGAGATACTGTAATAAATTCAGCTAGACTTTTGTAAATAAAGAAATATTATCATTTCCTAAACTAGAATGAGTTTTAAATTGTTTAATGGTTATAATATCATCCCTAGAGATATAATCAATCATGCAGTGAACAGTAGGAGAATTACAAGATAGTGTAGTTTTTGAAAATGCTGTATGATGTGATGAGTATAAGCGAGCAAAGTGTTTGGAAAAGTCATCTGCATTTAATGTGAATCTATGGATAGTTTGAACTCTTTTCTTACCAAAGCCAGATTTATTATTCCCAAATTATTTAAGGTTAGAAAAAATATTAAATTCAATTTTTGTAATGTAATTTTGAAATCTCTTTTATAAACACATTTAGTCATTCTTCTGAAAATGATAAAATTATTTTAAAAAAAGATATTCTGTGTTCTAAAATAGAGTCTGTGGTGGTAAAATTTTCTTTTAATGATCTTAATGAAAGTATAGAAAACCAAAGAGGAAAACCCTTATGGAAAGGACTTTATCGGGAATATATAAATCAATAAAACTATTAAAAATCTGTAAAAAATAATCTAAGCAATGGCTCATATCATTATATGAATATAATAAATTCTAATTAATTTTAGAAAAGTTCTTACAAAAATCAACATAATAATCTTTCCTATAATTTTTTTTTGAAATATTAGAACAACTAACTTTTGTATGTATTAATATAAAACTCAATAGGTGAATTATGAGCATCAATACAAAAATTAATAGAGACAAATTGAAAATTACTAACTATTATTGAATTACATGGAACATAATCCAGTATGATGAGAAGCATTAACAAATGGGTTGTATTTATTAAGTCCTACAAATTTACTAAATTGTAACATTGTAATAGCTTTCAGAGACAAAAATGAAAATGTGTTGTAATTCTATCCTGAAATAAATCTGGAATATTTAAATCATCAGTAATAATAACATTATTACAGTCAATCAAAAAATTTTCAAGTGACATCAGAAAAAAATCAAACTCCAATAGTGACAAAGTGGATTTAAGTTAAGTATTACCTAATATAAATTTATAACTGTGATTTAAGATAATTTCATACCATGTAAATTTTCAAAAAAAAAAAGAAGAAATAAAATGAAGATCTTTTTAAAAAATATCTTTATAAATAGCAAATAAGAGTACCACCTCCTTGGGTAATATTTTCCATAGATGTCAGTTTGCAAAATATTAAATCTATTATCAAGGAAATAACTATCAGTAAATTGTTTATTTAACCAAGTTTTTGTAAAACAAGATCAAAATGTTTTGTTACAAAAAATAGTTTAATTTGGACACATTTAATTTGCATCCCTCTAACATTCATATAAAAACAAGAAAGGTCTACCATTTTATCCAGAAAGATAATAAAAATGAAGCAAATAAAATGAAAGAAAAGTTTATTTTTTTAAATAGATCTTTAGTCAATTCTTTAACTCACTGTGTTTATGTGCAGGAGCAGAAATAGAAAAGCAAGAAGACTTATTTGTATTAACTTTAGGACAAACAATGTTGTATTTTGTGTTGATGTAAATGTCAGCAAAAAATCCAGTAAAATTAGTCTTGTTCAAGCTAGTAGATATATTTACTTTTTTAGTCATTGAAAAGTGAGATATGTTTCCATCCTTACGAGAAGATAAAGAAAGAAGAGTATCCAAAATGATTTTTCTTATAGTTAACATTATTATAGATGTTATTATGTGATATATGGGCAGAAATAAATTTGGGAACAGTAGTTGTATAGTTGTGTATCCTAGGTTTAATAAGCTTTAAAGAAGATAAACTAATAGGAAAACCTTTTTTTTTTATAAAAGAAGTATTATGTGAATAAACATCTTGGGTCTTATAAAAACTCTGATAAACCAAATGTTTTTCATTATAATTCTGTGATTTAAATTTTTTGTGAGAAGAAAATTTAGAATAAGAAAAGCAATTCTTAATGTAAATTTTCTCAAGCTAAGAATATGATAATACTAATAATAATAATTCAATTCGTTTTAAAGTCCAAATTACAACCAATGCTCAATTACAGAATGCACATTAAAATAAAATAAAATATATAGAAAAATCTAAAAATTAAACATGGTAAAGAAAAAAAAAGTTCAAAGATAAAGTCATGGTGAGTGGTTCATTCAATAAAGTCATAAATTATAGTTTAGTTTTAGGGCTTTATGGAATTGATTGAAATCAAGAATCATAATATCCTTATTGTATATGCTGATTATACGAATTATGGAAGAAAACCCAAGAACATCTGAATGACAGGTAATTAGATTTTGAGGTCTATGCAATGTAGTATAATAAAGAGAGAGATTGGAGGTTATTTTTGAAAGTAAATTTGAAATAATTGTAACTTTGTAGATGATCTTGTATAAATATGTGATGTCTCTAATTTTTCTTCTTTGCACCTATGAAATATTAAAACTATCAGGAAAATAATTGTATATTTATAGTATTTGGCAAATACAGATGAATATTATTTTAGTGTGAGGGTTCCGTATAATAGCCAAATTTTAAAATAGGAAGATCAATGAAAGGAAAAAATTTATATTTTGTTAACTAATGAAATATTTGTACCTTATCTGTGTATGTTTTAAATGCCCTATTTACTATGTTACTAACATGAAGATGGAAAGAGGAATTACTAGAAAAGTATTTCCAAGATCATTCTGACTACTTTTGGAAATGATTTTGACATCATGAATAGAATAGAGGAATTATGAAATGTCAGATTTTTTAAAGTAGGAGACAATAGTGCATTTGTCTTTATTAAACAAAATGTTATTATTAATACTTTATGTAATAAAATTAATTATATCCTTTTGCAATAAAGAGCAATCAGAAAAAGAATTAATTCATCTGAAAATTTTACAGTCATCAGCATAACAAAAAGAGTGGGAATATTTTATATTCCTGAAATTATTAATATATATATATATTAAACAACAATGAGGCCAAAATGCTATTTTGGGATGCTCCAATTGAGCAAGAATAGAATCAAAATATATTATGATTATATTTAACAAAAGCAGTTCTGTAATCTATAAATTATTCAAACCATTTGACTAGTGATTTTGAAAGCCCTAAATTATATAATTTGCCTAAAAAGTATTACAATCAGTTTTGTCAAAGATTTTAGATTTATCAAAATAAATGACATCAAGCCTGCTCTGATTTTCTATAGCATGAACAATATGAATAGAAATGATCATGATATTGGTTTCAATTGATTTATTGGGTTAAAAACGATGTTAATTGGGGGCTAAAAATATAATAATATCTATAATAATTTTATCATAAATACATTGTTTAAAGATTTCTGTAATAGTATGTAAGACAGAGTAGACCTATTAACTAAATTTTTACATCCATTTTTATAAATAGAAAAAAAAAACTTTGCCATTTTCAGAATAATAATGATAGTGATGATCATAATGATGATAATAATAATAATTCTAAATAAAAATAACTAATATCAGACATATCAATTGCTCAGAAGGTAGTGCAACATTTGAATAGCCCATTGGCATATTGAAATTAACAGTACCACTCAATTTACCAAATTGGATTATTTGTTTTTACTTTATTTAGCTGAAAATTGAACATTTCTTGAATTCTCATAGAATGCTATTTATATGAAAAATGAAAGTGTAATGTTTAGATATGATTTTATAAACATTAAATCCTTTTACTAAAAAAATCTGAGAAATAACCCCTTAATGTTAAATAAACTTCTAGAATTTTAGCAAATTAAAATGACATATCAAAAGGCAATGATTGCCTTACACTGCAATTTTTTTCTATTAGTATCTAACCACTAGATCAGTGCTTATGCAATTAGATGCAACTAATAATAATAGAAGTAACCCTTGTTAAGTGTTGGAAGTTTATGTATCTCGATCAATTATATAAAATGGCTATTAAAAAACTTTTCAAGCTTTTGACTTTTGTTAAACTAATTAACAACATTGCTCTTTGATATATTTATCAACTTATTCATATGATCTTGGACAAATTACAACTCTGCTTATACTTTTTTAAAGACGTACATAAAATTTAAATTTTAGCAAGGTTTAATATTACTTTATATTCCCAAACATCTTATTGAAGTCAATATGGTAAAACGTTCTATTTGATTCTAATTCTGTGATATCTAATTTTGTTATATAATAAATATATATCTTTTATTTATTAATAGTATGACTTCCCTTCCCCCATCACTAATGTTAACTACATCATATATTACAATACTTGTTTTTACAATCAGCATATCAATATCTGATTAATCCAGATTAATCTGGCACAGTTACCCTGTAAGTAATCTAAACACACATTACTGACCAATAGAAGATAGTTAGCTGAAATGGCTACCTGAAAGAAAAATTCTAACGCTGTTTTTGATATAAAAAAATGTCCAAAGTTTGAATCCCAGTTTATAATCATGACATGTAAATAACCATTAAGTAAGCAATTTTTATATCTTAGCCTTTTACCGTTTTGTTTAAATAACATATATAGTCTAGCTATCTATCTAAAATTATTAATAAATTCATCTTGTTTTTGTATGTATTTGCATGCTATTTCCTTTGCCTAAAGTCAAATAAAAAGGCAGTAACTAAACGACAGAATAAATATTACTGCACACGATCTTTGTCATTAGTAGTTTTCATTGCGATTAATTTTAACACATATAATTTAGAACTATATTGTAAATTTTAAATGATTAATGAATAAATTCAGTTTTATATATATGTATTTTTTTTTATAACTTTTATTTATTATTTTCCACTTTGCTCACTTGGCGAACTTTTTTTCTTGAAGCAGAAGATGCGATGCGATGCACTAGAGTTTCTCATTTATCGGAGTCAGGAATCTGTCACCCATTAGGCCAGACAAACCTATTTGCCACCTCACTTTCCATTTCCCATCCTAATTTTTTTTCGTATTCTTCTTTATATTGCTCCATTCCATTTCCAGAACATTATCTTTGTCCATTCTATGGCTTTTATGTTTAGATCCCCCTTATCTTTTTCCAAAACCAGCAGAAAAACTAATAACCCATTTTCTGTATAATCACTTTGTTTATATTTATTCTCTCATAACTTCATTATTTGTATTTCTGTTAACAGGTGCTTAATATTTTCCATGCCTTCCATACATAACTTGCAGATTAAAACACCCTCATTCCTTCATTTATGTGTATATTACCCCTTGTTGCTAACGATCCTGTTCAAGCCTTAACCAGTAAACTACTTTCCTTGCTATTGTCGTAACTTAACTCACATCCAATATTCTGTTTACTTCTTCATATATTTAAACTCTTTTTACTCTCCAAACTAGTACTCCATCTCACCAACTTTCTATTTTTTATTAATGCATCTATTTGTGTTGTGATGTGATGCACTGTGACTTCTCATACGGAGTCAAGAATACGAGTTAATGGACAGAAGTGACCTCTATTGATAAAATGATAAACTATTTAATATCAAATAGTTTAGTAATTCTGAATTTTCATTTTTTTTAAAAGTCTAAATTGAGTTTATTAATACAAAATATGAATAATCAATATTATTATTTCTATCAATGAAAATGATATGTACTCACTGTCATTTTAAAAAGAATTGACTATGCAATCCAGTATAAAAATGACTGACATTTACCAAATTTGCTAACAATGTTAGTAAAATTGCATTTATGAGGCAAAATCAAAAAGCAAATTATAAAAAAACAATGTTTTTATATATATTTTTTTAAAAAACATGTTTTTTTTATAATTTGCTTTTTGATTTTGCCTCATAAATGCATATTTTGTGTAAACGTAATTGCTAAAAAAAAAAAAAAAAAAATGTCATGGTAATAGGTATAGAAATGATGCTAACTTTGATTTTCCCATTTTCAGGTAGGTTTTTGTTTTTTAATATTTTAATTAAAAATAGGAATACTATTCAAAATATTTATCAACTAGTATGCTAATAAAAAATATGTATCAATGACCTCATGGAGAGATGGGAGCACAATGCCCATAATAACTACAACCTGGATTCAAATCTAGGATGAGTAAAATTTGGAATTTTTTTTCAGATTCTTAATTAGATTCTGTATTTTTTTTATATATAATCACGCAGATAATGACTTACTATTGATAATAAACAATTATTTAATTATTTTTCATTATAGAGTAACACAAAATCATCTCAAATAAGCCTGGTGATATATTGTCTTATCCTTCATTGTTTTCTATGAGGTTGATAGAGAGATCATTGTTCTCTAGAAGCCTATTAAAAGTCATTTTTAGTTTCTATTTATAATTCAGGTAAAAAAGAAATTTGATGTTAACTGAAAGGGGATCTTTTGGTTCCTCTTGAAAGCCTTAGAGAAAACAAGCAGGGCAAATTGTTAATATCCACTCCATATGTTTTTGTCAATGCAGCTGTTATTACTATGTGATTATTTATATTGTATATGAACATGGATGGACTGCTCACCAACATGAATTAACTAACATGGTGAAATTATTGGCTTTTTACATCTGAGTTCAAGATCAAGAATCGCCATGGTCTTTCTTTTCCTGTGCTTAATAGCTCTTTACTGTAATCTGTTGAATTTTCTTGAAGTGCGTGTATAAAAGATCTAATAGATATTTACAATCATAAAAGACAAAAATAAATCATGATCCTTATCCTAGGAGGCTATAAATTCACCAGCCAAGAGGCAGGTGGCTAAAGTCTGATGGTGCTATAAATCTGCTAGTTATGGACCTAGGCTATCATTTGATGGCATTTTATTTAGGCACTTACAACTGCAGAGCACTTTCAGGAGAGAAAGATTACAAGAATTGGAATAAGAATTGTCTTATATTAAATGAATCATTATTGGACTTTGGGACAATTGATTTAAAAAAGGGGCATGGATTATACTACAAAGGCACAAAACATAGTGGAAGAACAACACTGTGGAGATTGATGGTGTATTAGACAGAGTGCCAAGATTAGTTATTCAACTTAATAGCAGATATTAAATGCAGATAATTTAGACTTATGGCCCAATAAACTCCCAACAAATTCTCTTTATGAAGATGAATTAGAAGATTTTTATATCGATGCACAAAAGGCTTTTGATCTAACAGAATAACATTTTAAAATAGCCATAGGAGACTTTAATGTTAGAATTGGTAAACAACTGAATGATGAAAGTGCTGTAGGTAAATTTGATTTAAGATATAGAAATGAGAGAGGTCATAAACTTGTGGAGTTTGCAACAAAAAGAAAAACTTTATACTATGAATGCTTTTTTTTTTTGAGAAAAATATTAAACAGAAATACTAAATGAAGGTACACTACAATTGGATTATATTTTGATTAACAGAAAATATATATTTTAAGATTGTAATATTCTTAATAAATCCAACACAGGAAGTAATCGTTAATATGTAAGATACATGTTAATGCAAAGAGACAAAAATTATTAAAAAAACAATGTTCACAATTGATATTCCTAATCTTAAAAAACATTCCAATGAATTAAAATTAGAACTTGCAAATTATTTTCAAATATTAAAAGATTTTGAACATGATTCAGATTTGAATGAAATCAATAAGAAGATAACTGATACACTTTTAAAAACAGCATCAAAGATAGCTAGTAGAAAAAAGCAGCAATTGACCAACAAAATTTTTACTGAGACAAGACAATTTATGAAGAAAAAAAGAAATATGAAAATATATAAAAATGATGTATTAAGTATGATGCATTATAAAAGATTGAATATCTTAAATTTTGTAAAATGGTGTGGAAAAGAGTTGATAATGATATAAGAAAGTATAATTGTGAACTAGCAAGAAAATCTGTAGAAGAGAATAAAAGTCTCAAGAGCGTAAAACAACTTTTTGTTATTAGTAGAAAACATATTTTTGTAATAAGAAAAAAAGATGAAACTATTACTCAAAAGAGAGAAATCATCATGAAATGTGTAGAAGAGTTCTATCAAAAATTATATAGCAATAAAGAGCAAGGAAAAAACATCTACAATTACTATATCTTATGAATTTTCCAGGAATTTAAATATAGAAAAGACAGTATGAAGATGGTAAAAGCTCCAGTAACAATGGGATTATAATCAATATCTTAAAAGATTTTTCCAAATTACATATCAAATGTCTAAATGATAAAGATATACGGTATGATTGGAAGAATGCAGTATTAATATTTTAAAAAAGTGATAAAGAAGATACTAAAAATTACAGATATATCAATCTTTTATCAGTTTTATACAAAATTTTTATCAAAATAATTATAACTTCTCTACAGCAAACTTTGGATTTTACCAGACAAAAAACAAGCTGAATTTAAAAATGGTTTTAGTACAGTGAATCATATCCAAGTATTGAGAGAAGTTATAGAAAAAATCAATGAATATGAGTTGTCACTAAGATTTGTAGATTATGAAAAGGCATTTGATTCTCTCTCACTTAAGTTTAGCAACATTCTGTGTAAATAAAATATTTGAAAAAGTTATATATATATATTAACAATCTTTTTTTATTTAGTTAGTTAAATAATAATGCTGAAGTTTATAAGCATTAAAACTATGTAATCAGTAAACAGATTTCAATTTTGTCAATGATATTGGATTTTTATTTTACAGATAAACTTAAATGTATAGTTGAGATACCTAGAGAAAACAAATGAAAAATCATTCCAGTAGAAGCATGAGTTTCTTATTTACCAGTCATGACCAATTATCTGATGCCATTAGAATTGGAGAACATTATAAAAGTAAATACACATAATGTTAAAATAATCAATTATCTAGATTATCAGAGATGAACAAGAAAAAAGTTGATTATTACTAGACTTTATGAGACAAAATGGATCAGCAATAGAAAAAGAAAGTAGAGAAGGAATACAAATGCTTTCAGGAGATAATAAATGAAAAGTTTGTAAGTAGAAGAATTTCAGCAAATGATAGATTGATAGTACTAAAAATAAAGGCATTTCCAAAAGATCTGCTTATTGTCTTCATATATACTGCAGTTATTAAATAGAAATTATGTATAAAAAAATGAAAAAGTCATTGGAAAATGATATAGTAGGGAAATTATAAGATCTTTAGAAATTTTGGATTGTGAATAAGAACAGTAAAATGAATTATTGATAAGCTTGTAGAAAAAATAGTATAGTTGTAATAAACATGTGGTTTAAAAATCATAAAAAGAAAAGTTTATAAGTGGAAATCTTCATGTGATAAACTAAATTTCAAATAGACACTATTTTGATTCACAATTGATTCATATATCATATAGTAAGTACATAGAAACTATCTTAAAGCTAATGGATATTCAGTTTACAATTTAGTAGCAATAAAATTAATTTTAACAACAACTACAACAAAATAAACTTAGAGAAGAAAGCAACAGGCGATTGATAAAATACAACTGTATATTAGGAAAAAAAAATACAGATTTGTTAAAAAAAAAAAAAAAAGCATAAATAATTATCTAATCATTAAATGAAATTCAGATTAAAGATAAAAATTATTAAAAAATTCAAGAACTCTACATTAGAGTCAGCAATTTATAAAAGAAGTAAGAAAATTAAAATGTTTTGATTAATACTAGTATAATGAATAAAATAATAAAGAATATAATAAAAAATGTAGTTTGCAGAAGCAAGAAATTTGTAGAAAAGGCTTAATAGTGAACTAGCAACTCTTCTATCTCAATCTTTAATTTATTTTATAAATATAGCAGTTGTAAAAGTATAAATCAAATTCAGCTTTTATAAATTTCATTAAGATCTTTTTATAGATAGGGTTTGCATATACAATTAATTTTAGTCAATTTTATTTTAGCTTTAAAGAGATAAAGAAACTTATTTCAAAAAGTTATTTCAAAGAACTCTGATGTAGAATTTTTGTAAATAAAAATCTATAAAACTTTTCTCAATTATTCCATATTTTTTATCAGTTAAAAGTTCTTGAAAAATTATTTTTTTTAAAAAAAAACCTTTTGCTGGTTTTGAAAAATGTTGGATTACTGAAAATATTATTAATTGGAGTTATTTGATTAAAAAAATTGTAAATTGAATAATGAAAATAATTACTTTGTTAATTAAAAAATTGTTAAATAAGTGACTTTGTTAGTTAAGAAAATTGATAAGTGAGTGTGTTTATTAATTCAAATATTTGGTAAATGAGTGGGCTTGTTAATTAAGAAAAATGAATGATATATGAAGATCAGCTCAAAATTAATCTGCTCATTGATCATGCTTCTTGTGATTGTTGATTTTTACCTACTCGGCATAATCTATCCTGAACCTTCACCAACAGTCAAGTTAACAACCATGATCGGCTAGGCATTGGGGAAATGAGCTTAACTTCAATATGCAGCCCATAACCATTTGATATCCAACATTGCTTTCTGAATTTGAGCCAACAATGTACTAACTATTATCCAATATTTTGACATCAGATGCACTTTTCAACCTTAAAGAAAACATTTCATGATAACTCTCAACAAGGTTAAAAACTGGTAAATGAAGAAACTTCACATGGCAACTAAGAATCTCCATTTGCACATGTACATATGTATATATATTATACCAGACAGCCTGCACTGAATATTTTTCAACAGAAGACACCACTAGGCCTCTCCAGCCCAGAATATTTATTTTTGTTTGACTGAATATTTATTAAAGGTGTCTACATCACTGTTTACCTATATAAAAATCAATTATTACTAATAGATCAGGGAGAGTAGATTCTTGATAAATAAACAATCGGTAGGGCAGACAACAGTAATTAAATGCCAAACAAATCTAACAGTTAACAACAAGGTTCATTAATGATAGTAAAATAAAATAATAAAAAAAACTTACATTAATGGATGGTTTTGGCAATTTTATTATTAAACCAACTCACATGCGCTAAAATTTTCTAAGCTCATGTGGTGCAAGACCCATGCCATAAGAAAACAAGTATTGAACAATAATAAAGCCACAAATAACTATTAAATAAAAGCAAAAAATGTAGAAGAGGCATGGAAAACTTACTATGCTTGGCCCAATTCAAAAGCAATAAAGACCACAAATTTCAAGTGATAGACAACTTGGGTTAAGACAGAGAAAAATATATAAAATGAGCAGAGGCAGAAATGTTGAACCCAATACTAAATCGGAATCCACCTATATCTAGTGGTAAGTGCAATAACAATAGAAGACCAAATACATAAATAACACGTTCATGATATTTATAAAGGGAACATTTATATGCACACACATACAAAAGCTGAATAATCTAAATTTTCTTACAGAAACATATGATAAAATAGCAATAATAAGACTTTTAATGATTTAATAATATATAAAATTATTATTCACACATCTAATATAAATGATTCTAATTAATTAAAACAGGTATAAAAAAAATCCAGAGATTTTGTTTTTATAATTTATGATAATTCTTTTTTTTTTTCTTTTATTAAGAAAATGTAGGTTTTTAAGCAATCATGAAATTGGATGGGGAAAGAATCTGTTAACTTTAAGAGAGAAATCAAGTACTGTAATTCTAAAAACTACTGTGAGTTTGGTAACTTAATCATTAGCTGTCAAACTTTAAAGAAATAACAGGGTCTAGTCAAATATACTCAAAAGATCACATATAGGGTATATGAGCACAGACTTTCACACCACCCACCATTGTACACTCTATCTCATAACACTGACACACTTAAACACATATATGTTGAAAAGATAAATAATCACCAATATTCATAATTCATGCTAAACCAGCAATCATCAGTTAGTCCAGATTACCATCTCTACACATATATGCTATAAGTACTCAGATATATGTATTAAGATAGCCAATCTTCATACTTTAATGGACAGGCTTCAATCTACTCCACACTCCAACTCTTCAACTGTCCATCTAATTGAAAATCTGATGATAGAACGCTCAAAGGCCACCCTGAGGCTGAGATTCTTGGTCACACCCATGATGACTTTAGGTCAATTTGACCCCTCATGTATAGAACATAATCCATTTAGTACATATACAAGGGATGGGCAGACATCTCTACTATGTAATAACTGAAACACAGGCTTATTATATACCTGTGTCTATATATGTAATATATAGGGTATATGAGCACAGACTTTCACACCACCCACCACTCTCCACTCTATCTCATAATACTGATACACTTGAACACGTATATGTTGAAAAGATAAATAATCACCAATATACATATTTCATGCTAAACCAGCAATCATCAGTTGGTTCAGATTACATCATAATAAAAAAATATATAACACATCCATAAAAAAATAAAATTAGTAACCGATACAAAATTGTATATCAATAAAATTAAATTATATATAAAATTATTAATAAAAAACATACATATCAAACTCATGGGCTTACTAATATATATATATAAACTATAAACAGTTCATATAAAGATTTTATCATTAGTCCTAAGTGACATCTCAATGAGTATTCACATTGATATATTTTCACAGGATCTTCTTGTTTCTCTTCTTGTTTCTTGTATGGTGAGAAGTGCTATATTATGATGAGGTTATCATAATATATCCTAAACCTTGCATAGGTTCTGGAGAAATGAACTTCACATCTTCAATATGTCACCCTTAGCCATTAGATATCCATCTGTGCTGCTAATTTTGAGTTAGCAATTTATTGTCTTCAAGTATGCAATAACAGACATGCTTCTCAATCTTAAAGGAAAAATTTTATGACAACTCTCTACAAGTTTAAAAACTGGTAAATGAACAGACTTCACACAGAACCTACTAAGGAGCTTCATTTGCACACATATGTATTGTACTGGTATAAATGGGAGCAATAGGAATAATACTGTTTTTTATCCAAATTCAGATACCAACCTATGACATAAAGAAAATGAAATACAAAAAAAACTCTTTAATAAGATTTATAATTTTAGGCAACAAAATTAACGTTGTAGAATGCCCAAGAGATAGAGATTCTTTAAAATCAAATCAAAATTTATAAAGTTTAAAAAAAAAAGTTCCAAATCCCTAATTTATACTAATACAATTTAAATGAAATAGAATAATAAAGAATTCTAGCTCTTGTAGAAATCCTAAAATAATAAGATAATCAGTCAAGTAAAATGAATGTGTAATGAATATAAGCATAAGTTCAAATTAGATATGCCATATCAATCAGTGACTTAGTCTAATTGAATACATGAATAAAGGTTTAGCAGGTTTTTCATAAATAAAATAACCTATAGTTCATACTAATATATTATTAAAGATTTAATAACAGATTTATAATTTACATTTATTGTAAATAACCCTTAATTTGCTGTGCATTCAATTAATGTATTTTTAAAGAAAAGTAAAATACTAAAATCACTACTGATAAACTGTTATTATAAAGTTTATTAAAAACTTTGACACCAGTAAATACTTATGAGTATCTCAACTAATGGTTAAGCATCAGTATAATAATAATAATAATGTTTATTCTGCTAACTATTTGAAGTTTTTTAACCAACTTTCATTTAAATATAAATTCTGATTATTGTACTCAAATTATTAAAATAAATGAAATCCAAAACTCCAGTTTAATAAAATAATAATGATACTTTATTTACAATAAATAAATAAAAAATTAAGAGCATATTATTGAAATAAAATTTAATGTGCTGTATTGTGTTGTATATTTAAACCAATAAGTGATGTGTTGAACAAAATATTTATTCAAAATCAAAGGGAAATATTATTTATAATTTTGTTAAACAAATATAAAATTATAAAATAGATCAAACTTGTTATAGTCTATCCACCATTAATATATTGGGTAAATCTAAACAAATTATTAGATAAAAATCTGTTTAATTAATCATTATTATATTAAATTTTAGAAAACTATTGCAATTTTCCTTAGATAATTGTAAATATCCAAACATTTTGTTCTCATACAGATATAAATTAAATTAACTTTTTAAATATAAAAATAAGTTTTAAATGAAATTAAATGAACTGTACTATGATAAATGTTTGTCATCCATAGGTCTCATTGAACTTTAGACCTTTCATGAAATTTAAATATCTTTTAAAATATCCAATGGTTATAAAATCAGTCACACAATAAAAAAAATAGTAATGTTTGAAGTTTATTCCATTGAACTGTAAAATATTAATTTTCAGCAGAGCATTAAGGCACATTAATTCTTTTAAGTGATAATTACTGTACTATATATTATCCTGTGTATTCTTGAAGTTTAAACTTTATTAGCATATACATATATAACCATTAGTAAACAGTCAACCAATAGACAATCCCAATATACATATATTATATTTTAGTAAAAATATTGCATGAGTAACTGTAATTTAACTAAGTTATAAAGTTAGGAGTTGTGACTCAGAAAAAAGAAACTTAAATATAGAAAGATATTATAAGTTAAAAGCAATGAAAAAAAGATTGTTGAAAGATAAAATAAAATGTGAATAATAATCCAGAAAAGATCTGATGGATTTAAGTATAGAAAAGATAGCATTGTTTAATTAGAGCAGAAAGCTATTTAAAACTAATTAAACAAAAGAGTAAAAAGGAAAAAGTTAGTATAATCAATATTTGAAAGACTAATTGCAAGGGAAAGGAATGTACATGGATGCAATTAAAAGCTTGACAATAATTTGGTAAAAGATGCACTGATGGAGGAATAGTCTAATGTAAATAGCTATTACCTTTTATAATAATTAATATAGGATATGAAACAGTGAAATGTATAAATAATGTGTGCTGAAATTTCTTATCCTTCATGTATGGTGCTGCCTGCTGTTGCATTGTGGGGTGTTAGAAGAAAGGACCCAGAGAAAAAGCTGTTGGAAAAGTTGTAGTGACTTTTCTGCCATAAGGGATATCATTTGAAAAACTGAGCCTCTGTAGGTGCAAATATCCAGATAGAGAACTTAAACAGACCACACATGAGAACTGTATAGAATTGAACTGTGACTATAAACAATTTTTAGTATTTACTCAGGTCTAAGAAAAGTTAAGATAGTGATTAGTTTTTAACTGTGGAG
The DNA here is from genome assembly GCA_028023455.1 of Epiperipatus broadwayi. Lineage (NCBI taxonomy): Eukaryota > Metazoa > Onychophora > Udeonychophora > Euonychophora > Peripatidae > Epiperipatus > Epiperipatus broadwayi. The sequence goes on from JAQFVV010006212.1 coordinate 6,504,701, forward strand.
AGTATTAGCATTTATCGGGGAATAGTCCTTAGACTCAAAGACTGATTTGATTATGTTACTAAATGCAGAACTTTAGAAAGGGATATGAGCATGGATAATTGTCCATGCTCATATCCCTTTCTAAAGTTCTGCCAAAGTATAAGCTGACACAGTTTACAAGCACCCACAAACCAGGAATAGTGAGCAAAGTGAGTGTGGTCATCAAATTGCATATAATGTGTTACATATGCTAATGTTAATAAATATATTGTCATCTTTATTTTGATGATTTCTTTTAAAACTTATAGTCTATGATTTTTGTTATTTTGTTGGCATTCAGCTTCATTATTGAATGCACAACAAATAACAATCAAGAATTTCAAACTGTTTTAAAGGTAATCTCCTTTTAGCAATAGAGGTAGAATACCACCTTTATTAATAGGCCCATATATTTATATAGACACTAAAGATTGCAACTTGATCACAGAGATTGAAATTATTGATTGAAAAAAGTTTAAATAAACCTCCTTAAACAGGTAAATATAACCTGTTCAGAATGCAGACTAATAAATGTCTTGAGTATTATTACACTTATTATTTAAGTAATACTTTGAATGCAAGTTGAAAATTATAATTGCAATTTGTAATGTTATAATTGATTATTTATTAGCCTGCATTCAGAACAGATTATATTTACCTGTTTAAGGAGGTTTATTTAAATGTTTTTCTATCAATAATTTTAATATCCATGGTCAAGTTGCAATCTTTAGTGTCTATATAAATATATGGAACCATTAATAGAGGTGGTATTCCACCCCTATTGCTAAAAGAAGGATGCTTTGACAACAGTTTGAAATTTCTGATTGTTATCTATTTTGGGATTGTCTAAGTGTTGATTGGTTTCTAATGGTTACTTATAAACCCATTTAGCCTTGAACATTATTCTACTTATTATTTAAATAATACTTTGGATGAAATTTGAAAATTATAATTGCAATTTGTAATTTACCTGTTTAAGATAGTTTATTTAAACTTTTTTTTTATCAATAATTTCAATCTCTGTGGCCAAGTTGCATTCTTCAGACTCTATATAAACATATGGTATCATTAATAGAGATAGGATTCCACCTCTATTGCTAAAATGAGAGTGCTTTGACAACAGTTTGAAATTCTTGATTTATATATATATTGTAACCATTCCAAAATTTAACAACCTAATTCACATATCACATTACACAATATTAAACAAGGTAAAACTCTCATACAGTAGTAGTGCCACCCTGTGCCAACCAGAGTAATCAATGGATGCCAGAAGGCTTGTGCATAAAATCCCTATCTAGTACCTACTCATTCAATATTCCCAGACTAGTTGTGGCCTTCGTCAGTGAGGAGCCTTGTTTAATAACAATTATATGCTAGTATAAGAGATAGTGATCATGTGATTACACAATATGCTAAATTGATGAGAATCTAATAATAAGACATAAGATAGAATAACAGGAATGGTCACAAACATATCAAATATACTTTACAATGGCATTGCTATTATAGAAACTCTCCAGCTATCATCATATTACAATTCTTAGGAAAATCCTCTATAATATACAATGACTAACATAATAACTTCATGGTAAATAATTATCAAAATTATTTATTGTAATTATTATAAACTATAATAATGATAAATTTGAAATAACAAAACTTAAATCAATTGAATTAATTATTGATTTATCTTATTAATATGTTGAGGATGATAATTATTCTTTTTAATAAAAGTAATAATAATAATGAACAACAATTAGATAATTGAATAGCAAGTAGGATTTTATTGAAATCCAATTAACCAAATAATTATCACACTCTTCTTTACAAATACTAATTACATAAATCTTTAATAACAATTATAACTTTAGCACTAGACAAATAATGGTAAATAAATTAATAAACTACATGGTACTAATAATTTATGAAATACTTTTTTCACTTCACAATATACTTTCACAAATGACCACTATTAAACAGAATAATAATGGATTAATAGTCAAAATTTATACTAATAACAAGGCCTAATATTATACAAATTAATTTTTAAACCTATTAATTCTTTCTAGCATTGACCCATTATATTCATCTTTCCAAACAAACATTAAAAAGTATCTTAGTAATTTTATATAACTTAAATATTGTACTAGTTAGAATATAATCATTTTAATCAACTTTATAACTCTTTTATGACTTTATTATTTTTATGCAATTTAACTGAATTTTAAAATTCATATGTGAATTTAATTATATTGTGAATTTCCATAATGCTGTACATGGATAATAATTTTAGATGTTAAACATTCATATAATCATTTAAGTACTTATATTTTATATGAAGTAAAAATAACTTAACATCATTTATATTCAATTATCAATTCAAATTGACCAGTAATTGAATTATTTGTATTTAAACACTTTATTATAATTTTACATCTAAAAATATTCAATCAATAAATTTTATATGGGAATTTTATTATGACATGTGCTTACAGATATGACTTTATGAGATTTATGATTCCATAAAGAAAAAACACACTAATCATTTAGTTTTAATCAACATAAATATTTATTTATAACATTAAAATATTTTTTTGAAACAATAATTTTGGTTATACATTAGAACAATTCATATTACTATAATAGCATATTTGCATTTGTACATTGAAAATAAAAATAAATAAATAAATATCTTTTTTTTATCATGATCATATTAGACTGACTAGAATTACTTAATATGACTAATATTTTAATTCTTATTGTAAGTTAAATTATATATTTTAACAAAAAAAATACTGAGCAATTTTATTCTTAGACAGTAGCATTTCAGTGGTCAGTTATTTTACTCTTTTTTACATAAATTAACATAATTTCAATATAGTTTAGTTCTAAAATTCCTATATCAATATATGGCTATTATTTGCTGATTGATCTCATATTTTTTTATATTATTTATAATACCAATACTATACCTTAAATAATCAAATGGATTAAGAATATTTTTTAATTATGTATTCCTCTCTCACCCTTCTCACAGGTACTTCTCTTACAATCCCCATTAGCAATGATCTCATATCATCATTAAGATAAGAACTTTTCCTTCTATTTTGGAAATCTATTGTATTTGTTTTGCATATGGTCATGTCTTTTGCCTTTTTACACTATCAATATTAATTGTGGGAAGTAAAACTATAAACTCCCATATTAAACACTTCCATATTATGCTTCATCATGCCTTACTATTAAAATAATATTCAGAATAAGAAATTAATTTGCTATACAATTTTATTCAAGTACGAGTGTGTGTGCGGCACAACTGTTTCCAAAAGCTATTAATACAAAATAGCTAACTAAAAATAATAAACTAGCTGAGCACTTTCAAAGGATCTTGCCTTGTGTAAAGAGAGATATGACCTTAAAAGAAAAATCAAAGAGGCTTTATTCATCTCACGAGACAACGATGCCATAAATAGGAAGGACATGTGCTATGCTTTATCAAAAAAATGGAATTAGCATATTTGCATGTCATTAAATGTATTAGCAAGCTATGATTATGAAGGCAAGATCCTTTGAAAGCGCTCAGCTAGTTTATTATTTTTAGTTAGCTATTTTGTATTAATAGCTTTTGGGAACAGTTGCGCCGCACACGCACTTGTACTTGAATACATATATTTCCCAAAAGTAAAAAATTATTTGACTTAATCGTATTATACAATTTTATATAAAAGGAATGGAGGCTAATAACTTTTATTGGGTGGCCATTATTCTTTAAATGATCCTACCACTAATATCCAAGCTTTCTTCTGAAGTTCTTATGGATTAATATGGTTATTTTATTATAAAACTCCTTACATTTTCTCCTATAATACCATGGATTTGTCATATTTCCAATATTAGCATATAAATTTTATTTTCTTTACTTTTAAAATCTATAACTACAACTGATCATTTGATAAAACAATTAATAGCTCTACACATGACAAAGGTTATAATATCCACTTTACATTTAAAAGATTTGAGATCAAATTATAATATTATCCATTATTACATTCATACTGTATCATTACTTCTTTTAGAATTTTATACATATATATATAAAGATTTGTTTTAATAATATATATATATTTGATTCATAACAATTATGAGTTTTATCTCCTAGAAATATTCCAATTTCATAAATTAATGATAAGACATAAATCACTTTTTATAACTAATTATTAATCTTAAAATTAATAATAAAATGCATAAATTAATATCATTTAGTTACCTATTACTGCCTTTCAGTTTTTCAAGTTCATCCATAATTTTTTTTTTAAAAAAAACATAATATAATTTTATGTCCATTTAAGATCCAATGTTATCTTAAAACAAATTTTTTAAAAAACAACATTAATAAATGTATAATTTAATTAACTAATTTTCTTTTAGATATAAAATATAATTAATAGTAAAATATTTAAGTCTAAAAAAAAATTTCAATTGAATTTTTTTTTTTAAATTTCCAACTACACTTCTCTATTGTTTCCATAGTAATGGTCAGCAGTGCTGGTAGAAGTTTCCTCTCCTGTTTGCACACATTGTTTAAAATACAAATTTTAAAAAGATGAAAAAAATATACATAACAAATAAAGATTTTTTTCTTTCTTTTTCAAAAGTTCTTTAGCTCAAATAAAGTTTATCACTGGATCCTTGACTTCCCCATTTGTGCACTTTAGGGTATTTATCTGAAATGGAGGAAGTTTGACATGGTAAATGAAAATGTAACAATTTACTTTAGATAAATACTTCACATATAATAAAGATGTATATGAGAGATTGTGACCTGGGACAACTGATGAGTGCTGGTTCAGCATGAAATGCATCTTGGGTATCATTTGTCTTTTATTATATCTTTATTTATATGTATTTAAAAAGAATGGGGAAGTATGGAGATATTTATTATATCTAAAAAAAATTAAGTATTTTTTTAAAAATATTCATTCAATTATAAATATTAATTTATAATATCCATGATCTATTATATATGACAAACCTATATCACATACTAGTTCTTTTTAAATAACTAATAATTGTAAACTTCTTATTGACTCAAAGTCTATTTTATGTTTATAAGTGACAATAACTTATCTTTATTAGTTCTAGTTTATTAGGATAGCATATTTCATATTTTCTTCAATATTTTTCCTCTTCATTTAAAGTAATCTTGAAACTCATTATAAACAAAATATATATAATTAAGTATATGCCAATGTTACACAATAATTTTCATATTGTCATTATGTCCAGACATCACTAATTATAGTAAAGTGATTCTTTGCTTTTAAAAGTGCATGTATTTTTTACTATTTAATTTTACCTTCAGTTCAGCACACAATTTATTATGTTCTATTATAATTCTTTTTTTTAAAAAAAACTTTATAATGACTATGACATATTTAATATGAAAGTTCAATAAAATATGTGAATAAATTTATAACAAATGCCTCTTTTAACTAAATATAAGTTTGTCTTAATAGTTAAATTTACTAATATTAGAGAGAAAATAAAATATTTTCTTACATGTCCAATTTGTAAATGCTATAAAATTGCTGATATTTAGTTTTCATCCTTTTCCCAAAATAATGCTAGTATTTCCTTTTAATTTTAAGAACAAACATAGTTTGATAATAATTCAATATTTAAGACTAGGTATTAGCTCTTGGTGAAAAAAATTGTAATTTTTACTCCATTATTATTTTAAATCCCTTAAAAAAGTTTTTGTGTATCAGTATTTAGTTTTTGAAAAGTTACTTTTATTTATTTAAAACAAAACACTATAAAAGTTTTTCACTTTTAAAAGACTAACTGCTGTCAATTTTTTTAACTCCTATTGTTGATCAATTTCCCTCTCTATAGGGTATGCTCATCATTTATTATACTGCAGACACTATGACATCAGATTATTACTTAGATCAATTTTATTAATCATTAGCTATTAATTTACTAGAGATTTTCTGCATAAATTAACTTCTGTCTACAAATATTATTAAAATACTAAATATCTATTATATTTAACAATAAATATAATTGTTTTTAAATTTAAATATAATTTATAACTTATTATTCTTTGTAAGAATTAAATATTTAAATTCAAACACATGTATTTAATAATTTTCTTAAAAGATAATATTATTTCTACTAAAAGTATTATATAAATGAGTTATTTATTTTATATAGAGTGCTTTGTTTTTATAAATTGTAATAGTAATAATCAGTCATTAAGCTAATACACATGTGCTTTGTGAATTTTTAACTATAAATGAATACTCTCACTTCCAAACACAAGATAAAGTCTTTGTGAAAAGATAGAATGAATCCATCTACCCTTTCAACCCAAACATTTATGTATGGGTAAATCTTAAGCATTTGGGAATGAGAGCTGATTATTACTATTTCCATTTATAAAAACATAGTGCTATATAAAATATATATCTCATTTACATATGTTTAATTTCAACTAAGAAGGATATATTGTAAATTCTAAAAAATTTCACAAGCATTATTTATTCAGGCATAGTAAAAGTAATTTAAAGTGATCACTTAACATCTTCATGCTCTCATTCCCAAATGCTTAAGATTTGCCCATACATAAATGTTTGGGTTGAAAGGATAGATGGATTCAGTCTATCTTTTCACAAAGACTTTAACTTGTGTTTGGAAGTGAAAGTATTTATTTATAGTTAAAATCCACAAAGTGCATGTGCATTAGCTTAACAGTTAATTATTACTAAAAGTACTATATTAAAAAAAATTAATATTTCTTATTAAAACAATTAACATATTATTTCCCCCCAAAAACAAAATCTATTTATTTTTAATAGATAAGATTCTACCAACATATTAACACAAACACCTTTAAAGAACCACTGTAGTAAAAATTAAATAAATATTTATATGATAACTATTGATAAGTTTATTAAATATTATAAAATGAATAACTATGATTTAAATAGATGAATAACTATTAATAAAAATTTACAATTGAAATAATAGGACTTTTAATCTATATATGGCCTTTACAAAAAATATGTCTGTTGACTAACTCAACAAAATCATACTCTAATATTATACAATTTAAGCTTATAATATATTATATCAATCAACAATCAATATAGCTACACTTATGTAGATAATAAATTTAAAATTTTGACTATTGTATATAATTTGAATTATTTAAAATGGTGAGTAAAGCAAAAGGCAACAATATATATATAGATAAAGTAGCACTATAAATAGTATTACTTTCCATGGATGGCTTATCCAATATTTCTACCATTATAATTTTCCTCTTGAATATAATTATTACTTTATCCATAATCTGTAGGCACTGTACAGTGTAAACACAATATAGTTTTAAAGTAAAGACTATCACTATTTTATAATTTAAGACAACCCCACAAGATGTCATTAAAGACATAATAGTGCAATATAAAAAATTAAAAATTTAAACATTTTCTTAATAAAATAATCATTTAATTTTAGTAAATTGCTACTATCCAGATCCTTGTCAAATCATTAATCTCTCCTTTATAGATTATATTTTCACAATGGCAAACATGAGTATAAATATTTTAAGCAAACATTGTAACTTCTTTTGACAAAAACTTTTCAAATGCTATGATGATGAAATTTGCCTTTTTCTTTTCTGTTGTTTTTTCAAAAGTTTCAAAATTTACGTTTTTGTTGTTGTTCTAAAAGCAGACATTAAAACTTTCTTGTGTAGCCATCCATATTGTATTGTTTTATAGCAAACATCTGTACATTGTGATTTTGTAAAAAAAATATTTATCAAGAAAACATAACTTTCATAATAAATAAGCATATATATATAAGCAGAACAAAAAATAATAAGGAATTTTCAAGTGAATGCATGGACTTTTTATATCCTTTTTTGGATTGATGCAATATCTAGAATAGTTGCCATTGATAAACTTGAGTTCATTTGTTTTCTAAAATTCATTAAATGGCCATGACATCATTAAATACAAGCCAGCGTTTTAGATATATTATTTTAGAAATTTAATTGTTTAAAACAAAAATAATAATACATCCTCCATCTGTCTTCAAAGTAATTATTACAAACAATACATTTTAGAATATCAAATATCACTCTTACAAAAATCTGTAATTTTAAAATCAATATACGCATATATATTCACACACATGAAAATGTAATCTGTTATTTATACTCATTTAAATAAAAAACAAGCAATGTTATGTTGACAAAAATGTTTTTAAATTAAAATATTTTAATTTTTTTTTGATCAGTGATTTTTTTAAAAAAAACAAATGCTAATCTTTATTGTGTGTTGTTTTATTTTTAAAATAGAATGAAAATGAACTTCAAGCTTATTTCTAAAAGATAAAATAAAAATTCAACAAGTCAAAATTGTTATTTTGTCTATTAGCACATTTTATAATGACTTAAGTGACCTTTAGAACAGAATTTCCAAAACAGATCACATATTATCTTCAAAATAATAGTAAAGATCAAACTCAAAATATTTCTTTGTAAAATAAAGTCAGAAAAGGCATCAAGTGGCAATTTTAATAATAACCTAATAAAGAATAAATGAATGGCTTAATTTTTTTTTGTATAAACATATTCATGGATAACCAGATGGTACAGTATGTATATATAGAATTAAACATTTTCAGACATTAATTAACCAACTAAGAGAAAAAAATATTTATATACTATAATAATTTTTATTTTAGTTTTGCTCATCTTTTCTTAGTAAAAAGTAGTTATATAAAAATAAAACTGATATTTTAACCATCTGACTGGAACAATCCTTGATATTATTTTTATTCCCATTTGTCAACAAAATTATATGGATGTTAGATCAGTTATAAATCACTTTCTATCACAGATGAACAATTTAATCCACATTGTCTCTTAACAATTGTTGAGTTTACAAGTTAACAAAATAGAGAACACTTGCTCTATTTCATGCAAATAGTTTGTGATATTTTTCAAATCATCAGTCCCGTAAGAGTTTCATGTTTTTGTCATACTTCAGCTAGATCATATACATTTTTCATGCTAGATCATTTTTCATTTAAAAACTGGACATTATTTCTTCTTTTATGAGGCAACCATATGGCCAAGAGAGGGATTCCTGAAACTTCTAGCAATTCATTCTAATAAAATGTAAACTGAAAACATATAACACCATCATAATATTTAAATAGTAACACATCCTTTATAATATTCCAACCTTTTTTTTTTTTTTTTTACATAGATAAGCTGTTAAGATGATCTTCACAATAAAATTTTTCTAGTCCACTCTCTTTGCCAACACAAAACATCCTGTTCTAAATTTATCACTACAGCCTTTTTTATATATAATCAAATGTTTTGGAACAACAATTTAACCGTCTTTATCCAAGCTTTATTTCAATCTCTCAATGTTGTGTTATTAAAAAACAGCTTATTCCCTTCCCCCTCTTACAAACATTCTCAGGGGCCTGTTTTTTGAAAACAGGTGAAAGAAAGTATATAATAATGATTAATACTTAAAAACAAAAAAGAAAAACAAAGAACATAAGAAAAAAATTACTCTTTTTAGTAATACTGATTCATTTCAAAACACCACATTTATAAAATTTAAATTTAAATAAGAAAATTCTATCATAGAATTAATAACTTTAATAACTTCAATTTATTTCAAATCGGTTTCACTTTTTTTTTCCTTTCAAAACTTGATTTTATAATTAGTTAACAAAAACTTTGATGAAATGCTAAGAACTCATATGCAAAACTTAATTCTTTATCTTTTAAGGATTTAGAATCAAAAAATGCCATTATTTATTATTGTTATATTTGACAATTACATTTGATGCTTGTAGCTGGCTATGAATTGCTACAATATATATATATTAAGAAAAACAATTAATTAACAGTCATTTCATTTGTGTATATATAAGTATGCGTGTGACAAACTACAATAACTAACCTATTAGATTTACAATATTTATCATTTAATAAACAGTAGTCTTAGTTGCATTTGCAAACTTCAGATATTTGTGTGAAAGTTCTTTTCATTACAGATCCTCTTAAGATCCAAGATTATTCTGAGATAAAATATTTTTTGGCAGGCTCTGAATTACAGTCTTCTGCATCAATAATAATATTACATCAAAAGTGAAAGTAAGTCTAAGGCTTATAAAGACTTGTGATTTAACTGTATGTTTGAAATGTGAATAGACTTAACAATTTATAAATATTCTTAATATATTTTTTATTAGTTTTATTAAGTAATTTGAATATAAAATTTTATAACAATGTAAGCTATATTTTCTCATTATTGATTTATCAACACTAATTTTTATGGAATAAACAGAAGTAATATAGAAAGAATTTTGGTCTAAAATTTTTCTATAATAAATTGATTCAAGAATTTAATTTGGACTTGGATAACAAAAGCAAATGCACCTCTATTCAGATGAAGCTGGACTATGGATATTCAGACTTATGTAAATAATTCCTGGTCTATATAAAGTGTAAAAAACTGGAAAAATATAATGTATAACAACATAATCATCAATTCCTTTATTGTTTTATGTTGTGTGAATATATCCTGTGTTATATTGTAGTGCCTATTACTATTTTCTAAATAAAACATTCTTATATTCTGCAGCACAATTTGTAGAACATATATACTCCTAATGAAAAAATCTAATATAAAAATCAACTTATGCAAAGTCATGAAATTAATATCAAGTAAGTAATGGTTTGCCTAAACCCAAAATTTAAGCAGAAGTTGCTTAAAAATGCTAATTAAAATTTGCTGTAATATTCAACAGTAGCAGGCTGTTTAAAAAATAATACAGATCTTCTCTCAGTCCAGTATATTGTACATATTCAATTTTTAATATACATAGAGATATGTGGGGAACCAAAATATTTTTTTATATATAAAATAATCAGATTTATGGATATGTAATGCCCCCTCCCCCTTTTTTTGTTTTTTAGTCTATATAAGATTGTAAACTATCATACATAGGATATATAAAACAATCAGATTTATCATGTATGTGAAATAACCTCCCCCCCCCTTTGCTTTTAAGTTCCATATAAGATTGTAAAGTATATAATTCAGAGGAAAAATTCAGATCACTTCTTACCCATTTAAAAATGTATTTTGAATAACACATATAAAAGATAAAACAATTTTTAAAAGACTTCTCTAATCATCTTTTAATGATAAACTGTGAAAAAGACAATAATTACTATGATAATCAGTCTTATACAGTTTTGACTAATTCATTATAAATTAAGAATTCATTTAACACTTCACTACTCTACAAAATTAAAAGGGAATATATCAAAATTTTGTGATGAACAATTCACAAAAATGTTAATAATTAAAAATAGTTCTGATCTTTACAAAATATATCAATAGTTAATGTTTTATTAAATTTGCTTGACAAAAAATACTCCAGGACTGAGTATGGGAGTCTTGTCAGTGTACTTCATTATGCTTCTAAACAATTAACTTTTGTAAAAAAATAAAATAAACGGATCACATGAAATCAACTGCCTAAAGATATATCTTAGCAAATTGATAAAATTAGCAATATATTATAATGTTGTCATTGGTCTTTATGGCTAGTGCTCTCATAAGGATGGAATCAACTTTACCCTGCAGCTTAAAAATAACTATATTCTCAACAATATTTCCTGAACAATATTTAATATTTATCTGAACTGATGGATATGGAATAGTCTCTGAACAAAATCCCAAGTTTCTTCAAAAAACTCCACTATCTAAATAAAATCCATCAGTTCTACTGTAGTTTTGAAATTTGAGATATGAGCATGGAAGCCTAATACAATAACAATGTAATATTCTACATTTTGAAAACTTCTATTCTTGCATTGCTTTATGGTTATTTTAAGAACTTTAAAAATTCACTTTTATGCATTTGAATGCAATGATTTATATAAATATATATTATTTTATTTCACTAACAGTTTCAACTAATCCCAGTGAATAAATGATTTTTAAAAGTTCTGAGGACAGTTGTCAATCAGTCAAAATCGTTAGTAAAATAAAATATTGTTTTTAAAAAAAACCCATTGTAGATCAAATGTTAAAAATTGATATGCAAGCATATTTTTATTGAATAAAAGTGTTCAGGTGTAACATATTTTTATAATTATCATAAATGTGATAATTATCAATATACATGGATCAAAGGAAAAGTTACATATGAAAAGGGTAAGAAAATAAAAATGGTAGATAAATTTACTGAAAAATTCACTTGTGTGCATTCTATCTACTTTCAAGCTGAATCTTAACATATATGTGTATAGACAGCTTCCTCCATTACTGAACAAAAAAAAATTATCTTGGAGAAAAAAATGTGAGAAAAAAATATGTTGTGCTTGCAATTTTTAATGAATGATAATGTTTATGATAAATTCCATTGTTTTATTTTTAAAAATAATAATCAAATAAAGGAGAAAAAAATATTTAGATAAAAGTTGAGCAAATTAAATATTTAGATACTTCTAAATAAACTCAAAAATTAAAAAAAAAAACAGATTTAATCTTTTACCTACAGCTTTAAAAATAACAAATTCTCTAAAGACGTTGTTTATAATTTGATGATTAATCCAAAGTGAAGCAATCTTAAATCATACAAATTTTACATTTTAAATCATAATTAATAGGCAGAAAGAAAAAAATATGGTTATTAAAAATATAATCTCACATTCCTAAAGCATTACTCATGTTTTAATTATGGTGAATAAATAATTTATATACATTAATCAAACTAATTATTGATAATAAATGAAATGACATTTTTAATTAATTGTATTATTACATTAATATTATCATTAATTAAGATTTATTTTTAAAATACTATAATTCTTTTTTTAATGTGCAGTCTAATATTAACAAAAAAGCATTATTAAAACGTATGTTCATTTTAATAATTTAGAAAATAATCTATTTTGGTCAACTTTATTTAAAAAAAACAAAACAGATTTTACATGAGATTTTTGATAGTAAAATATTTTTTTTTCTTTAAAAAAAAAGTAAATTTAAATGATTTTTGCTATTTACTAATATAAATTATTTATTATTAAAGCACTCTATAGAGATAATAGCAAATTTAATAACTGAAGGTTTGTAGTTTAATTTCTATTCAGAAAGAAAAGACTTTAATTTGTTTTTGTTTTGTTTTTTTAATTGATGTCTTCCACCTATCATTTGGCACAAATGCCACGTTTTCCTAAGCAATTGACCATAAAATAAATAAATAGAAATAAATAGGGGTTTGTTTCTCTTTAATTATGAAATACAAAATTGAATTACATACATAAACTAAAGAAAATAAATAATCTTTAATAAAATAACCCATTGCAAGACCTCTCTCTAAAAAACTGAAAGATTAAGATAATATGCATTGGGATTATTACCTTTTTTGTTTTATTTCTATGCTTACAGAAACAGAATCAGAATTAAAACCAATTCTTTTTTTATGTTGCACTTCAAGTATACAATAGTCAAATATGTTTAAAAATACATATATACAAGCAACAAAGATTACAAATTATAAAATTATTATATAAAAGCCTTTTTCAGCAAATTATGTTTTTTTGCCCTTTTCAATATGTCTCCACGATTTAAAGCACATACAGCAACATCTATATCAATACATGAGAGAAGATAGATAAACAAATGGATATTTGACATGATCTATTATGTGATTTTTCCCCCCTCAATTCTACTACAAAATTACTCTGTTATATATAATGAATGGATATATATCCACATATATTAATTAATTAACTATCCATTCTTTATCCATTAACCACTTATTATTTAACTTAATGGATGTTTTGTATATATTCATACAGTTGTTTTTATTATACATGATGTAGTTTGTTTCATATATTTTACGTCTATTAACATTTTTAATATAATCAAGAACACTTATATTATCAATACAATTTATTTTATGTCCATACTGCAAATAATGAACATATAACGCAGATCTATCATCTTTCCTAGCAATAGCATCATTGTGTTCTTTAGCTCTTTCTCCCAATTGCTTTGACGTCTGGCCATAGTAAATCATATTACAAAAATTACATCTAATTTTATAAACCATTCCTCTCTTATATTTTATATCATCTTTCATTCTACAATTAGTTATCAATTTATCCAAATTTTTGCTATTAGCCCATCCCATGTTAATGTTTTTATCTATATAATTTTTACTTTTTTTATTTAATATATTATATACACTAGGCAAATATGAAATTTTTATCCACTTCTTTTGTTTATTAGTCCTACATCTATTATTATCCGTGCTATTTACTCCATGTTGTGAAAATATATTGTCAATACTATGCGCTGCATATCCATATCCCATATATGTTTGTTTAAATTTATCCTTCTGTAACATAGCAATATTTCTATCTGTATTAAATCTATCGTTCTTATATTTAAAATTCTTAATTACACTCATCTTTTGTATCCATGGTTGTTTTGAATCAATTGATATAATTTTCCTTAATTTATAATCTTTAATAAAATGCTTAATTATAATATCATTATTTTGATTTAAAATAATTTCAATATCTAAATACCTTATTTCATTATCAATTTCTTTCATAGTAAACCTAATATTATCAACATTATTATTAAATTGTTTATATAATTTATATATTGCCCTCTTATTACCAATTATCAAACTATCATCTACGTATCTAAAATAATGTAGTACTTTTTTAATTATACTGCCTTTTATAATATTGATTTCCATGTCATTAATGAACATAGATGCCATAAGCCCACTAATTGCGCATCCCATTACCCATCCCTTATTTATACTCCAATATTCATTATTATATTTAAAATATAAACTATTATTTATTAGGTTCAATGCTTCATTTATAATACTAATTATGCTATTATCATTGATATATAGAGATAAAGCCTTTATGACGATACTAATGCTTTTAATTCTAGGGATACTAGGGTACATCGATTCTATGTCCATCACAAAGATACTGTGGTTTCTATTTATATTCATATATTTAATTTATCAATAATAGCCTCTGTATTTTTTATACAATATTGTCCATAACCAATAATATCAGCTATCCATTTGTTTAAATATTTACAAAATTTATGTAAAATGAAATTGCTAAAATTAAATAATAATCTTAAAGGGTTATCTTCCTTATGCGTTTTTACCTTACAAAATATATATGGGTTCTCATATGAATTAGGATATAAAGAATAATATTGATTATCACTTATAATGTTATTAAGCTTCATCTTTTTTAACAATTTTACATATTTATTTTTTATATTATTTGTAGGATCTTTAGATAATCTACTATACCCCTCATTTTTTATTACACTATCTATTCTATCATTATAGTCCTTAGCGTACATTACAACAAAACGACAACCTTTATCTTCTTTACTTATTACAATCCCAGAGCCATTACATATATATCTAATTTCGTTTATTATTTTTCTGTAGTTATAATCCCTATTAGAAATATTAAGTTCGTATAAATGTCTATTTAAAACACAATGTAATTTCTTTTTCTCCCCGTATGAAATATGTGCCAATTCAATGTCTGTTATAATCCTCTTCTTTATATCTTTGTCTATAAATGGGATAAATGATGGATTTTTACTCAGTAAATTACTTTGTTCACGTGAAAATTTATAGTCCGTTAAATTTACAAAATTGTCTGAAACATGTTTTTTATATTCCATAGATTTATAAGATTGCTGAATATGATCATATCTGCATGATCTATTAGTGGAAAATTTATTAATCAGCCATTCCCATTTTTTAGTATATTTAAGGTGTATTTTATAATACCATTTATTACGATAATTATTTAAGAAAGCTTTGAAATTATCCCAGACATTTATCCTTTTTAATATTGGTTTTATAATTTTATTTAAGCTTCTAAATCTATCCAAACTTCTTTTAAAAATGTAGTATTTTTCATTTATAAAAATCTGCAACAAATAATTCTCCAATTTATATATTAATCTATTATTATTTGAGATCTTCTTATTCCTTCTAACGTTAATTATACATGCTTTAGGCATAATCTTATGTAATTTACAATTATTTAAATATGATAATGACCTTTTATTTTTCCATTGTAAACATAATTTAGTTAATTTTTTACCTTAATCAAATCAATCGTATCCAAATTATCTCTCATATATTTCCATAAATGCTCCATATCCCAAACAACATATTAATTCAAAAATACACGTTATTAATAATATCGAAATTACTATATAGAAAAGAATCAGAAATAAAACCAATTCTTTTTTTATGTTGACTTAAGTATACAATAGTCAAATATGTTTAAAAATACATATATACAACAACAAATTACAAATTAAAATTAATATCCATTTCTTTATACAAATAAACTATAATAGAATTAAAAGCATTAGTATCGTCATAAAGGCTTTATCTCTATATATCAATGATAATAGCATAATTAGTATTATAAATGAAGCATTGAACCTAATAAATAATAGTTTATATTTTAAATATAATAATGAATATTGGAGTATAAATAAGGGATGGGTAATGGGATGCGCAATTAGTGGGCTTATGGCATCTATGTTCATTAATGACATGGAAATCAATATTATAAAAGGCAGTATAATTAAAAAAGAAGTACTACATTATTTTAGATACGTAGATGATAGTTTGATAATTGGTAATAAGAGGGCAATATATAAATTATATAAACAATTTAATAATAATGTTGATAATATTAGGTTTACTATGAAAGAAATTGATAATGAAATAAGGTATTTAGATATTGAAATTATTTTAAATCAAAATAATGATATTATAATTAAGCATTTTATTAAAGATTATAAATTAAGGAAAATTATATCAATTGATTCAAAACAACCATGGATACAAAAGATGAGTGTAATTAAGAATTTTAAATATAAGAACGATAGATTTAATACAGATAGAAATATTGCTATGTTACAGAAGGATAAATTTAAACAAACATATATGGGATATGGATATGCAGCGCATAGTATTGACAATATATTTTCACAACATGGAGTAAATAGCACGGATAATAATAGATGTAGGACTAATAAACAAAAGAAGTGGATAAAAATTTCATATTTGCCTAGTGTATATAATATATTAAATAAAAAAAGTAAAAATTATATAGATAAAAACATTAACGTGGGATGGGCTAATAGCAAAAATTTGGATAAATTGATAACTAATTGTAGAATGAAAGATGATATAAAATATAAGAGAGGAATGGTTTATAAAATTAGATGTAATTTTTGTAATATGATTTACTATGGCCAGACGTCAAAGCAATTGGGAGAAAGAGCTAAAGAACACAATGATGCTATTGCTAGGAAAGATGATAGATCTGCGTTATATGTTCATTATTTGCAGTATGGACATAAAATAAATTGTATTGATAATATAAGTGTTCTTGATTATATTAAAAATGTTAATAGACGTAAAATATATGAAACAAACTACATCATGTATAATAAAAACAACTGTATGAATATATACAAAACATCCATTAAGTTAAATAATAAGTGGTTAATGGATAAAGAATGGATAGTTAATTAATTAATATATGTGGATATATATCCATTCAATATATATAACAGAGTAATTTTGTAGTAGAATTGAGGGGGAAAAAAATCACATAATAGATCATGTCAAATATCCATTTGTTTATCTATCTTCTCTCATGTATTGATATAGATGTCGCTGTATGTGCTTTAAATCGTGGAGACATATTGAAAAGGGCAAAAAAACATAATTTGCCGAAAAAGGCTTTTATATAATAATTTTATAATTTGTAATCTTTGTTGCTTGTATATATGTATTTTTAAACATATTTGACTATTGTATTTCTATGCTTAAATCACCTATACAAAAACTTTATTTTTAATCAAACCAATTTAATAATAATAAGCAAACCATATGAAAATCATACAGCATTTTAAGTCACATAGTTAGGTAAGCAATAAGTGAATAAATAATTGGATTGTTTTTCATAAAATAAAATAATCTTAACCTTGCATAAAACCTAAACCTAATTCTAGCTATTAAGAAACCCATTATCTTTATAATATATATATATATATAATTATCAGATTTCTACATGTAATTTTTTTAAAAGTTTTATTATTTTATACATAGATGAAACACACATATATGAAAATTGACTTTTGCAGAAGTTAGAATATGGAAAAAGAAAAGAAAGTCTAAAATTTCTAGTTAAAGATTTATATCTTTAGTAACTCTTTTACCTATAGAAATAAGAAAGACTTTTCTATATCAGTTTAAGGAAGTCATGTAAGATTTACTTTCAATATACAATTCAGACTTCCAGTATATAACAAAAACCTAAAAATTGAATTAAAATAAAAGCACATTAAAAATATAAGTATATAGACATTTAATTTAATTGTACATCTATGTCAGGCACATGCCCATATAGAGATTAATATTAACAGCTATATGATAAAAAAAAAAAGAAGTGGCACAAATATGGTTATGAAAGGTTGCAATGCCAGTTTGCATTTAAAAAATAAAAACATTTAAAAGTTCTAGTATTCCAGAGTAGTGATTCTGAATCTTTTTACTACTTTTCTAGCTATGTATAAATTGGGGAATATTTACATTTAACACCACCATTTTATCTTCTTTTTTTTTTCAGTAAGAGTTTTTATATGATATGTCAGTGCTGGTTAAAAGAAATAAAAAAAACCCCATGGAATTCTATAAAAATAGAAAATTAAATAAATTAATTGCTCACTTATTTTAATGAACTACCACATATAGTATCCAATCACTAAAAGTATAATAAGAATCAGAAGCAAAGAAAATAAAATAACATATTCAGAGAAAAGAGTTTATTTGTTTGTTGACACTCTTATTATTAATGCATAATAAAAACTCCAGAAAATGTTATGGAATACTAAAATTGGATAAGCAAGTTGTTGTTTTTAAAATTGATTTTTGTTCAAAACCACATATACTTTTAACAGAGGAAAAAACAGGATATATGAAAAATGTTGATTCATTTAAAATATTAGTATACCATTTTAAATTAAATAAGTTTGGACAAAAACATTAAATAAACAAATAATAAAAGACTTAGAGAAAAAAGATATAAAAAATGAGTATCTTTTTTTTATAACTCTGGACCTGCATTTTTTCTTTTAATACGAAGAGTTGCAAAACTATATCAGATATAGTTGTAGTTTTCAGAGAGAAGATGGAAGGTGAAAAGATAAAAATAATGACTTAATGATAGAAAAGTAATTCTGGGAGAAAATACAGTTATATTTAAGATAAACTTTACAAAATATAAGATTACTTATAATAAAAAAAATTGTACATCCTTTTAAAGAAAGATATAGGATTGAATTAAAACATTGACTATAATGAATTTATTTTTAAAACAAATTAATTCTGTCACATGGCCAAATGGTCAGTTCATTCTCTTACTATGCCCTTAATCTGAAAACCAAATCAACACAGATGAAATTTGAAATTTTTTAAAGTTACAATCTTTTTATTAAGCAAATTAACTTTAGCCAATTAATGCATCATCTTAAAGATAAAAAGCTTAGGTTAATCTGGATTAATCAGATGAGTGCTGCTGCATTGATTAAAAATAAAATTAGAAATCCACAAGTAATATGTTGAGTAATTTATTACAAATAAAGGAAGTGACATATTCCTATAGATTTTATCCAAATTCCTTACCCTTTAAACATATTTTAACTGGTTTCAGACATAAATAAATAACATTTATTTTTCTTAAATTATAAGAGAGTTTGAATATATAGTGAAAATATTATAAATTTTGTTGGCATAAAAAGCAGCTTTATAATTTTTAACATGAAAGTTGATAAAGTCTAGAATTATGAAAAAAATTTCTTAATAGTATTTTTTCAACTACATCTTATATAAAATTAATAAAAACTGTATATTCTTGCTTTCTAAAATAGAAATTATAAATGGCTTTATACAAATATAATTTTCATTCTACATGTTCTCTAAGTTATGTTTTTATGCAAACTTGAATTCGGGAGAAAAAGTTAAAAAGAAAGGACATAAACTTCAAAAATTAATGTTAATTTATAGTTTAAAATAGAATTAAATTTTTTACAAGAGAAGTTAAAGAAATAAATTAAATGAGAATAAGTTTTAAATAAAAAAAAGAAAATGGTAGAATTTATTTGAATTGGATTAAATAACGGAATAATTTAAATAATGTAGAAATCTTCAAGAGATTGGTTATAAAATTTTTAATTAAAACTCAAATCACAAATCCAAAGAGAAATTTTTAATTAAAACTCAAATCACAAATCCAAAAAGAAATTACTCAAATGTGAGATCAAAATATATGTAGCATTTGAAAATGCAATGTAGTCAAAATTGAAATCAGCTTAGATAATCTAAGAATTAGATTAAGGAATAACAATCAACTCAATAATCTTAAAGAAAAGGAGTTAGAAATGATAAGAAACAAAGTAAAAGACTTGAGTAGAATGGTGATATCACTAAAACATAATTTAAAAAGAAGCACAAAAATTGAAAATATAGAATGACATAATGATAAGGTATTTTAAAATGTTATATTTATAAAAACTGTAACCATACAAAAATGAGAAGCCATATCAAGAAAAGGAAAGTGATAAAAATATGATCCTGTTTAAAAGATTATATTCCCATCTGGCATGAAGAACACAATGAATCTTGAAAATAGACCAATCAAGTGCAATTAAATTGATGTCCAATAATCAGAAAGTTAAAACTTAGATCTTGAAGATAGAATATTGGACTGAAGATATCCAGAGAGATAGAAAATGAAAATTTTGGAAATAAAAAAAATAAGTAAAATTTAAATACAAAATAATGAAAGTGTAATAATAAATAAAAAAAATAGATGTGGAAGAGAGGAAAAGTTTCTTTGCTAATCTTATTGCTGGATAAAGAAATTCAGCAAATTTTATGATATATTAAAATTAAATAGGCAAAGTAGTATTTAAAAATTAATCTCTCGTTTAAAAATAGACATTATATTAAAATTGGAAAAAATAAACATATTGTATAAACATGTTTTAAATTTAAATATTACTTTGTCATTACATTGGTATATTGAGTACTATAGAGTTTATTCCAGAGTATTTTGATTATTGTATTTATCTGATTATATATATTAGAGGGATTTGAACACAGACTTTTATATTCTTTTTAGAAATTCTGTGTTCAAATCCCTTCTAATTACATTTAATGTTGAGTCTATACATTATACACTGAGAGGCGTTACTGCATGGAGAGTTTTCCTCTAGGTATATACATTATACTTGCAGTCAAATATTACAGATTCAACCTGAATTGTGCCTATCATCTTCTGTATATTTAAATGGACATATTAAGATCCTATATATGAAGGGTCAGAGTGACTTAAAGTTAAAATGAGTATGACAACAATATTTGCATCAACAGGGGCTTTGAGCATTTCAATTATCAGATTTTCAATAATATGGATGCCTGAAGAGTTAGAGGATGGAGAAGATTGAAGCCTGTCTATTAAAGTTTAAAGATTTGTTATCTTAATATAAACTGAGCACTGATTATATATATATATGTATGTAGATGATGATCTGAACCAACCGATGAGTGCTGGTTCAATATGAAATATGTATATTGAGATTGTTTATCTTTTTCACATGTATGTGTTCATGTGTATTGGTTATATAAGATATAATGGATAGCTGAAAAGAGTTTGAAAGTCTGTGTTCAAATTACTTCTATGTACATTACACTTGTAGTTAAATATTGCAGACCAGCCTGAATTCTGCCCATCCATCTTGTGTATATTTAAATGGACATATTAAGATCCCAAATATGAGGGTTCAGAGTGACTTTGAATCAACCTGAGTATGACAACAATACTTGCACCAACAAGGGCTTTGAGCATTCTTCATCAGATTTCCAATAATAGAGATGACTGAAGAGTTGGAGAATGGAGAAGATTAAGATGTCCATTAAAATTTGAAGATTCACAATCTTAATATAAACTAAGTACTGCTTATATATATATCATCATCACATCATTATCAACCATTATCAATACACTGCAGGATGAAGGTCTCTCCAAGTTTAATCCATCTTCTTCGATCTTTAGCTTCTCTTCTCCACATCACCCCTGCACACTTTCTTATTTCATCCATCCATCTCACATGTGGTCTCTTTCTGGGTATTTTACAATCTCTTGGAATCCAGTTTAAAATTTCAATTGTCCATCTATTATCATCTCTTCTAGCAATATGTCCATCCCAACTCCACTTCAATCTTTTAATTTTTTCAATGAGGTCAGTAACACCTGTTTGTTCTTTTACCCATACATTGCGTTTTCGATCTCTTCTTGTATATATATATGGGGGGGAGAGAATGAGTGATATATTGGATATCATTTATCTTCTTCACATGAATTTGGTCATGTATATCAGTTATATAAAATGGAGTGACTAGCTGAAAGGAATCTCTGTGTTCAAATTCCTCTAATTAAATCTAATGTTCGGCATAAACATTATAGTCAGATATTACAAACTTAGCCTTAATTCTGTCCACTCCTTTTTGGTGTGACAACAATATTCACATCAACAAGAATTTTGAACATTCCATCATCAGATTTTCAATAATATGAATGGCTGAAGAATGACCATTAAAGTTTGAAGATTTTCTATCTTAATATAAATTGAGTACTGATTATATATAGTGTGGAAGGTGATAATCTGGACCATCTGGTGAGTACTGATTCAGCATGAAGGTTATTTATCTTTTTCACATGTATGTAGTCATGTGTATCAGTTATATAAGATGAAGTGGATAGATGAAGAGAACTTCAAAATTTGTGTTCAAGTTCCTCTAATTACATCTAAAGTTCAGTATATACATGATAAATGCAGTAAATAAATAAATCACCAACTCTGTTCCAAATGTATATATCCAACATGTATATAAATATTAGTTGTCATGAACCTGGTATTCAGTACTGAAAGTGCTTGGTGAATTAGTATTTATTTTTTATTTCAATTTTTTTTACTCTGTGTAATATTTATCTACATGTTGGATATTATACTTGTAGTCAAATATTACATCGTTTCATATGATTTTTAAAATTTTAGTTACAGTTCCACTACAAAGTACATTCACTTGATTGGAAAAATGATCAATAAAATACATTATAATTTAAAGTTAGCATATCAAATTTTTTAATAATTTAATTTTATGTGCTTTGCATATGATATCATGGTTTTTTTTTTATCTTTTCTCCAGGTTTTGTTTATTGTTAGTTAGAAGAATATATTAATATAAGATTCATTCAGAGATTTTATACAAATGTGTAAACCAAGACTTATCAGGATAAGGAATTGGACAGATGAAAACAGTTTGGTTACAAGCTTTCAAAACCAGTGTTTGATTTACAATGGTTTGATAAAAGAGAATCACATATACATCATAGAAATAATTTATGTATTTTAAATATGTAATTAATGTATGTAATTTTCTTTGTTTAGATTAACAATTGTTAAAAAAGAATGTATTATTTATTAAATTAAGTTCTTAAACTATTTAAATATTCTGCTTTGTTAATTTTTTTAATTTTAATTTAAAAGTGGGAGTTTATAATTTACATAATCAAAAAAAATTTTTTTTTCTTAAAGAGTAATTATGATTTAATAGTAAGTAAATTAAATTATGAGAAACTAATTAATTTATACATTCTAAAATATCATTTTAGTAAATGTTTAATTTTGGAAAAGTAATTTGAACTTGACTTTCTTTTAATGATTTATAAATGTAAAATAGTTGATTATTTTAAATCTGAGTATTTAATACTAATGTATAATTAATCTTTAAAAATGTTGTTTTCTTAATTATATATTTATCAACTTCCAGTTTAAGAAGAGAATGATAAAATAACATTTAAATACTACATAAATACTTTGATAACGTAATGAAATATATAGTAAGTTCATTTTCTTAACAAGGGCTTTGAACATTCCATCATTAGATTTTCAATGAAATGGATGGCTGAAGAGTTGTGGGTTAAATTAGTTTGAAGCCTGTCCATTAAAGCATGAAGATTGGTTATCTTAATATAAATCTGAGTACTGATTGTATATATAGGTGGAGATAGTAATCTGGACCAACTGATGATTGCTGGTTTAGCATGAAATATGTATATTGGTGATTATTTATCTTTTCAACATGGGTATGATCAGGTAGGTCAGCAATATGAGATAGCATGGAGAACTGAGGGTCATGTGAAAGACTGAGTTCGAATCCCTTATATATTACATTATATATGGGCAGATGGGTGTAAGTCTGTACAGAGTATTAATTTACATATTAAAACATAATGTGTTAAAGGTCTGCCCATCCCTCACATATGTATATAAATGGATTATTCTCCAGTACATGAGGGGTCATAATGACTAAATAGTCAACATGGGTAGGATGACAACCTTGGCACTAATGAGGGCTTTGAACGTTCCATCATCAGATTTTCAATGAAATGGATGGCTGAAGAGTTGTGGGTTGGAGTAGTTTGAAGCCAGCCCATTAAAGCATAAAGATTGGCTATCTTAATATAAAGCTGAGCACTGATTGTATATATATATATGAGATAGTAATCTGGACCAACTGATGATTGCTGGTTTAGCATGAAATATGTATATTGGTGATTATTTATCTTTTCATCATGTGTATATCAAATGGGTCAGCAATATGAGAGGGCATGGAGAGCTGAGGGTTGTTCGAATCCCTTCATATCCCTTATATATTACATTATATATGTGCAGATGTGTGTAAACCTGTACAGTGTATTAATTTACATATTAAAACATAATGTGTTAAAGGTTTGCTCATCCCTCACATATGTATGTAAATGGATTATTCTCCAGTACATGAGGGGTCATAATGATTAAATAGTCAACATGGGTAGGATGACAACCTTGGCACTAATGAGGGCTTTGAACGTTCCATCATCAGATTTTCAATGAAATGGATGGCTGAAGAGTTGTGGGTTGGAGTAGTTTGAAGCCAGTCCATTAAAGCATAAAGATTGGCTATCTTAATATAAAGCTGAGCACTGATTGTATATATATGTGAGATAGTAATCTGGACCAACTGATGATTGCTGGTTTAGCATAAAATATGTATATTGGTGATTATTTATCTTTTCATCATGTGTATATCAAATGGGTCAGCAATATGAGAGGGCATGGAGAGCTGAGGGTTGTTCGAATCCCTTATATATTATATTATATATGTGCAGATGTGTGTACAGTGTATTAATTTACTAACTATTGTAAATTAAAAGTGTATATATACAGCATATTTATGTGTGTGTAAAAGATAATCATATAGCCTGGAAGGTCACGTGATGTTCAAACACCAAAATCAAAGAATGAACAAAAGTTTTTTTTTTTCTAGATGGGAATTGACCATTATTACACTAATCTATGCAAGATATTTGTATATCTATATCATAAGATATAGGAATTCTAAGTAGGCTACAAAAGTAAAAACAAAAAATAATAGAAAAATGGAATAAAAGTAAATAAAAAACAACAGCAGCAACAAAAAACACATGCATACATTCTCCATTATTTACTTGATAATAAATTATTTAAAATGCAAAATGCATAATTATAAATTCTAATATGTATATATAAATAATATGTACACTTTAAATTTTTTAAAAAGTAACAATAATAAATCTTTTAAAACTAATAATACAAAAAAAAAAAAACTTGGTGCATATGTAAATAGTATTTGAATAGATGTAATAATGAATCATGTATACTTACATATATATGATTTTGTACACATGAATATAAATTATTTTTAATTCAGTATACTTAGTATTGTTATTAGTGAAAATTTGTTGCTAAATGGAATAGATTCTTCTTCACTTACTAATGTATATAATAACAAATCCACATATTATTTCTATATAGAATGGACTGAGTATTAATTTACCATAATATTTCTATATTAACATCTTTATACTTCCTCAATTATTTATATTTTATTAGTTATCTTATTAATACAATTAATTAAATATTTACAAACAACATTTTAAAGATTAAAAACCAATACGATAGTAAATTTGACCAGGAGTCTGTCCCATAACGTTTTGCATAATCTGTGTTATACAAAAATGATATATAACCTTTATTATTGTAATAAATTAAACAACATTTTCTTTTAATGATAATATCTGCAGAAAACATTTTTATAAAACCTATATTATTTTTTCAATATGAAAAGCATATATTATTTGAAACATCATATTTTTTATAATATGTAAAACAATAAATATTCTTCACTTAGCAACTTTATAATTAATCAAGTTAATATCTTTTTTAAATATATATACTTAAAACTTTTTTTATATAGTTAAGTTAGATTCAACTTTGAAAATAGTTGCATTACTCCCCTTTTATTTTTTTAATGTTCTAATCTTGTTCCAAATTACATCCATGTGTAGTGGGGAAAGTGATATAAATTATACATATATATATAATACATTTAACAACTGAAATACAGGCTTATTATATATCTGTATCAATATGTGTAATATATAGGGTATATGAGCACAGATTTTCACATGACCTACCACTCACCACTCTATCTCATAACACTGATACACTTGAACACATATATATAAAAAAAATGTATGTTGGTGATTATTTATCTTTTCGACATATATGTGTTCAAATGTATCAGTGTTATGAAATAGAGTGGTGGGTCGTGTGAAAGTCTGTGCTCATATATCCTATATATATATATAATACATTTAAATTTATTTATTTTTCTTTAAAATGATATTTTCAAAATGATAGAATAACATAGTATTTTTTTAAAAATTTTTAGTACAAATTATTTTTATATATATAATTTATAGGGAAAATCACAGAGAATTCAAGTGTATAAATTTTAGAATAAATTTATAGGTATTTTCAGAATATGCACAATATTAATAATTCATTTTCAAATATTAAAATATTATATTGAATTGTCTTATACTGAATTAAATTTTCTCAATTAAATTGTCTCAATAAATTATTTCAAATTTATTCTTCAGAAATATTTATCAATAAGTTTATGGACAACATTGACCATATACATATATATATATATGGGCATGGATTGTATACATATGTGTGCATGTGTATAAATTGCCTAATGTAATTAATAATATATATTTACTTTTGTCAATTACAATATATCAATGTTGCTATTAAATAAATATTTGAAAACAAATAGTACATAATCTAACATTTACTTTGTTAGGGAAAAAATAAGCTCCCATATTCAAACAAATGTCTTCACTTTATATTTTTAAATAAAAATGAAATAAAACTTTTTGATTTTTATAAAAAAAAAAAAAAGGTGCTAGAAATATAATCAATAAATAAAATAATATCATTTTAATCACAATTTTAAATAGAATAATTTAAAACGAAAACAAAACATATTTTAAAACTTACATATTAAAATTTACAATTTATGAATAAATTTAAAATTAACAACTTTAAAAATGATTATATTTTTGATCTCTTTTGATTCTATGATAAATTGCTTTATGAATTATATAATATTTTATTTATTAATGTTATTGTCAAAATTAAACAATGCAGAAAAAGTCAATATGATATATATAAAAAACAAAAAGTTAAACAGTTCGACAAAAAAACATAAAATTAATTTGCAACTTTAATTTAGTGTTACTTTTCTCTAATAACATATTTTGCCTTTATTCTTTTTAGACTGCTAAACTGTATTATAATTTATTCTCTTTTTTGCACTTTCTGATTATATATATTTCTAAAATAAGCATTTATGTAATTGTTGAGGTTTGCATCTAATAAAAAAAAAATAAAAATGATTAATATTCATTTATGTATTTATTAAAGGATTGGTATTATGAATAAGCATTAGAAACTTAATGTATATAAAAAAATAAGCTTACATATAAACATTAAAAATATAATAGACAATTTTTATTTATTAACCTAGAATAAACTTTTAGCTATAGTATTACTAGGAAACTACTAATTAGAATCGATAGTCGAAGCTAAATTACATAATCGATTTAATTAATAATAGCATTTGCTTGATTTATCTTATTCTAATTTATTATATTGAAAGATAATCTTATAATTTCTATGTTTATATCTTAAATCCGTGAAAATATTTAATATAAGAATATATGCATATAATTTTAGAGAGTAATAAAATTTCCAGGCACTTCTTATTTTGAGCTTAATTAAACATCTTATTCATATATCATTCAATCACAAAGCATACTAAAATGGAACTAATTTTGTCTATAGTTTGAATCATTTATTAGCAAAGCAAGTGTAGATAAGAATATTTTCTAAATTCAACATCAATTTTGCAGATAAATTTTTACATTCTAATTCAAATTTGCTTTAAGTAATATTTTTCACTTCATAAAATTACATATTAACTGGCATCACTTTATATATGTTGTATAATGCTGTAAATATACAAAAATAGTATTTTTATAGTTATAACATTTATTTATCATAAAGTTACAATATAATGAAAATTCACTAAATATCAGCCTTTTACAGCTACTGTACATGCGCTTTAATGAGTGTTAAATAATAAATGAATACTTTTCAGTGCCCATACAAGATATAGCATTTAAGAAAGAATAAAATGAATCCACTTATTCTTTCCGAACCCAAATGTTTATATATGGGCAAATCTTAAGTACTGGCAAATAAAGCGTGAAGATAGATCATTCACTTTAAATTACGGTTCGCGTTGTCTGACTTAATGACATCGACGAATAAAGCGTGAAGATAGATCATTCACTTTAAATTACGGTTCGCGTTGTCTGACTTAATGACATCGACGAATTCCAAGTACTTAAGATTTGCCCATATATAAACATTTGGGTTCGGAAAGAATAAGTGGATTCATTTTATTCTTTCTTAAATGCTATATCTTGTATGGGCACTGAAAAGTATTCATTTATTATTTAACACTCATTAAAGCGCATGTACAGTAGCTGTAAAAGGCTGATATTTAGTGAATTACAATTATAAACATCGCGCTATAAAAATAGATACTTGTTTAAATATAATGAAAAGTATTTTCAGTTTTTCTTTAAATCTATAAAGCATGTATATCATTATCAACCATTATCAATCCATATCAGGATAAAGGTCTCTTTAAATTCAATCCATCTCTGATTTTTAGTCTTTTTTGTCCACATCACTCCTTCACAGTTTCTTATGTGACTCATCCATCTCCAATGTGGTCTCTTTCTGGTTCGTTTATAATCTTAAAATCCAGTTTAAGATTTTAACTGTCCATCTATTATCATCTCTTCTAGCAATATGCCCAATCAATTCCACTTCAGTCTCTTAAATCTTTCAATAATGTCAATAACATCTGTTTGTTCTATTACCCATGTATTTTGTTTTTGATATCTTCTGGTTACTCCTAGCATGCATCTCTCCATACTTATTTGAATGATCTGAAGCCTCTGTATAATTTTTCTGTTAAGTGTCCAGGTTTTAAATCCATAAGTAAGAACAAGTAAAACTATTTATCAAAAACCTTCCTTTTCAAATACACTGTCATATTTCATTTTAATATTAAGTTATTTCTACCAAAAGCACTCCAACCAAGTTTAATTCCATGATTAATTTCATCTATTATGTTTCCATCTATAATGATAATCTGACCAAGATATTTGAAGTTGTTAACTTTTTATATTCATCATTGTCAATCTTTATTTGCAACTTTTGAGAAAATCCATTGAACATTATTTTAATCTTTTTAATGTTTATCTTTAGTTTAACTTTCATACTTTTTTTTTTCCATATGTCATAGCATCGGCCGGGATGTGAATCCACAACCATCTGCAACCAACTACTTGCTTGCATGGCGGTTGCGATACCTCTCGGCTAATAACACGAGACTTTTATACTTTTATCTGATAACTTTTGCAACATGTCCTGAAGCTCTGAAGCATTATTTGCAAAAACAACTGCATCATCTGCAAAATCTAAATGACTTAAATTTTATTTTTATTCCTTTAGTTTTCTATTTTTATCCAAAAAATACTTCTTGAGCACTATTATAAAAAGTTTTTGAGATATAAAGTCACCCTGTTGTACATCTTTCTCAATGTTAATGTTCTTAGTATCATTATGTAATCTAATTATTGGTGTTACAATTTTATAAATATTATTCAGAATATGACAATGATCTGGGTCCATATCTTGATGATTCAATGTTTTAATCACTGAAGAAATTCTTATAGAATCAAATACCTTTTCATAATCTACAAATCCAAAGCATAATAGCAACTCATATTCATCAGTTTTTCCTAAAACTTCTGTCAGTACTTGGATATGATCCATTATACTAAAATCACTTTTAAATCCACTTGTTCATTTGTTTGGTTTGGTAAAAATTGATAAAATATTGATAGATTTGTAATTTCTAATACCAATAAAAGACTGATAGATGTATAATTTCTAATATGTTCTTTACCATCTTTTTTTAAAATATTAATATTTATACTGCATTCTTTCAATCAACTGATACTTCTTTATTATTTAGACAATTGGTATATAACTTTGACAAAAAAATGTATATTTCTTGATTTGCTTCTTTTTAAGATATCAATTATAATTCCATTATTACCTGGAGTTTTTCCCTTCTTCATAAATTTAATTGCATGTCTCACTTCTTCATTAAAATCCTGGGGAATTTAGAAGATATAATAATTATAAGAGGTACTTTTCCTTTTTTTCTTATTGCAAAAAAATGTTTTACACTCTTAAGACTTTTCTTCCCTTCTATCACTCTCCTTACTAGTTTATAATTATACTTTTCTTTATCATTATCAACTCTTTTTTGCAATATTTTACAAAATTTGAGATATTCAATCTTTCTCAATGTACCATTTTTATATATATTGATACTTCTTCATTTGTTCATAAATTTTCTAGTCTCAATAAAAATTTTATTCATCAATTGCTGCTTTTTTCTACCAACTATTTTGTTATAGTTTTTAAAATTATATCAGTTAGTTTTTTATTGATTTCATCCAAATATGAATCTTGTTCCAAATCTGTTAATATGTGAAAATTATTTGCATGTTCTAATTCAATTCATTAGAATGTTTCTGAAGATTAGAAATATTAACTTTGAATATTATTTTTTTTAAATAATTTTTGTCTCTCTCGTTTTACATTAACATATATCGATCATTAAATCTTGAAAATGCTAAGCAGACCTATTGTACCTTATAGTATAATTATAGCTTCACTAATGCATGTGAAAAAAGTTGCATATTTATAATTACAATTTTTACTAATGAAGAGAAAAACAATTTATTAACATATATTTTACATCTCACTAATCGGTGATCACTTCCTGTATTGAATTTATTAAAAACATTACAATTTTGAAGTGCATATTTTCTATTAATCAAGATATAATCCAACTCTGGTGTACCTTTATATCCATGATTCCATGTTCATTTTTGTTAAACATTTTTCTGCAAACTCCACAAGTCTATGACCTCACTCATTTCTATCACCATAATGAAATTTATCTACGACACTTTCATCTTTCAATTGTTTATCAATTCTAATATTAAAGTCTCCCATGACTATTTAAAAATGTTGTTTGATCTGATAAAAAGCCTTTTATACATCCATATACAAATTCTCTACTATTTCATCACTATGAGAATACCTGTAAGTTGAATAACTAATCGTGCCACTCTGTCTGTCCAATACCCATGAATCTCCACAATATTCTTCCTTTACTTTTTATTTATAATAAATTCTACTCCACTTCCAATATTTATGTCTTGTAGTACAGGTCTACTTTTTAAATTGACATTTTTCTAAGTTCACAAAATCCAATAATGCCTCATTTTATGTGAGACACTTTTTTCCAATTCTTTCAATATTTCTTTAATTGAAAGTGATCTGCTGTTGTAAATATCTAAATAAAAGTTGTCACCAGGTGGCAGACAGGGCCCACAATCAGGGAATTCTTAATATTCTCCATCTTCAGCCAATGGCTACATTGGTTGGTGACTTTACAGCCTCTTGGAAATATGAGCCATGATTTACATATATAAACAGGCAAAACTCACTATACGTATGCCACACACAGCAAGCCAGAGTAATCAATGGATGCCAGAAGGCCCGTGCACAAAATCCCCATCTAGTGCCTACTCATCCAATATCCCCAGACTAGTTTCTGGCCCATGGCCCTCGTCAGTGAGGAGCTTTGGATCTGAGAGCACTGCATCTAGATCTTAGGATCTAATGCAACCTTCCAGCAACCACCCCTTATCTCCATTTAACTACAAAACTATGAGTCTTAAACTGAAAACACTTTAATGTTTCCAATTCAAGCCCATCAGCTTATATAGTTATATGGGTCTGAACCCAGTTCAGTTCCCATACATTTTGGTGTCTTTGGTTCTTTAATAACCATAGCCATCTGAACCCAGTTCAGTTCCCATACATTTTGGTGTCTTTGGTTCTTTAATAACCATAACCACCAATATCCTATTAGGCAGGATTGGCTTTAAGCCATTAAACATCACATGACTACCATCTCTTATGCTGGCTTGCTGTGTGTGGCATACGTATAGTGAGCTTTGCCTGTTTTAACAAGTTATACACAAGCATAAGAGATGGTGGTCATGTGATGTTTATTGGCTTAAAACCAATCCTGCCTAATAGGATATTGGTGGCTATGGTTATTAAAGAACCAAAGACACCAAAATGTATGGGAACTGAACTGGGTTTAGACCCATATAACTATATAAGCTGATGGGCTTGAATTGGAAACATTAAAGTGTTTTCAGTTTAAGACTCATAGTTTTGTAGTTAAATGGAGATAAGGGGTGGTTGCTGGAGGGTTGCATTAAATCCTAAGATCTAGATGCAGTACTCTCAGATCCAAAGTTCCTCACTGATGAGAGCCACAGGCCAGAAACTAGTCTGGGGAAATCGGATGAGTAGGCACTAGATGGGGATTTTGTGCACAGGCCTTCTGGTGTCCATTGATTACTCTGGCTTGCTGTGTGTGGCATATGTATAGTGAGTTTTGCCTGTTTTAACAACAGTTATACACAAGCATAAGAGATGGTGGTCATATGATGTGTATTGATTTACATATATATATATAAAGTTGTGTTTTAAAAATTAAGTTTCCACAAAAATGTTAAATTTGACATATTGTCTCTTATATAGCTTTTAAAGAAAGTAGTTCAAAGTAATTGTAAATTCTCTTAGAATTCATATTCTTTTTTGTTAAATAACCTAATTAGTTAACTCAAAAATTATTGTGTATAAAATAATAACAGAAAATCATCCAATATATAATAATAAAAATTTATTGAAGTTTGGAAAACTGTAAGAAATATATAGAAATAAGATATGAGTTTCAAAAAAAGTGTCTTCTTGCTAATTTAAAATCTGGTCCTTTATGGCAAAAAGTTGTAAATGAAAACCATTATTGCATGATCATTTAACGTATGAACTTTAAGATGTAAAATATGTGTGTATAATTGTGTTTAAAACTTAACTATAAATATATATTATTATTATATTATTAAAAAATAATAAATTATAATATATATTTAATGGACAGTAGACACTCTAATGTTCTAAACCAGAGTATGTCACTAGTTCTATAGTCTAAAATATGAGAGTTTTGTGGTGAGGATACTAAGTATCAATACCTAAGTTGTACCATCACTTATAGACATTTAAAATTTCCTATAGATCATAGAAACAGATTTGTTCTGGAAATATCAATTGGCAGAGAAGACAACAGTAAACAAAATGCTAAAACAAATATAACAATAAACTTAACAAAGTTTATTTACAGCATAATATAATACAGTTCAATTACAACAAAGTTCAAATACAAACTCATTTGATTAATGATTGCCCCTTTTTCAAATTAACATATACTACTGTTCACAAAATTTTACATTATAATAGGATATTATCTTTCTATGATTCTATTACATATGTGTTGTGTGCACATATATATTTTACTTTTCCATAAAAACAATCAATATTATAAAACAGCTTAAATTCACAATAAATTCACAGATGTAGACCATTACAAAATTAAACATATAAATTGTGCATTTTATCCTACACAACTTTAAAATCAAATGACAATAAATAACATCTCACCTGTAGGACAAAGCATAAATATAATTTATGGGGAGAAATATCTCTGAACTGAAAGTATATCAAAACATCTGTGAATACCTCTAATGAGAGGCTGGCTTACAATTATGTTCAAACCAGCCCTTATGTATCCACAAAATCAAATTAAAGACATTGGAAACATGAATAGAGATAATAGATTAGATATGCATTATCATTTTTTATGCAAACAGATATATAGGCATTAAAAGTTTATTTTAATAATTACTAATCAAGATAGTGTTAAAATGAAATAAATACTCCTTTTCAATGGAAAGTAAAAACCTAATTAAAAAGATCTTTCATATATATACCTATACTAAGAATAAGTTATTTGTCAATGTGCAAATGTCACTATTCAATACTTAGACTGTGTATCCATAGTGATAACCTAGTGTCAAGTCAATACCTAGATAACCAAGTGTTGGAAAATGAGAATAGAATTTTACTACATAATTTTATTATGTAATTTTAACTTTATCTACAACCAATATATATATATGCAACAATAGACAAACACAGCAATTAAAAAGAAAATGAAAAAAATCGTATACTAAGCAACAAAAACCAGGTTTGGTATAAAAGTGAACTGAATTCATTTCTGTTATCTTTCTTATTTATCAAAGGATAGAATAACCACATGACAACATTTTAAGATTGAACCATAGAATGCAAGATAAAATGGACAGAATGTTCGAAAATCTCATTTTAATTGTATAATTTTCACATCATAAATATTTGAAAGAAATTGCAATTAACACTTAAAATAGAGAAAGTTAATAATTTCATAACAATTTAATGAAAGAACTGAATTAATTTTAAGTTGATAAGTAACAATAATGGACTATGCTATTATTCAAATGAGAGGAACAAAAATAATATATTGCCAGTATATATATATATATATTACAAGCATAAAGCTAAACTAGTCAATATAAAATCAAAACTACCCCAAATCCAAAATTAAACCAGACCAGCATAAAAATAATATTAAAACACAACCAAAGGTTTCACTGCTACAAGCAGAGTTCTCAAGTGTAAAGAACTACAAAAACTACACAATATATATAATATTAAAACTACCCACAAATCCATTCACTTCCCATCCACCCTTAATATTAAAAGAACTCTTAAATAAGTTAATTGCTTCAGAATAATAAATTTTCAATAATAAAGATTCTTTAATTCTTCTTTTGATTTCATTTCTCTCAAAGAAGACAACCTTAGCTTCATCAAAATCAATAGTGTGGCCTGTATCTTTTTCATGGACATACAAAGCAGAACTATGATATCTATTTTTAACTCTACTTTTATGAACCTTTATTCTTTCATTTAAACTCAAACTACTCTGACCTATGTAAACCTTCTTACAAAATAAACAAGGGATAAAATATACTATACCAGGAATAGTCTTTCTATCAAAAATTTATTTTGTATTATTTAATAAATTATTCAATGTAACACCCCTTTTCCAAGCAATTTTCTTATTTCCAAACAATTTACTATTTCTACACACAATTTTATAAGAAGACAATTTAAATGGCAAAGAAATAAAAAGATACAGGCCACACTATTGATTTTGATGAAGCTAAGGTTGTCTTCTTTGAGAGAAATGAAATCAAAAGAAGAATTAAAGAATCTTTATTATTGAAAATTTATTATTCTGAAGCAATTAAATTATTTAAGAGTTCTTTTAATATTAAGGGTGAATGGATTTGTGGGTAGTTTTTAATATTATATATATTGTGTAGTTTTTGTAGTTCTTTACACTTGAGAAGTTTGCTTGTAGCAGTGAAACTTTTGGTTGTGTTTTAATATTATTTTTATGCTGGTCTGTTTTAATTTTGGATTTGGGGTAGTTTTGATTTTATATTGACTAGTTTAGCTTTATGCTTATAATGCTTACATTTTAATGAGTTTCTTTGCATTTAAGAGTAGTTTTGCTGATGTAGTGTAAAGATTTTTTTTCTTTTATTATTGATATTTATTATTGATATTTTATTACTGATATATATTTTTTTTAATTATTGATATATTTGAATATCATTTATGTATATTATGTTTGTTGTTTGAGTTTGGGTTGAAAGAGTATATTTGTGTTTATTTAGTTATATATATATATAGAAGTGTGTGTATGTTTTTATTGGGTTTTAATTTGTAAGGGTATTGGTAATTGGGTTTTTTAGTATGGGTTTGTGGAGTTTAGTTTTTAATAATTTTCCATTGAATGATATTAGAAGGATTAAAAATTTGTCTAGATTGAGTGATAGGATAGAGTCTTTACGATGGCAGATTTATTTTCTTAAAAAATGTAGGGAATTTAGTGTTTTTCCTAGGTGTTGTGTTATTAATTTTAATAGAAATAAAAAGTTGCTTCAAAATAAGAATTTAGTTTTTAAGTTACAAACATATATTTTGAATAGTTTTTTAAAAGAAAATTTTGTAAGGTTTTACAAATTTATTTATGTATATAAAAGAAATAGATATTATTTAGAAAGGAGGCAAGATTTTAATTATTCAATTTTGAATTTTTTTATGAGACAATTTAGACAGAATCGGTCAAATTTCTATTGTAAAAAATATGAAAGAAAATTAAAGTGGTTGTTTGGGAAAGTTAATAAAATTTATTGTAGTGATAAAAGGTATGAGAATAATGTTTCTGAGGATAGAGTTGTTAATCTTTCTGACTTGAAGTTAAATGATAGAGAATTAGATATTCTTGGTAAAGGCGCTAATTTTGTTCCATTTCATTCAAAAAATATAGTTTTTGATACAATTTTGTCTACTGAATCTAGTAATTTGAGTGACAAGCAGAAAGTTGGTATTCAATCGATTTTGAATAAAAGTTTAAAAATGAAAGAAAAATTTGTTATTAATCCTGCTGAGATTAAACATCTTAAGAATAGGTTAATTGCTAATGATGTAATCATTTCTCGTGAAGACAAAGCTGGTAGGTTTGTTATTATGAAAGGATATGAATTTAAAGAGAAAATGGATAGAGAATTAAATAATGGTAAATATATGTTGTTAGATAAAGATCCAGGTAATTTGATTAAAAGAAAATTGATAGATATTATGAAGAAAATGGTTAATTTAAAATTTTTTAATAGAGTAGATTATTTAAAATGCTATCCTAATGATTTTACATCAGCTAAGATGTTTGTGAATATTAAAACTCATAAAGATGGTTTTCCTTTAAGATTTATTTTTGATTTTACAGGTAGTGTTGTAGAGGGTATTTCTAGATTCTTGAATAATTTTTTAAAACAATTTGTTGATTTTGGTCATTACACAATTTCTTCTTCTTTTGGGGCTTTTGATAAGATTAATAATTTTAAAATGGAAAGTAATTGGGTATTTGGCAGTTTGGATATTGAAAATATGTATCAGTCTGTTAATAGGTTAAGCAGTATTGATGTTCTTTTGTCTGTATTGATTAAGAATAGTTCTTTATCAAGAAATAAAATAAGGTAATTAAAAATTTGCTTTTATTATTGGAAGATTCTATGTATTTTACTTATAAAAGTAATTTTTAAAAGATTAAGGAAGGGTGGATAATAGGTTATATTATTTCTCCTTTAGTATATTCAGTTTATATTAGTTATATGGAAGAGGAAATTATTATTAAAAGAATTGTTTATATGTCAAGTTATTTGTCAGATATGTTGCATGATTGTTTATTTGTAGTTGAAAATGATAAATTGAAGGAATTTGTAAATGAGTTTGTTTTGATCCTTCTATAAAATTTATGTTAGAAGCAGGGGGGTTAGATTTTGGTAAGTTAAAATTTTTAGATCTTTTGGTGATTAGAAATGTAGAAACTAATTGTTTATTGTGCAGTCATTTAGTTAAAAGTAAAGAATTAAGATCTATAATTAAACCTGATAACTATCAGTCTGCATCTCATAAAGTAGCTGCTTTAAGGAATTATTGTCATAGGAATATTAAATTAAATAATTCTAGTGGGGTAGCTTTGTTTCAAAAATATCAGTTTTATAAAGATTATTTGAGTGTTGGATACTCTGATAAATTTGTTAAAAGTATTTTATTTAATAGTAATATTTGTAAGGATGTAAAGGTTAAAGAAAAATATGATTTTATTTCTTTGCCATTTAAATTGTCTTCTTATAAAATTGTGTGTAAAAATAGTAAATTGTTTGGAAATAAGAAAATTGCTTGGAAAAGGGGTGTTGTCAAGCATTGGTGATTGAGAGGTAATGACAGCTGCCTTTACAAGCAGTTGTCCTGGGTTAGCGGGTTCGCTTCCCAGCTGATGCTATGACACATGAGAGAAAAAAAAGGGGTGTTACATTGAATAATTTATTAAATAATACAAAAGAAATTTTTGATAGAAAGACTATTCCTGGTGTAGTATATTTTATCCCTTGTTTATTTTGTAAGAAGGTTTACAAAGGTCAGAGTAGTTTGAGTTTAAATGAAAGAATAAAGGTTCATAAAAGTAGAGTTAAAAATAGATATCTTAGTTCTGCTTTAGAGGCCACACTATTGATTTTGATGAAGCTAAGGTTGTCTTCTTTGAGAGAAATGAAATCAAAAGAAGAATTAAAAAATCTTTATTATTGAAAATTTATTATTATGAAGCAATTAACTTATGTAAGAGTTCTTTTAATATTAAGGGTGGATGGGAAGTGAATGGATTTGTGGGTAGTTTTTAATATTATATATATATTGTGTAGTTTTTGTAGTTCTTTACACTTGAGAAGTCTGCTTGTAGCAGTGAAACCTTTGGTTGTGTTTTAATATTATTTTTATGCTGGTCTGGTTTAATTTTGGATTTGGGGTAGTTTTGATATATATATATAATTCTCTAAATAACAAATTGAAGAAAACTGAATTTATTATAAAGTATTAAGCAATTTATTCTGGTTAAATAAAATTGTCATAGGATCAAAGTGCTACCATCCCAGCCATAGACCATGATGATTTGATTCACCTGTATACATAATGGCTAAAGAAGTATCAAATGCCTCATCTGAAATGTCTGAATGGATTCAGGAAGGGAGCAACTACAGAAATGGAAACATCATTTCAAGCACATTGCTGGAGAATTTGAGCAAGCAATGGAGAATTATTTATTGGAGTAGAATGATGAGAATAAAGATAGACTGTATCTATGATTAGACGTTATTAATAGATTCAAGAACTTTAATCAGGGTGATTTGAAAAGAAATTGATTTATCATGTGTATAGAGATTTTTTTTTGCATTTATAAAATTCTATTCTCATTTCATTCACACACTTGGAAGTTTTAATGTGCTTACATTTGAAATAGTCCATTATGTTGAAAAATAATATAATGCAGGGGGGAAGTAATAAGTTGGATACAATTTTTTTTTTCATATAAATAAAGTTTAGGTTAATTCCCTCTGTAGTGACTTAACATTTGGACACCACCATGATTATGGGATAAAATAATAATTTTCTGATTTTATTCATATTAAGTAAATACACTATTACAGAGTTTATAATAGTAATATTAGCGATTAAGCCAATGCACATGCACTTTAAAGATAAATTATAAATGCTCTGAAATGAATCATCCATTCTTTTGGCCCAAACAGAGTTTGTGTTAATTGTTTATTTAACTAATGGTATCATATTTAGTTTATTTGGTGTGAATAACTGATTTTCTATATGAATATTCCTTTTCTATCAACTATACATAGATAGGGGGTCCCAGAGAAGATGAAACAGCAATTATTGGAATTTGATTATAAGGCTTTCGCATATATATTTGCATATTTTGATAAACTAGCTAGTTAGCTCCATGAATGTTGTAATAATGAACCAATATTTTTTTGTTAATTTACCTCCTTTGTAAATATTTCATGTCTTGTCATACATATCTACCATGGGAAGGGTTGAAGTAATAAACACATGGGAAGGATTGAAGTAATAAACACATGGGAATGGTTGGAATAATAAACACATTTAATCATTAATATGGTAAAGATACATACTTGACTTACACATGTATGTACATATATGTACATTTTTTTTTTATTATTATATTAAAAAAATTTGAATTTTATCTGTTATCAAATAAGTGTTGTCAGTTTGATTTAAATTAATATTGGCCTCTAGTTTATCATATCATTTATGTACCCCATCCATCAATTTATTTAACTATATGCATGTGCACACATAGTATTATTATTATATGTAACCCAGCTCTAAGATTGGATGTATTTTAAGTCAATCTGAATCTATATAGAGATGTAATAGTTGCTATATAAGGTAAATTCACTTCTGAAGAGAGCCAAAGGTAACATTCTTCCAAGTTTGAATATTGAGGCATAAAGGAATCCGAAAGAAGGGTGAGGTATGGATGAACTAGCCTAAATTGTATCTGAATTTAATGTGTAGATTTATAGCTAGCCAATTGAAGGATATGCAATCATTAGTTATGTACTCCATTATGTCATTCATAGCATTTTACTCAAAGACCTTAGATCTGACCATAGTATGATGCATTCACTCTCTTCTGGTGGAAAACCCAGACTAATACATTCTGGAACCCAGACTTTAGGGACATGAAACAGTAGTTTCTGGGAAAGTCTAGCTATTGGTCTGTTAAAAAAACTTTTTTTTGGAATTTATTCTCTCAAACTTTCCACATACACAACCCTGATGGATTTATTTGAGTAGCAATGAATTGACACACCCAATTGACACACCCAATCATAAAAGTAACACATCTTATGAGAAATAAATAAGTTTTAGTTAAAATAGATGAAGTAGGTGGATAAAATGTAGGCTCAACAAAAAAGTAGGCATTAAATAATGGTGTATGCACTAACAAGAGTTAAATGCAGGGGGTAATTAAATAAGCACACCATGACAAGGAGGTACCAAGAGATCCTATGACACATATATTTGTATTTATAAAGAAAAGTAACTACACTTAATTATTAAAAAAAAGTTTTAATGATACTTAGAAATGGGAGTCAATTATTGAGCAAGAATATGAAGTGTGTTGAAGAACCATAGAGTGCTAGTGATAATGAGATAGCTATGATACATTGTAATATTGGGGAGTAATCGTCACATATTCCAATACCTGGGAAGCCTATGATTGAAGTTGATCACCCTCCACAGGCATAGGTCACAAATCAAGTGTTACCTCAAGCATGAGGAACACTCAATGAAATCACCCAAGTACCTGAAATTCAAATAGTACAGATTCCAGAAGGCAAGTTGACCATGGTAAAAATGTTCCAAATGATCATGGGAATGGAAGAAAAAATGAATCACATTATGGAAACAAAAATGAACAAGATGAACATTAACATGGAAGCAAAAATGAACAGTACGAGGGAATAATTCAAAGAATAGATGTGCAATAGGATGGTAAGTGTGGAGGAAAGCTTAAAAAATGATAGTGTTAGGGAAGATATAAAAACAGAAGTGAATGGTAAAGAGATGAGGCTTTCACTGATATGGAGCAGTTGTGAATAAACTTAAATAGTGTATAAAGGAACAACTCAAAGATGAAGCAGGCACTTGGCATCCTGAGAAATGAGATGGAGAAGAAAGACCTGAAGTGCCAACAACAATTTGAAGAGTTTAAGTTTAGTATCATTGGGGAATTAAATGTCAATTATAATGAGGTGCACAAAAGTCAGGAGATCTTCAGAGATGAAATGTGTACAGAACAGAAAGCTGCAAGCCAAAGTCCAGAGGGAATTACAGGATATACACTCAAGGATGAACCAACCCTCTGCAACACAGAGCACCAAGTCAGAGTCACATGATAAATCACTTGGAGCACTAGATCATCATCTTAAATGACTCAATGACAAAGTAGCTTCAACAGAAACAGATGTGATCATAGATAAGACCATTCTTGAGAAACTGGTAGAGAATGCAATCAAAATGCAGGATCAGATTGTCAGAATAGATGAAACCATTAATCAGAGGTTTCAATGATTGAGTCTCAGCTGTGCCAAGGGATAACAACAACTGAAATCTGTCACACCTTG
Source organism: Epiperipatus broadwayi (assembly GCA_028023455.1). Lineage (NCBI taxonomy): Eukaryota > Metazoa > Onychophora > Udeonychophora > Euonychophora > Peripatidae > Epiperipatus > Epiperipatus broadwayi. The sequence continues at coordinate 6,547,122 of JAQFVV010006212.1, forward strand.
AGGACCCAGACTAATAGGGAAAGAGTGGAATGGTAGGAGAAAAGATTTGGAGGTTGCCCTTAAAGACCCACAAAGTATAAGTAATCCTTATGAGGAACCCACTCCACCATATAACATACTGTCTAAGATAAAAGAATACTCTCTTAACTTTAATTTAGAAGGGTTAGTCCCAAATACCTATCAGGCCAACCCTGAGAACCATGTACTGACCGCACAAATAAATACCCCAGAGAGTAATAAGATGCATGGCCACTCATCCCAGTTCAGTGAAATCAACGTTTATAAGACTAAAAATATTTAAGAGATCTATCAATGAAGCCCACATAGAGAGTCTCAACCTTTATTCTTTGGTAAATTGAAAATTTTTGGAAGGTGAAAAAGGTGATCATTGCATACAGCCACCTTCAAGGACATGCAGTTATGTGGTGGAGGTCACTATTCCAAACTCCATCCACCTCTGATGACTATCAAACATTATTAGTCAAGAAGTTTTGGAATAGGGATAGACAAGAGGCCCTGCTATACCAGCTATTCAAAAAAAAATTACAGGTCAACACCAGGAGAGCTTTAATGAAGTTCTTTCACCACTAGTCAAAAAGTTAAAAACACAACACATACTGCGAGAGTGAGAGAAGAATCAAAAAAGGAAATTTGCTACTTAAAATAAAACAATCTCTATTATGTACTAGTGCTAAATGCATCAATCAGGTAGCTGAATTGTTGAACAACATAGATATGAATAACACCAATTTGTCAACTAGAACATCTGAGAAAATAAAAGAAGAGGCCACTATCAATGCCATGTTCCATAAAAAAAATAAAAATGATATCAGCCATTGGAAGGGAAAACCACTGCAAAGGAAATCGCCATATAACTGGTCACCCAAAAAAAATCAGATTAACATTAACAAATCAGGACTAAGCCCCTCTAATAGCCAGGGAAGTCCCCAAAACCAGGGTGTAGTAATTACAACCCAAAGTTCAACAGACACCAAACTAAAAATGTACTTGAGACTATATTCCTCACCTCAAGAAACCAAAATGACCCAGAGGAACATGAAACAAACCCTGGATTGGGAAATCACTGATATGATGTGTTCATGGTAAGACAAAGCACCTAATTTCAATTTGCAAACCTGCTGCATGATAGAGGTTTTGTTTGAGGGCTTTCTGGTTAAAGCGCTGGTAGATTCTGATCACCAGATTTCAGTTGTGTCAGACAAATTCTATCATGAGATTCTGACTAAAAATCCCAACATCAAAATCTTATCACTGAAATCTATTCAAGCTACTGTGGCTAACAGTAGAAAAGCTAAACTAGCATAGAAATAAATCTGGGGTGAGATAAAAGTAGGCCAAACAATCCTCCTCTATCATGTGTTCTTTATACTGAATGGCTTAATCCATGACATCATCCTAGGAGCAGACTCCTTATACTTGAACACCTGCATTATTGATTTCTCTGATAAGACAATTAGAATAAACATTGAGGTCTTGATGTACCTGAAGTTGACTGTATTATATCTAGTACCCCAGAGGCACTTATAGATAACAATCTTGCAGAATTTAACTTGCTTGAAAGCGAGGATATATTAAAATTGTGATCTGTTATTAATGAATTTTAGCCCAATTTTCTTAGATATGCCAGGAGCAATAGATGGATTTCAACAGAGGATTAGATTATTACATGACATAGAATTTCAATCCAAATTGTACCCTATTTCATACCAGTATCATGAAGAAATATCAAACAAATTAGCTAGATTTGAGGATTATTTCCAAATGCTCATCACCTTACTGTAATCCAGTTGTAACTGTGAAAATGAAAGTTGGGTCATTGTGAAAAAGAAAGTTGGGTCAATAAGATTTTGTTTGGATGCTAGGCAACTAAACAAAATTACTGTCCCTGACAGGAACATTCCAGCACCCAAACACAAATTATTAATGATATTTGGAAACAAGAAAGTGTTTTCCACTTTAGATCTATCATCCATCTATTAGAAAATGCCTTCTAATATGAGGGTTTTACATGCCAGTTTAATAGGATACCTTTTGGATTGATAAATAGTGATGCTGGTCTAATAAGATGTATAGATAAGACTGTATCTCCTGAAGTTAAGCAGATAATAATAATTTATATGTGTATGATGTGACAATTGCAACTGCTACAGTTGAAAAACACCTTCAACACCTTGCTATATTCTTTGAGGAGTGCTATAAAAAGGGAGCAAAATCAACTTCAAGAATAGTATACTAGTTTCCAATCAGGTAGTTTTCCTATGTCATATCATTGGTTGCAATGGGACAAGGCCTTATCCAGATAAGATCAGTGCCATTCAAAACTTTCATAAACCAACCAACAGAAGGCAAATTAGATCATTATTAGGCCTGTGCAACTTTTACAATTGTTTCTACCAGAAATTCTCAGACCACATGGAACCATTCTTAAAACTAATTAGATAAGATGAGTAATGGAACAGGACTAGGGAACAGGACAAGGCATTTGACAATATTAAAACAGGGTTCTTAGAGCAAACCATGTTAGCCTTCCCTGCTTTTAATAAACCATTCATTGTCCAAAAAATAGTAGTGGTACGGGATTAGGGGTAACACTATCCCAGATCCAGGAGGATGGCCAGCTTGGGGTCCTCTACTTTATCAACAAGCTCCTGAATGATCCAGAAATAAATTACATGGTTTCCAAGAAGGCAGTACTAGCAATAGTGTGGGCCTTCCAAATGTTTTGACAAATGCTACTCAGATTAGGGGTGGTAGTGATCATAGACAACAAAAGCCTCAAATTCCTCAATCATAGCCACCTGACCAATAGTCATCTAGTCAGATGGAGTTTTCTGTTCCAGGAATGCAATTACACTGTGTAATACTGTAAGGAATCTGAGATTGTTGTGGCTGATGAGCTTAGTCAAAACCCATGTAGGTCAGAACAAAATCATTTGTCAGTAGAGTATGCTTACATTACAAGTGTCTATTTAATGACTGTTAATGATATAGAGAATGATTTAGAGAACCTATCCCAATTATAATTTGAAGATCCAGATTTGATTTCAATCATGAAAGTTTTAAAAAGAGAGATAGTATTGAATGTGCCTAAGATTCTCACTCTCTATGATAAAAAACCAGGTATTTTTTTGAGAGTCAATATTAATATAGATGAGTTGAGGGTAGTAATACCTAAAACATTGTGTACCCCACTCATAAAGTATATCCACTGTTTATATGGACACTACACTGCCCATAAAACAACATATCTTGAAAAATTGATTTTACTGGCCAAGAATGTTTAAAGACATCTTAAAAATCACTTCAAAATTGTCTAGTGTGCTTACAAAATAAGCCAGTAAAACAAGATTATAGTAACACTTTAAAGTCAATCATACCTAAAAGACCAAATGAGATCTTGGCAATCAATTATTATGGGCCATTGCCTCCATTCAATAAACAGAAATACCTATTGGTCTCTTACAATCTCGTCTCTAAATATGTTTCTGCTGACTCAATACCCCAAGCTAATACCAGACACACAATCAAAGTATTCATGAAGATAGTGAAGCCCAAAACCATTTTAACAGACCATGGTATATCTTTCACATCCAAAGAATGGAAAAAATGGGTGGAAAGAAAAGAAAAAACTTAAGCAATCCAATTCTAAATTAACATACACTCTAACTCAGTGTTAAAATTTTAGTGATACCATAACGTAAAAGAAGAGAGTTGTAAGGATGGCTTAAAATCTTGTTCAAACCAGCCCTTATGTATCCACAAAATCAAAAAACTCATTGGAAACATGAACTGAGATAATAGGTTAGATATGTATTATCATTTTTATGCAAACATACATATAGACATTAGAAAGTTTATTTTAAGAATTACTAAATCAAGATGTGTTAAAATGAAATAAATGCCCTTTTTCAATGGAAAATAAACACCTAATTAAAAGGCCTTTCATATATATACCTATACTAATAATAAGTCATGTGTCAATGTATAATTTCCACTATTTAACAATTAGACTTTGTATGCATAGTGATGGCCTAGTATCAAGTCAATACATACACAACCAAATGTTAGAAAATGAGAATAGAATTTTACTACGTAATTTTTTTACATAATTTTAACTTTATCTACAATCAATATGTGTATATATATGTACACACAACAATAGACAACCACAGCAATTAAAAAGGAAATGAAAAAAGCTTGTATACTAAGCAATGGAAACCAAGCATGATATAAAAGTAAACCCAGTTATTTCCATCCTCTTTTGTTATTTATTAAAGAGTAGGATAGCTATAAACAACCAATATCTTAAGATCGAATCATAGATTGCAAAATTAAATAGATCACATGTTCTAAAATCTCATTTTAACTGTATAATTTTCATAGCATAAAAATTTGAAAGAAATTGCAATTAATGCTGAAAATAGAGAAACTTGATAATTTCCTTATTAATGAAAGAAGTTGATAAGTAACAGTAATGGACTGCACTATTATTTAAACAAGAGGAAAGAAAATAATATATTGCCAGCATGATGAATAAATTTTCTGTTATATAATTCTCCAAATAACAAATTAAAAAAACTGAATTTATTATAAGTATTAAGGAATGTATTCTGGCTAAATAAAGTCAGCATAGGATGTGCTACAATACCTGCCATAAAGCATGATGATTTGATTCACCTGTATGCATAATGCTTAAAAAATATCAAATCCCTCATCTGAAAAGTCTGAATGGATTCAGGAGGAGAGCAACTGCAGAAATGGAAAAAAACATCATTTCAAGTGCATTGCCAAAACATTTGATGGAGGATTTATCACAGTAGAATGACAAAAATAAAGATAGACTGTATTCATGAGTGACATTATTAATGGATTCAAGCAATTTAATCAGGGTGATTTGAAAAGAAATTGATTATCATGTGTTATATATTGTTTTTTTTTTTTCTGCATTTTTAAAATTCTATTTTTATTTCATTCTCATACTTGGAAGTTTCAACATGCTTCCATTTGAAATAGTCCCTTATCATAAAAAGTAATAAAATGCAGGGTGAAGGCATTATGTTAGATATGATTTTTTTATGTAAATAAACATTGGATTATTCCCTCTATAGTGATTTAACATTTGAACACCACCATGAATTATGGGATAAGATAAGAATTTTCTGATTCTATTCCATATTAAGTACACACACTATTATAGGACAGATTTTTATGTTAATTGTTTGTTTATTTAACTAATGATAGTCATATTTACTTTATTTGGTATGAATGACTAATTTTCTTATATGAAAAGGGTTGGAAAGGGTTGGAGTAATAAACACCTTTAATCATTAATATGGTAGAGATACATACTTGACTCACACATATATGTACATATTATTTTTTTAGTATCATGCTAAAAGAATTTGAATTTTATCTATTATCAAATAAGTGTTGTCAGTTTGATTTAAATTAATATTGTTCTCTAGTTTATCAAATCATTCATGTACTCATCCATCAATTTATTTAACTATATAATGTGCACACATGTATTATTATATGTAACACAGCAGTAGGGCTGGATGTATTTTAAGTCAATGAGAATCTATTATAATGGTCACGGTGGATCATAAGTTTCCAGTCTTACCATATCTGCTGTACAGGGTGCCACCAGGCCTTTTGAACCTGGAAAATTTATAGAGTAGGCAGATATGCACTGTTAAAGATCTGACTTTTACACATATATTTTATTTCAACTGTCAGCCCTAGTCACTAGCTCATAGAGTAGCAGATGTTTAAAACATTTATTAAAATATATTTTTAATAAAGAATAATAAAAAATGAACTAAATTAGATCCCTGCCATTACTACTAACACAAAAGATTTTATTTATGTATATATAAGTAATAACACACAAACTTAAAAAAAAATTATTATATAAAAAAAAATTATGTTTTATTTTGTTTCATTATTATTATTTTATTTGTGTTTAACTTTAATTTTTAATCTTAGAATGTTGAGCATAGGTAGGCCACCCAGATGACGCATTTAAAAAATCTTCAAAACATTTGATTCCAGGCCAAAGATCTGCAGCCATGCCAATGCTTGCTTCCAGATATATATCCACAACCAATGCAATGTGAACATGTTAGCATCAAACCATGCTGACAGGAATGTACTTCTGTCTGATGAAGGAATCATGCATGTAATATAATAAAGAGAATAACACTGTATGGATGGGAGAGCAGTCTATCTTGCCAGCTTATCATTCCAATCCACAGAGCTGAAAGGGGTCAGTGGCACAGGAAATGTCTGCATCCATTGCGATGCCATGACTGCCTCTTTGGGGTCATGCAATCAGTTGGGCATGTTGCCCTAATGTGCGAGCACACTTCACATTACATTGATGTAAACATCCATATATCTCTCCACCAGCATTGACACAACTACAAAACAAATAATATGAAATCAAAACCCCTTTAAAACTAACATATATTTAAATGAGGCTAAGTGTCTACCCATACTCAACTTACATTTAAATCAATTTATTAATTTAATTCTTTAACAAGAAATCTTTAGTTTAAGGTTTAAATCATTTTAAGATGACACATTGTATTTAACTTATTTTACCACAAATACTATTTGACCTATTTTTCCTTTCTTTTAAATTCAATAATGCACAAATAATGATATGTGTTTCTATTTTTTAAATTCATTTGCAATCACAAACTTCTGCCCTGTTACAAACAGATCTTATTAAGCATGAATAAAAAAAATACATATTTTAAGAGATTACATTTTAAACTTTAGCTATGACTTTTAACATTGCAAGGTTTATAGAAAAATAAAGTTCAGGTTTGCTTAAGAGAGAAAGTCTATTGTTCATTTTAAAGATAGATAAAGTTTGAAGATTTTAAATTTAAGATAAAATTATACCTCCCTTTGTCCATACTCGTTCCTTCATGATAAAGATCTAAGTTACACAAGGGCCCTTTCCTTGCAGATGATGACAATTTATGAAGCTTGATGGGAATTTCTGCATATGGCACCAGTAGTTCGATCCTGGGATCCGTGAAGATGAAAGCTGCCTTTGGCCGGCCAAACCGAAGAAAGCCCGATGAAGCTGGTTACATTCTTGGTGACGGCGACAATATCTTTTTAAAGTTTTGAATTCATTTGTCTTTGCTGAAAGTAAAAAAAAAAATTAATTTTCTAATTCTCTAATTAATTATTTCTTTTGGATTTTCTTTTTATAGTCCTCAAGCATCTTATCTCTGGAATGCACTGATCCACCTGACATATTTCATATCTGTATTTCATTGGTTCATTGAGTTTGTGGCTAAGTAGATTTTGTGTTTGTGGATAAGTGGATTTTTACACTGAGGTCTGTGTCTATATCTTTGGGTGGGAAAAACAAATCTTTTGTTTCTATTTCTCAACTCTTATCTATTTCATAATCATCTTTTTAATGGTCATTTTGCCCTAAGGATCTGTTGGTAATTTTTATTTTTAAAATTAAAAACTTTCTTCGTTATTTTTAAAATCAAAAGGTTTTTATTATATTTTATTTAAAGATTAGAATCTTTGCTTCAATTCTATAATTTTTTTAAGCTTATTTTATTTCAATATTTAAATTAAACATATTAATAAATTAATAATTCATTATCTGTGCATTTTGAATGTTTGTGCTTTTAATTCAGTACTAGATATTTACAAAAAAAATTAAGTATTAAAATTTAAATGTAACGCATATATATATCCTGTTACCCTATATAGAGGTGTAATAGTTTCTATATAAGATAAATTATTAACCTCAAAGAGAGCCAAAGGCAACATTCTCCCTGAGTTTGAATACTGAGGCATAATGGAATTGGAAAGAGGGGTGAAGTATGAATGAACTAGCCTAAATAGTGTCTGAATTTAATATGTAGACTTATAGCTAGCCCAATTGAGGTAGACACAATCATTGGTTAGGTACTTTATCATGACATTCACAGCATCCTACACAAAGATCCTAGGTCTGACCATAGTAAGATGTGTACCCTCTCTTCTGGTGGAAAATCTGAACTGTTGCAAAATATCATTATTGGGGAGGCAAGAAAACATATTCAAAATCAAATGTGAATAAATATCTAGCAGATTATTATACAAAATGCATATATATATATTAATCTTTAATTGATGCATGTGACTCCAACAAAATAAACAGGCAAATTGCCTATAAATCTTCACATAATAAAATAACTTTTTTTTAAAAAAATTATATAGCTAAACTCACATTGCCTTACACACATATATATATTTGCTTACATTAATGGATTTTTAAAATATCTTCAGTCATTAAATTCTAATTGTATCAAATTTAATTAATTAAAAAAAAAAGCAATTCTTTTTATATTTCTTTTTCTTTTTTTAAGCTTTTCTTTTTTAAAAGAAAAATTGACCTAAATCTAAATAACAATGATTTTAAATATTAGCGATTCCAGGAGCACTCCTAAGTGGATAAAATTTTTAAAATTATACTTTACATATATCTAATTACCGTATGTATAAATATTCAATCATAAGATTACAGTATATTGATTTGAAGATATACAGACATTGAATTATAATATTATAACATATATATATTAAGGTTAGTGAAATAGAACTCTTTAGTGGTTTATGAATGAAGTCTTTCCTTTTACCATATTTTAATCTTAGTCACAATCAGGTTATATTTCAAATAGATAGTTGTCATAAATTTTTTTCTTTACTTTTGAGAAGCATGTCTGTTTAACTGCATACATGAAAATAGTTAGCACAGTATTGAATCTTAAGTTGGACATCCCAATGATTGTGGAATACATGCTGGAGAACATTTGTGAAAGTTATCAATGCATTTTTACTAATTCGGTTACTTGTCAAAGTTCACTATACCTCATGTTAATCAGGCAAAAGAAAAGACCAAAGAGGTGAATAAAACAAACTATTTTCTGAGCTGGTCTTTTCATATGATACACTTTAAAAAAACACATTTTTTTTCTTTAATTAACAAGTCCATGTTTTACAAAATTCATTAATTAAACAAGCCAATAATTACCTTAACCACCTCTATTTACAAAATTATCTAATTAAACAAGCTAGTAATTATTTTAATTCTTCATCTTTACAAAATTCTTTGATTAAACCAACCTACATATTTATCCAATTCTTTAATTAAACAAGTATACATGTTTATAAATGACACCTAAAATATTATGAATTGAAATTCAACATTTTCAAAATCAGGAACAAAGCTTTAAAAAATGATTTTCTAAGAATTTTAATTAATAAGGATACAAAATGATTGAATAAGTTTTACGGATTATTATTTAATTAAGCACTGCATCCTAAAACAAAAAGTTTAAAACAGATTTATTTTATATAGAATTCGTTAAAATAAATCTATTTCTTTACTTTTTATAAACTGATGTAAAATTGACTTAAATTGATTATAAATAGACTTTATCAATTTGTGGGTATATATAATATAAATGTATAATAAAAAAATCTTAATCTAACTTATGAAACTGAATTTGATTTATAATTTGCCAACTTCAATATTTTTAAAATAAATTATAGATTAAGATTGGCCACTATCTCAACATATATATATATAAATGGCAACTATTACATGTAAATATGTTTTTCAAAGAGAATTCAATTCCAAACATCATATGCACACATTTTTATTAAGGCTGCAATAGAACATGAAATGTTGACTAGAATTACTAAGTAAATAAATCATATTATACTTTACATTTTAAACATTAAATAAATTATAAAATCACTTTCATATAAATATCATCAACTGCTTACAAACATAAAATGGATGCAATTAAATTATGCAATATTTAATGTTATTCTCCATGTTTAATAAATTTTCACAGTAGCATTTTGTCTATAAGTTAATTATTTTCTCTATTAATAAAAATAACTCATTCTATTTATTTTATTATTTTCAAAGTTTTTATTGTAAACAAATTAAATACAAATTGTTTATTACATTTACGTTCTTTATCATTAAATACAGATAATGTTGAAGCATTTTTACTCTTTATATAATATGTGATGCTTTTTAAATGTCTTTTTAAATGAATATTTAGTCTCACCAGTATGATTTGTTATATTATTTCTACTCTTTATTGATGTCAATATTAGGATTATGAAGTAACTTATTTATATTTTATGGTACATTATATGAAACATTATACTACTCAGAATAAATATCTTTTGTCATTTTATTACTATCTTTTTGGCTAGGAAATAATAAATTATGTAAATATACAATTGATAAAAATAAACATATTAGACATTATGCACAGAAATGGTGTTAGTAAGATATGGTATTGCATGTATTATACAATTGATAGAAAATTTTAGAAGAAAGTTAAATAATATAAATAAGAAAAATAAAAAAAATAGATGTCAATTTCATATAACATAAAAAATAAAAAATAAATGAGAAAATATTGTTCTGAATACTAGTGTTGCATACAGTGTATCACTTAATGTAAACAAGCTACTAGGCATTATGTATTGGTAGTCTAACAATTCATTGAAAAAAATGTAAAGAACATCATTTACTATGTAAAAGAGTAAAGCACACAAAATAAAGAATTATACACATCATGAACTTGAATGTAATCAACAGTTTGTATTCAATTTATATAAAGTAAAAATAATGTGTGAAGAAAAGATTAAAAGAAGCTATTTTTATTTTAAAAAAAACTAATATGTTTAAGAGACAAGGTGCTAACATGACAATTCATGAAGCATGGGAGATAATGGAAAATAATATTATAGGAATTAATGGTATTCATTTTGTATTTATAAGCAGTTGATAATGATTGCATGGCAGTAATTGAAAGTGTTTCTGAAATTTCTTTATTATTTAATGTTAACAATTTAAATATTGTGATTTATTTATTTATTATATATATATTAAATATATTTAGGCTGCAGTACAATAATATTCCACAACATTTATATAGACAATTAATAATACTCCATAAAAAGATTACTAAGCTAGGCTTTCAATATAGAACATCTTTATTAAAAGCCTGGCTTGGTAATTTTTTAAAAATTTATCAATGTATTATACATTCACTCTTATGAAATATTGTTTTAAACATATAGGAATAAATTTATTAACAATTAATGATTTTATTACATTTAAATTTTTAACTAGCATTATGCAATTGATTTATATATATTATAATGGGATAGAGAATCTACAAGAAATTGGGATTTAAGGTAGGGGATAAGAAGTTGAAGTTAATCAGAAATGATGGCAAATAATCTTCTAAAAGCCAAAATATATGTTAAATAATGAAATTTATAGTATAAAAGTTAATAAATGTAAAAGTATATTATAAGAGCATGAGAGATCATACTGAGAAGAATAATGGCACCAGCCCAGTTAACTCCTTAGAGTAACTAAAAGTATAATTAACTATAAATTCACCAGCATTATAAATAAGTATCAGTCTAACTCATTCATCATCATAAATACTCATCAATCAACAGTCAATCTTGAGACTGGATTTGACATCAGTCTATTGTAGACCAGGCTAACTATTTAGCCTTTTCCAGCTTGGGGCAATTATTTAACCATTAATTTGAATGCACCAACTTAAGTGCTAATCCATTTGAATATACAATCATAAAAACAATAATTATGGGATATTAAAACATGCTGATCATTATCAATGCTGACCATTTAATATCATTATTGTACTGGCCAACTATAAACTTAAATTCTAATAAAAATTAAACTAAATAAAATATAGTGCATGGATGTTAAAGAATATACTCTTCATGCCAACCAGAATGTCATCATCATTGATTTGAATATTATTGTCATCACTGGATTATCATAAACAATAATATACATCCCCTTCCATATACCAGACTTATGTATGAATCTAGTTCAGAGAATATAAGCTCTATAACTATTACTGTGGTCAAGAGATGATGCAACATGCAATATTTTAAACTATTTAGAATCAAGTTCATTGGAATAATTTTAACAATGAAATACAAATTTATTAATAAAGAAATGAAATTAAAGTCTCTAAAGTATGGCTATATACATATAAGACTTCTGATTTTGATTAATATACAAAGTTCAAATTATTACATTGTGGTTTACATATGTTCCAATATACAACATGTATATATATTCACACACAGACATGCAGTACAATTTCTGGACATGTTTGACTTGCCCATAAAATAAAAATATTTGATTGTCTATCTGACGTGCATTGGCATTTGCACATAGATGTGCAATAAAATTGATGAATATATTTTAATCATCATATAAAATATAAGTGATTACATTTTGAATTATCATATTTTAATAATACAAATATTTATTAACATATCTGTGTGAGTGCATAGAAATGTATGTGTCTGCTATCATTTATATAATATTTTAATTTATCAAAATAAAATTATTAAAAATATCTTTCATAATTAATTCAATGTTGAAAATATATACAATTCACCTATATGTATATATACATAAAGTAACATGAATCCATTATTAAATTCTTTCATAAAGTTTTTATTTTCTTTGTTTTTTGACAGATTACTCTAAAAAGATTTATTTTTTTGATTTCTTCTTTTTTTAAAAAAAAGGATAGTCAATGAATTAATTCTTTATTCTTAAATTTTTAATCCAAGCAAAATTATTTTCTTGTTTCACTCTTTTTTTTAAAAAAAGTTTTAAATATCATTTTCATTATAGAAATTATTTAAAATATCACTCTCAATTGTTAAAATATACTTTTCACAGTTAACTCTACATTGAAAGTATATAAATTCCATCTGTTCTCTTTAATAATTAAAGTTTATTTTAATATACCACTCATAATTATAATGTCTTTAAACTTAGAGCATAGATTTTAATTTTTTCTTCAATAAAGGATTTAAAATATCATTCTCTATTATATATCTCACTTTTTAAAAATATGCCATTTTAAGAAATTACTTAAAAGAACTTACCAGCCTCACTTTACATAAATATGATGTGATACATTTATCTGTGATTCCTTGCATACAGATAAAACATGCATATAATTAATCATCATCACTCCAATTTCAGCTGCACTTTATATAAATACAACATGATACACTTATCTGTGGTTCCTTACATACAATGTAGCATTCATTTAAACTAATTCTTCAGCAAGGATTCTCTTGATCTAGTCTTGGTCAGACAGGTATATTCAGGTAGCTGTTGACATTCAATATACTCCACTTAGACTTCAAGCCAGCCATAGAGAACAAAGAAGTTGGATCACCTTCTAGGTGCAACTAAATTATAGCACAGTGAACTAGTAGACTGCTGCTGGATCTACTCTATCAAATTCAGCTACATTTAATTCATGGTAGTTATCTGTATAACTCTGGAAAACCAACTAACTGTGGGCCAACTCTTACAAAAAAAACTACAACAAATTATTCTGGCCAAATCATCATAGCCAACCTATTCTAATCCTTTATAATATTGGGTGACAAAAACACACTAATTAAAAACTTTTTATCTTTTCAAAAAATCATTTTTAATCCCTTCAAAAGCAACTTTAAAATTTGATCAAAAGATGATCTACATAAATTTTTAAATAGAGAAATATATATAGGCATTAATTAAAAAATTTCAAAGATAGATAATAGAAATTTTTACAATTATCAGTAGACATTTTATCATAAAAGATATTTGTTTTTAATTTCAAAATCAGAATTCAATAAACATATTTAATAGACATTTATAAATGTTTAATTTATAATAAAATTATATTTTAAATTCAAAATTATTTAATATTTTCCTATGATTATTCTAATCCAGAGAAATGAAAAAAATATCTACAAATTTTTTGTCTGTTTATTTCTACTTTTTCTTTCAACTTTATATATATTTGTCCACATACACTATGTTATTGTGTGTCATATAACATAATTGTTGCAATACATATATATATATAATGAAACAAGAATGATGTTTCACGTGTATATTTATTCTAAGAGCTAGTTACCCTTTCACCTTAAAAACAGCAGCTGTATAAAAAAGTTTAGTTTATGACGTTACAAGAAAATTATTATTTTCTATAATTGAGAAAAGAAAATAATAAAGAAAATCATTATTGATTTTATAGTTTTGGATTACGATATAATTTAAATATATCACATATTTATTTAAAGCTGGCATGTATTAAATTGATTACATTTTTAATTTTTGGATGTTTTTGAATTAAGTGTAATAATCACTTGAGGCAAAGTTAGTAAATTGAAAAACATGGCTTAATTCTTATGATTTCTTATCTATCCCGCTAAAAAAGATTATCCAATCATTATGAAGAGAAAGAAAATCGGGCTTAAATGAGAGCAGTATGCAAATTAATTACAGTGGGAAAAGGCTGTTTAATCAATCCAAGAATCAGATATAAATAGTCAAGTTGCAAGTTCAGTGCAGATTAGATTTGATTTTAAAACAAGAGACTTTGAAAGAGTTTTAAAAAGTTTGTTCAGAGAGATTTTAAGGAGATCAAATAGTTATATTTTTTCCAAAGAGATATTTACAAGTAGCTGTCAAAGAAGAATTTTGAAAAAAAAAAGATTTCAATTTTAAAAGGATATTAAAGAACCTCTGTTAATGATGGAAAAAGAAAGCTTTATTAAGGAAATTATAACGATGGAAAAATAAACCAACAGCTTCATCTCTTCATTCTAAGCCATGATTTTTCTAGATTTGCCTGGATAGACATCATAGAAAGGAGATAATGCCATTCAGCTGAAATGTGATGACCCCTTTTTGAAGCAACAACTGGATAAATGAAGGTAATGATTTTATAAAAATATTCGATATGTTTTTTAAAAAAAGATAAACAAAATGTATTTCTTAAACTAAAATTATATGTTTTAAAAGACAAACAAAATGTCTTTATTATCAATATAAAAAAAAAAAGAATTATTAATAAATGTAGCTGCATGAAAATACATTTGTTACTGGAAAATTATGAATGAAACTAAAATTATGAAAATCATTTATTCATGATAAAGTATAAATGAAAATGCTTAATGTTTACCTGAATATTAATTTTGTGGGAGTAATTTAAACCACATTACTGGATTTGATAAATGTAATGAAATACTATATGGACTCTAAATGCTTACCTGCATGTTGATATAAAATTACAAATGCTTGATGCTTATCTGAATATTAATTTTGTGGGAGTAATTTAAACCACATTACTGTTTTGATAAATATAAATAAAATAATGAAAGATTATATGGATTATAAATGCTTACCTGCATATTGGTATTATGTGAAGAAAGTAATAAAACTTATGCACATAGATGCACATTTACATTGACTGGACTATGAATAGTCCATAAACCAAGATTTGTTCATGTTACCTGTTTGATAAATAGAATAAAATAATGTACAATAAAAATTACAAATGCTTACATGAATTTCGATTGTATACAAAGAAAATAATGAAACTTATGAGAACCAATGTACATTGATACTTGGCTGAATTATAGAAACCTTACAGATCTGGAATAGCTCATCTTACTTATTTACCTACCTAAAAAAAAGATGTAACAGATGTGGAATACAGAGTGGAAAATATTCATGCAGAATTGGTAGACATCTACTAAATAAAAGACCCTTTGAATCCTTTACCTAAGATACATCAAAATGAGCCTTCATTTGAAATGAAGGATGAACTTTATTAAAATGAATTGCAAATGAACTATTGATCAACAAACTGCTTCTAACCTTTCCATAAATGAAATGAAAATGAGTCATCACATGGATAGGAATGAACTTTATTAGAACTTGCAAATTATGTTATTAAATAAAATTATTGTTACTAAAAATCAAATTTAGTTATCCAGTTGTCCAATTCTATTTTGTTTTTATTGCATCACTCATTATTCATTGCACTTGTTCATGAGAATCTCATGCCTCTTGAGCTACGTCTGGCATAACTAGACCTAGGTAAGTCAGGTTGTAGTGAGATGGAACTCTAGTGGTGCCATTTGGAAAACCAAACATAAATGTCTAAATGCTTCCAGCCTCTATGGTGCTACATCCTCTGGTGAGCAGAAAATATTGTTGTAGGGGGGGTTAACATCTGCATTGGGTAATGCCAAATGATAGTTCCTTCCTGCAACATGCTCATCAGGAAATTGTTACAACTGAAGTAATAAAAGGGTTGTGTGGTGGTCAGGTTACATTATATATATATATATTTCATATGATGGAAATTTATTAAACGCACATTGATTACGTAGTAATATTTACTGAGGCTATAACCTCGATAATATGTGTATAATATTATAGACAACTATATTTGAATTAATAAATAATAAATTTATTTTGCATCAAATCGATTTTCATTCAAAATGAACCTTCTCAAGATGTTAGAATAAATCAAAAAGTCATGCAATTTATATTAACTTAGTATACACTTATTGTTCAAACCAAACCTTAAAAATTATTAAAATTTTCAATGTTTAATTGACGACTTACAATTCAACTTCACGGATTCTTGGAGCAAAATTCAGAAACTAGTATCCTTTGACCTTAATGATAAAGGCTTCATAAAATTATGACAATTTAAAGAATACAGTTTATAAAATTCACTATCAATAATCAGAAGACACCAATCACACAAATGTCTGTAGAGTTGAAAGAAATCAGATGGTATATCCTCAATATAGCAGTTTTTTAAATTTTGTTTATAAAAATCTTTAAATAAATTAAAAGATATTATATTTAGTAAATTATATAAAAACTTGCATTTTTTTTAGTAGATGAAAATTCTAAAGTCACTTCATTCTTTAATATAAATATTATTTTACTAAAAAAAAATGCAAGTTTTTATATAATTTACTAATGTCTTTTAATTTATTTAAGGATTTTTATAAACAAAATTTAAAAAACTTCTATATTGAGGATATACCATCTGATTTCTTTCAACTCTACAGACATTTGTGTGATCGGTGTCTTCTGATTGTTGATAGTGAATTTTGTAAACTGTATTCTTTAAATTGTCATAATTTTATCATTAAGGTCAAAGGATACTAGTTTCTGAATTTTGCTCCAAGAATCCGTGATGTTGAATTATAAGTCGTCAATTAAACATTGAAAATTTTAATAATTTTTAAGGTTTGATTTGAAAAATAAGTGTATACTAAGTTAATATAAATCGCGTGACTTTTTGATTTATTCTAATATCATGAGAAGGTTCATTTTAAACAAAAATCGATTTGATGCAAAATAAATTTATTATTATTTATTAATTCAAATATAGTTGTCTATAATATTTATTATATATATATATATAGTGTAATACAATATTTTTAATGGATGTTTTTGATAAAAATATTGAATGTGTGAAGTTATCCATTTAAATCAACTTATTTAGAAAGCATGTAACATAGAACAACTGCCCCATACAAGAGTCAAAGTAAGTTGTCAGACTGATGCATCCAATATAAACAATAAACAAATAAAAAAATCATTTCTTTTCCATTTCTTCATTTTATCTTTCTTCATAATATTTTTGCATACCAAGACCCAACCTAAGACATCCATGGAGAATGTTTTCTGAGATAAAATACAGCGAAGTTTTAAAATTATTTATGATAAAATGGCTCAGCTCTACAAGTTATGGTACTTGGATTTCATGTAAATTTTCAAGCAATAAAATTTCTAATCATATATATCTTATTCATTGGTACTAATGAACACTTAACAGGAATATTAAAAGTAGATGACAAAATATTAATAGTAAAAATGAATGCGAAAAGATTTGTTAAACCTAGAAAAAAAAGAAAACAAATATGTTTATTACCAGAACCTGCCATATTAAAAGACTCCATGTGTTAAGATTATAACCACTCTTTGTATTATTAAAAACAGAAAGTTGTAGTTGTTAATAAAACTATTTGCCAAGTTTTAAAATATGGTATTGATTTAAAATATTTTTAGATATTAAGACATAAATACTGTGCTACCTATTCCACTTCATTTAAATAAAATGAATAGGAAAAATATAATAATTAAATGTCTACTATGGTGAATGATACACTGAAGAATATTATTGAATACCTGCTTTTCGTCCTTTCCAGAGACCACTCTATGTCTTGTAAGAAACATCATAAGTATGACTTTGTTGCCAGGAACAACATGAAAGCTGTAATTTATATTTTGTTTTTATTGATTTGATCAAAATATTTGATCCACTTAATCAAGAAGATTTATGTTAATGTTGAAAAGTAGCTGGGTTATATAATGATATGAGAGTGAGAATTGGAAATCGGAAGCATTTAATATAAAAATTGATGTTACACAGAGATTCCAATTAGCTCCAACTTTGTTTTTAATTTAGTAACAATAGTTTTTGGAATGACTTATATACATTTTTGTGAAGCAGATATTAAAAGTGAAATAGATGTGATTTATATTTGAAATGATAAAAAGCAAAAACAAGGATTTCATCTTATTGGTTTTTACATTTTCAGTATGCAGAGGATATAAATTAATGTTGAATGCAGTCTATAAATAATTTGATTTAGTAATTAAGGTTAAAAAATTAGATGTTTTAGCAGCCAATAATAAAAGAAAAACTCTTTAAAAATAATTCTTAAGGAAAAATTGAGAGCTTAAGAATGTGAATTGTTTAAATATCTTAATAGATATTTTTTTTAAAAAAAGACAGTCTTTGATGTTAAGGTGTATCACACATTCAAATGTGCCATGTCTTCATTTAACAAGTTAAATAGGTATATTTTATTATATTAATATAATTACTTAATCATTATATTAACATAACTATATTATATTAATATAATTACTGTTATTATAGAAATTTATTTATGAAAATGAACTGTAAACATTCTATTATTTTTTAAAATAAAAGTACTGGATACCATTCATTTAGAATGTTTTATTTTGAAAATATAATGAGAATATTATAAGATCAAATTGTATATTTCTTAAGTTTCTGGAAGTGATGATATTGAATGTACAATGTTAAGGATACATATATATTTGATTTAAATGCAAAATAGTTTAAAAGTAATAGACTTTTTAAAAAATATTTTATAAAGAACTGAATATTGTTTCAATGAAAAGAGACTCCATCTGCTTGTATTACAAATACTATTATAAAAACAATCTGAAAATATACAATATTGACTGTTTTTCTTGGATATTGCTGAGGATAGAATAGAATGAAGATCTACAAATTGATAATTTATGACTAAATATATTGCAAAAGAAGTATATTGTATAAGAGATTGAAAGATAGTATTGAATGTTATGTAAATGATAAGGATGTGATACATATATATTTATAGTTTATGGATTTGCTTTTATAATCATATAAGTAACCATCTTTAATTTTTGTATATTTTATTTTTCCTTTTTATAATTTTTTTTCTTCTGGAATTTTTACTCTCTGTTTTTATTGGTTATTTTAAAATTTAATAAATTTTTAACATTATCAAGTTACATCTGTATTTTTTTTTTTTTTTTGAGAAGCCAGTCACTATTTTTCAAAATAATCAAGATGTTAATAAAATATTAGCAATTTTAATAGCATGTATAACTATGATAATAACTATTAGAACGTATTCATTTGCCAATCTTATTCTACATCAATGATCACTTGCTTTTTGTTAATGAGGGAAAAAACTAAAAGAATTTATTAGATATATTCTATTAAATAAAAGTTGCTATATTTTTTATTCAAATTTTAATATCAATTTAATTTAGTACTTAGTTTTTAAATTGCATTTAAATAGAAAATTTATATTTATAAAATTTCAATTATTAATAATATCCAATTTATTTTCATTTTATTTTAGTATTTAAAGTAATTATTCTTTTTACAATGTTAAGTGAAAATTTTCACTTTTCAATTACTTTTAATGTTTCATTACACATCGTTTATTTATAATTCAAATAAATTTTGTTATATATCACAATTTTACTTTCTCAAATTTTAACTGTAACTTATTTTCAAAATCGATTATAAAATATTTTTACTTTTCTACAAAGGTTGGTTTTAAATACAAGTTAAATTTTATTAAGGAAAAATTAGTTATTCATGAAATTATATAGAAGATAAATTGTATTGATTATCAAACAGGTTTAGAAATATGATGTGTGCACACACACACCCTAGTGGTAAAAACTGAATTATATTACAATTATATTTTTATTTTATAGTTAATTTACTAATGGTCATTGACCAGTCCAAATTAATCTGCAATCTTTATATTTTAATTAATAACAGCTATAAATCCAAAATCATATTAATTATGTTGCAAAGAGCAGAAATAAAAAGATGATTAAAATACAGAATGGTTGTGAATTATTTGAAAAACAGAATAAAACTATTACAAGGAATAATATTTTGGCTTATAGCTTAAACAATAATTTGCCTACTAGTGTTTTTTTCTTTAGAAAATAAGTCATATAAAAAAACCATAGGATTCTTATGCTGCTTGCAATTAAAATTAAAAAAAATGCTTCTATTCACACAAATGCACTTCAAAAAAATGCCCTGAAAAGTAAAAAATAATTTTTCTTCTTTTATTTATTATTATTATTTTTTATATGTTGGTGGGAAGCGAACCCGGGATAACTGCTTGGAAAATAGCTATGCTAACCTCTAGGCCAACAACACTTTTATTTTTAGTCACACAATATTAAGAATACTATAAAAGGTAGAGAAAAATTCTTATTTTTATTTTTTTAATAGTTCTTTTTATCTTTTAGTGCATGTATATAAAGGAAAGGATTTCTTTTTTAAAAAATTATATATTTTATTTTCTATTTTTTAGTTTAATACAGTTCTTGAAATAAGGAATAACAAAGATTTAGATACAATTTAATAGCATTAGATGACCATACCATAAAGAGTACTGAACCTCATATGAAATTTAATTTTTTTGCTGAAATTGTTCACAAACTCTTTAAAAAAATTATTATTATTGGGAATGCATAAGTATGCAAAAAGTTAATGAGATTGGAAATTGGGAAATGTGTAAAAATTGAGTTACAAGATTTACCCAGACAGCCAAGGGGAAAAACCTGTGTTAAATGAAAATGTATAATAATATTGTTCTTGGTTACAATTGTTCAATAAAAACTTATTGAATTTTTTTTAATATCAAGATGATAACACAAAACTATTAATTTAACAAAAAAAGTGTAATGAAATGTGCTTAAAGTTTAATGCAATAATTCCAATGAATTATAATGACAAAACTGATATTTTTATGGCAATATAATTATTACTAAAATTTTGTGGATATTTTTTTATGAATTTTTAATAGAAAACAAATTATCAAAATCTATATAAGTATTAGAACTTCCAAATAACTGATATCTAGTACTGAAGTTTCATAATGCAGATGCAGAAGGAATTCTTCCAAAGAATATTTAATTCAATTGCAAATAAGATACTGTATTATTTAGATTTGAATGGTCATTGAATCCTGTAGGTCACATTAAAACTGCTACCTTAACTTTACAGTTACTGAATTACAAATGACTATGAAAAACCATGAAATAGTAACTTCATTTCAGTATCTATATAAGAACAAAGCATTGATTCCAATCCTCACACAAATTATTATTTTTCTTATCAGCTATTGAAGATGTATCTACACTAATAATCACATTTAAAAGAGTATCACCATAATATTTTCACTGTAAAATAATGATGAATTAAATTATACACATTTGATTAAACTCTAAAATACTAGATTTTGCAATTATTGTGGTCAAAAAAATTATGACATCATTGCACAAAAAAATATCTAATAACTCAAAAAATTTCAAGAGTATGAAGGGTAATGAAAATTTCTTAATGGATGGATATTTAGCAAATAAATGCTCTTGATTCCTCTGAAGTCAAGCTACTTATACAAAATATGCTTACTAGTATGATTGGTATTATTCTTTCAGCTCTTTGGTAGTGTAATGACAAAAAATTCTAATGTTTATGAGGATTTACACTACTCTATAGAGGGCAATTATGATAAAAAAATCTCGACAAAGAATTCTGAAAAACTGAAATCAAAAAATGAAAAAAAAAAAGAGAAATCTTAGATTTGTTGAAGGGCAAAGAAAAAATAATTCTGGTATCAGCAATATATCTGTAATAACAACCAAGAGTAAGAATAAATAGAATCTATTCTAATTTGTACAAAATACTTAGTAGAGAATAAAAACAGCCTAAGTTCAATAATTTAACATATTACAAATGCTAAATCAATGAAAAAATCTAATATAATGACAAGAGTAAAAAATAGACATAACTTTGATGGAATCAGACAATAATCTAGATCCTTGAGATACTGAATCATTTAAAACCAATATTTTTTAAAATTATCATATGTTAATTCTTGGATTTAAAAAATGGTACTATTTCTTATAAGCAAGTAAATCTGAATTGCATACTTCCTTCCTTTTAATAACTTTTAGCTGTTATTTCTAATTTATGTGCAATCTTACATAAAACATAATACTTTTTTCTTGCATTCAAATGGTATTTGCCTTATTCAATAAGTGTCTCATGACCTTAAGCATTGCACTGTACATAATGTAAGGAGTATTAACTTCAAATAGTGCTTCTTTGCTCTTAATAATTGGATTAATCAACATTTACTGTTTTTCACTAGACAAAACACTATATAAATTTTAAAAATTGACCCTAGGTATATCTTGAAAAATTTAGCCATTCCAAATTTTTCATTGATAATTCAAAGCTGCTAGTATGGAAATGCTCATTTATCTTAAATCTCCATTCCAAACTTTTAACATTCTCTATTCATATTAATATATGTCAATTCTAAACGGATTTTTGCAATTATTTCAGACTGATTGTACAATAGACTAAATCTAATATTTCAATTAATTTATCAAATTATTATAACTATATCTATAAATGCTCATCTTACAGGCAGTGATTGGTGTCTTTAACATGTGACATTTCCTATCAAAATGCCATTCATCTTATTAGTAGAAAATTTATGAATCTATAGAGCTTTTTCTCTGAGAATACTCTCACTTTCTAAACTAAAAGCATTCTATTTTAATTAATCCATATTTATCTAATAACTAAATCCATTTTATCTCCTATAAGCTTTTCTAACCATCATGGTCTAAATATAAAATCAGCTTTTAATTTTCAAGATGATATAATGACACAATTGGAATTATTCTAAAAACTCCTCTGAAATCTATATTTATTTCCAAAATATTGATATACTAACCTTAGACCTTATTCAAACCTAGTTCTCTTTCATCAATATTATTTATGTTAGCAATCATTTAGAAACAAATCCCCCATTGATTCCTCTGCCAACTTAGTTATTCTGCTTAGTATCTGTCAAAAAAGGGCAAAAAATTATCTTTCTAATAAACACAACTGATATAAAGAATATAGGATTAAATCTTTCCACTTTTATTAATTCTAAAACTGAATATTTTTTTAAATATCAATAAAAAAATATTATCAGTGTAATACTGTAAGATTGATTTCAGTGTTGAAAGTTCCATCGCTTAAACTTCTTATAAACTTACAAACAATAAAACGACTTGATTTTTTCCCCCTATAATATAGCATAACCTATTGTTTTTATACTGGTTTGAATGTGACTGCTAACATTAAATTTTACTAAACATTTAAAAAAATGTTCCTTTAAGACTAATCAAAAATAAGTATTTGTTTTTTGTTGGATGCTAAAAAAATAAATGCCAATTCATAACATTCCAAGATGAATTTAAATTGTTTGATGATTTAATTGGAGCTTTAGGACAATATTCCTTTATTAATAATCAAAAATTAAAAAATTTTAAAATTAGTGCAAATAAAAAATTACTCCATGAACAACTTTTTTTTTTAATTATTAATTTTTTTAAGCAGTATTGTTTAAGGAATTATCATTTAATGTTTGTTTAACTAATAAAGTGCTGCACAGTAAATGTTTTTAATTAAGCTTCTTCAATTTACTATTAATTCACAAAAATCATTACTAAAAAAAAAAAGATGGAAACCAACACTGATAATTAATATGACATTATATATATATTTAAATAGAATATTTGACTACTAGTAGATTTTGACTATAATTATCATAGAAAGCAAATTAATAATTTCAAATAAATCAAAAAGTTGATAATATATGCAACTTTTGACAATGATATAAAAAAAAACTGCCAACTGAAATTAAGTGAGAAAATTGAAAGGAATGTTTTTGGTATTTTTCCAGTTTGAATGCTTGTCAAAAACTGTGTGAAATTTGATTTTGGCTTTTCTCTACCTTTGTCAATAAGTTAATTGGCCTGCTGTGTATCAAGTAATAAATGTTAAATGTGTAGAAAATAAGTAATAATATTTTGTAACAAGTAATAATATAAAAATAAAATTCATTCATGAAAGACTTGGTGTAAATAAATCCAAAAGAAGTGATAATATAAAAATAAAAAAACTAATATTACTGCTCAAATTCAAGAAAATAAAATGAGCATGAACAAATTTAATAAATCAACCTCTGAATATCTATAGAAAATTTTCAAATTTTAAAAATTGTTTTCATTAATGCAACTGTCATTTTAAAGTTCTTACATTATACATGTCCACTAACATAAAAATACAGTCTATCTTCTCTCACTAAAAGTACATTTTGGAAACAATTTTTGCCTATCAGCTGAGCTAGAGGCATTAAACATATGAATTATTATATTACTCTTCACTAAGTAGGAAATGTTTTTATTTACTTTTAATACTGTGTGAAAGGAAGAATAATAAACATTAAAATTGTTTTTTGTGTTTTTATTCCCTTATAATATCTTATGGACTGCAGAAAATGTTTGTTTGTTGTTAATAGAAAGAAGATCCTTTGAGTCCTCTTTTTGGTCTTAAAGAACTGAGCAGGGCAAATTCCTAATATCCACTTCATACATTCTTATCATTGCAGTTGTTATTACTATGTGATTATTCATATAGTATGGGAACATGAATGGGCTGGTCATCAACATGCATTAGCCAGGGTGGTGATTTTGTTGGCTTTTTGTGTCTGAGTTTAAGATCAATAAACATCATGGTCTTTCTTCTCAGTTGTCTGATAAGCATAATGAATGTGTGTATGAATGAATTTTTTTCTAATAGATGTATACAATCATCACAGACCCAAATAATCATGGCCCTTATTCCCAGAAAACTGTAAAGTCACCAACCAAAGGAGTAGTTGGTGGCCAAAGGCAAAAGGAGCTAAGAATCCATTGATTGTGGTCCCAGGTTGTCACTTGATGTTGACTTTTTATTTAGGTATTTACAACTGCAGATCACTTTTAAGTAAAGGAAGATTGCAAGAATTTGAAAAAGAACTGTCTCATTTTAAATGGGACATTATTGAACTTTGTAAAGTTAAAAGGTGAAAAGAGAATGGATTAAAAAAGTGGACAGGTACAAAGTCACAAATATTAAAGGTACAAGTGGAGAAGAATTCATTATAAATAAAAAGTAGAATAACAACATTGTGGAAATTTATGGTGTATCAGACAGAATGAAAAGATTAGTTATTGAATTTAATAGAAGATCCCAAATGCAGATAATTCATTGTATACCTGAGTCTCATTTTATGCGGTAGATAGGTTCCTCAAAAAACATGCACAAAAGAAATCGCAAAAAAAGAGACAACTTACCTTGAAAAATGGGGGATAGGTACTGTAATTTTCAAAAAATACATAAAAGTAAAGCAATAACATAAAATTACTTTAAAAATCACATAAAAAAAAGGAAATAAAATATGACTAATAAAAACTTTCAAATTTGAAAAAGACTGATACAAGACAAACTTTTTTACTTTTTTTATTAACTACAGTATTTAATTTTATTCAAAATAATATATTTTTATGTGTAATTTACAGTATTTTACATTTTTTCATACATATGCAGTATTTTAATCATTATTGCTATTTGATGATATGCAGATTCATTTGTGAATTAGTAAGATATCAGATTCGTCACAAGAGAAAATACAACTAGCGCCAACTTCATTTTTTTTAATTGCTCTTATAGTGAATTCACCTAAACTAAAATGTTTTCCAATTGCTGTTGACCCTTCCCATTTTACTAAGCGGTCTGAAATTGAAATTTTGTTATTATTGCTCTATATACATGTGATCTAATGTTAGCATTAGATAATATTACTAAATATTTATAATAAATAGCTATAATAAACTAATAATCAGCTTTTAAGCTAATATACATGCACTTGGTGGATTTTAACAATAAATGAATACTCTCATTTTCCAATACAAGATAAAGTCTTTGTGAAAGAATTGTTTCAACCCAAACATTTAAGTATGGGCAAATATTAAAAGCTGATTATTAGTTTATTAGAATTCAAAAACATCACGCTATATAAAATAAATATCTCATTTACAATAAATAGTTATGAGATATTATTTTATATAGTGCTATGTTTTAATACTGTAATAGTGATATTAGCGATTAAGCCAATGCACATGTACTTTAAAGATAAATTATAAATGAATACTCTCACTTTTTCCAGACACAAGATATAGTATTTTAGAAAGAATGGAATGAATCCACCCATTCTTTCGACCCAAACATTGGCTTAATCGCTAATATCACTATTACAATAAATAGTTGTGTAAATGTTTACTTCACATACTGCCAAATTATTAATGTTATTGATAAAATAAATGATTCTCTATAATAAAACCGTTATAAACTGCGGCAATATTTATGATTTCATATCTATAATTTAAAAAGTAATTTAATTAATGAATCCTTAAAATTTTTGTATAAAGTTAACTGTAATTCACATATAAAGTACAAGTCATGAATTGTGAAATCAGTTCATTCCAAACATAAATAATCTCCCCAAAGACTTAGATATTATTTGATTAGAGTTTAGAACTAAGATTATTGAAATAGAGATTGTAAATGGGTTATGTTACTATTAAAATTAATCATAAATGGTTAAAGAAATTGATTTCCTAATGTTTACTTATATGGGATGAAGGTTTAGTTATTTGTTGTTTCATTTCTCTATATATTTGCATTTCTACCTCTCTACATGTGTAGCAATGGTTATTTGTTGTTTCATTTATCTATATATTTGCATTTCTACTTTTCTACATGTGTAGCAATGGGCATAGTTGTATTATTATTTGAATTTCATATATATTTATGCATGGATCATGTGTCCTAATGGTCAATCTTCATAAGGGCAGACCAGACATCATGCCTGGATTCCTAATCCATCGATTAGCCCCAGTCCAGATTCTATAGGTGCCAGAGACTCTTAGCAACATTAAATCCTGGATTTAAGCATCTTGTAGCACTCTCCAGTGGTATTCACCCTGTGTTTGAATCAGATGCTCCTCTATGACCAGGGACATTCACCTCTTTTGTGATAAAACTAATCTTCAGTTCAACAACTCAATTATCATCATTTCTTATGCCGTTGACTACATTTTTATGTAGCATTGTAACCTCTCGTTAATGTTAGCTGTTTGCCTTCCCATACAATTATCAGCTACCCTGGGTAACTTAAACTTGAACCTGTACACAAGTGACTCCCTTATTAAATTAGCTGTTAAACATAAATTCAAACCTGGAATGGAATGATAATGATTAATAATATATGTTAAAGTATATAGAGCACATGCAAGGAATCACCATTATCTTCCAGAAATGTTGTAAAAGCCAGTAGATAAACCTAACTTTATAGTCATTAGTTATTTCTCTCTATTGTGTCAATATTATAATAAATTGATATTATTTTAAATAAATTACACATACATTTCTATTGTGAATTGGAGCTACTTATTTATTTATTTATTATTGAACCCAAGTCCTGAGATAAATATAGATATTCAATTAAATAATAATAATAGTGTAATAAGTGAAGAATAAGACAGGAAGTAGAGTGATGTCAGGGATGTTAATTAGGTGATGGAGGCTCAGAAGCCTAGGTAGAGGTTTAACTAAGGGGTGTGGATAGCCCTATGTCTGTTGGTTGAGAGTCCCTGCTTGGTCTTTTGGTCTTGTTGACTGATTGTACAATCTTGACCATTACAATATATATATGGTACAATAAAGCAGCCATTGACCAATAAAATTTCTACTGAGACTAAAGAATTTATAAAGAAAACAAAAAATGTGAAAATATATAAAAATGATGCATTAAGATTAATTGAATATCTCGAATTTTGTAAAATGATGCAAAAAAGAGTTGATAATGATATAAGAAAGTATAATTGTGAACTAGCAAGGAAAGCTGTAGAAGGTAATAAAAGTTTCAAGAATGTAAAACAACAATTTGGTATTGACAGGAAACTTCCATCTGCAATAAGAAAAAAAGATGGAACTATTACTAAAAAGAGAGATGGCATCATGAAATGGGTAGAAGAGTTCTATCAAGAATTGGATACCAATAAAAAAGAACTACTTTCTACATCTACCTTCCGAATTGTCCAGGATTTTAATTTTTGAAGAAAGATAAAGAAAATGAAATTTTTTTATTTAGATACCAAATGTCTAAATGATAAAGAAGTAGCAGATGATTGGAAAAATGCAGGATTAATATTAATATTTAAAAAAATGATAAAGAAGATGTTAGACATTATAGAATTATCAGTTTTATACAAAATTTTTAGCAAGATAATTACAACTCATCTACAGAGAACTTTGGATTTCAACCAAGCAAAAGAACAAGCTAGATTTAAAAATTGTTTTAATACTGTAGGTCATACTTAAGTATTGTGAGAAGTTATAGAAAAGCCTAATGAATATGAGTTGCCATTATGTTTTGGATTTGTAGATTATGAAAAAGCATTTGATTCTAGAACTATTTCTTTGGCAATTAAAGCACTGGATAATCAAGATATAAACTCAGGATAATGTCATATTCTGAAGAAAATTTATAAAAATGTAACACCAACAATTAGATTACATAATGATACTAGGAAGGTTAACATTAAAAAAGATCGATTGGACAGGATGACTCCATATCTCCAAAACTTTTTATAACAATGCTGCAAGAAGTATTTTCTGAATTAAAATGAGAAGCTAAAGTTGTAAACATAAATGGAGATTATTTAGACATTTAGATTTTGCAGATGATGTAATTGTCTTTGCAAATAATGCTTCAGAGCTTTGGGAAATACTTGCAAAAGTTATCAAATGAAAATAAAACTAAAGGTAAATGTTAAAAAGACTAAAATTATGTTCAATGGATTTTTTCAAATTATGAAAATAAAGATTGGTTATGATGAGTTAAAAGAACTTAACAACTACAAATACCTTAGACAGATTATTACTACAAATGGAAACATAATGAATTAAATTAATCATAGAATTAAACTTGGTTGGAGTACTTTTGGTAGAAATAATTTAATATTAAATGAAAATATGCCTATGTGATCCAATATTATTCTTAATTAATCTAATTTCAAAACAGTGAGTCAAGGTCTGATAACTAAGCATTATTCTATATTTAATTAGATTGAAGATAGAAATAATGATATCTTCAATACAAAATTATTAAATTAATACACTTGTTGTTTTGAGACACATTTGGCATATTATCACATATAAGAAAATGAAATTTTAATAGCTAAAATTTATAGAGTAGTATAGGCATCACCGTAAGCACAAATGTAAAAGACAGATTTATATTAACAAATGATTATTAATTTTTATATTTTAACATACAGAATATTAGAAATTTTACAGATTTAACAATTACAGAGAATAAGGCAAGTATTAATGAATGACTCTCTAATTTAACTTAGACCAAGATTTTAGAAATTAAACTTTAATTTCATGTAAATTTATATCATAGCTACAGCTTTAGGTTAAGGAATTTGTTCTTTAGAGCTCTTTGTGGTGGTCTGAGAAATTTTATCTACAATTATTGGTAGAAGCTTATCTATTGGCATTTTTTAGTGGTGGATATGATAGCAGCAATTTTTCTTAAGATAGGCAACATCTCTCCAGTTAAAACATCAGTGTAGCAGGTCTTTGATATGAACTTCTTCCATCCTTATAATGGCTAGGTGCCCTCAGTACATAGGATGGAGATAACCATCCTCTGGGTTTGAAGATCAGCAACCCCTGCCTAATCTACTCAGACATGTTAAAAATCAAACTGATGTGGATTCAGTCAGCAAACACAAGCTTTTACAAGGAAAAAATTGGTCTATTTATATTCACCTTTCTTTAAGTTATATTTTTAATAAAAAAAATTTCTTCCAGAAAAACAAGCAATTAGTACCTTTAAATCTTATATTCTTTAAATACCAAAATAAGTCCTGCTCTTTTCTATTATTCCTTGAGCAGGCTGTTTTTTAAAATTTGATCATTTTCTTTACCACAAGATTTTAGCAATTGACACGGTTGGTTAATTTTTATTTACAAATAAAATATATTTTCAACAAACATTTATTGTTGTTAAAACAGGTAAAACTTGCTATATATATTGCCACACACAGCAAACTAGAGTAATCAATGGATGCCAATATATATAGTGAGTTTTTCCTGTTTTAACAATAGTTATACACAAGCATAAGCAGTGGTGGTCATGTGAGTTTATTGGCTTAAAACAGGGGTCCCCAACCCTATGCCCATGGGCACTATGGCATTTGCAGACCATTTTACATGTGCTCACCACTATCCGAACACAATAAAAAATTATTTATCTGATACAAATAAATTTAATTTTTAAAATTTCTTATAAATTATTATATTATATTGTAATCAAATTGTAGGACATATTATACTTTTGCAGCATAAAAATATAAATGTTAATTATATGTTAAAATTTTATTTTTAAAAGAAATATTTTTTTGTACATTATGTGTATTATTAACAATATCCAACTATAAATTTACATTGAAAAAATAAATGGTGCCCACCATCTGGTTGAAAAAAATAAATGGTGCCCACCACCTGACCGGTTTTATAGAATGTGCTCTTAAGTGCAAAAAGGTTGGGGACCCCTGGCTTAAAACATTTATTGTCTTAACAATTTTTAGATTTTATCATCATGCAAACCTAATCAGATTTGGATCACATGATTCTCTCTTTTCTTCATAGCGTAAGCTTGTGTTTTAAGACCTATAGAGGTCCCTACCTTCGTATTTTTCAGACGCTTATTTCTAAGGTTACAGCCTTAGTAAATTATTACTTAATATAATAATGGGCGTTTAATAAAATTTATGATTATTTTAATATAAATTTAAAAAATATAGTAAATAACTAAATAACAAGATGCTATATATATATATATGTGATGGTGATACATATAATATGCATATATATATATATTATAATGGTCAGGGATGATGATGAAGTTGTCATACCATATCTGCTGAACAGGGGGCGCCACTAGGCCATTTGAACCTAGAAAATTTATAGAGTCGACAGATATACGCTGTTAAGATCATGACTGCCAGCCCAAGTCACTACCTCATGAAGTAGCAGAGGTTTATACATATTTATTAAAATATACTTTTTTTAATAAAAAAAATAATAAAAACAATAACTGTCAGTACTAATAATACAAAAAGATTTTATTCATGCATATATATAAGTGACGACACACAAAACTTGAAAAATAATTATATATTAAAAAAAATTGTTTGTTTCATTATTATTTACTATTAGTTTTGTTTTAACTTTTATTTTTAATCTTAGAAATGTTGAGTATAGATAAGCTACCTAGGCGATGCATTTAAAAGATCTTCAAACATTTGATTCCAGGCTAAAAGTCCGCAGCCATACCAACGCTTGCTTCCAGATATATATCAGAAACCAATGCAATATGAACATGTTAGCATAGGATCACACCGACAGGAATGTGCATCTGAACAGTGTGATATTTTTGGAGAAAACATGAGTTCCAACCAGTATAGGAATGTGCTTCTATCTGGCAAAGGAATTATGTATGTAATATAAAGAGAAAACCTACGTATGGATGGGAGAGCGGTCCTATCTTGCCGACTTATCTTCTCAATCCATAGAGCTTGAATGGATCAATGGCACAGGAAATATGTCTGCATCCATTTCAACAATATGACTACCTCTTTGGGGTCATGCATTCAGTTGGACTCATCACCCTAGGTGCTAACAC
The DNA here is from genome assembly GCA_028023455.1 of Epiperipatus broadwayi. Taxonomy (NCBI): domain Eukaryota; kingdom Metazoa; phylum Onychophora; class Udeonychophora; order Euonychophora; family Peripatidae; genus Epiperipatus; species Epiperipatus broadwayi. The sequence continues at coordinate 6,579,348 of JAQFVV010006212.1, forward strand.
CCTTCACATTACATTGATATAAATGTCCATATATCTCTCCACCAGCATTGACACAACTACAAAACAAATAGTCCGAAATCAAAACCCCCTTTAAAACTAACATATTTAAACAAGTCTAGCAGCCATCTATACTCAACAAACATTTAAATCATTTTATTAATTTAATTCTAAAAAAAATCTTTAGCTTAAGGTTTTAACTTATTTTTTTTTACTACAAATATTATTTAACCTACTTTTCTTTTAAATTTAATAATGCACAAATAACGATAAGTATTTTCATCTTTACATTTAAGTTTGCAATCGCAAACTCCTACCCTATTACAAACAGATCTTACACTTAGCATAAATGAAAACATATAACACATATTTTAAAAAGATTATGTTTCAATTTTAGATAAGACTTAAAATTTTTAAAGTTTATAAAAATAGAATTCAGATTTGATTTGGAAAGAAAGTCTATAGGTCATATTTAAATAAAATTAAAGTTCTGAGATTTTAAATTAAAGAGTTTATATTTCACATTTATAATTTATACTTTCCTTTTTCTCTGTGCTCATTCCTTTGCGACGAAGATCTGAGTTATGCAAGGGCCATTTCTTGTGGACGATGATGATTTTATAAAGATTTCCGAAGATGTTTTATGAAGACGATTTCAGTGGTTCGATCCTGGAATCCGTGGAGATGAAGGATGCCTTTGGCTGGCCACACCAAAAGAAGCACAATGACGTTGATTACATTTTTGGTGACGGCAATAACTTTAAGAAATTTTTATTTTTACTTTTAGCAAATACGAATGAAATCAAAACTTTAATTTTCTGATTCTCTAATTAATTATTTCTTTTGGATTTCTTTTTATAGTCCTCAGGCACCTTATCTCTGGAATGCAGGATTCATCAAACATATTCCATATCTTTATTTTATTGGCTAATTCAGTTTGTAGCCAAGTAAATTTTGGGTTTATGGCTAAATAAATTTTTCCATTGAGGTCTGTATCCATATCTTTGGGTGGGAAAAGCAAGTCTTTTGTTTCTATTTTATAATCATTTTCTTTTCCATGGTCATTTTGCCCTAAGGATGTTTGTAATTTTTCTTTTTAAGATTAAAAACTCTTCACTATTATTAAAAAGGTTTTTATTTTATACTTTATTTAAAGATTAGAATCTTTGTTTCGATTCTATAATTTTTTTAAAGCTTATTTTAATATTTAAATCAAACATTAATAAATTAATAATTCGTTATTTGTGCATTTTGAAAGTTTGTGCATTTAATTCAGTATTAGATATTTACAAAAAAATCAAGTATTAAAATTAAAATGTAATGCATATATATATATCTCATTACATATCACCAAACTTATTTAAAAAAATGATAAGAAAAAGACTTTAGTTAGAGTTAATATGAAATGGCAATAATAATGCGTTAAAGTTCTTTTTCTTTTTTCGTGGGCGTATTTTTAAATTAGTAAATCATTCCCTTTTTTTTTAAACATTAAAGTTATTTGACGATCATATTTATACCTGAAAGTCACATATTATCCTAACTTATTCCTAATATACCTATTTTGATGTTCAGATTGCTATTTGCACTATTTCCTAAACTATTTTATTTCATCAGGGTATTCGTGTTTAATGAATATCATGCCCCACATTGGGAGCCATTTATAACGGTTGGGGATGATGATGAAGTTGTCAAACTGTATCTGCCAAACAGGGGGTGCCACTAGGCCATTTGAAGCTAGAAAATTTATAGAGTTGACAGATACGTGCTGTTAAGATCACGACCGCCAGCCCAAGTCACTAGCTCATGAAGTAGCAGAGGTTTATACATATTTATTAAAATAAACTTCTTTTAATAAAAAAAAAATAAAAACAATAACTGTCAGTACTAATAATACAAAAAGATTTCATTCACGCATATATATATATAAGTGACAACACACAAAACTTGAAAAATAATTATATATAAAAAAATTGTTTGTTTCATTATTATTTACAATTAATTTTGTTTTAACTTTTATTTTTAATCTTAGAAATGTTGCATATAGATGAGCTACCCAGATGATCCATTTAAAAGATCTTCAAACATTTGATTCCAGGTTAAAAGTCCACAGCCACACCAATGCTCGCTTCCAGATATATATCAGCAACCAATGCAATATGAACATGTTAGCATAGAATCATGCCGACAGGAATGTGCATCTGAACAGCATGATATTATTGGAGAAAACATGAGCTTCAACCAGTATAGGAATGTGCTTCTATCTGGCAAAGGAATCATGTATGTAATATAAAGAGAAAATGCTATGTATGGATGGAAGAGCAGTCCTATCTTGCTGACTTATCTTTTCAATCCATAGAGCTGGAATGGGTCAATGGTGCAGGAAATACGTCTGCGTCCATTTCAACGATATGACTACCTCTTTGGGGTCATGCATTCAGTTGGACTCGTCACCCTAGGTGCTAACACACTTCACATTACATTGATATAAACGTCCATATATCTCTCCACCAGCATTGACACAACTACGAAACAAATAGTCCAAAATCAAAACCCTCTTTAAAACTAACATATATTTAACCAAGTCTAGTAGCCATCTACACTCAACTAATATTTAAATCATTTTATTAATTTAATTCTAAAAAAAAAATCTTTGGTTTAAGGTTTTAAAATCATTTTTAAAATGACACATTATATTTAACTTATTTTTTTTACTACAAATATTATTTAACCTACTTTTCTTTTAAATTTAATAATGCACAAATAACGATAAGTATTTTCATCTTTAAATTTAAGTTTGCAATTGCAAACCTCTACCCTATTACAAACAGATCTTACACTTAGCATAAATGAAAACATGTAACACATATTTTAAAAAGATTATGTTTCAATTTTAGATAAGACTTAAAATTTTTCAAGTTTATAAAAATAGAATTCAGATTTGATTTGGAAAGAAAGTCTATAGTTCATATTTAAATAAAATTAAAGTTCTGAGATTTTAAATTAAAGAGTTTATATTTCACATTTATAATTTATACTTTCTTTTTTCTCCATGCTCATTCCTTTGTGATGAAGATCTGAGTTATGCAAGGGCCATTTCTTGTGGACGATGACAATTTTATAAAGATTTCTGAAGGTGTTTTATGAAGACGATTTCAGTGGTTCGATCCATGGAGATGAAGGCTGCCTTTGGCCGGCCGCACCGAAGGAAGCACGATGAAGCTGATTACATTTTTGGTGACGGCAATAACTTTAAAAAATTTTTATTTTTACTTTTAGAAAATACAAATGAAATCAAAACTTTAATTTTCTGATTCTCTCTCTAATTAATTATTTCTTTTGGATTTCTTTTTATAGTCCTCAGGCACCTTATCTCTGGAATGCAGGATTCATCAAACATATTCCATATCTTTATTTTATTGGCTAATTCAGTTTGTGGCCAAGTAGATTTTGGGTTTATGGCTAAATAAATTTTTCCATTGAGGTCTGTGTCCATATCTTTGGGTGGGAAAAGCAAGTCTTTTGTTTCTATTTTGTAATCATTTTCTTTTCCATGGTCATTTTGCCCTAAGGATGTTTGTAATTTTTCTTTTTAAGATTAAAAAGTCTTCACTATTATTAAAAAGGTTTTTATTTTATACTTTATTTAAAGATTAGAATCTTTGTTTCGATTCTATAATTATTTTAAAGCTTATTTTAATATTTAAATCAAATATTAATAAATTAATAATTTGTTATTTGTGCATTTTGAAAATTTGTGCATTTAATTCAGTATTAGATATTTACAAAAAAATCAAGTATTAAAATTAAAATGTAACACATATATATATCTTGTTACAATATATATATATATGATTTAAGCAAATTGAAATATAAATTAAATTAGATTGTATTTTAAATTATGCATTACTTTTAAATAAATATATTAGGCTAGAGAAATTGACACACATGTATACATGATCATAATCCTGTAACTGTGTAGATTTATTTTAAGGTACTTTTTCAGGGCTTAAACTTGACACAGTAGGCTGTAAAGTGTAACTAGGTGAAACGAATATGACAGGGTAAATATTCCATTTCAATATTGTAACAGACAGATTTGTACTTTCATATAACAAAACCTAATGTACAGGTAAAATACTTTAAAACCAATTAAATGGAATGGTGAGATCCCAGGTTAGACCAAGCCTCAACCTATTTACCAGTACTCTATAGCTTAAACCTCTATAAAGCACATTTCTGAGGTTACACACAGGACTTAATTTTATCTGTGCACCAGCTCCAAACAGGGAGAAACATGAAACTCTAAATTTATTTAAACAAGGACTAACTAGAGGGTAAAATGGACTAATGACACACTATCTTAAGGGTAAAATTAATACTTAAAACTATAATGCACATAAAATTATTAAATATAATAAATAAATTGGAATTGAGCAAATAAAATGGAAACGAGTTAAATTTAAATAGATTTATTAATCAATAAAAAAAATGGAGGAGTTAAATTTAAATAGATTTATTAATCAATAAGTCAAACAACAAAATGAAAACTATATATATATATTAAATGTGAGATGAAATGCACACAGGTGTTACATAGTGAGATAAGATTAAATTGAGTTACAGCATATCTCATCATAAGATGTCTAGGTATATGTATGTGTGTGGTAAATAAATTAAGCCTATGTCAGTTAATATGCCAAACTCCTATCTTTATATCAGGGTTTTATAATTACAAGTGAATGTGCTAGCAGAAAATATACTGCTAATTTACAGCACTAAATATGGTTGCCATTTACCTATAGATTAAGAGGCGAGCATACAATAAAGCTCTAGGATGATACAGGTTTAGACTAATAATCAAAGATTCAGTTTCAGACTAATGCTGATTAATTATATAACAGAAAAAAAAGAAACAATTACCTTAGGTCAACATATATTTGCTATGGCACAGACTAAAATATTAAGAAACATGTTTGGGTTGCAAGTGGGTAGTTATTCGTGGGATTTCACATCAAAATGCACAGTACCCTAAGACCAGATGATTTTCTACTAATAAGGTTCGATGAACATTTTGAGTTCAGAAACTCATATAGGCTTAATACAAAATAGGTCTGGATCCTTGGACTCTAGTTTTATAAAAAGATAGCCTTACCTGAACTAAGTATATGGGGATGGCCTCCACCATAAGCTATTAAAAGATGTAGCAAGATGTTATGTACAAAATGTACTTTGTAAGAACACACTCACAATGCATCAAGTAATTTACAAATATGTATTTTTAAATTAAATGCACCTAAAAACAGATAGCTTCTATCTGTAGAACAGAATCCAATTCTTAAAATAAGCATAATAATCATGCTATCTTAATGGACTAAAACTACATTATTAATCTAGTTTAATATCATCAATCTGTATCTCTAATCAGTTTTATTGAGGAGAAGGTATATCAAGCTGGATTTTTAATAATACACTCTTAAATATGCCTTAATGCTATCTCTAAAGCGAGTCTATTACTTTTGATACACAGATATTTAAAGTTACAATTTATAACTCTGATCATGCAAACCATAATAGATATTTATGTAATATAAAACTAAAAATGGTAATAATGGTGTCTAGTGATCAGTTATTATTCAAACATAATAGGATTTTGAAAAAGCATGCAAATGAGTTAAATAAGTGTCATTAAAATCTATTCAATGGAAGATATACATTATTATAACTTCACTAAAAGTTTATCAAGTTTAATACAAGCTCGCTGTTTTGAGATATTTGGCACATTATAACAAGCTCTGGTAAGAGAAAGAATAAATGCCCAAAGATTTTCTAAGTATCAAATAATGCATTACATTAATAATGTATAATGCTTTCTAAAAACTAAACTTACTGATGAAGACTTCACGAGAGTTTCTTAAGCAGTAAGAAAATCATATTCTATATTATATGGAAAAATAAAAGAATGTCAAAAGAAGAAACTTACTAATCTATATAGACATATCAATAACTATAATGTACCAAGCAATAAAACAACTTCATCTGTTAAAAATCTATTCTAAATATCTAATAGATACTAACATTTCTGTTTTTGAAAGAGTATTAAACTTTGCCATAACACCACCTAATATCCCTTTATTAGATATAATGGCAGTCACCTACGAAGTCACTCAAAAATTGCCTTTAGAAGAAGCAGCAGAATTACCTTGGACAATAAAAATAACTCTTAACAAGCAATAAAAATTGAACTCAAACATTATCTTATAGTGAGAGCAATTAAATTTCTCAAAGTAGATAAATATATAATTATTCTCCCTGCTGACAAAGGCAATGCAACAGTTGTGATGGATACAACTGATTATGATAACAAAATACAAGAACTTCTCACAACAGGCCAATATAGAAAAGTGGCAAAAAATCCAATACTGATTACAGAAATAAAGTTATGAGCATTACTCAGAAAGCATCACAAGTACTTAACTAATTTAGAAAAAAGTAAAATAACATCATATTTTAGCAAAATTTCTCATCTTTATGGTCTGCCTAAAATCCATAAGGGTCTATTGTTAGTTCTAGAGATTCACCATGCCAAAATTTGACAAGATTTCACTTTGGCATGCAAGACCCACTTCTTTGTTAGGGATTCTAGACACTTTGTAGAATCAATTAAGAACATAAAAATTGAAAGAAATGACTTAGTGATAAGCTTTGATGTGGAAAGTTTATTCATGAATACACCATGTGAAGAAGCATTGTCTATTATAAAGAAAAGATTAAATAGTAATAATAGTTTACAAACCAGAACAGCTCTTCATATTTTCAGAGCAGCTCTTCATATTGATAGTATAATGGAACTATTAACATTCTGCATAAAAACAACCTACTTTCAATATAATATAGAATTCTTCCAACAAAATCAAAAAATGGCTATGGGCTCACCACTGTTCACCCGATGAGCAATATTTACATGGAAGAACTTGAAACTTTAGCCATTAAAACTATTTAATATCCACATAATGTTTGGCTTTGCTATGTAGATGATACATTTATTGTATGGCCACATGATGAAGCACTGCTACAAACTTTCTGAAAACACATCAACAACATATCTCCATTAATTAAATTTACAGGAGAATCAGAATAAGAATAAAAAATTGGCATTCTTAAATGTTTTTGTGACAAGACTCCCTCATGGCAAAATCAAAACTACAGTTTATTGAAAACCTACACATACAGAAAAATACCTAGCCTATATATCCAATCACACCAGAAACACAAAATATGGAACTATACTATCACTGCGGAACAGAAAAAAAGAAGTTTGTTCAGAAATGACAGATTTGGAAAAAGAAAAGGTCTATATAAAGCAAACTCTTATGTAAAATGGTTATCCATCAACTGTTATTAAGAAAACATTAAATAGACAACAAAAATAACTATCAAGAGAAAAGACAATTATGGGTATTGTAATATACCCATACATTCCAAAAATAACAAACAAATTAAGGAAAATCTGCAATCAGTATAACATCAGAACAGTTTTCCAGAGCCATACCACACCATGAGGAATTCTAACATCTACAAAGCCTAGATTTGAAATGCTGAAAGGAAAAACTGCATCTATGAAATACCATGTGAATATGAAAGAACATATATTGGTGTGACCAGTCATCCTATTGAAAAGCACTTGCAAGAATGTAAACTGATGATTTGCCAATGAACATATGTTCAAATGGGAAAATACAAAAATATTAGACAGAGAAGAAAAGATACAAAGAAAAAAAATTAAAAAAACTGTTCACTTGACAAGGGCAAAAAAAATCTCATAAGCCAAACTAGTGTGACTATATATAATATATTTTGCTCTTAAGAAAAAGTGAAAAAAATCAAAAGGAATCTCATAGATAAGTATATGAAATTTCTATAGACTGTTGCCTTTGGCAGGATGGCTCAGTTGGTTAGAGCATTACCTTAAAATTCAATACTCAAGAATCTAAGGATCCAGGTTCAAATCCCATGCTAGTACTGTCTCTGGTTGGGCCAGCAGTACCTGAAGAAAAAGGGGAGAATAATACCTCTCGAAACATTGTGCATATACTAACCTGTTTGATATTCTATTATTAACAATTGAATGTATTTGGAATATTTAAATAAAGTTAAATTTTTCTAGACATTCAATATGCATATTAGATTATGCAAATAGTCCAATATAAAAATATACTAAATAAACTTTAAAGAAATTAACAGATAAAATCATATGCAAGACTGCAGTACAAATGTAAATTAATATACATATAAGATTACAATTATTATATTTTATGATAGGTAAACTTGAAGCTAACAAAGAGAGTCTTAGGCAAGTTTCATCACAGTTTTATACGACTATTTAAGACAAGAATTTAAGGGTTAGATTTTTGAATGTTCACCTTTAAAATATAAGCTAGTTTTAAATGGATTAAGGTTCAAAGATTAAAAATCTATTTTAGAGCTCTGTGGTATTTAAATGATTACCTAGCTTCTCACAGCTTATTTCATCAGGTAGAAAGTGTAGTAGTACTCTTGATCTCTGGATAGGAAATGTGATTTAATTGTTATGTTTTTACAGAAGGCTGTTGATAGAAATGTCTCCCACTTCTAGGATAATGATGCTGCACCAGCCAACATGCAAGATAAGACTAGAGATCACCATCTTTCCTGGCAGAGAAACAGCAAATCTTGCCCTTCTACCCCATCATATCCAAATTACAACTGACATGAAGTGTAATGGCAATGCTTCTTGAAAATTATATACAGTAGTTTTGGTGTATAAAATGTCCTATTTATTTGATCCCAAGATCAGACTATAATTCTGACAACAAAATTATTTTCTGCAATTGAATCCATTAGCACTCTTTTTAAGATTTTATATTTTAATTTACTGAAATCATATAAGCCTTTGTTTATTTTTTTAACAGGATGTTTGTGGCTAAATTTGACACTTCTAATCCCCCAAGATCTAGCAATAGTTTCCAGTCAAGTAGATCTTGTTTGGAAAAATATTATTGCCAAAATTAAAATTTTAGCTTTTATCTCATGCTATACTAACACAGGAGTGTGTGGCATGATTCTTATTTACAATAATGTTAAGTTAAAATTAGGAATTATATGAAAATGACTAAATAATATTATGCTATATATATATATCGTGATAGTATATAGACTACACATATATACATGCTATTCTACTGTTTATAATGATAATTTGACTTATTTAAAGAAACAAAATTTACAAATCAAAATATATTATTTTAAATTAAAATACCTGTTGTAATATGGTTATCTAAGATATTACAGGCGTTTAGCTGCATATACATATTGTAATGGAATGAATAATCTAGATCATTCGTAATGGAAAGAAAAATCTATTTCCATACCATACCTCATTGGAGCAGTCATTTGCAAAGGATCAATTGTTTTAGATCAATTACCAATAACTATGTAAGTAGTTTTATACCCCAATTGGACAAACCTATCTGTAACTATTTTACTTTCTATTCCATTCTTTCTTATTGTCTTTGCTTTTTTTTTCATATGTCAAATGTGTTGATCAGGAGGTGAACCTGGGACAGCTGTTTGGAAGGCAGCTATGCTAACTTCTAGGCCACCAACACTTCCATTCTTTCTTATATATCTCAGTGCCATTAGGACATCTGAACCTAGATAAAATCACATTGGATATCGATTTATAATCATACCTAGTTTAAAGCTCAGTTGGTACATTATGTATAATGATATGTAGGATTTTCATTTCATAACAGTATATTGTTTGCACCTATGTTAATGGTAACTCATTCTCATTATTCCATAATTGTGCAACAAATTTTTATACAAATTCTTATATAGACCATATTTAATCGCTCAATATTATCAATCTTTTAAGAGCTCATATTTAATAATATAACATCATAAACTTTACTAGCTCCTATTTAATAATATAACATCATAAGTTTTACAAATTCACTAAATCTTTATAGTTCATCAAAGGTTAGTCATATCCTTTATGCTGGCTCACAAACAACAAACAAACAAAATGAAAACCATTATTTATACAGTAATATAATATATTTACCTAGATTATTTATTAATAAAATGATGATGATGATGATAATCATGGCAATGATAGTCCCAGTCACAGCTTTATGCCTAACTCACAACACAAATCATATCTTTTACCAATCTATAGTTATTTATTAAAATATTATTACATCTGTCTAATTTTCACAAAACAATAATTAACTCTAAGAAACATATAAACTTCTTTTAATCAAAAAATAAATAAATTTTATTATTGGTTAGTTATCAATATAGAAATAAAATTGTATATAAATTAGTAAAAGATTAGTTACATTAAATAATTACCAAGAACTATAATTCTTCCCACTTCCCTAATGTAATTTAAACTCAAATGTTAATATCATATAGTGTGATATGTGAATGTTCATATCTCTAATGGGTAAATAGAAGTCTCATATTATGGAAAATTTTGATTTCATAAATAAACGCACAAAGCACACACATACTCGCATATTACATATAACATAAATTTTATGCCTATAATTTTAAAAACAATAATCGAGAAATAGGTAGAGAAAAGCTTCATTTAATCATAAAAATAAGAATATCTAAAAGAAATCTGCTTCAAATTATAATCCTCATTTATCATCACATGATCACCAGTTCTTATGCTTGTTCTTAACTGTTATGAAACAGGTAAAACTCACTAACTTATTGCCACTCAGTGCAAGCCAGAGTAATCAATGGATGCCAGAAGATTTCTTCATAAAATTCCCATCTAGTGCCTACTCATCCAATATCCCCAGACTATTTTCTGGCTTATGGCCTTCATCAGTGAGGGGTCCTGGATCTGAGAACACTGAACCTAGATCTTAGGATCTAATGCAACCTTCCAGCAGGCACCTTTTATCTTTACTTTACTACAAAACCATGAGACTTAAATTGAAAACACTATAATATTTTCAATCCAAACTCATCAGCTTATATAGTCATATATATATATATATTGATTAATCTGGCTTGCACTGAGTGGCAATACGTATAGAGTTTTTCCTGTTTTAATAACAGTTAAGAGCAAGCATAAGAACTGATGATCATGTGATGTTTATTAGCTTAAAACCAATCCTGCCTAATAGGATAGTGGTGTCTATGGTTATAAAAAAAACATAAGATACCAAAATGTAGAAGTAGTGAACTAAGTTCAGACCTATATGACTATATAAGATGATGAGCTTGGATTGAAAATATTACAGTGTTTTTCAATTTAAGTCTCATGGTTTTGTAGTTAAGTAGAGATAAAAAGTGACTTCTGGAGGGTTGGATTAGATCCTAAAATCTAGGTTCAGTGCTTCAGATCCAAGGCTCCTCACTGACGAAGACCACAAGCCAGAAACTAGTCTGGGGATATTGGATGAGTAGGCACTAGATGGGTATTTTATGCACAAGCCTTTTGGCATCCATTGATTACTCTGGCTTGACTGAGTGGCAATACATATAGAGAATTTTGCCTGTTTTAATAATCCTCATTTATCTTAATTCCTATCAAACTAGGCTACTGATTGCCTAAATTTATTTCTCACTATAATGCATTTCTACTCCTGTTCTCTTTCCAAAACTCAAGCATTCATACAGAACACATCCAAGCAGACAGATAATATCATGGGTATGTGTTTCCAACCACTAATAAATCTTGTGCTTAACCTTTACATATAATATGAATGACATAATTTTCATGATATCTGAATTAATATATAATAAAAAAAAAACATTTTATAATATATATATATAAATGGTTACATGTATAATCAAATAACACATAAGATATTGATAAAGTCAATATTCATCATTATTGAAAAAAAAACCTTTTTTTAATTATTGAAGCTTATTTCTAATATTTTGCTGAGATAGACAAATGGATTTTTAAAAAAAATTGTTGGGTCATTGAGGAAATAAAATTAAAATAGATATTATCAGGCTCTTCTTCTTCTTCTGATGCAGAGTTTCTTTCAATGAGTTCAATGAAATTTCATTTTAAAGTAACCTTGTTCAAGGCTAGAGATTTGGCTTCAGGCACATACCATTGTTTGACATGTGTAGATATATGAATGATAGTGGTTTTACTGTAAAAGTTCCATTTTTAAGCTTATGCTTGTATTTCTTCTTTCTATTTTACTGCGATGATGATGATGATATCACAAAGACTGCATTTCTTTAAAGACACTATTTTAGTATTGGGATGGGTTCTTCATTTCTTCTTTCTTCTGCTCTGTATATTGGTATGTTAATAGATAAATGGATATTTTTCTTCTCCATATACTTCTAGCATTTTATTTCCAGTGCTTTTATTTGAATTCAGCAATGTCAGAGGTGAAGCTATAGCAAGGTTCAGTCTTCTTTGGTGTGGAATCAGCCATAGGATGTTTTAAATGCTTTTCAGGTATGCTAGAGTTTTTTGGCTAGCCAAAAGGCACCCTTAACAAATATCATTTTTATCCCTCGAGTCTGCTGTAGAATCCCTCAAAACACATAAAAATAATAATGCATTGGTTCCAAGAAGCAATCAGACTTATCAATCTTCCCTTTGAATCTTTTTTTAGACTATACATGTGCTGGTCTTATGACATCACATATAGCTGTGTGGACACCTGGCCGTCTACAACATACTTCTATTTGTACAGATGCATATAATTATCTGATCTCTTTGATCTTTATCTTTCTTCAAAATTTATTATTTGGGTGGTTCAAAGCAATCTGCAGTCTCTTGGTAACTGTAACTACTTACTAATGAGTTAATTTTTTCTCCCACTTTTCTAACACTGAAGTTATCTTAAAATTGACTTTATCATTCTTTCTCAAGTTTTAACACTGGATTGAAATCTTTCGAATTGACAGCCTTTCTCTCTCAGTTTTAACACTTTTAAATAAAAAAGATTGGACTTAAATAATATAAAATGAAAAAAAAACTTTTTACACAGATACTATGAAATTATTAAAAACCTTTTTTATATATCTGTAAATGTTTAAATTTTAATGTTTGTATATACAAAAGCATATACAGGCATATACTCATGTATCTACTCATATCTTTAAACTTGCTTAAGTAATGAAAGCAAAGACTAAAATACTGAATTAATTAATACATGTCTGATGAAAGTAATCTAAATGATTTGAAAAGCTACAAATTATTAATATTAGAAACAAAAGTCATAGATCAAATTAGTAATGACAAGTATTAAATCAAAACACTATTAAAAAAGAACAACATTATAATTTATGATATAAATTGGAATATAAAAAGTTAATAAGTAGATTTTAAAAAAATATGATTTACAGAGTTTACAGCTACAGACAACTATTTATATATGCTCAAATCTTTTTCTTAAGTAGACTGTTAAAATATTTAAAATATATACATTGTCATTTTTTCCTTAATAAAAATCAGTTAAAGGGAGAGAAAACAAAACTTCCCCTCCTTTCGTTCAGACGTTTTTGGGGTTTGTAATGTAGGGTTTGAACTCAATCCCCTACAGCTTCCCGTTTCGACAAAGAAAAACAATCTCTGTGTTTTTTTTTTATTAATGTGCCATTTTATAATATTATAGGTAGGTATGTACAGAATTGCACGATCCTTTCCACTTTCATCTTCAATGGACATTTATAATAGATATCTTGTGTATGACATATTCTATATGAATTTGATCAATATAATTTTTTCTACGATAAAAAATTAGATCAATATAACTGACTTCTAATTAATCTAAAAATATAGATTCTCGATACCATACAAAATTATCATCGGTGATAGCTAGTCTTAAGTCTTCATCTTTCCCACTTAATACTATATCTTCCTCTGATTTCATTCTAATAAGATATTTATAAAATAAATCAATAAAGTCTAACAAATGGTGTGACCTTCCTAACATCACATTTACTTTGCAATTTATATATCATCTTGATATCGAAAATAATTAATATTATTAATCAGTGATAGCCGGTCTTAATTCTTCAACGTTACAATCTAATATCACACTTTTCTCCAATTTCATTCTAATAGAATATTTATAAAACAAATCACTAAAATTTAACAAATGATGTACCTTTCTACCTTCACATTTGTTTTGCAGTTTATCAACAAATACGTTCTGATACTAAATAAAATTAATCTTATTAATCAAGGATTTCTTTCATAAAGTTATGTACTTTTATAGCCATTTTATGACTGGATAATTACATACTAAGATCTTCCTGATTCTTTCTATGATGTTCTAACTCTTGAAGGCTTTGTTTTATCCTTTCTATCTCTTCTTCTTTTAATTTATTGACCTGATCTTTTACACTCTGTTTTTCCTCCAACTCCTTTTGCATTTTCTTCATTTTATTATCTACCTTGCCCTGTCTGTTATTTGTCTCCCCATATATGCTCTTTACCTGTTTTTTCACATCTTCCATCTCTATCTTAAGGGCATTCATTTATATTTTTATATCTTCATTGAATTAGTCATTTCTCTGCTCCTCTTCCTCACATCTTTCTTTCATCTTTAAATATTGTTCTTGTACACCTATCTTAACACCTATTTCTTGGAACTTACTATGATATTTTTCTTGTTACTTCTCTAAATTATCTGCTAGTTTCATAAAGCAGGTATCATACTTATCATCCAACTCTTGAATCTTACCATCCAGCTTCTCTTCAAAATTTCCCAATCAATCATTTGAGATCCTAATCGTCTCATCCAATTCCTTCTTCATTTCTAGGTATTGACTTTCTAATTTACTGGATTAACTATCTATTTTACTTTTTAATTTATTAGACTGACTATCTAATTCCTTCTTCCTTATCAGAATCCATATTGCTTTAGTTTTATACAGATTAATACTATTTGCTTATTGTTTTTAAATAAGTAATGTCTTCTTTTCCTATAATCACGGTAATCAACTTTGTTCTTGGGTCCTATGATCACCAAGTACCTGCCCATCCATCCTCTCTTTCTGATAATATATCCTCTGCTGACTGACTTGCACCTATATCATCCAGATTCTCACTTCTTCCAAAAAAATTGTTTTTTTAATATTCATTTGATTAACAACCCACCAAATAATATTTTACATAATACATATATATAGTCACAACAGAGTTCATACTTCAAGTTATAACTCTTTCATTTATCTAGAGATCTGACAGAATTGACAGCCAACAGAATGACTAGTAACTCACAATTCTGAGGCAGATAAAGAATTCAGCCACAGCACTATAAGTACACAATGCACCATGAACATCAAAAGAGCCACCTCAGTTTAATCACATTAAGCTATTTCAACCTTGATTAAATAATACAAAACTCTTTGCAATGCAATACTTCTTTCAAGTCTTAGGGGCTAGAAATATATAACATTATTCCTTGCTTCCTCTCTTGGAGTCTTAGAGGCAAGAAATATCAAAACTATGCCCTGATTTACTGAGACTTAGGGCTGAAAATATCAAACCATGCCTTGATCATTTTGTAGGATGGCAGGACATCATTAACTGCTTCATGATAAACAATAACAAATTAAAAACTGGCTTGGAGCAGTGAATGAGATTGAACAGTCTAGAGTTGCATGAACACATTGTATTCTCCAGGCAATGAGAAAAACCCTCCATCCATCATCAAAAACTGAAATACAGCTAACCAAACACCAACAATCAAATACCCAAGCTAATCTCCAAAATAACAAAATTTTTATAACATGAACTCCCCAAATATACATGAAAATTACTATTTATAACTTGTAATCATCAATACTCTTGTTCCTATTTCACAGTAATAGTTTATTAATAACGAAAATATTTAACAAGAAATCGTATTGCTGGTTTAAACACTTACTTAAGTTGTGATGCATATCATGTTTTTGAGCTGAAATACTGGGCTGTTTCATGGCTGTACTCAGTTACCAACCTTAATCAAAAAACAAAACAATAACAAACACCATCATATAAAAGTCTAAATAAGGACACAAGGTCAAAATAATTTTATACCAAAAAAAAATGTCTCTTTCTTTTTTTTTTTTGACTACTCATCTCAATTTCATCTCTATTATGTCTTCTCCCAATCTTAGGTAGATGGTATATCTCATGTCCTCAGTTGAGATGCCATTTGTAATGGAATGAATAATCTAGACCATTTGTAATGGGAAAGAAAAATCTAGAAAAATCTATTTCCGTACCATTCCTCATGGGGACAGTCATTTGCAATGGATCATGTGTTTTAAATTAATTACCAATAACCATGTAAGTAATTTTATACCCCAATTGAACAAACCTATCAGTAACTAACTGTTTTACTCTCTATTCCATTCTTTCTTACATATCTGGGCACCACTAGGCTATCTGAACCCAGACAAAATCACATTGGATACCTACTTATAATCATACCTAGTTTGAATATCAGTTAGTACATTATCTATAATGATATGTAGGATTTCTATTTATAATGGTATATCATTCGCACCTGTGTTAATGAAAACTCATCCTCATTATTCCATAATTGTGCAAACAAATTTTTATACAAATTCTTATATAGACCATATTTAATCACTCAACATTATCAATCTTTTAAGAGCTCATATTTAGTAATATAACATCATAAGTTTTATAAGTTCGCTAAAACTTTATACTTCATCAAAGGTTAGTCATATCCTTTATGCTGGCTCACAAACAACAAACAAACAAAATGAAAACTATTATTTATATAGCCATTTAATATATTTATCTAAATTATAACACAAATCATATCTTTATTCAATCTATAATTATTTACCAAAATATTATTACACCTGTCAATTCTGCTTATGATCTGAATCCACCAGTGATGACAATGATTAAACTAATTTTCACAAAACAATAATTAACTCTAAGAAACATATAAACTTCTTTTAATAATAAAAAAAAAATATTATTGATTAGTCACCAATATACAATTTTTTTTATACAATTAATAAAAGTTTAGTTACATTCAATAATTACCAATAACTATAATTTTTCTCTCTCCCTTAATGTAATTTAAACTCAATCGTTAATATCTTATATAAGAGTGATACGTGTATGTTCATATCTCTAGTGGGTGAATAGAAGTCTCATATTATGGAAAATTTTGATTTCATAAATAAACACATGAAGCATGCACATACTTGCATATTACATATAACATAAATTTTATGCCTATAATATTAAAAACAATAATCGAGAAATAGATAAAAAAAAGTTTAATTAAACCATAAAAATAAGAATATCTAAAAGAAATCTGCTTCAAATTGTAATCCTCATTTATCTTAATTTCTATCAAGCTAGGTTACTGATTACCTAAATTTATTTCTCACTATAATGCATTTCTACCCCTATTCTCTTTCCAAAATCCGAGCATTCATACAGAACACTTATATCCAAGCATACAGATAGTATTATGTGTGTGTGTGTCCCACCACTAATAAATCTTGTGCTTAACCTTTACATATAATATGAATGACATATTTTTCATGATACCTGAATTAATATATAATAAAATAAACATTTTGTAAAAAAAATACATATATAAATGGTTACATGTAATGATAATCAATTAACACATAATATATTGATGAAGTCAATATTCATCACTATTGAAAAAAAAACCTCTTTTTAATTATTGAGGCTTATTTCTTATACTTTGGAGAAAGAGAGACAAATGGATTTAAAAGAAAATTGTTAAGAGTCATTGAGAAAATAAAATTAAAATTGATATTACCAGGCTCTTCTTATATTTCTGATGTAGAGACCATTTCAGTGAGTTCAATGAGTTTTATTTTAGAGTAAGCTTGTTCAAGACTAGAGATTTAGATTCAGTCACATACCATTATTTGACATGCATAGATATATGAATTACAATGGTTTTACTGGAAAAGTTTCACTTTTAAGCTTAGGCTTATATTTCTTCTTTCTGTTTTACTGTGATGATGTTACACAGACTGCATTTCCTTAAGGACACTATTTTAGTGTTGGAATGGATTCTGCATTTCTTCTGCTCTGGTTATTGGTACATTAATAGATAAATGGATATTTTTCTTCTGCATATACTTCTTGCATTTTATTTCCAGTGCTTTTGTTTGAATTCAGCAATGTCAGAGATGAAGCAATAGCAAGGTTCAGAGTCTTCCTTCATCTGAAGATCAGCCATAGGATGTTTTAAATACTTTTCATTGGAGTTCTTTGGGTAGCCAAAAGACACCCTCAACAAATATTTGTTTCTATCTCTCCATTCTGCTGTAGAATCACTCAAAACACATAAAATAATGTGTTGGTTCCAAGAAACAATCAGATTTATCAATCTTTTCTAAACATCTTTTTTTCAGACTATATATGTGATGGTTTTATGACATCATATGTGGACATCAGGCTGTCTGCAAAACACTTCTATTTATACAGATGTGATATAATTATCTGATCTCTTTGTTCTTTATCTTTCTTCATAATTTATTATTTTGGTAGTCCAAAACAATATGTTGTCTCTTTGTAACTGCAATTACTTACTAATGAGTTATTTTACTCTCCCACTTTCCTAACACAGAAGTTATCTTAAAATTGACTTTATATTTCACTTTTAAATAAAAAAGATTGGACTTAAATAATATAAGAAGAAAAAAAATCTTTTTACACAAAAAATATGAAATTATTAAAAAACTTTTTGATATATCTATAAATGTTTAAATTTTAATGTTTGTACATACACATGCATATACACGCATATATCCCCATATCAACTTATATCTTTAAACTAGCTTAAGTAATGAAAGCAAAGACTAAAATACTGAATTAATACATGCCTGCTGAAAGTAATCTAAATGATTTGAAAAGCTACAGATTATTAATATTATTAGAAACAAAAGTTATAGATCAAATTAGTAATGATAAGTATTAAATCAAAATACTATTAAGAAAGAACATTATAATTTATTAGATGTCAATTGGAATATAAAAAGTTAATAAGTAGACTTTGAAACAGCTACAGACAACTCAAAACTTCAATACTTAAGTAGACTGTTAAAACTATTTAAAATATATACCTTTTCCTCTTTTTTTAATAAAAATCAGTTGAGGCGAGAAAAAAAATTCCCTCCTTTCCTTCAGAAGTCTTTGGCGTTTGTAATGTATGGTTTGAATTCAATACCCTACAATATATATATGCAGCAGCACATGCATCTAGTCATGAACAGTTTAAGTAAGGCATAGATAGATCTATGGGGAGAAATAGGTGGAACATATATGAGGATAGGACTATACCGTTTCAATATGCAAATATTTTTTGATGACCAATTAGATGTTGCCATATACAATACAAAACTTTTATATGATATTACATAGTATAGTACTAAATTACTTTAAATGATTAGTTATGATTTATGAATGATTAAATAAATAAATCTAGTGCTTAGTGTTAAAATAAAACTAGCAACACTTTAAAGGCTTTTGATGGGAAAAAAATAAATGTTTTTTTTTTTTAAAAAAATCATTTCATATTATTTTTCACTTTCTTATAGTTTACTATTCTAATTTTGTTTATTTCCCAAAATTGGTTGCTGCAGTGATAGAGTCTGCTTTTTAGTTAAGTCCTATTGACAAATATGGTAATTTATTCTTTTGATAATGAATATATTTCATAAAAAAAAAAAAAACATATACTGTAATCTGAAATGATCTCAAAATATGCTCCAACTTTAATTAATTCTGCATCACTTAAGTTGCAAGTATCTATACATTTAGCATTGAAAGAACAATACAGTATTATACAAAATTGGTTTAATTGTCAGTGTAGATTAGGATATATCATTCAACGTTTTGTTCTGAAGTGATATTTTTATGATTACAAGATAGAAATAATAGATTGTTGCATGATTTTTTAATTTTTTCAAATTATAAAAATAGCAAAATAGAATGTGATGTTAACCAATTACATATCTTGTAAAAATTATTTCACATTTATAAGGCCCACTTCACATTTGAAATATAATCCTTTCTTTGTTAATGGTGTAAAGTTATATTTCTGAGATTTAAAGTTATGTAATACATACATAGCAAAAGACATTGAATGATTATAATTCTATGGCATGACAGCATCTAGATAAACACAATATATATATATAAATAATACTTAACAGTTTATCTCAGTATCTGTTAATATTATGATTCTGCAATTAAACTGACTTTAAATTGCTCTTTAAATAAAAACTGGGTTCATAAACTATGTTTCTCTAATCAAATTTATCCTGCCAACATTATTTGTTCTCTTTCTCTCAAAAAGTAAATAGTTTTAATTTTACAGAAAACATTTTGGTGAAAATATAAATAAGGCATTATAATTATACTAAATCTGATTTCATATATCAGCATCAAATATATATATATATTTAAAAAGTTCATAAAAACTCTCCGAAGTTAAAACTGATGTTAATCAGTGCAATGGATAATAAATTTCAACAAAAGAACCCACAAGTATTACAAATAAATATTTATTTTTACTTTTTTCTCCACTCATGCATTACAGCACTCAGTCACTGGTGATGGTAGAAGATGAATTACATTACAAGTTGCTTAGAAAAAGATTATAAATGATTTTGATTGCAGTATTCTTACCAATAATTTGGCAATACTTATTATATAATTATGTACTCTATATATAACTCAGGAGATCATTTGATGTTCAATCATAAAAGTGTCAAACTGATCAAACTTGATTGCAAACAGATTTTTAATACTTTTTTCCAGCTGGAAAACATTTCATAAGTCTTTAGTTTTCAAACCACTGTTGCATTACTACTTTCAAGTTTGCCTGACTGATGTGAATCAGAAGTAAGAATGAAAGTCTCTCTTTTTGTGGGGAAAAAGGATCAAGTAAAGAAAGAACATTTGTGTTCCATTGTAACTATCCTAAATGTATATTTTTCACAAAATGCAAATGTTTTTTCTTTACTTGATCCCTTTTCCTCACAAAAAAACTTTTCCCAACCATAAAAGTGCTTTGCATTGATTCTACTTTAAAAAACCTTACTTCTGCATAAGTTTACTATTAAAATAAAAGTTGCCTTTCAATCTTCTTTGCTCTAGTTATATTTTCTACCTTATAATTGCTACACTTTTTTTTATTCAGCTCTCCGGGCGTAAAACTTAAATTCATATTTTCCTGTTGTTGATTGAATTTGTCTTTAGTCTAAAAGAAAACATTTATTTTGAATTTAGTAATAAATATATAGTTTTTACTTTTATCATTAATTTGATGTTAAAGTATATACTGTATACAATTAAAAAAATTATTTTCATTCAGTTAATTCTTTGACCTAAATTGTAAGTTTAATTTTACGTGATCAGTTTACCATAGAATTTAAATACATGTTAATTTTGTGTTTTGTTATGCTGAAATAATAAAATTTTTTATTACGTGATATAATACTATGCTATTAAAAGTGGCATGCGTCACAATATTGTTTATGTATATATAAACACATACTTTATGTGCTTATGTAAAGTTGGCAGTTAATGAAACTGAGTAATGTTAACGGTATGGAAGTGAGTCATAGGATCGTAATGTCAGTGGTCAGTTCAGTCAGGCAACTTACCTATCATTTTATAAGTTATTTTTCTATAGACACTTCCGCCTTTAAAAAAAATTCTTCCTTTCCAAAGCTCTTCTTTGTCCGAAGTTACTATTATTCAAAGTAGAAAAAAGAGGAACCTTTTAGTAGTGAAATTGTTACTCTATTTTTTTTAATCGTTCCCGCTTTTCGGCCGAGTGAATAAGAATGTATAGAAAAGTAAAATTCAGAAGATAGTAATGGTGAGGTGAACGGTTAATAAAGTAATTGGAAGAATAAAATGTTAAAGTAAATGTCTTTTTTCTTAAAGTATTAAATACAATATCAAGTATTTGCTCAAAACATTAAATGCATCATAAAATATTTATTTTTTATTGAAAAGGTTTAATTGAAAATTAAATAATAATTATCAAATTTTAAAATGAATTATTTAGTAAATGTTAGCGCTTCCGTATCTAAATGATTGAAAGTTTTAATTAGCTTTAGGAAAGCAACTTTAATTATTAATGTCTTATCCTTTGTATTTTGTGGCTGAGTTAAATGATTCAATACATTTAATTACAGAAGTTAAAATATTTGCATACTTCAAAGTATGACGAATTACAACATTTGTTTAAAAAAATACAATTGTTATATAATTAACGTTACGATTAGCTTCTCGTGGGAGAAATATTTCTTTGGCATTTATATAATAATTTTTAATAATCCACAACTTTTAATTCCAGTTTTTAATCTTAAACTGTGCAATAGAACTTTTACTGAGATAGTATAAAACAAAATTAAAGTCAAAATCCATTCATTGTAACTCGATGCTTAATTTTTCCTTTTCCCAATCTGTCGTAACTCATTTTAGATATCTTATTACTGTATTATATTTATAATTCTATAAAAAATATACTTTGAACTTATTTCTAGTCATTGTTTTAATACACTTTGACCTTATACCAATATATTATATCAATTCCATTTTCTTTTCAATCTAAAGTCCACGTTTTGCAACTATGCATTAAAACAGTCAAATATATCAATTCCTAGTGTCTGTTTTCTATATAAGCTATTGAGCTTAGATTGAAAATATTTTTATGTTTCCAATTTCATTCTCATAGTTTTGTAGTTAAGTAGAGATAAAAGGTGGTTGCTGGAGGGTTGCATTAGATCCTAAGATCTAGGTGCAGTGCTCTCAGATCCAAAGCTCCTCACTGACGAAGGCCACAAGTCAGAAACTAGTCTGGGGATATTGTATGAGTAGGCATTAGATAGGGATTTTATGCACAAGCCTTCTGGCATCCACTGATTACTCTGGTTGGCACAGGGTGGCAGTACTGTATGGAGAGAGTTTTGCCTTGTTCATCTATGAAGAGCAGGTAATACATCTTTTTTATTCAAACTAGTGTCATAGTGAATATATGATAGATTGCTCCTTTAATATCATAGCTTTTA
The DNA here is from genome assembly GCA_028023455.1 of Epiperipatus broadwayi. Classification (NCBI taxonomy): domain Eukaryota; kingdom Metazoa; phylum Onychophora; class Udeonychophora; order Euonychophora; family Peripatidae; genus Epiperipatus; species Epiperipatus broadwayi. The sequence goes on from JAQFVV010006212.1 coordinate 6,602,433, forward strand.
GATAATATTTTGAGTTATCCTATTGGATATGAGATTCCCTTGATTTATATACCTCATATTTTATTAATGTATTTTTATGGTATCTTAGTGAGTGCATGTTTATAGAAATAAATAAATAATATTCTGTTTATATATTTAAAAAATAGTTATTATAATACTGCTAAATTTAATGGATGATAATTATTTCATGGCTATATGAATAGAATGTTTTGTTTGAGGCCTTAATGTTGAATAAATTTATCATGTGGATATTACATTTATTTAATGAAAGATAAATGTCTCCTAAATAAGGATTAATAATACGATACCATTATAATGATTTATTATGAATATGAGAAGTATTGGGGTTTTATAAAACATGGAGTAATCTTTGTTTATTTAGTAAATCTTAAAATACTTAGGATATATTAGAAATCTTATTGCAATCAATCTTCTTTAGTAATTTGTGTGTTTGTGTAAACAACATTGTCCATTACACATCAGTTCATATACCTGTAATCTTTTATTCAACAGTACTTTTTATAAAGGACTTTATGATATAAGAATATTTTAGAAATATTAATCTAATTATTTTATATACTTTATTTATTTTATTTTTATGCAATATTTTTTTTAATAAATTGTTTTGATTATTATTTAAATAATGGCTTTGCATTTTAATTATCTCATTATTTCATGTCAAATTTATAGACATGGTCATATTATTATAGTTATAGTGGTGTAATTTTAGTGATAACATTTTTATTATACTCTATCCAGTTTTTATAAGGGAATATTCTTATAGCTCATTGGTTCTTTATTTATATGCTGAAGTATGTGCTGGATGCAATATCAAAATTCCCATTTGTATTCAGTCATAACTTGTGAAACTCTATATTATATTGATATTTAAGAGTCTTATATTGTTTGGAGAGTATTGAATAATATGTAGGTAAGTATTACTTTAATACTCATAATGTTATGCTAGCCACATATATCCTGTCTTATTGTTAGTGATAATAAATGCTGAATAAACCCTGAAATTGAATTTAAATATTAATGTTCACATGCAAGAACAGTAGTAGATGTTATTCATGTGACAGATATTTTGCTTAGTGATTGTAGGACTATTTTAAAAAGTTTGCTAAGTGTTAGGCAGTCACTGTTTGGTGATGGGGGGGAGGGATAAATTCCAATACAAAATGCTGCCACAAAGCATGGCACAATAATGATAATTTTGGGGCATAAAATTCATTTACAATATATATCAACAATATCCATAAAATTCTAGCATAGAGCATTTGTGATTTTCAATATAGTCACCTAATGATATGATTATTGTTGTTTTTTAAATGGTTACAATGGAATACTACATAGGCAGTATTATTCCTTTTTTATCATTCTAAGATATCAAATGAATAGATTAAAAGATTACTTTTAATTTTGGTCTTTTGTTTTTTTCCTTAACTCATTCTCTGAGATAGAATGAATATACTCATTTAAGAGTGATTGCTAATGGTAATGACTATGATAATGATGTATATATATTTGAAGTAAAGAGTGTCACATACATAAATAGTATGATGTTATTACTGCTTATTTCAAAATTTAAATATGTAGCACTGGATCACTACCATTAACATCTACTCATAAGTGAGAATAACCATTCTAACCTCAGAAAAAAAAATGCAAAAAAAAAAAAAAATCTTATATACAAATTTTATTTACATATATAAAATATTGATTCTTTAGTCAGTTTTTTAAGATTCTTGTGATATTGATTTTTAACACTTTTTGCAGCAAACTTTTTTTATCTGAAATACTTTAATAACTTGTTTAACATAACTGTTCATTGTATTTTACCATAATTATAGTTTATTAGAAGATTTTTAAAGATAATCATTATAACATAAATGGATGAATCTCTCCAATGAAAACAGACTCAAGTTCAACATAATATTTTTTTTAGCAAATGTTATTTTTGATTTGTTTTTTCTTTTTGTTTGTTTAATCCAATGTCAATATGCTTTTATAACAGTATCACATGCAAAAAAAACTGAATAATACATTATTTGATTTAATGACCTTGGCATTCTACTGTCATAATAATATAATGCATTTTCTAATGTTTTTATGTTATTTCTGTCAGGGATCTATGCATTATTTTCATATAATAAATTAAGCAGAATAATAGATTTATATCAGATCAATTTAACAGTAAAATAACATTTGTATATGACTAAATGGAATTATTATATCACTATGATGAAATAATTTATCTTTAACTTATTAAATGCAGCAACAATGTATTGATTATATTACTTTTTAATATCTAAATCCACCTACCTACCTAAAAGCTTTTTAAGATATTAAAATAATAATCCAAGTTAAATGTTGTTACAATTACCCCCATCATTATTAGCTGATAAATCATTTAAATTTTGGAAATATTTATTATTAAAACAAAGTCCTCATAAATTATAGCAATAACATTTTATAGACAATCCTTTGAAGTCAAACAATAACACAAACTATCAGTGTACTGTACATCTAGAAGCCAAAAAAATAAAACTCATTTTTATTTTTAATTGGTTCACATTGAAATCTCCATATTGATGCCTATTTCCTTATATATGTCAACAATAATCCAAAATTTTTAAATTCAAGTTATCAGTAATTCAAAAACAAATACACTATTTCAGATAAAAATGGGTTGGCAGGCTTTATGGCCGTTTTCACATGGAAATGGTAAGTGAATATATAATCCTTTAAAAAAGACATATTGAGATTAATGTCATCAAATTGGAAAAGAATATGCTGTTCTTCCATAAAATAAAAAACAGAAAATAATAAATTCTTACAACAGTTATATAAATATCAAATTTTTTATATACATAAAAAGCTTTTTCAGCACCTGATTTGGTGCCCTTTTCAATTATTAATAATCTATTATGTCAATGAACTATTACAGACATAAAACGATCTAGTGTTCAATAATGAAATTAAAACAATCAATACAAATGATAAATCATTAAAATAAATCAAAACCTATATATAAATCTAGTAATTACAAAATAATTGACTATATCATAACAATATAATAAATAAATAAATTACATGCATTTTTTAATACAATTATATATATATGTCAATTTATATAATTTTCCATTCATTTGTAAACAAGTTATATTAAACAAATTTATAGAAGTTTTGTAAATATTCATACAATTATTTAAATTATTTTTAATATAATATGTTTCATATATTTGTCTTCTTTTTGTATCTTTGATGAAATTTAAACATTTAATACTTTTTGTAGCATACATTCTATACCTACATTTTAAATAGTGAATATATAATGCAGATTTATCATCTTTTCTATTAATTGCATTATTATATTCTTTAGCTCTTACCTCTAATTGTTTGCCAGTATACCCAAAGTAAACCATTTTACAAATTTTGCATGTAATTTTATATACTATTCCTTTTTTATATTGTATATCATCTCTTAACTTATAATTACCTATTAATAGATCAAGATTTTTACTGTTTGATCAGCCAATATTTATATCCTTCTCAAAATATTTTTTGTTATACCTCAATGTATTATATATTTTAGGACAATATGAAAGTTTAATCCATTTCTTATTTGATTCATTATTACCATTATCAATACAATTATTTTCCTCAGAAATATTATCACCCACTACAGATGTTTTAAAATTAAAAAATATATTTTTAATAGTTTTAGGATTATATCCATAATCTTTATATAATTTAATAAATTGATTCTTTTATAACTGAGCTACACTTTCATCTATATTATATATATCATTCCTATATTTAAAATGTTTAATAACTGCCAATTTTTGCACCCGTGCTTGTTATGAATCTACATGAATAATTTTCCTTAATTTATGTTCTTTAATAAAATGTTTTAACTTAATTTTATTATCTTTATCTATATTAATTTCTATATCTAAATATTTAATTTTATCTTTAAATTCTACTTTTGTAAATTTAATTTTATATATATTATTATTAAATTCATTATAAATATTATTCATTGCTCTTTTATTACCAATAATTAAAATATCATCAACATATCTAGAATAATGTATTATTTCTTGACTAATTATTTTTTAATTACAATATTTTCTAATTCATTTATAAATATTGATGAGATTAATCCATTAATTGCACAACCCATAACCCATCTCTCATGTATATACCAAAATTTATTATTATATTTAAAATATAAACTATTGTGTATTAATTTTAAACCTCTTCAATAATATTTATTATATTTATATCATCTATATTGTAACGAGCACATACGTTCGTTACATTGTTTTTTTTTATATTTATTAAACATGAAAGTAAATTAAAAAGTTCGCATTTAAAAATTTTCTTTAAGAATTAAAAATTAAAATTAAATATCATCTTAAACTCGTATATATTAAATCACACAGATAATGAAAAATTATTAAAATAAAACTTTATTAAAGAAAAGGTATTTTAAAACTAAATTTTAAAAAGATTTGGAGATAAAATTATATCTTTAAATTTATCTTTAAATATATCTTTGATTTGGAAAACAGGTTAATTAATCAGAAATGGAAATGATAAATTTAATTAGTCAAATGTAAACCAGCCTTGGGCATTTAAATGTAAAAACATCGGTCAGATAGGAAAACAATAGAAACTTTTAGCAAATGAAATAAATCCATTGGGAAATCGGACCTCAACGAAAAGGATCATCACATCGATGACGTAATGTTAAGTCAATCTTTCAAAGTAATATAAAAGGACAAGTTTGGAAATTATTAGTTAGTGATTATGATTATTACGATGTGACAGATAGGTGTTAGTGCGGAGGTGCAGGAGAAGGGATTGAAGAGACGCACGATTCAATCCCTTCAGTTTTGCTAAGAAAGAAAGAGAAATGAACTATCGTTTTTCTACATTGAGGACCAGTTAAAGCAAAAACCTCCGGATGGATAAATAAATCGGCCAACAGAATACCAATCTTAGGACGGCGTGGGAATTCACGTTCATGGCAAGCAACGGATAAAGATGAACTGTTTTAAACCGTAAGAACTTTATAAATAATGAACATTAAATTAAAATTTTCCATATTTAAATGATTGCAATATTATCCTATCTGACCAACTTAATTTATTAATAATGTTATTTGATGTATTTTTTATTTATTTATTTAAAATCATTTCCATTTATTTAATTTTGTTCTTTAAGTTTTATTATGATTTCTGTTTTCCGTTAAGTTAAATTATATAAATGTTAAACTTAAGTCGGGCGTGAATGGCTGTATAGATTTGTAAAGTTATATTAGGGAAGGGTAATCTTAGGTTATTTGTTTCGTTGTTAAATTGGGTCAATGGATTGGATATATTGATGTAGTTAGTAGATGTAGTCGGAGATTCGCTACTGGCAGAATCGTTTATATATATGCCGCACTCACCCGTTTGCCTATGAAAGGAATTATAAGACGGAGAACGCAGTTCCTTTCTATGGAGTTTTTTTTTTATTGTTCTTCTCGTTAGATAGATGTAATATTCCTATCTGATGAGAGTCAATGTCTTTTCTTAATCTTTTTGGTGCTGCCGTATTCCGTATTACATTGAATACATCGATGTATCAGATGAATTGATGCCAGTTTGACTGCGAATTTTAGCCTAAGGTTAAATAGGGATATAATATTTTATTTTCAAATGCAAATCTACGTAGTCTATTCATACTCGACCCTAAATAAAAATGCATTAAATTTAAGTTGTTTATAGACGCTTGCATGGATTGGTTAACGGTGAATTGTGTTTCGGGTTTTCATATTTGATCAAAATATATAGACATTCGATAAATAATGATACCTTACAGGGAGTATCTAAAATGTATTTATTCAGATGTCTTTTAAGTTATTGGTGACAATGCAAGTATCTTATGCTGAATACTAGAGGGTTTCTTATATTTCCCTATGCAATTGTCAGTAATCAATAATTTTGTATTTTGATCGTTTATGTTTATTTTGAAATGTTTTTGACCGTTGAAATCTATGTAACCGATCTATAGCAACATATTAAAACAAGCTTTTATAATCCCATCTGTGCGAACTTAATTAAAATGTAAACTTATAATATAATAGAAATTAAAATGTAAATTAAAAATCTAAAGTAAAGTTAAAAAAATAATGTTAAATGTTAAAATGTAAACTGATACTAAAACAATTTCCAATCTTATATATATATATGTGCATAAATAAATGTTTGTATGTTAATTACTGGCAGTGGCTTATTTTGTTCTTTTTTTATATACTCTTAGATTATATTATTTAATCTCTGCTACTCCCTGAGCTAGTGACTTGGGCTAACGACCGGAAACAAAATATAAAAAAAAAAAAAATTTTTTTTTGACTTACGTATCTGCCTACTTTATAAATTTTTCTAGGTTCAAATGCCTAGATGGCGCCCTGTAGTGCAGATATGTTAAGTCTCCAAATTCTCCGGATCGTTACAACTGGCCACCCAACTGTGGGGCCGATCTTTAATAAAAACCACAAATACCCTGAGTAAATTTCTTTTTCAAAATGAAATATTTTTATCTGTTTACATAAAGTCGTATACTTTAAATCTTATAAAAGCACTGCCAGAAAAGAAATAGCACATATATATTAAACATGAGAAAGTATAAATAATTTTAAAACTAAATTTTGTTAAAAAAAAAAGTCAAAAGGTTGCAATAAATATGTTTTTTTTGTTGATATATATTTATGCTTTAACGTGTATAGGAGCGCACAGCCACGTAAGTTTATGATCGAAATGTGGTACCTTACGATGAGTACCGTTGGGAATTTACTTCAGTGTAATCCTATTTAAGCATTTTAATCAGTCATAAATAAGTTGGTGGTATTTATAATTGTGCTGCAAATATACACGTATAAATCCATTATCTTTCAAAATGTATTTAGTTCAATGCAACCTTCTTAAATAAATAATTTAAATAACTTGCTTGTCATGCCGTGTGGAAAAATAAAATGTATAAGAAAAAATAATAGAACTCTTGTGGGGAGGAGGTGTAGACGTGGATGGTCCTTAGGAAAGCGATAGTAAACATTTTTCTTTTTGTATATAGTCTTTTTGTAAAATTATTAACCGGATGTTTTGTAAATGTCTTCGTCAATCGTGTACCGTAATTACTAACCCTAAGTAAAATTTTTTTTTGATCATTTTTTTTAAGCAACTTTACTGATATGTAACGAGCACAGACGTTCGTTACATTGTTTTTTTTTTTATTTATTAAACATGAAAGTAAATTAAAAAGTTCGCATTTAAAAATTTTCTTTAAGAATTAAAAATTGAAATTAAATATCATCTTAAACTCGTATATATTAAATCGCACAGATAATGAAAAATTATTAAAATAAAACTTTATTAAAGAAAAAGTATTTTAAAACTAAATTTTAAAAAGATTTGGAGATAAAATTATATCTTTAAATTTATCTTTAAATATATCTTTGATTTGGAAAACAGGTTAATTAATCAGAAATGGAAATGATAAATTTAATTAGTCAAATGTAAACCAGCCTTGGGCATTTAAATGTAAAAACATCGGTCAGATAGGAAAACAATAGAAACTTTTAGCAAATGAAATAAATCCATTGGGAAATCGGACCTCAATGAAAAGGATCATCACATCGATGACGTAATGTTAAGTCAATCTTTCAAAGTAATATAAAAGGACAAGTTTGGAAATTATTAGTTAGTGATTATGATTATTACGATGTGACAGATAGGTGTTAGTGCGGAGGTGCAGGAGAAGGGATTGAAGAGACGCACGATTCAATCCCTTCAGTTTTGCTAAGAAAGAAAGAGAAATGAACTATCGTTTTTCTACATTGAGGACCAGTTAAAGCAAAAACCTCCGGATGGATAAATAAATCGGCCAACAGAATACCAATCTTAGGACGGTGTGGGAATTCACGTTCATGGCAAGCAACGGATAAAGATGAACTGTTTTAAACCATAAGAACTTTATAAATAATGAACATTGAATTAAAATTTTCCATATTTAAATGATTGCAATATTATCCTATCTGACCAACTTAATTTATTAATAATGTTATTTGATGTATTTTTTATTTATTTATTTAAAATCATTTCCATTTATTTAATTTTGTTCTTTAAGTTTTATTATGATTTCTGTTTTCCGTTAAGTTAAATTATATAAATGTTAAACTTAAGTCGGGCGTGAATGGCTGTATAGATTTGTAAAGTTATATTAGGGAAGGGTAATCTTAGGTTATTTGTTTCGTTGTTAGATTGGGTCAATGGATTGGATATATTGATGTAGTTAGTAGATGTAGTCGGAGATTCGCTACTGGCAGAATCGTTTATATATATGCCGCACTCACCCGTTTGCCTATGAAAGGAATTATAAGACGGAGAACGCAGTTCCTTTCTATGGAGTTTTTTTTATTGTTCTTCTCATTAGATAGATGTAATATTCCTATCTGATGAGAGTCAATGTCTTTTCTTAATCTTTTTGGTGCTGCCATATTCCGTATTACATTGAATACATCGATGTATCAGATGAATTGATGCCAGTTTGACTGCGAATTTTAGCCTAAGGTTAAATAGGGATATAATATTTTATTTTCAAATGCAAATCTACGTAGTCTATTCATACTCGACCCTAAATAAAAATGCATTAAATTTAAGTTGTTTATAGATGCTTGCATGGATTGGTTAACGGTGAATTGTGTTTCGGGTTTTCATATTTGATCAAGATATATAGACATTCGATAAACAATGATACCTTACAGGGAGTATCTAAAGTGTATTTATTCAGATGTCTTTTCAGTTATTGGTGACAATGCAAGTATCTTATGCTGAATACTAGAGGGTTTCTTATATTTCCCTATGCAATTGTCAGTAATCAATAATTTTGTATTTTGATCGTTTATGTTTATTTTGAAATGTTTTTGACCGTTGAAATCTATGTAACCGATCTATAGCAACATATTAAAACAAGCTTTTATAATCCCATCTGTGCAAACTTAATTAAAATGTAAACTTATAATATAATAGAAATTAAAATGTAAATTAAAAATCTAAAGTAAAGTTAAAAAAATAATGTTAAATGTTAAAATGTAAACTGATACTAAAACAATTTCCAATCATATATATATATATGTGCATAAATAAATGTTTGTATGTTAATTACTGGCAGTGGCTTATTTTGTTCTTTTTTTATATACTCTTAGATTATATTATTTAATCTCTGCTACTCCCTGAGCTAGTGACTTGGGCTAACGACCGGAAACAAAATATAAAAAAAAAAATTTTTTTTTTGACTTACGTATCTGCCTACTTTATAAATTTTTCTAGGTTCAAATGCCTAGATGGCGCCCTGTAGTGCAAATTACATAAGTCTATCTTTTCCGGATCGTTACAATATGTTTACTTAAATTTTTTATTAATATATCTATACTTTTAAGTCATGGAATACTTGGATACATTTTTTTTCAATATCCATTGTAAAAATACTTTGATTTCTATTTAATTTTATACTATTTAATTTATTAATAATATCCTCTGCATTCTTTATAGAATATTCACCATACCCTAAAATATCTGTTATCCATTTATTTATATACTTACAAAACTACTGTAAAATAAAATTACTAAAGTCAAACAAAAGCCTCAATGGGTTATTATTTTTGTGAGTTTTAACCTTTGTAAAAATATATGGATTTTCATAAGAAGAAGGATACAATAATTTATATTCATTTATATCTATAATTTTATAATCTTTCATTTTATTGAATAGTTTTAAATATTTGTTTTTTATCCCTGTGGTTGGATCTTTTAATAATTTACCATATCCTTCTTTATTAATGTGAATGAACTATATAAAGTAGGAGTATACTAAAATTACTATGAACATATCTTGAAAAATTTAATAGATATTGTATTAAAATAAACAGCATGATCCAAGATTACGTTGGGCATCATTGCCTTATATATCTACTATTTATAAATTAGTCAAAAAGATATGCCAAAATGATATTAGAATCAATTATAAAATTTATTTAATGTGTATATATTTATACCAATGTTTGAAAAAGAAAAGATTATTCAGTATCAAAATCTTTAAAACTTGCTGAGCTTTCAACTGCTAAAATCAGAATCATGGCATTCATAATCTTCAGGCTATACTGTGAGATTTAAATAAGGTGGATATTTGGATATTATATAAATGACTAATTTAAGGTTTAAAACACTAATTTAACAATGCTAAAATAGGTTACTAATGCTGGATCATTTATTTATTATGTCAAATATTTTGAAAACTATCTTTTCATAGAAACACCAAAGCTAAAATAAGCCCCACATATACGAAAATGGGATATGCCTTTAGATTTGAAAAGATTAAAATTTATTTGTAAGGAAATAAATGACAAGAAAATAAAGATCAAAAAAGATGATTAGCATTCAGAAAGTGCAATTTAAGCCTAGTTCTAACAGTTTTAAAATAAAAAATATTTGCATTCAAATATTAATAACATATAAAATCTTTATGTACAATTTAATCTTCAATATTGTGTCATGATTGTGAAAGAAAAATATTAAAAGGGCACTTAGTAATATATTTAAGATACTGTAAAGTATATCTTCAAAATTTAATTTAGGGAATCCTGCTTTAAAAGTTATAATTTATTAATAGATTTGTTATACTTATATTACACATGACCACATGTGAAAAAGATAATGCTGAACCAGCACTCATCAGTTGATCCTAATCATTATCTCCCACCCATATAGAATCTGTGCTCAGTTTATATTAAGATAGCAAATCTTCAAACTTTAATGGACAGGCTTTAATCCCCCCCCCCTTTTAACTCTTCAGCCATTCATATCATTAAAAAATCTTATGATGGAATGATCAAAGTTCATGTTGATGCCAATCTTATTGTCATATCCATGTTGACTTTAAGTTGTCCTGCCCCTCACACATAGGACCTTAATATGTGCATTTAAATACATATAAAAGGGATGGTCAGAATTCAAGATGAACATGTCATATTTGATTACAAGCATATTTTTATACTGACCTTAATGAAATTAGAAGGGATTTGAACTCAGACTTTCAAGTTCCCTATGGTTAGCCACTCCATTTTATATAACTGATACACATGACCATATGTGGAAAAGATAAATGTTATCCAATATACATATTTTATGCTGAACCAACACTCATCAGTTGATCCAGATCATCATCTCCCACATATATACACAATCAGTGTTAAGTTTATATTAAGATAGCAAATCTTCAAACTTTAATAGTCAGGCTTCAATCTTCACCATCCAACTCTTCAGTGATCCCATAATGGGATATGCTCAAAGCCATTGTTGATGCCAATCTTATTGTCATAGCCACATTGGCTTTAAGTCATTCTGATCCTTAATGTATAGGACTTTAATATGTTTATTTCAATACGTAGAAGATGGATGGACAGAATACAGGCTGAATATGTAATATTTAACTACAAATATTTTATCTATATTGAACTTAATGTAATTAATATAATATGTAATATTTAACTACAAATATATTATCTATATTGAACTTAATGTAGAATGTATTGGAACCTAGACTTTCAAGCTGACTACAACTATTCACTTCATCTTATACATCTGGTACACATAACCACATACTCATGAAAAAGATAAATGGCTATTTTAATATAAACTGAGCACTTATTGCATATATGTTGGGAGATGGTGATCTGGCCAACTAATAAGTGCTGGTTCAGCATGAAATATGTATATTGGAGATCAGTTATCTTTTTTACATGTATGTGTAAATGTGGATCACTTGTATAAGATGGAGTAGAAGAACTTGAAAGTCTGATTTCAAATTCTAATTTCATTAAATTCAGTATAGACAATATACTTGTATTTAAATATTACATATTCAGCCTGTTTTCCACCCATCTCTCTTCTATATATTTAAATGAACATATTAAGATTTTTTTATGTGTGAGTGACTTGGAGTCAACATGGGTATGACAATAAGCTTGGCATCAATAAGGGTTTTGAGCATTCCATCATCCAAATTTTCAATGATATGGATGGCTGAAGAATTGGAGGGTGGAGAATATTGAAACTTGTCCATTAAAGTTTGAGGATTTTCTATTTTAATATAAACTGAGCACAGATTGTATATAGCTGTGGGAGACAATGATCTGGACCAACTGATGAGAGCTGGTTCAGCACAAAATACATATATTGGAGATCTTTTGCACATGTAAATGGTTATGTGCATCAGTTGTATAAAACGAAGTGAATAGCTGTAGGAAGCTTGAAAGTCTGAGTTAATTATATTTATATTTGTGGATCTTTTAAGACTTTTATATTTTACTATAATGTATTGTGCTTAAAGCTTAAATTAGTGCATGAACATGAAGTAAATTACAATTAATAACCTAATGATTTTTCACTTTGTAAGTCATATAACCTTTGAGCAACAAAAGTTGCAAGTTGAACTTTGATCTAGTCACTCATTTTATCACATCACTATATCGCACATGTCATTGTAAATTAAGTGGTCCTAATATTTTAATTATTTATTACCTAGATTAATGCGATATTTATTAAAATTTGTCAACATAATTTACTTATAAGATTAAGACTTCATTATGACACAAATCTTTCTCTAACCTCTTTATAGCTTTCAATTACTATGCAAATGATACATGAAATTTAATTTTAGTTAATTTTTTATTTTTGTTTTTGTAGCATTTGCATTATAAAATAAATTAAAGATAAATTTTAGATATGACTAGGATGGATTGGAGGAATCTTTTTTAATTCGCCACGTTTAACTTTATTGATTACCTTTACACAGCAAATTATGATTATATTTATAGTCTCATAATTTATGTTAGATAAAATGCATTACATATTTAAAAAATTATAATCAAAATACAATATTTTTTTTTATATTTGCAGCATTTTTAACTTGCATTAATAATATTTTCCATTATTTTTCCGACAATAGTTATCTAAGAAAATTTTTATATAAAATCTTTTAGACATATTATAGATTATTGTAATTTTTAAATATAATTCGAAATTATTACTTTCTAAGAAAAGTTACAGAACAGACCGAACATCTATTAATTTTGCTACCTTTAATACGAATTTTTAATGATAATTTTTTTACAGCATCAAGAAATGAATAGATGAAAAATAAAATGTTTTATGGGTTAATGTAATATATGGAAAAATAAATGAAAATATTTTGGAAAATAAAACATGAAATTTCCTATTGAAAAGATAATATGAAGAAAGGAATTTGGGTATTATAATCATAGATAATATAATTATAATTGATAATAGATTCAGAATATTTTGAAATGGGTAGTCACATGGCTAAAACAATTAGCCAAAACCTGCATAAAATGAATAAAATTATACAGATCTAACAACATCAGAATACCTAAAAAAAACAAAAAAACAATATGTGTTTACAAACATTAAAAAGCAAACAATTCTCTTGAAGAATTGAATTTAGATTCCATTACAGAGGATATAAAAAAAAGCAAGAAACGAGAGAATTTAAGAATTGATGAGTGAACTAAAAAATGTTAGATAAGTAAAGATGTAACACAGGAGATGTGATAAAATAGACTGAACAGTTTTTCAATAAGAAATATGCATGATATAATGTAACAAGTATTGAAAAGTCAAAGGTACAGGACTAAATAAAGAAATATTGGAATTAAAAAAACTACAAAAGATAAAAATATTTTTGTTCTGCAACTGTGGGAAATTCAATATTTATTAATTACTTTCCATTCTATTAATCACATAGCAAAAAAAACATATGAAAGAATTGTTAAATAATGCATTAAGTTATGTTTAAAAAAATCCAAAACAATTACAACAACCCTTTAAATTGTTATTTTAGTGGTTAATAACAATCACCATTTAAATCAATGATGCTGAACAATGAAGAATCTTTATAATGACCTGGTTTGGAGTGATGTGATTATTAATTAATAAAATAATTTTGTGTAGCTATCAATTTCTTTAAATCCAAAATACAATAAAAAGGATGCAGAGATGATTGGTTGAAAATTACTATGTAATGTGATAAAAGTAATACTCAGCAAGAATATTAAAAAAAAATGCCCAGCAAACTTCCGTTATTTCAAAGAAAAACTTTTTTTTAAAAATCATTAATCAAGTAAACCACAGAGCTCATTAAACTTATGAAAAAGCTCAAAACAAGTAGAACAACTAAATAGTTTAGATTAATCAGTAGTTTGCAATTGAATTGCCAAGTATGAATTCAAGATTTGAAAACATTATTACTTCTCATACAGACTTATTAAAGAACTGTGGAGATGTACTGATGTGATCAGGAATATATGATTTGAAGTCTGGTCCAAAAAATACTACTTTCTCTTTCATATCTTACATCCAAGTAATGGAATCAAGACTGCAGGCTGCATTATGAAAAGTTGAGAATAAGTGGATTTAGCTATTACTTCTTTTCAACTGGTATATTCATGATCTTTCTAACAACTTCACAAATGTTCATCTATGCTGATGATATTGTCCTTGCTTTCAGAGGCTACACTTTTAGTGAAACTTAAAGAAACCTAAACTCTGATTTAAAAGTACTTGAGGATTATTTTGGTTTTTGGTACCTCATGTCTAATGTGGAGAAATAAGCTTACACTTGTTTCCACCTTAATCTAGTCAAAAAACTCTTAATATAAATTTCTGTAATATAAATTTCTGTAACTACAAATTTAAAAATCAATCACACTCAAAATACTTGGGGGTTAAATTGGATTCAACTCTTTCTTTTTTTTGTAGATACTGTAGGGGATTCTAATGCTTATATTCTTAGAACTTCTGATCTAGTAATTATTTACTCTGTGAATGAGTAATGTTCTCAAATATGGTGCACATATTAATCTTGTGAATACTCAGATCAATGAAATTCTGTGTATAATTTCTGATATTATTAAGTCAATACCCATAGAATGGCTACATGCACTATCAAATATCCCTGCAGCTAATTTAATATGCACATTAGAAACCATCAATAAATTCAGCATGCTTATTGAGTTAACAAATCATCCTATCAATATCTCTGACCAATTCTCCAAACCTCAGGTTAAAATTAAGGCAGCCTTTTTGGCTTATTAAGTAATTCTCAGCAATCACGCACATTGGATATCAACTGGAATAACTCCAACATTAATAATCACAACCTAATAGCTGAGCCTATACTCAGAGTACTTGGTTTCTCTCTTTCCAAAACACTCTGGATGAAGATTATTTGAATGGTCAGGATAGATGTGATTATATGTTATACAAGTGAAGATTTATAGACTCTCCAAACAGTGAATTTGGAAGATCACAAATCGATGATTCATATTTATAAGGAGTATCCATTTTACCAAGCTCTTGATTTACCTCTTTGCTCTATATAACCTGTAAAAGACAGCTTTTGATTGTTTTAAGAACTGATGGTGTTGAATTTTGATGTATTAAATAAAATAAATATGAACTTATGAAGTAGGAAATAATTTTTATCAAGCTTCCAAAAATTCTAACTATTTTAATTAACTAAAATCTATAAAAATTCCCTGAAAAATAAAATTGCCAAAGGTGTATGTATGATATACTATATATTTCAGAGAGTCAAATACAGGACTTTTTAAGTAAAAAAACATATGGGAGGGGGTTATTTTTATGATGCTCATCAAGTAGCTCACAGACATTATTTTCAATTATTATCAATCCACTGCAAGATGAAGTCTCTCCAAGTTTAATTGAATTTGATCCATACTTTTTTACCTTTTCATTACACCAATGCACTTCCTTATTTTGTCTATTCATCTAATATATAGTTTCTCTCTGAGCTTTTTACACTCTCTTGGATCCAATTTAAGATTTTGATTGTCATTTGTTATTATTTCTTCTAGCAATAAATTCAATCTCTTAATTTTTTCTATGATGTCAATGTAACTTGTTTGTTCTCTAAATCAGATGTTTTACTTTTGATCTCTTCTTTTATTCCAACATATACATCTCTTTAACTTTGAAGAGTAATATAAAGTCTCTGTATTACTCTTCTGTTAAGTGACCAAGTTTTCGGTTCCATTAGTGAGAATTGGTAAAATAAATATCTTTAAAATTTCATTTTCAAACATATAGGATATTTCCTTTTATGTTGTTATTTCTATCAAAACCCCTCCATCCAAGTTAATTCAATGATTAATTTTATTCATTATGCTTCCATATTTATTAATAATGTGACCTGGGTATTTTAAATTTATGATTATTAATCTTCATTTCCTTCTTTCTTCTAAAAAAAATCATTAACACTACTTCAGCATTTTAAAGTATTTATTTTAGTCCTACTTTTTTTTATTTTCATCTGACTACTCTTGCAACATTTTCTGAACATCTAAAACAGTATTTGCAAAAAATAACCACATCATCTGTAAAATCTAAATGACTTAAGTAATATTTTTAATCCATTTAGTTTCTCATTTTAATTTACAAAATACTTCTGATAAAACTGTTGTGAAAGGTTTTGGAGATATATATGAATCCTGTCATACACTTTTATCAATGTTAATCTTAGTCATCACTTTTTTTTTAGAATATGGCAATATTCTGGATATATATTTAATGATCCAATATTTTAAAGGCCATAGAAATGCTTATAGAATTAAATGCCTTTTTATCATCTTTAAACTTAAAGCATACAGAGAATTCATATTTATTTGTTCTTTCTATAACTCTAATACTTAGTTGTGCTCTATTGTAGTAAAACCACATGTAAATCTAGCTTGCTTTTTAGATTGATTAGATTCACCGTAAATGAGTTGGTACAGATTTTGTATAAATTGATAGATCTTTAATTTGTAATATTTTTATTACTTTTCTTAAAAATCAATATTACTATTTCATTCTTTCAATCATCTGATATACTTTTATCATTTAGTTATTTGGTATTTAGTTTAGCCAACAATTTTTTAAATTTCTTCATGTGTTTTTTAAAGATTTCTCACTTCATGATTTAAAATGCTTGGTAATTTAAAAGATGTCATTTCAATACTTAATTTGTTTTCTTGTTTTTTTTTACTATACAGTTTTTTTGTAGAACTCTTTCACACATTTTATAATGTCATCCTACTCTGTTTCATATTTTCTTCTTATTGCTGAATTAATTTGTTTTCAGTACCAAAATATTATTTTATAGTTAATTTTTTTTGTAGATCTTATCTAGTCAATTCACAGTTATATTTTCTTATATCATTATTTCTTTTTTTCAGAACATCAAATTTTTAATTCTTTTTATTCCTTCATCTTTAAATATTTTTATACCCTTTCATTATAAAACTGTTTTCCTCAGTTGAAAATTTACTGATGAATTACCTTTTCTTTGTTTCAGTTATCTTTGTTGCCATTGTTAATAAAATACAAGTTATCTTCTTATTGATCTCAATTAAGTTTGAATCATCTAGGAGGTCAGATTAATATTTGAAAATGATTAACATGTTCCAACTCAAATTCATTGAAGTATTTCTGAATATTAGGACTATAAATAGATAATGGTTTTATTTGACAGATTTTGTCTCTCTAACTTTGCATTAATATATATTTTATATCTCACTAATCAATTATTATTCTCTATATTAAATACCTTAAAAATATATTACAATCTTCTAATATATACTATAACTGTCAGAATTGCACAACCTACATGCAAATCACCACAGGGCAATCCACATGCGCATTCTACATTTTGATATCATAGAACACCAACTTTTTTTTTTTCCAGCCTCACTAAAGTCAGGCAGAAAACAAGAGATTCTTAACTAATTTAAGTAACTTATTGGTTGCAAATAAACAAACTGACAAAAATAATGACACAATATGATTTACAAACCAAAACACACTGGTATGACTTTAATTAATTTACAAATTCATCATCATCATCAACCATTATCAATACACTGTAGGATAAAGGTCTCTCCAAGTTGAATCCATCTTTTCCTATCTTTATCTTCTCTTCTCCACACCACCCATGCACACTTTCTTACTTCATCCATCCATCTCACATGTGGTCTCTTTCTGGGTCTTTTACAATCTCTTGGAATCCAGTTTAAAATTTCAATTGTCCATCTATTATCATCTCTTATAACAATATGACCATCCCAACTTCACTTCAGTCTTTTAATTTTTTCAATGAGGTCAGTAACACCTGTTTGTTCTCTTACCCATACATTACATTTTCGATCCCTTCTTGTTATTCCCAACATGCATCTCTCCATACTTCTTTGAGTGATCTGATGTCTTTGTATTGCTCTTCTATTAAGTGTCCAAGTCTCAGATCCATAAGTAAAAAAGGTAAAAACACATTTATTAAAAAACTTTTTTTTCAAGCACATAGGCATATTTCCTTTTAGTATCAAGTTATTTCTACCGAAAGCACTCCAACCAAGTTTAATTCTATAAAGAATTTCATCAATTATATTTCCATCTGTATTAATAATCTGACCAAGGTATTTGTAACTGTTACCTTCTTCTAACTCATCATAATCAATCTTTATTTTCATATTTTGAGAAAATCTATTAAACATTACTTTAATCTTTTTAATATTTATCTTTAGTCCTACTTTCCTACTTTCATCTGATAACTCCTGCAACATTTCCTGTAGCTCTAAAGCATTATGTGCAAAAACGACTACATCATGTGCAAAATCTAAATGACTTAAATAATCTCCATTTACCGTCACATCTTTAGCTTTTCATTTTAATCCACAAAATACTTTTTGCAGCACTACTGTAAAAAGTTTTGGAGATATAGAGACACCCTGTCTTACACCCTTTTCAATGTTGATTTTCCTACTATCATTATGTAATCTAATTGTTGCTGTTGCATTTTTATAAATATTCTTTAAAACATGACAATATCTGGATCTACACCTTGATGATCCAATGCTTTAATCACTGAAGAAATGTTTATAGAATCAAATGCCTTTTCATCATCTACAAATCCTAAGCATAATGGCAACTCCTATTCATTTGTTCTTTCTATAATTTCTCTCAATATTTGGATATGATCTACTGTACTAAAACCACTTTTAAATCCAGCTTGTTCTCTTGATTGATGGAAATCCAGTGTTTTCTGTAGATGAGTTGTAATTATTTTAGTAAAAATTTTGTATAAAACTGATAAAAAACTGATAGGTCTGTAATTTCTAATATCTTCTTTATCATCTTTTTAAAATATTAATATTAACACTGCATTCTTCCAATCATCTGGTACATCTTTATCATTTAGACATTTAGTATATAACTTTGCTAAAAAAAATTCTATTTCTTCACCTGCTTCTTTTAATATATCAATTATAATACCATCATTACCTGGAGCCTTCCCTTTCTTCATAAATTTAATTGCATGTCTCACTTCCTCATTCAAATTCTGGGCAATTCGGAAGATGTAATAGGTATAGGGGGCACTTGTTCTTTATTACTATATAATTTTTGATAGAAGTCTTCTACACATTTCATGATGTCATCTCTCTTTTTAGTAATAATGCCATCTTTTTTTCTTATTGCAGATATAAATTTTCTACCAATACCAAAATGTTGTTTTACACTCTTTAGACTTTTGTTCTCTTCTACAGCTTTTCTTGCTAGTTCACAATTATACTTTCTTATATCATTTTCAACTCTTTTCTGCACCATTTTACAAAATTCTAGATATTCAATCTTTCTTAATGCATCATTGTTGTATATCCTCATATTCCTTCTTTTCTTCATAAATTCTCTAGTCTCAGTAGAAATTTTATTGGTCAATTGCTGCTGTTTTCTACCAGCTATCTTTGTTGCAGTTTTTAAAAGTGTATCAGTTACTTTCCTATTAATGTCATTCAAATCTGAATCATGTTCAAAATCTACTAATACTTGAAACTGATTTGTAAGTTCTAATTTAAATTCATTAGAATGTTTCTGAAGATTAGGAATGTCAGCTGTAAATATTGTTTTCCTTAATAATTTTTGTCTCTCTAGTTTTGCATTAACATGTATCTTACATCTTACTAATCAATGATCACTTTCTGTGTTAAATTTATTAAGAACATTACAATCTTGAAATATGTATTTTCTGATAGTCAAAATATAATCCAATTCTGCTGTACCTTCATTTGGATGCTTTCATGTCCATTTCCTTTTAACATTTTTCTCAAAAAAAGAATTCATATTATAAAGTTTTTCTTTTTCTGCAAACTCCACAAGTCTATGTCCTCTCTCATTCCTATTACCATAACCAAAATTACCTACAGAATTTTCATTTTTCATTTGTTTACCAATTCTAGCATTAACGTCTCCCATAACAATTTTAAAATGTTGTTTACTCTGATCAAAAGCCTTTTGTACATCCATATAAAAATCTTCTATAACTTCATCACTATGAGAACTTGTTGGGGCATAAACCTAAATTATCTGCATTTGGTATCTGCTATTAAGTTGTAAAACTAATCTTGCCACTCTATCTGATACACCATCAATCTCCACAATGTTATTCTTCCATTTTTTTTATAATAAATCCTACTTCACTTGTATTTCCAATATTTGTGCCTTTATAGTAGAGTATATGTCCACTTTTTAAATCAATTGTTTCTTTACCTTTTCTTCTAACTTCACAAAGTCCAATAATGTCCCATTTAATATAAGACTGTTCTTCTTCTAACTCTTGCAATCTTCCTTCACTTGAAAGTGATCTGCAGTTGTATAAATTAACTAAAGGTAAATAAACTTTTTCAAATTTTCTTAGATTAATTTAATTTTAATTATGCACAAATATAGTATATGGCGGTGTAACAATTCAATATTTTAAAATAATCCCTATTTGACACTATTAATGTAGACTATTATTATTATTGATTGTTTGAATGGATTTCAATCTATTGCATAGACTCATAAGTGCTCTCTACAATCCTCCCTTCTGTTGTAATCCTGACTGGTATAAGTTTATAAAATAAGGCTGATCTTACTAATGGACTGTTGTGATCAATTTACAGGTTATGATATTAGTACACAAAATAAATAAAATAAATGTAAAATACAGGAAATCACATCTATACTACAATGGTATTTATATAAGAACAAATACATGTGATAATTGTATGCCTATGGTAGGAATTAACAATCTACTGCACATATAGCATATAGTGACTGGCAGTTGCATACATATCACACCACAACGTATATGAAAGACAAATGGATGGAATATGGTAGGACTTGATCATCTGCCACACATCACTGTTTAAATAAGATAATGATTGTAAGGGATCATCAATCACAAATGATGATACAATCATCAAATATTAACATGTTACATAAGAATGAGAATCAAATGTAACTCATAATCCAAATTTATGGATACCAGCTGTACATTTTTATCAATAATAATAATTCAACTACAAGATTAGGTAGCTAAAACTTACATCTACTTAAAAGAACTTTAATTTAACTTTTCTATGAAGCATAATTTAATAAATTTACTACTTTAACATATTTCTTTTAAATAAAGTGGAAATAATGATTTAACTAATATACATCTTTTAATAGCATGGCAAGAAATTGCAATTACAAGCTAACTGCCTTTTATAAATTAATTTATTACAATTAGCACCCACTAAACTGTGGCATGATATTTAAATAGAACAAAATACAATTTTTTTGTCATACCTGCTCATAAAGAACTAAGTAAATAACTATTCATTAATATATTTCATTAAATTGGAAACATTAATTAACTAAATATGAGTTTAATGTTTATATTTATTCTTTCAAAAGTTCAGGTTCATTCTTTAGGAATTGAAAGAATTGATTGTTAAAATCATAGCTTTGTCAGATAAAGGTTTAAATCACTATTTCACATTCATTTTGAATGCACAGATATCAATTAAGTCTTGGTTTGGTAGTTGGTTCTTTCTGTATTACTTGACATTAGTTTTTTCCTCTTCTAAGATGGATACATGGCAGACATATGTTTGGATGGGTTCTTCAGTTGTCGATGGCTTCTTTGACATGACTCAGCAATGGGTTTTTAGCTTGCCATCTGCCAGCTTAACAGAGTGAATCAGAGAATGGCTTCTCTACTATTGCATGGTAGACTTGCTGGAACTATCAGATAAGAATTAATTAACCAATTCATTATTACACACATTTAAAGTGCACAAGAAATTTCAAATTATAAATATCCAGTTTTCACTTAAAGTTAATAGAAATCTATGCAGTCTATGCATATGCTTTTTATAACATCAATTCTGTCATTCTTCCTACTTTCCATAAAGATAAGTTTTATTTTTTTATGATGAAAAATGAAAAAATCTATGATAATTTTTGTGATTAACTAAATTTAATTTTTTTGTTTTATCTTAGTTTTTTTAATATCAAGGAAGTAACAAGCATAGTAAAAAGTACATTGGAAAAAATACAACTTTTTTGCCGATGTACTTTGAAGACAATGTTATTGGGGCCAATGGTAAGTCTTTATTTTTATATATTTTATTATTATATATTTTTTAATTATTATTTGAATTTATATTGATAAAAAATATATGAAAAAATTATTATTATTATTGAAACTAACAAAAAATTAGATTATGATTATATAAATGTATATCATGAATTATCTGCATTTTTTGCTATGATGTGAGATTGGGTCCAGTATTTGAATTAGGTTATATGAGACAAAGATAAAAATATTTTGCAAATATGACTTGATTTAGATTTTTCTATAATGTCTTCTCTGCATTTTAATAATAATATGCAAATGCTAAAAGTAAAGATTTTGACAGTATATATATATATATATAAACTTAGGCTGATTATAGACTATTGCAAAGTAAATTTCAAAGTTGCATATCAAATGCAAAGAAAGGTGGCAGTTGATGAAGCTATTACTAAATTTATGGTCATATTAGCATGAAGCAATATGAGCCCTCAAAGCCTATATATATATATATATATAGGATAAATAATACTACACCACACTGACTCTAAACTATTAACTTTCGTACCTCAAGCTTAACTCTATAATGAATTTAGTATTTCATTATCTTTTTATTTTATTTTGTATATAGTGACTATTTTAGCAATACCTTTTAATAAATTACAAACTGTATTGAAGTTCTTTATTATAATATTCAAATTATAATAATTATTGATCAATATTAACTATTTGTTTTTAGGGGTGACATATTCATTGCAAATGCCTGTATAGAAATACATTTTGAAGGGCTACTAGGAAAAGTGAAAGGTACTAATGTCTTTATTCTTCAAAGTTTTCAAGTGATGGATTACCTTAGGTAAGTGTTATTATATAACAATTTTTTTTTAGAAATGTTATGATGAATCCAACTAACCTACTAACAAAAATATAATTTTAAGTTGAATGCATGATAATTTTGAATTTAGGAAATAATATGAAAATCATTATTAGAAATATTAACTTTTATTCTTTTTTATTATTTTGCATATCAATGACTATATTTTTTTCAGCTTCATTACATTCTTTGATGCTTCATATTTCAAATAATATATATTATGTCATTTTGAATAATACAAACATATATTATGATAAAATTTGTGGCTTAAAATAATTTTTTAAATATTCAATATGGCCGCTTCCCCAGTGAAAAGGTTAAAACAGAATAATAATAATAATGGCAGAATGATAATCACTGGCAGAATCAAGATAAAATAATATAAAAATAATTATGAATGTTATTTCCAGCACTATTTATATGATTTGGAGTTATCTGTAAAATTCAGATCGGTCTCTTGGATCCTCTGATCTATTGAGTATAGATAACTCCATTACTTTTGTTGAGATACGAGTTTATTTGTCTAATACTATTTTGCCAGATCATATTTTTAAAAAGGAATAACAGCCTTTTTAATTAAATTATTTTAATCACTTTTAAAATTTAATCTATCAATCTGTTTACAAACATTTTAATTACTTTTCCTAAAGTGTCATTTCCAGCTTTTTTATTGTTAAAAGAAAATCACCTTTTTTGTTTTAAACTACTTTTAAATTAAATTTAGAATCAATTATCTTTTTAACTTTTAGAAAATATTTTGCATTTAACACAAAATAACTATGTCATTAATTATACCGTATATCTCTATGTATTTACAATATAAATTTAAGTTTTATTTATAAAAATTTATTAGACCTTTTAATTAAATTTAAATTTTGTTCGTAATTTTTAATGTGAATATGAAGTATATATACGTGTGCATCTATATCGCTTCAATATATTCTATTAGTCAAATAATAATCCAATTCTTTTGTATCTTCATTTGGACGATTCAATGACCATTTCTGTTAGCATTGCTCTTTTTCTTCATATTCCACAAGTCTGTGTCCTCTCCCATTTCTATCACCATAGCCAAATTTACCTACAGCAACTTTTGTTCATGTTTTAATAATTAAAGTCTCCCATAACAATTTTAAAATGTTATTTGATGTGATCAAAAGCATTTTGTACAACTATATAAAAATCTTCTACTCTTTCATTACAATAATAACTTTTGGGGTGTAAACCTGAATTATCTATATTTGATATTTTCTATTAAATTGAATAACTAATCTTGCCATTTTGTTAGATATACCATTAACCTTCACATTGTTTTACTTTCTCCTTTTATTTATAATGAATTTTATTCCAGTTGTGTTTCCAATATTTGTGTTTTTGTAATAAAGCACATGCCCACTTTTTAAATAAATTGTCTCTTCATTCTTCTTCTCCCCAACTCACAAAGTTCAACAATTACCCATTTAATATGGAAAAAGTTTTTCTTCCTATTTATGTAATCTCCCTTCTCTTGAAAGTGATCTGTAGTTACAGGTATCTAAGTAAAACTTTATCATCAAATAATATTCTGGATTTGCAATCAGAGGATTTTTAACACTTTCTGCCTTTGGCTACCAACCACTACCTTACTTAACTACTGCCTTCATATGAATAAGGAACATGTATCATAATTATAAATACACTTACATTTAATCTGCCTTCAAAAAAGCTCAACTGATGTTCAATTAAAAGTTATCAGACAATCGAGAAGAAAGGCTATGATAATTTACGATCTAATCTCAGAAATAAAAAGCCAATAACTCATCAATGATTGTGCTCACTGTCAATCAACTCATCCATGTTTATTTATCATATAAATAATCACACAGTAATAATAGTTATAACAATGTATGAAGTAGAAATATTATGAATTTGCCAAGCATAGCTTTGTAAGACTTCAAAAAGGAATCAAACAGTTTCCTTTCATTAAACAGCAAACTCCTTTCTGAAGCATACATACACTCATATAAATGTATGTGTTACTATGCATTAATCATTGTTATTCCATTTTCACTTAAGAGTACATATTTTAACACAAACAGTAATAGGAGAAGTAATTAGGACTTAATATTGCCTCTATGAAGAGATTTATGCTAACTGAAGCTCATCATTTAAATATTAAGAGCTTAGGAATCTTCAATGGTCTAAAAATAAAAAAACAATTTTACACACAATTGCTGATGTAAATCTAATGTTATGATGAAGTCATTAAGTAGCATTTTTATGGAAACCATTCACACAATACAACTAAGAATTTTGATAAGGACATGGCTTACTTTTTTGGAAAATATGAATTATAATACTGGATTACAAGTCCATGGTTTGTCCAGAATAATTATGTTCTAAAAAAAATCTGTTCTATTTAATAAATTATAACATTAATTAACTAGTTTAAAAAAATATATTTACATTGGATTAGAAACAAATAGGCAACATGCTGACAAGGTTATCCAGATAAAAATGTTAGGAATGAATAAAAGAGAACAAAATAAATTTTAAATATTTAATACCTTTCAAAGTGATAATGCATCTGAGTTTAATCACTTGGTTGATGCAGGATAATGGTGCATTAGATGTTAATATTAAAAAGTATATAGTACTAAACAAAGGTTATATTTTTAAAATGTTGGTTACTAGTGGTTCAAAATAATTTTAGAGAATCAAGAAATTATCATTCAAAGAAAAAAAAATCTGATGATAACAAATATGATTTATATGTTTTATTTTTACTTTGAACAAAGCACTTGAGTTACATAATCAAATCTATGATATTGCCTGAAATTAGTAGGTTTTCATTGAAATTTAATGATACTATAGATCATTTACATGTTAGTGTGATGAGAAAATGTTATCACTGCTAGTGGTGATTAACATTTGTGTTAAATAGAAATATGTATATGCTTCAACTTTATTTTCCATTTTTATATCAGAGAAATATGAAATAATTTTTAAATAAATGGCTTAAGCTTTGATTTTATATTTAAGTTATTAGCATTAAAATATAACATATCCGTAAATAATAGGTGGTTTAACAAATAAATCATTATTATTTTTGATTATGGTTGCAATTATAAAGAAAAAAACAAACGATAGTTAAAATATAATAATGGATAAAAAAGATAATTAAAAAGAGTAATAAAAGTAAGTGGCATTTAAAATATAAAGTTGCATTTTGATTTATTATTCTACTACTATGCAAACTGCATAGAACAATAAAAATAATCAAAGCATATATATCAAAATGAATTAATGACAATAATAGATTTAATGAATACTGTTAATTAAAATATCTCATTGAGATTTTATATACAATTTTCTAATAAAAGATTTTATTTGAAATTTAAAAAATCACATTTTAAAAAAATCTATTTTATAATTTCAATCAAAATCATTATTACTATCAAGTCATTAAAACACTACATCTGACAGAGTCAATGTAAAATGCTAGACCTATTAGATTCACAATATTATTACATACAACTAATAATAATAAACAGCCACTAAAAAATTAGTATAATTATTCCAATGTCAAAAATAAAAAAAGGAACGAAAAAAAAAAAGAGAGGGAAAAACTAATCTAAAAATAAGTTTTGTAATGACTATACAAATCAATCTGTGAATCACAAATATGTCCACCTGTAGAATATGTTGGTCCAATTCTCTGTTTACTTGTTACATTATGATGTTGACTTTTAGTTTCCTCAGCAGAATACTTTTTATTTTGAAATATTTCAACATAGTGTCTAATTGTAGCTCTCCAATTATCTTCTCAATGGAATCAGTAGACATTGAACTTCTTTAAAATATCTTGGAAATAATCCATGTAATGTATATGGGGTCTACCTCTCCTATGAAGACCCATGATTCAAATTTACTATAAAACATTCTTTTAGGATATCTTCTACTGTTCATTTATTTTACATGTTCAATCCAACAAAGGTATGATTTTACAATAATGGACTCAATATTATCATATCCCAAAAACTGAAGACCATATGATCGTGCTTATTATATTTAAAAATTTTCAGAGTGTGCTTAAATTAAACTTTTTTAATGTCTTTATATTCTGCTGATAGAGTGTCCAAGTTTCACATCCATATAGTCAATTAGGTAAAATAATAGCTTTAATGCAGCTAACTTAGTTGCAGTAGTATGATAAAATACACTATCTTTTAACTTCTTAAAAACAGCAGTAGCATATTGTAGTCTGTATTGGATCTCAACATCTAAGTCCAATTTTCCATTTATAAAACTATAACTGGTTCCATTCTCAAGCTAACTATTCAAGATAAAAGTTGCTGAAGATTTTTCTTCCATCACTGGCTAATAAAAAACAAGTTTTTTTTTAAAAAAAAAAACATGAATTGATTAACCGAGATATTCATAAATTGAATTTAAAACATTAAGAACATTCTGTAAATCAATTTTAAAAATGGCAAAAATTGCATAATCACCATCATACTGTAAATCCAGAATCCAAAAAAATTAAGTTATTATTTTTTGCTTTTAACCGATTCAAATTAAAAATTCCACCACTCAAACCTATATCGTATCTTGATATCTGTCTGTTTAAATTGCCTATAAATAATTCCAAAGACTATTGTCACAAAAATTGAAAACAAAATTGGAGCAAATACACTTCATTATTTAACACCAATTTTCATTTCAAATGTCTCAGATTTTCCACCTGTAGTAATAACACTTTCTGTCATTACATAAAGTAAAAGCTGTGTAATATGAATAAATTTTGGTAGATAACCAACTAATTTCAAACAATTCCATAAACCTGACTTATTAATTGAATCAAGAACATTGACCAAATCAATAAAAGCAATATATAAATCATTCCTTTTCCCAAAAACTTTTCTTGCATTTGCCTGACAACAAAAATCGCATAATGCTTTTTAATTTCTTAAAACCACACTAAGTCTCTGATATACATTTATCTATAACTGGAAGCAATATAATAATAAAAAATTGTAAAAGTACTTTTGCTGTGGTGGATTATAATAATATTCCATGACAATTGCTGCAATCTTATCTATTCCCTTTCTTTTTCAAAATTGTAACAATTAAAGCATCCTTAGGATCAGATTACACAACTTTATGGATCTAGATATTTCTAAAAAAAATTACAACATTTTTTGACATTAATATATCATGATCTTATTTTAAAACTTCTCCAGGTATTTCATCAGAACTTGCAGCATTTCTATTTTAAAATTTTGACTTCATTAACTGGATATCTTTATCCAAATCTAAATGAATAGATATTTTGGATATATCATTAAATGTCATCATATCAGTTCTTATATCATTATTTAAAAGTTGATCAAAATACTCTTTCCACCTGCTCAAAATATCATTATCATCATATAAGAGAGGGTCATTTCTGAATTTAATAGGATTGTGATACCATTTTTTTGCTCCAAATGTTGTTTTCAATGCATCAAAAAAATTTATAATGACCACAATAAGGGAATGTTTGTATCTTTTTTACAGTTTTAATCCACCAATCACTTTTCATTCTTCTTTTTAGTTATTGAACTTCTGTCTTTAAATTTTTATATTTATTATGAAGGTCCACATTTAATCTATTATTTTGCTAAACAGAGAAATGCTACATGTTTCTTTTTAATTAAATCACTAATAATATAATTGTCAGAAACCAATTATGAGTCTTTTTTTAGTGAACCCAAGAATAGAGTTATTTGTATCCAATAAATACTCTCTGAGAATATTAAAATAGTTTTGAAGATCCAAATTTAACAATTTTACTGTTTAATAACTGTTGAAATTTAGTATATATAGTAGATTGTTCCAAAGAACACATATCAATTTTCTTGTAAATATGATTGGAATAATATCTATTTTTAATGCAACTATTATTTTAAAATTGAAGTGTACTTATCTATGATTTGTCCAACAACCTAAGCTTTTGAGGGCCCATGTAATGTGAAATTCTCTTGTATTCTGACTTCTAATAATAATATATTATATCAAAGGTCATTTACTTAAGCTTGGATGCATCCATGTTCCTTTGTAACAGTTTTTACCTAAACAAAGTGTTTGGAATAGTTAATGTGTGTGTTGTGCATAAATTCAATAACAACAAATCATTTGAATTTACAGCTCCAGTACCTTTTTTCCAATAACTTTTGATCAAAGTCTATGTACCAACAAATCACCAAGAAAAAAAATTGATTTTTAATAGTATTGCTGCAATAATGCTATCCTACAAGGAGTAAAAGCTTCCCTTCTCTGAATATAAAGTGGGAGCATAGGCACCAATAATGTGAGCTGTAATACCATTATGCAAAACCAAATTTTAATATCATTATCCTTTCATTGATACAACAATGAATTTTAATAATAGAAGATACTAAATTAAATTTTATAGCAAATTCTTTTTTCATTGTCTGATCTGCTTTTCCATAAAAAACTTATATCAATCAATAAACTTCTGTTCACATGAAAATGAGTTGTGCTAAGAGCAACCATATCATTCTTAAAACTTGATAGTTCTTTAACCACAAGTTCAGTTCTTCATTCTGGTCTTGAAGAATTTGTATCAAATAAAGTTCACACACAAAACAATTAGATTTATATTTATGATACTTACCTTTAGCATAACCATCACCACTTATTACATGACTACTACTGATATTATTCTTACTATTCTTATTATTTATATTGCTGAAATGACCAATCTTCCCAGGTGTAACAAACTAGCAAGATTGTGTGAGTCAGGCCATTTTTAGACATTTTCTAGAATGTTCCACATCCATGGCAGGAATATCCCTAAATAGGGCTGCCTAAATATACAATTTTTGCCAGACAAAGCTCCTGCCTTACTTAAATCCAGTTCCAAACCATTGGTTATTATATTGCCTTAAAAAATATCATAACTAAGAATTGCTAATCTATTAAGCCTGCCCCATCATTGCTTTCTTCATTTTTGAGGGCTTGAGCTATAAAAATAAAAGAAAGAAATGTTTTTGCACAAACTCACTATTCCATTGTCATTAATTATTGTAAAGATATATATGTTGACATGAGAGGCTCATGATGACTGGGCCCTAAAATAATTTAAATGATTGAAAAAGAAAAAGAGGAAGACAGAAAAGATTGCTTTATCAGAAACAGTACCTAGCCTTTGATGAACCAACATTCTATTCTATAAGGCAGCAGGAGCCCTTGGTCAGACCCTATTTATTTGAAATTCATAGTTGGCCTTCATATCTAAAGGCCATTCTATTACATGAGTATTCTAAGTATAAATAATGAAATTCTTCTTTGAATTTTACAAATAATATTTAACTAAACAAATCAGTTTATTAGTTTTTTATTAAATTAGAGAGCAACATGAAACAGACAAATTTTAAATATTCTTGGACATTATATTAATTATCTAAATCTTTAATCTAATACAAAGTGGATCAGGATTTACATTGCCTTAATTCACAATAAACTTAAAGCATTTACAAGACAATCAAGTAAGTAATGAATATTTTGTCTTAGTTGTCCAATCATCTATTTGTTCCATTTATTAATGAATAGCTCAATTAAATAATGAAATGTATTTTTCAATTATCTACAATGTTAAAAAACCACCAAAGCAAAGCATCATATAAATTTCCCCTGTTTACTTTCAACAATGGCATTAAGAGCTGTAAATAGCATTATCTACAGTATTTTAAAGCTATTTATTGGGTTTTGAATAATTTATTGTTATTAAGTGCTAGAACCATATCCAAATCCTCAGAGTAATTTCTGGTTATTTCCTTTAAAACTAATTTTGTATTTGGATGTGACTTACAATCTAATATCCAATTATTACTCAAATTTGTAATAAATATCATTAGAGTAGACTAAATAAAATTAATTATTGTTTCTAATATAGATAATAAAATAATAATAATGAAATCACCAAGGCATTAGGCAATATTGGCTTCTGTGGCCAGTAGGAAAGAAAAATATACACCCTGACAGCTAATTATCTAAATTATCAATAAATATATGGTTATAAAATTCCAAAAATTCAAACATTATATCTTTCCAAATACATTTAATTATTAGTAATAATTCAGTTTAGTAATTGAACACAATATTTCAATTCATATTTTTCTTCTCCCTTGTTTAATTATTGTTAGCTTGACCATGTGATAATATAACACAGAGATTAAATAAATAATCTTTAAAATCACAAATACTAAATTTCATGTGGTTCTATAACCAACTAGACTAATTTACTAAAGAAAATAGTAAAAAATCTAATATATTTATGTATGAGATCCTTGTAATTTCACTATTTTTTTAAAGGCAATGTCAATGTGTGGCTCTGAAACATTAAGTATATTATCATATTAAATTAACTTATCATGTGAGCACTTTTTTATTTTCTTCCTCTCTCTATTCAATACTCTCGCATTAAATCTATGTTCATTAACATGTACATGGTTTCTTACTTTAAACATATTTATTTTTTACTTTCGTCATTATTTTATGTTTTTTTAATTGTATTTTTTTATGTAGGGCAGCTAAATTCACCAATTTATCTCATTCCATATTCACATAGGATTTCATAGTTATAGTTCTTGCTTTTTGATATTTCAAGTTTAGACAGTGTAGAGGTTTGCCATAGATTTGAAAAGTTGTTCCAATAATGTTTTTTTATTGATCTTTTTGTTATCTCTGTAAAGTTTTTTTAATGATAGTTGATGGATTACTATTTTACATGAAACCTCATTTTCAAAGTCACTGACTTCTGAACAAACTTTTTGTACTTTGTTCCACAATGGTAATACATTTTTAAATGTTAATGTTTTTGTCATGTTGAATGCATATGCAAAACATTTTTCTGTACATATGGCTTTTCTGTAAAAGTTAATTTTATTTGCCATAAGCTAATGCATTTATACATACTAAAGACATCACACAAACTAAAAAAAAAGCAATCAAAACAGCTTTTCATAGCTATGACATATTGCTAAAAATGTTAATCTTTTCAAAGTTTACATTGAAACACTAAAAAGAATAACTGTATTTATGAAATCCCATATCAATGTGAAAGGATATATATTGGTAAAACTACCCACCTCACTAGAAAACAAAAAGCAATAATAATGAGTGAAAAAGATGATTTAAAGTAATAAATTATCTACATATCAATGGACATAAGTTTGACTGGAGAAACAAGAATATTAAGCAGAGAAAAAACAATAAAAAATAAATTGAAGAAAGTTGCTTATATTATTATGGGAAATAATCCTATAAGTCAATCTAATAAGATAATTCACAATGTGTGAAAACCATTTATTAACCTTGTCCTTGAAAAGAAAAAAAGGAAAATCAGGACTTTCATAAATAAGTATATTATATTTTGGCACAGTAACTAATTAAAATGTGATCTTAAATTTGGCAATAATGAATGAATGTTATTAGTTCAATTCCAGTGCTAGAATATCACTTAGCCAAATCAGTAATATCACTCAAATGTAATGTTTTTTATGTATTTGGAAAAAATATAAACAATACCTAAAGAGAGAAATAAAATATTACTTGAAATGTTGTATTCTTTATTAACCTGTATATTATTAATAAGAGTTAATTTGTTTGGACAAAGTACACACAGCACCTAAAGAGAGAAGAAAAATATCACTCAAAATGCTATATATTATTAGTAGGAGTTAAATGTGTATGGAAAAAGTATAAGTAATATCCAAAGAGAAGAATAAAATGCCTTTAGAAATGTTGTGTTCTGTACTAACTTTTATATATTATTAATAGCAATTAAATGTATTTGCAAAAAATATGTTTGAATTTTTTAAAAGCAATTAAAAATTCAACTAGAACAATAATTTAACATATAAGTACAAGTAAAACACTATTATCACAAATCTTCATGTAAATATATATATATAAAATAAATAAGGCTGAGTGGATAACTTATTTTAAATTAAAAAAAAAAATTAGAATAAATAGTTTATTAATATTAAAAATTCCAGCTGATTAAGAAACTAAAAATCCCATAGATGCTTAATTTGAAGATTAATATATTAGTAGGTGAAAATTAATTGTTTAGAAAATCAAGTAATGATCTAGAAATTTTATTCAATTGATTAAACCGAGATTTTTTTCACATTCTATGCTAAACCATATCAGTACTTTTATTTTTTTGTATATAGTGATATTTAAGCATCATGGTAACTATATTTGTACTAATATTATTTAATAAGATCACTGGAAACAAATATATATATAACAATTTTGAATATATGTATACACATATATTAAACTATCAATATTTTAAGATTTCTTCTTTTTATAAATAACATTCAGCTATGACGTAATTGAAGCAGAGAGTGGCATTGCAAATTAAAATCAAAAATGAATAATAGTTCAGATAAATACTAATATTATATAGCATATTTTAAGCTTGCAAATCATCTATAAACAACATATAGAAAAAATGGTACTTATGTATTAGTCCTATGACACAGCACGTATTAGACCTGTTGCACCTTTTCACATCCATGATAAATGTGTAACATTGCGATTAGGTCAAATAAATCCAAGTAAACCCTGCTATATTGTTATCTGATCTTGTATCAAAACATGTTTTTTATCCAATTGCCGATTTGATTTTTTTTTTCCAAAACCAATTTTTTTTTGTTTGCCCAGATTTTTTTTTCAAGATTTCATTCTGACAACAGCTTGATTTCACTTACATTGCATTTTTTCATGTGTTTTTTCTCCAATCTGATAAGGAAAAAAAATTTTCCCATTTTTTTTTTACCCACTTTTTGTCAAGATTTTATTCTGACAGCATCTTGATTTCAATTGTTTTGCATTTTTTCTTTGTAGTTATTGTCCATTACAATTTCATTGTTGCTTAATTCATTTGATTTTAAGTGAGTAAATAGCTGTACTTTCCCAAAACATCAAAAGACTGGGGAACATCACAGCAATACCTGGATTCATATTTGGCTAAATTTAGCATATATGATATAAAGATGATAATGGATTCATTTGCATAATGAATTAAATAAAAAAAATTGGTCACCAATATGCATAATTAATAAAAATGTTATATTTTCTTATTTTATAAATAATTTTTTTTTTAAAAAAATAAACATTCATTTATTACCAACAAAATACCATTTAGGCGATGTACTGTGCAATCATGTGTTCATTTTGGAGGGAAATTTTTTTTACTCAAAATCTCCATTTTGCCTAGAAAATTTGATCGACTTATAATAAAATACAACTTAGATTTACTTATTGTGACAATTCCTGTTATATATTGCATGGTAAGTAACTTATGTATTGTATCGGTCAAAAAACCACCAGTCGGATTCAAACTCAG
The DNA here is from genome assembly GCA_028023455.1 of Epiperipatus broadwayi. NCBI lineage: Eukaryota > Metazoa > Onychophora > Udeonychophora > Euonychophora > Peripatidae > Epiperipatus > Epiperipatus broadwayi. The sequence goes on from JAQFVV010006212.1 coordinate 6,637,268, forward strand.
CTGAACCAAACTGAATTCAAACCCAACTCACAAGCTCAGATCAAATCAATGGATGACTATGTCGACAGTACATGACTATGCACCAAGAAACTAGCTCAACAGATGATGATTTGAGACCCCTGATCTGATACTAATAACGTATAATAAAATAGCTAAGGATATTTCTAAGTCAACTCATATATGTATGTTCAGGTTGCCAATACAGACAGTGAGCATTAATATTAAAATATATATTGAATAAGAAAGAAAGTTAAAAACCAAATGTGTTAATATAATGTTTAATAATAATACTAATTTTGTTCAACTCTTAGATTATGATTATATAGATTACCTCTAGTCTTTAAACGGAATTTATAATTTACAATATGAATGGCAGTCCTTATTATATTCCAATAACTATTATGCAATATTCTAGGAGGATTATATATGTCTATGCCCTGACAAGTAAATAAAGGTAGATAAAGGTATTTGGCTTTAACTGAAATTATTATTCTAATTCTAAATGAAAGAATGTGAGATTTATTTTCACATTCATAAATCAATTCACAAAGAGCAAGATACGTATTTAGGGCATAACTTTACTATTTAACAGGAAACTTATTTAATTAAAAATGAATAAGAATTTGTTCGACTTTAATGAAATCAATTCATCACGATTTACGAGCATGAGAATAGGGCTTTATTTGAGCTGAGAAGTAAACGGTACTGACGTCTTATGAGCTATAAAAATGAATGAGATAATGACTTGTCAGTAATTTAAGTAAGAGGGCAGCTTGTGTTTTACAAGTCTTTTATGCCCCATGAAGGATCTGTGGAACACAGGGAAAGCCAGGCCGGGTCATAGCCACGAACCTTTGGTGTTCCAATATAAGACAAGTGAGGGAGGAAGTATTTTATTCCTATTTATTAAATAATATGAATATCACCGAGTCAAGCTTACAAAGCATGAGAGGGCTCACGTCAGCAACATTCGGAAAATGATGACTTGATAGTCATTGTGTTTAAATAATAAAACCCATTTTATATATAGAATGCTCTACATGATGGCCTGGTCGAGTTAAATTAAAGTCAAATGAGCTTTAATAGAAAAATACTTAACATAATTATAAAATCATATTAATTATGCCCTAAACATCATGCCCTCCCTGAATTTAATAGAAAGTATAAGATTTGAATTAGAATATATTGACATTAATTCCTTTATCGACCCTTTTACAAAAATATTTTAAGATTATGAATAAATAAATATCTGTAAACTAGATAAAAGAGCCAGGGACATAGGTTAAAAACTGAGATAATAATTTATTATTAGCTATTAATAAAAATAACAGAAATTGTATAAATGCTTCAACTCGATAATTAATAGAACTGTATTAAGTTAGTTCTAGTGGGCAAGAATTACTATAACTTAATATTATATTATTTTCATGAGGGAATTTTAACAAAAGAGATTATTATAGAGTTGAAGTTTTATCGGCATATAATAAAAAAATACATGACATTAGTAATGACTCAGTAAATATATATAATACAGTTAGTGAAATGAACTGCTATCATGAGAAAGAGGAATTTAACAAAGTATTAATTTTAAAGACTAGAGATAGAAAAACGAGAATTATTTATACAGATTAATATATTAAGAAATGAGAAGAGCTCTTAATTTAAAGGTAGTGTCAATTAAAGTTCAGAAACTGGCCAGAAAGTTGTGGTTGTTTCAAGAAAGAGATTACCATTCCTTCATGCTTGGTTTCTTAGGTTACACACAGCAGTCCAGTTGGATGAAACGTAGGCATGCATTTTATAAATTACTTGAACGACATTTTGATTGATTATTTCATATTTTGGGCAGCATGATTGGTGTGGAAAAAGTTTGGTTTAGCAGCTTCATTGAAGATCTTCCTGGGGACTTCGGGCCCAGCAGTCAGGCTCCCGAAGTTTAGCCCCTCACCATGATGGAGACACTATTCAAATTCATAATTTAAAGATGCACAGATTCTAGTAGCACTTCTCTAAAACAAATATGGCTTCTCCCTCTTCAAACTTTTCTGGGCTGTTTATATTGTCCTCTGGTTTCCCACCTATTCCAAATCTAGATGCCTTCAGGCTAGAGTTTCTTGCATTATCCAAGTTATAAAATTTTATTAATTGATTTTAGATACATTCCTTCGATAAGGCTTTCAAATTCATTAATTTTGAATTCATTTTCTAATTAGAAAATGAATTTATAAATCTAAAAAATGATTTTAATTAGAAACCGTCCTTACATTTTAAATTATTATCATTTTGCTAATTAATAAAACTTCCCCCATTGTCTTTGGAAAAGGACAATCTGAAAGCTTATCAAAAGAATGTAGCTTTTAATCACTAAAATTTGAACAAACTGTTTAAAAGTAAAATAAAACATTCCGACACAATGAAACTTTATAATGAATATATATATTTAAATATTTATAAATATATATACGCACAATCCACGCAGTTATAATATATATAAATTTATGAATAATTTTATCATGAATTTATTAATAACATTGATTAGTTTAAACATCAAACTAGTTAGTTTTAACACACATTTATATAATACTGTTTTTTTAAGAAAACTAGCGTGTATTGAATGTATAAAGCCCCATTGCAATTGGAAATTCATGGTTAGTACTAGGGTTTGAAATGGGCTGCAGGTGAGATATCATGAAGCTAGGATCAAACTTAGATCTGACTGCTTCAGTATATATTTTATGCATTTTTAAATAATATTTTAGCCAATTCTTGTAATTTAGTCATTGTTTTGTTCATAATTCCACCTCAAAAATTTTTTTCTGAAATTTATATTTTTAGTATTATTATAAATTTGATACTTTTTTATGTAAATATTGTTCTGTTCAATATTGTTATAAATATATATCCCACACCATGTTTTAAATTTTTTCCTGTAAAAAAATCATATAAATGTATTTAAGATCATTGTTTTGTTTTTTTTTTTTTTGCTGAAATTGATATATTGAGCATCATTATACATTTTATACATTTTTGTCATTGTTTTGTCCATAATAGTGTCTCTAATTCTTTCTGTAAAAAGTCATATAAATGTACTTTTTAAGATCGGTAGTTTTTTTTTTTTTTTTGCTGAAATTTATATCTAGCTTGTTTTGTCAATAATGGCATCATATTTTTTTTGCTGAAATTCATATCTTTAATATTATAAATTTTATAATTTTTCGTGTAAATGTCATATATATTCCTGTTTAATATTGTTTAGTATTGTTATAAATCTATATTCCTCAATATGTTTTAATGTTTTTTTCCCGTAAAAAGTCATGTAACTGTACTTTTTTAAGATTGGTGATTTTTTTTACTGGAATTTATATCTTTAGTATCATTATAAATTTTATACTTTTTTGTGTAAATGTCATATATATTCCTGTTTAATATTGTTTAGTATTGTTATAAATGTATATTCCTCATCATGTTTTAAATTTTTGCCTGTAAAAAGTTGTATAACTATACTTTTTAAGATCGGTGATTTTAGTTTTTTTTTGTTGAAATTGGTATTTTTAGTATTGTTATACTTTTTCATGTAAATGCCATGTATATATTTCTGTTTTTTTTTTTTTTGGTAAATTACTTTCCAAATTGTTTATATTTTTGGGTGAAAGTAGTATTAGTCCTGTGACATGGAGCACATATTAAGCATGCTGCAGCTTTTCACATACATATTCAACCTGCTGATAACTTTGTAAATCTTGGCAAAAATATCATGTACAAAAGATCCATGTACATGTTATTTTTGTAAATTTTGTGAAAATACCATGCACAAGATCAGTGTAAGGTTATTTTAGTCAGACCACAAGATAAAGTTATCAGTGGATTGACATGAATGTGAAAAGGTGCAGCATGTCTAATACATGTTCCATGTCATAGGACTAATACATAAGTACACCTGGGACTTGTTTTATGCGATAGATAGGTTCCTCAGAAAACACGCGCAAATGAAATTGCACAAAAATAGACATAACTTACATTGAAAAAGGGGGGATGCAATCTGTGATTTTTCAAAATCCGCGTAAAAGCAAAGCACCAACGTAAAATTACTTTAAAATTCACACAAAAATAAATAAGGAAATAAAATATGACTAATAAAAAATTTCAAATTTGAAAAAAATTGATACAAGACAAACTTTTTTTAACTATAATATTTAATTTTATTCAAAATAATATATTTTTATGCATAATTTACAGTACAGTAATTTACATTTTTTAATACACGTTTTAATTATTATGATTTTCTGGTGACAATGTAATTAGTAATTAATCTTTAAGACGATTTTATTAATTGTTTACGAAGCTCGCGATATCCAGACATACAACCATTTAGCTCTTGTTGGAATTTAAGAGCATGTTAATGATTAGTGTCATTAATAAGAAAATAATAATTGATTACGTTCTTTTTTAAAAAGCAAACACAGAATGTGATTTAAAATGCAAAATTAACATGCACAATGTTTGAACAAATTTACATTATAATCTTGTAAAATTTAATATGTGTATACATAAAATGTGGAAATCATAATTTTAATTTCATTATTACATAAAATCTTACTATTATAAAGCACTGAAAATATTGAAATTACTAAGATGAAAGTCGAATTCCAATAATGTGCTATTACTTTCAATATAATGTAAGTGCGCGAAATTTATTATAATAGCACATTATCGGAAATCGACTTCCAGTGAAACAAGAATCGCGTAACTTCAAAATCGGTTTAAATAAGTCCACGTAAAAAGAGACCCAGGTGTACTGAAAAAATATATATTTATAGATATAATAAACACATCCATACTTCCCCATTCTTTTTAAATTTATATAAATAAAGATATAATAAAAGACAAATGACCCCCAAGATGCATTTCATGCTGAACCAGCATTCATCAGTTGGCCCAGATCACTATCTCTCATATATATTTTTATTATATGCAAAGTATTTATCTAGAATAAATTGTTACATTTTCATTTACCATTGTCAAATTCCCTCCACTCATAACTTTGACGCCATCCATTTCAGATAAATACATTAATGATTATTACTAATCATTTTCAAAACTAGAGATTATCTCTAGCGCAGATATAAACTTTAAACTTCAGTTACAGAGATATTTAAATCTAAAAGCCTATGAAAATGTTAACACATTTGCATAATATTTTATATATTTTGTAATACTTACATGTATACACAAACACCCATCAAATTAGTAGATGTAATGTATCAAGCAAGAATAATATAGTCTTAGATTTACTATTATTATTTAAAATGTGTCTTTTGTTTTTCCAACACAACTAAAATAAAACAATTATATAAAAATAAATATTTTCTTTATTATTGAACCGATTTTCACCCTACTGTTCAAAATACACTTTTATTAGAAAAGTGTATTTTGAAAAACCCTAATATAGGGCAAAAACAGGTTCAATAATAAAGAAAATAGTCGAGCGTTTGTGGTCTAGCGGTTAGCATAGCTGCCTTCCAAGTAGCTGGCTCGGGTTCGCTTCTCGGTCAACGCATTTGACATATAAAAATAATAATAATAAAGAAAATATTTCTTTTTATATAGTTGTTTTATTTTAATTGTGTTGGAATTATTATTAATTATTTGAAAACAACCTTATGGACAAATTTATGTTTGACCATTGTTAAGGATTTTTGTTTTTATATTTTTTATATACAAATATTTATTCATTTGTAATCAAAGCTTAATTCAAATATAAAACCACTTCATATAAAATTTATTTTCTAGTTGGAACATTTAATTTGTCATTTACTTCTTCATCTGTAACAGGAATGTCAGTTAATGAATTAACTTAATACCATCAAAATTTTGTTTGATTGTAAAATTTATCTTGTTAATATATTTAAATTTGATTATCTACTTTCATCAGTCACCATCTAAATCCTATCATAAGGCACATAAAAAATTTGAGTATAATTTAATATTTATTATTTCATATATTTGTTTTTCTAAAAAAAAAAAATGTTTACATAAATATTTTTTGATATACTATTTATTATACAACTCAATAAGATTGGATAACAATATGTTGCTTTTTTTAAATAGAATTGCATCTAAGAAGACACAATCACTTTTTAATAAAATAGATTACACAATATTTTCCTTTTCATTCTCAAGCCAATTAACAACATCAAAAGATTTTAAAGTATGATAAAACAAGTTTAACATTAAGTGAGCATATTCAGAAAAGTTATAAAACACTTCATTGATGTGAATAGAATGTATAAAAAGTTAATGTATTTGTAATTGATATAAGGCTGAATATCTTGCAAAACATGATTAATAACAAGAAAAATAATCCTTATTGTAACAAAAATTGTCAATGACAATAATATGCTTTGACTTCATAGGTAAAATGTAATTCATGAATTATGTGCAATTATGACCTTCTAATGTAAATATTAGATGAATATATTAATGTATAGGGTATATGAGCACAGACTTTCACACGTCTCATCACTCTACCTCATAACACTTCTACTCTCAAACACATATATGTTGAAAAGATAATTCACCAATATGAGTATTTCATGCTAAATCAGCAATCATCAGTTGGTCCAGATTATAATCTCACCACACATATGCCATAAGTGCTCAGATATATATTAAGATAGCCAATCATCATATTTTAATGGACAGGCTTCAATCTACTCCACAATCCAACTCTTCAACCATCCATCCAATTAAAAATCTGATGATGGAATGCTCAAAGGCCACCCTGAGATTCTTCTCACACCCATGATGACCTAAGGTCAATCTGATCCCTCATGTACAGGACATAATCCGTTTAATATAAGGGATGGGCAGTCATCTCTTATATGTAATATATTAAATAGAGCCATACTAGAATGAATTAAGGTAACACATCAATACAGGATTTGAAAATTATCATGTAGGACTAAAAATTAAAGTCATTATGGTTTTGTGTTTGTTACTATAATACTCAAATGCTTTTTATTTTTTTTATAACATATTAAAAATAGTACATAATTCTTAAATTGACATCACTAGTTATTTTTGGTGCGAGAGTAAATGACACACAAAAAAAAAAAATCACAAAAATCTTCATTAATTGAAAATTAGCTGGCTTTGTAATATCTTCTATTTCTATAGATTCTTTTCAGAAAGATAATGACTTTGTATTAGTTAACATTTTTCACTAAATAAAAATCATTGAACGGACAAGTAATAAAACACTTCATTGATGTGAATAAAATGTATCAAAAATGAATGTATTTGTAATTAATTTAAGGCTGAATATGTTGCAAAACATGATTAATAACAAGCTTCATCCTAAAGTACTTATAAGATTTTAAATTAAACAAATCAGGTGTTTAAAAAGATTTTCAGCTGAAAAAAAAAACCACTTGGAACCATGGATTTAAATTCATCTAACACAACAATAATAATAAATGATGACAAAAGTCAATCTAAATACAAAAATAGGATTTATGTAAGTAAAAACAGTTAATAAAACACATTGTATTACATTAATTAATATAAATATAGTATGGTAGAAGATTTTTATCAAGAATTATATAGTAATAAAGAACAAGTACCTCATATATCTATTACATCTTCCGAATTGCCCAGAATTTTAAATGAAGAAGTGAGACATGCAATTAAGTGTATGAAGAAAGGAAAGGCTCCAGGAAATGATGGAATTATAATTGATATATTAAAAGAAGCAGGTGAAGAAATAGAAACAATTTTAGCAAAGTTATATATCAAATGTCTAAATGATAAAGATATACCAGAAGATTGGAAGAATGCAGTAATAATATTAATATTTAAAAAAGGTGATAAAGAAGATATTAGAAATTACAAACCTATCAGCCTTTTATCAGTTTTATATAAAATTTTTACCAAGATAATTACAACTCATCTACAGAGAACTTTGGATTTCCACCAACCAAGAGAACAAGCTGGATTTAAAAGTGGTTTTAGTACAATAGATCATATCCAGGTATTGAGAGAAGTCATAGAAAGGAAAAACGAATATGAGTTGTCATTATGTTTTTGATTTGTATATTATGAAAATGCATTCGATTCTATACACATTTCTTCAGTGATTAAAGCATTGGATCATCAAGGTATAGATCCAGGATATTGTCATATTTTAAAGAATATTTATAAAAACGCAACAGCAACAATTAGATTACATAATGATACTGGAAAAATCAACATTGAGAAAGGTGTAAGACAAGGTGACTCCATATCTCCAAAACTCTTTACAGCAGTGCTGTAAGAAGTATTTTGTGTATTAAAATGGGAAACTAAAGGAGTGAAAGTAAATGGAGAGTATTTAAGTCATTTAGATTTCGCAGATGATGTAGTTGTTTTTGCAAATAATGCTTCAGAGCTGCAGGAAATGTTGCAGGAGTTAGCAGATGAAAGTAGAAAAGTAGGACTAAAGATAAATGTTAAAAAAACTAAAGTAATGTTTAATCGATTTGCTCAAAATATGAAAATAAAGATTGATTATGAAGAATTAGAAGAAGTTAACAGTTACAAATACCTTGGTCAGATTATTAATACAGATGGAAACATAATGGAGGAAATTAATCATAGAATTAAACTTGGTTGGAGTGCTTTTGGTAGAAATAACTTGATACTAAAAGGAAATATGCCTATGTGTTTGAAAAGGATGGCTTTTAACAAATGTGTTTTACCAGTTCTTACTTATGGATCTGAGACTTGGACACTTAATAGAAGAGCAATACAGAGACTTCAGACCACTCAAAGGAGTATGGAGAGATGTATGTTGGGAGTAACAAGAAGAGATCGAAAACGCAATGTATGGGTAAGACAACAAACAGGTGTTACTGACCTTATTGAAAAAATTAAAAGATTGAAATGGAGTTGGGCTGGACATATTGCTAGAAGAGATGATAATAGATGGACAATTTAAATTTTAAACTGGATTCCAAGAGATTGTAAAAGACCCAGAAAGAGACCACATGTGAGATGGATGGATGAAATAAGAAAATGTGCAGGGGTGTTGTGGAGAAGAGAAGCTAAAGATCGGAGAAGATGGATTAAACTTGGAGAGACCTTCATCCTGCAGTGGATTGATAATGGTTGATGATGATGATGATGATATAATTTAATTGAAAAAATGTAAAATTAATATAATGTATTAAGTAAATAATAATAACAACAACAGCAGCAGCAACAACAACAATAATAATATGATGATGATAATAGTAGCAGCAGCAGCATTAAAAAAAATGCACAAACATTAAACCTCAGACAAAATAAAGACTTGAATAGTTTTGGCTTCTATTTAAATAATTTGAAATCAGAAACATAGCAAAAAGAATAAATTCTAAAAAAGTTAATAAATTAAAATTGTGCTAGAATTTAATCACGAGTTGTGAATCAAAACAGAAAAAAAACAAAACAAAAGACAAAATAGAAGTAATTAGAATATATATTTCTCAATAGTATGTACTCTTTTCATGCAATTATGTAATTGTAACCAATTTGTACAGTTCAAATTAATTTGAAAAAATAAATCAAACTATAAGAAAGTCTTATAAGAAATGCATTAAGAAATTATATAGGGTACTAGTTAAGAAATGATTGTACTTTAAATATAATTTCATTTTTTAGTAATCACGTTTTGAGAATATAATTCTAACTTATGCTTTGAACTATTATTTATCATTTTATATAGTCTTTTGATCTTTTTTATTGTACAAAATAATTCTAACGTGAGGTAAATAAATACCATTATCAGCGATCTGCCGAAAGCTGGCTCAGTACATTTAAGACTTAATGATTGTGGAATATTATATTTTAGTCTAATTTCTTTTATTATAAATTGGATTTAAAAAAAAAAAATGTTTTAAATAACTTTAATATTTATTTTTTATTGTTTAGATAATAGCACGAGTTAAATCAATTAAAAATGACATTTTTAGTCTTCAGTTTTAATTTATTCTGACTTTAAAGTGGCAAAATAGATCAATTGTAAAGTCGTAGCCGAAGGGATGGTATAAGGCAATATCGAGTCCCTCCCGCGTCTCTTCTGACTTCAATCAGTGCGATATTGTTTTGATTACTTTTAGCACTATTAGATCCCCACCCATTTTAATTGAATTTTGTTAGGTTTAAAATCAATAAAACTTTAATCTATATTAGTAATAAATAATTATCTCAATTTCGTTTAGGGTATCACGATTTTATCAACGTATTTTGAATATACTGTATATATAAATGTTTGAAGCTGTAATATTTTTGTTATTGTTCTTTTAAACGTGCTAAAAAAAAAAAAATATAATATGTTAATAATTGACAGTCTAATTAAAGATAAAACGTACTTATAGAAAAATACTTTGGAAAAAAAAATATACACGATAAAATTTATGTCAAATTTTCTATGCTTTAAGGGCTCTTATCTTAGAAGTATATATTGTTAACTGCTTTTTTTAAATAAAATTATTATAAAGAAAGGAATAGCCTAAAGATATCACGAAAAGCTTCAATCTGAAACTTAAGGATTCGAATTTGTGAATAAATGAATTTGGGTCAAAAGCCTAAGATATAAAGAATAGGTATATACGTGTGTTTATTAAAAGAAAATACTAGACAACCAATTGCTAAAATTTATGAATAATATTGATATTTAAGAAAGATGAAAAATTAAAATATTAAAAATTACAGTTCTTATTCTTCTATCTATTCTATATAAAATATTTCATTTCTATCTCGTCATCAATAGATATTACTAGATTCAAGTCTATCTAAAGAACAAACTATATTTAAAAATGATTATAACTAAATATATGATTAATACGTGTTAAAAACCATTGAGTGTAAGATTCCATTAGCATTCCTATTAGGATTAATGTTTTAGAATATCAAGACATAAAACTAAGATATTAACAAATTCTGAACAATATTTAACTAAATTCAACAGTAGCAAAGACAAAAAAGGATTAATATTGTTAGGGTATGGCAGGATGATTCCATCTCCAAAATTTTTACAGTTGTGTTTTAAGAACATTTATGAGAGGTATCTGTAGATTAAAATAAAAAAACTAACAAGAAAAATAAACAAGATATCTTGGTCACCTAGATTTTGTAGATGATGTGCTTGCTTTCACAAATAATGCAATAGAACTTCAAGAAATGTTACCAGAACTATCAAATGAATGCAAGAATATAGTTTTAAAAAAAAAAGGTTAAAAAAAGTAATGTTCAATGCTTTTTTTTTTAAAAAAAAAAAAAGGGGGGAAAGTAAGACTGATAGTAATGAGTTTTAAAAAAAGTACAATTATAAATACTTTATCAGATTATTAATATTATTAATAATCACAGAAACATAATGAACTTTATTAATTATCAAACTAAAATTAGGTATAATGGTTTTAATATTACTTTAAATAAAACTATTATTAAAGAAAATATGTTATTCAGTAAGAGCAATATAGAAACTACAAACTACAATTTGAATTAACAAGAAGAAGTTGAAAGTAAAATACATATGTTAGAAAATATAGATATCACTAACACCATTGAAAGAATTAAAAGACTGAATCAAATCTGGATTGATATGTTAGTAGAAGAGATGACAATAAATAAATAAAAGAAGTCTTAACCTGATTCCAAAAAATTATAAATGACTTAGAATAAATATCATATAAAACGGATGGAGAAGAAAAGCTATAGAGTAAAGAAGTTAAATTAAATTTGAAATATATTTTATCTTGCAGTGAAAATAATATTTTTTGTAATTGTGATAATGACAAAATTGTTACAATGGCATTATAATTGATATATTTGTGTTTTGCTCAGAGATGATATTGCGATATTGTATATAATTATGCTTTTACTTAATCCATTGCAAAACAAACCCCCTAAAAGTTATTTTTTTTATTTAATTTGAACTAATATGATTTTAAAAAAAGTTTCAAAAAAAAAATACTTCATTTTTCGCAACAAAGAACTACATAAAAATAACCATTCAATATCATTTTTATTACACATATGCATATATTTAAAAAAATTAGTTTTTTTTTTTTAAAAAAAAACAACACTATAACAAGTTATTATTACTTGTTTCAAGTTGAGAAATTATAATTTTAAAAATTAATAAATAATCAAAATTTATATTAATAAATATATATTTTGAAAAAGTGAATATCAATTATATGTCAAATAACTTGTGCCCAGAAGCCTAGTTACCAAAACCTTGCAATTGTTACTTACTACTGTGAACATATTTACTTATATCCACCACACATTTTTAATTATCTCTTCCAATCTACAATTACCAAATCAATCTCTGAGCATTAACAATTTTCTTTTTTTGCATCCCATTTTAACAAAAACTTTTTTTTTTCAGTCTTATAACAAAAAAATAAAAGCTTTACCTGTTACATTGAAATTGCAATGGAAATTTTTCTATGCATAAAACAAGAAAAAACTTTCATGTATCTATCCAATCACCAATTAATGCCTCATAAATCATGACATTAGAAATTAACAATAGCATTTATCTGATTTACAGCAAACTAGATGGCTGCCTGTTTAACATCAAAGTGAAATATTTTATTTAATTTAATACATGAAAAAAAACCATGTTACAATTTTAATGTTTACATATGAAATCTATAAAAATATTTAATTTAATATATATATATATATATTAATGACAGAAACATATCAGTTCTATCATGAAGTTTACTGACTTCATTCTATATTGTTCTGTAATCTGGGGTTTATTCTGTATATTTATATTAAATGGCTTGATCATCATCATCAACCATTATCAATCCACTGCAGAATGAAGTTCCCCAAGTTCAATCCATCTTCTCTGATTTTAGCTTCTCTTCTCTACATCACCTCTACACACTTACTTATTTCATCCATCCATCTCACATGTAGTCTCTTTCTGGATCTTTTACAATCTCTTGGAATCCAGTTTAAGATTTCAATTGTTCATCTATTATCATACCTTCTAGAAATATGTCCAGCCCAACTCCACTTGTCTTTTAATTTTTTCAATGAGGTCAGTAACACCTGTTTGTTCTCTTACCCATATATTGCGTTTTCGATCTCTTCTTGTTACTCCTAATATGCATCTCTCCATACTTCTTGTCTGAAGTCTCTGTATTGCTTTTCTATTAAGTGTCTAAATCTCAGATCCATAAGTAATAACTGGTAAAGCACATTTATTAAAAACCTTTCTTTCCAAACACATAGGCATATATCCTTTTAGTATCAAGTTACTTCTACCAAAAGCACTCCAACCAAGTTTAATTCTATGATTAATTTCATCTATTATGTTTCCATCGGTATTAATAATCTGACCAAGGTATTTGTAACTGTGAACTTCTTCTAATTCATCATAATCAATCTTTATTTTCACATTTTGAGAAAATCCATTAAACATTACTTTAGTCTTTTTAACCTCCATTTTCTTTTATTCCTTTAGCTTTCCATTTTAATCCAGAAAATACTTCTTGCAGCACTGCTGTAAAAAATTTTGGAGATATGGAGTCACTGTGTCTTACACCCTTCTCAATGTTGACTTTCCTAATATCCTTATGTAATCTAATTGTTACTATTGCATTTTTATAAATATTCTTTAAAATATGACAATATCCTGAATCTATACCTTGATAATCCAATGCTTTAATCACTGAAGAAATGTTTATAGAATCAAATACCTTTTCATAATTTACAAATCCAAAGCATAATGGCAACTCATATTCATTTGTCTTTCTATAACTTCTCTCAATACTTGGATATGATCTACTGTACTAAAACCACTTTTAAATCCAGCTTGTTCTCTTGGTTGGTGAAAATCCAATGTTCTCTGTAGATAAGTTGTAATTATCTTTATAAAAATTTTATATAAAACTGATAAAAGCTGATAGGTCTATAATTTCTAATATCTTTTTTATCACTTTTTTAAATATTAATATTAATACTGCATTCTTTCAATCATCTGGTACATCTTTATCATTTAGGCATTTGGTATATACCTTTGCTAAAAAAAATTCTACTTCTTCACCTGCTTTTTTTAATATATCAATTATGATTCCATCATTACCTGGAGTCTTTCCTTTCTTCATACATTTAATTGCATGTCTAATTTCTTCATTTAAAAATTTTGGGCAATTTGGAAGATGTAATAGATATATGGATGTACTTGTTCTTTATTATTATATAATTATTGATAAAAATCTTCTACCCATTTCACGATGTCATCTCTCTTTTTAGTAATACTTTCATCTTTTTTTCTTATTGCAGATATAAATTTCCTACCAATACCAAAATGTTGTTTTACACTCTTGAGACTTTTATTCTCTTCTACAGCTTTCCCTGCTAGTTTTCAGTTATACTTTCTTATATCATATTCAATTCTTTTCCACACAATTTTACAAAATTCAAGATATTCAATCCTTTTTAATGCATCATTTTTGTATATCTTTATATTCCTTCTTTTCTTCATAAATTCTCTAGTCTCAGTAGAAATTTTATTGGTCAATTGCTGCTTTTTTCTATCAGCTATCTTTGATGCAGTTTTTAAAAGTTATCAGTTATTTTCATATTAATTTCATTCAAATCTGAATCATGTTTGTAAGTTCTAATTTAAATTCATTAGAGTGTTTCTGAAGATTAGGAATATCAACTGTAAATATTGTTTGTCTTAATAATTTTTGTCTCTTTAGTTTTGCATTAACACGTATCTTACATATTACTAACCGATGATCACTTTCTGTGTTAAATTTATTAAGAACATTATAATCTTGAAATATGTATTTTCTGTTAGTCAAAATATAATCCAATTCTGCTGTACCTTCATTTGGATGCTTCCATATCCATTTCCTTTTAATATTTTTTTCAAAAAAAGAATTCATAATATAACGTTGTTTTTTTTCTGCAAACTCCACAAATCTATGTCCTCTCTAATTTCTATTACCATAATCAAAATTACCTACAGCACTTTAATCTTTCATTTGTTTACCAATTCTAGCATTAAAGGCTCCATAACAATTTTAATATGTTGTTTATTCTGATCAAAAGCCTTTTGTATATCCATATAAAAATCTACTACTACTTCATCATTATGAGAACTTGTTGGGGAATAAATGTGAAATATCTGCATTTGATAGACCTATTTATTTCATATCCACGAGTGTTTTAAAGTCATATATATATATGCACACAGACATTAAAATATTTTTAATATACAATATGCTTTTTTATCTAAGAAGTTATAGATTAAAAAAGGGAAAACTTTTTTTGATAGGAAAAAAGTTAAATTTTTATTAACATCTTTTAATGTAAGTCTGTAATCCGGAAGAAATCTCAATTCTATGTAATATATATTGTTTAATAAAGAAATATATATTTTTCAATGTCGTACTTTTTTTTTTACAATAAGAAGTAATATCAATGATATTTTTAAAGTTCAGCTAAGTATATCAAATTGGGCAAATTGTAAATCACTTATTCAGAATATCTACATTTTATGTACTGTATATAAAATAAAATGATCAGAAACATTCTGACGTTTGATTTCCAGGCCATCTAATGACTTTGAAGTTTGTTCAGCAAAATGTAGATCATGTCAAAAAATTTTGTAAATATGTTACTTAATAATTTTAATTGTATTATGCAAATGATCTGATTATTTATTATCAGATATTTATTTTTCATGTGATATTAACTGTAAAAAAATTTTACACTTTAAAAAAACAAAGACATTATCACGTAAGCTAGCCAATTATTTTGAAAATAAAGGTTTATTAAGATTTTTTTTTCTTCTTTGATTAAAAATGGCTTACTATCAGTAATTGGATGGATAACAAAATTGGTGGTGGGTTACCTATTGAAAAATAAAATAATAAACCCAACAAAATTTGTAAATCCTCAGCTGTCTAAAATAATTTTTAAATTTTACTTGTATTCAAACTTTAGCTTATGAGAAGGGGAGTTCTTTTATTTATAGTATAAAGGGGAACATTCTTTTTAATAAACAGCTTTTACTAGGGTAAGGCCTCTTCAATAGCCCCTCAAGGAAAAAAAATGAAGGAAAACAAAAAAGTAGTGCTCACCAAGCTTGTTAATTTCCAAGTAATAATGATTTGAAAACTTCTTTTCTTGTTTTACCGGGTAGTTAAGATTAGATGGATACCCATTTACCAACCAATTATTAGCTGGTTGGATATGAGCAAGATACCCGAGAGAAATTTTTTTTACTTGTCCTGAATTTGGACCCAGGTCATACACATTGTGAGCTACCATTGAATCACAAAACCCTTTATATGTATATAAATACAGGTATACTTTATATATCTGGAGTTTAGATGTAATTATAGGGGATTTCAACCCAGAATTTCAAGCTCTCCTTTCAGCTATCCAACTTATCTCATACAATCAATACCCATGACCACACACTTGTGAAAAAGATAAATGAAATATATAAATATTGGAGATCATTTATCTTTTTCACATGTGTGTGTGGTCATGGGTATTCTTTCTACGAGATAGATTGGATAGCTGAAGAGATGTTTAAAGTCTGGATTCAAATCCCATATAATATATATATACTTCTTATTCTGAAAAAAGGTGTACTGATAAAAAATTAAAAAAATAAAACAAATTGCTATGTTTAATAATAGATTTAAAGACCAATTCTTTTATAAACATTTTATTACATAGAATGCAAAATCATATATATATACTCAATTAATAATCACTTCAAAAAATAATATTCATAAATAAATAATTTCCAGTCTAATCTGAAATAGAGAGAATGAATCATTACTAAATTATGTAAAGCTGTCATATTTTTATATTTGAAATAAATATTAAATAAGTTATATGCCAATAGTAGAATAATAAATCGAAAAATTATTTTCTATCTATAAATATTATTTTTTGAAATCTCTTGACAGTTATATAAAAGAATAAATTGGAGAAATAATATTTAAAAAAAAAAAACTATTAGAAAGTAACTATGAAATGAAACTATTCTGCCACAATTTTCTTGACACAGACAAGTTCAAACTCCACAGGAAGAGTACGATGAATGTCTCAAATATTCTGGAAAAGTTACAAAATATCTATAATAACTGAAATACAGGCTTATTATGTACCTGTATCAATATATGATATATGAGCACAGACTTTGTGTTTTAAATATTTAAATTTTAAAAATTAAAATAATAAAAAAAAATTAAATAACTTTTACTTTTATTATTCACCCAATTAATAAACGATAAGTTGAAACATGCATTTTGAATTAACCTTCTACTTAGAAGTACGAAGGCCTACAGTCATTGCATCACTGAAGTCGTATATATAGAAAAATAAGATTTCTGGTGTGGACAGACCTATGTAGTTAGACAAACAATTTGGCTTAGTTTAACAAGAAAATGTTTGAGATAAATTTTAATTTTGAAAAGAAGGATACTTTGATTGAAAAAACCATGAGTATATTTCGAAATGATTTTTATTATTTTTGAAGGAAAATAAGATTTTTAGAATTTATAGCTCAAAATTCATAAGCTACCATGTTAGAAAAAATGATAAAACTTGTTATATTTTTAATGAATTTATTAGATGAAAAAAGTGCATGTCAAAAAGAATAATTATTATAAATATATATAGCTGAATATGAGTTTAAAAGATTAAATAAAACATTACAATAATATATAATTATATGTTATAATAATTATCTGTTATTTAAAAAAATGTAAATAAACAGAAATGTAAACAAACAAAAAAAACCATTGAAATTCATAAACTTATTAAATTTTATGAAATGGAATTTTTTTTATTAGGTTTTCTTTGTGATTTAAATAGAATTATTAGTGTAGTTTTAAGTAAACATTTATATAAAATTTTCCCCCTTGAAATTGTTTTTTTTTTTCAACAAAAAAAGTTTTATATATACTAATATGTATTAGCATTCTTTTAATAAAATGTATTGTAGTACAACGACTGATAAATCCAAAAAGTTGTAAAGTATTTTCCAAATGAGAAAAAAAAAAGATGTAATAAGGAAAAATAGGAAGTTATTCTGCATGTTTTAAAAGAATAAATCATCACTCAGAGAAATTATGAAAAGACAAAAGCAGATCCATGCTACTATATTTTGTATAACTAAAGTAAGGGATAATTGTTTGGTTAAAATGGTAAAAGCCTTAAATCTATAGCTAAATGATATGAATAATAAAAACATTCCTGTTGACAATCTTGCTGTTATGTCAGCAAGACTTATGTCTCTATGAAGAATTTAGTAGAGAATCTGAATCACACAATTCCAAGATACCCATTGCAAATAGAGTAGCTGTATACATTCTGAAATGATTACAGTTTTAAAAATGTTAAAGTAATTGGTGAAGCTGCATCTTCAGATAATGAAGCTGTTGCTACATTTTTGTTACAATTTAAAAAAAATTATTGAAGAAAAAAAAATCAGAATAAGTATGTAATTATGATGAAACAAAATTGGGCATGATCAAACTACACAGAGTACTGTAAACATATACATAAATGTGATTTCTCAATTTATTATTAATATTTTTTATTATTTTGTTTATATTATAATCTTAAATTTATATATGCACACTATACACATAAAGCATGAAATACATATATTAGAGATCATTTATCTTTTTTTCACATGTATGTGGTCATGTGTATCAGTTGTGTAAGATAAAATGGATGATTGAAGGGAGCTTGAAAGTTTGGGTTCAAATTCCCTTTAATTTTATCTACCTTAAGTATATATACTAAACTTGTATTTAAATATTACAAAGTCAGCCTGAATGCTACCAATCCCTCTCTCTTCTGGGTATTTAAAATGGTCTTGGGATTCTGCATGTCAGGGGTCATATTGACTTATGGTAAACATGGATATAAAAACAAAGTTGTCAAAAGAAGGGATTTTAACATTCCATTATCAGATTTTCAGTAATATGGATGACTGAACAGTGGAGAAGATTGAAGCCTATACATTAAAGTTTGAAGATTTGCTATCTTAATGTAAACCTAGCACTGATTATATATGTGTGTGGAAGATGATAATGTGGAACAACTGATGAGAGTTGGTTGAGCACAAAATATGTATATTGGAGATCATTTGTCTTTCTCACATGCATGTGGGCATGTGTATTGCTTGTATAAGATGGATGATTGAAGGGAGCTTGAGAGTCTGAGTTCAAATTCTCTCTAATTATATCTATCTTACATATATATATACTATACTTGTATTTGAATATTATAAATTCAGCCTATTTGCTGCCCATCTCTCTTCTGGATATTTAAAATGGTCATAAGGTCCTGCATGTGAGGGGTCATATTAGCTTATGGTTAATAGGAATATGACAACAAAGTTGGCAAAACAAAATATTTGAACAGGACATCATCACATTTTTAATGGTATGGTTGGCTGAAAAGTTAGAGAGTGAAGAAGACCGAAGTCTGTCCATTAAAGTTTGAACATTTGCTATCTTAATATAAACTGAATACTGATTATATATGTATGTGGGAGATGATGATCGGAGCCAAGTGATAAATTCTGGTTCAGCAGGAAATACATATATTGGAAATCATTTATCTTTTTCACATGTAAGTAGTCATGTATATTGGTAATATAAGATAGAATGAATGACTGAAGGGAGCTTGAAAGTCTGGTTTAAAATTCCCTCTAATTATATATATAAATAGGCTAAAAAGTATTGTATTATATACTCACAGTACAATAAACAAAACTTATTGTGTATAATCAAGATATGTCAACAAAATAGGAACTATTTTACTTTATATACATTGTACCCAAGGGAGAAATAAAATGTAGGCTAGTACATACCTTCACTATAATAGATATTTATAAATAAAACTTGACAATAAAATATAATGGTAGGTCATTATATTACTATGTGGTCATTATTATTATAGTTCTTATTTGCATAATTTTTGGAAAAATGCAGATACTTTTTACTCTAAATTAATTTAGCATGTAATAAACTGATTTCAAGCTAAAGACTTTTCTAATAGCTTTCCATAAAAGAACAGTAAAAAGGAATGCAATATTCTCCATGTTTAATAATTTCTAGGTGGATAGGATTTGATTTTTCATCTTTATTTTATTATCTAGCTATGAATAGCTAGATAGCCATTTACCATCTAGATTAATTATATTATAAATCAGCAACATGAAAGAAAAATCCAAAATTTGCTTGATTTTTTAAGAAAATTCAAATTTAACTCAGACCAGGCAGCTGCATTATAAAAAGATTATTATTAAATAATCTCCAGAAAAATTAATTATATTAGTAAAAGATTTTATGCAAATCTATTTAAGCTAAAGACATAAAATATTTGATATTTTAAAGTTTGAATTCAAACGTTAAACAATCATTTCTGGTAATCATATATATTGCAAATATCTTTATTTCTGAATAGAAAAAACACATTATCAGTCTTTAAATAGCTCATTGCAGAATGCTATGAAAAACAATGAAGAAGGCAATACTCAGCAGGTTTGGCAATTTCCAATTGGATGAGAGTTTGAGATTTTTTTTTTTTTTACTTGCTAATAATTTTTAAATACTATTTTCTAGACAATAGTTGGTTAAATAGTTACAGCCTTTTATTGAGGAGTGTACTTGAAGCAAAAATCGCTAAAATTTGAACTCCGGTCATAGATATTCTATATACAAGAAGACACAAGAATTGTACAATATGTACAAACTTAAATACAACCATACAATCAGTGAATATTTGATAAAAGAATAATGTGATATCTAATTTAATATAAACAATCAATTCTTCACTTTTAGAAAATAAATTTATTTATTTATTTATTTATTATTTTGACAGTTGTTCTTAAAATGAAATGGTTTTCAAACACCCAAGTAACAAATAGATCTCAACAATTTTATTCAATTGAACAATCTAAACTTTTTTTTTTCATTGGTGATATTCAGAAAACTAAAACTTTGAAATCAGATACTCTTATTACTCAGTTGATAAGATTTCATCAAAATTACCCATAGTTTTTTAATCATACAGAAGCAAGCAATTTTTTTTATTTTTCCAAAAATATCAATTTTAATTGTGCAATTGCATCTTAATTAAATATTATGCAAGATAAAGGTTTCCTGAAGTGATTCAGTTGAATAAAAAAATGTCAATTTGGTTAACTAAATGAAATTGTAGTGTGCAACATGCTACTTGTGTATTGTGTGATCTCTCAAATATAACCATACAATTATCATCTCTGCATTTAGTCTCTTGCTTAATTGGACATAAATTTAATTATCTGTCTAAGAAAAGAACTAAAATTGATATATTTCCTCATTCAATTGTTGTTGGGCTCTTACTAAAAATAATACTAGACTTAGATTGACCAAAATATAAATAGTGAAATTATTACTAATTATATATGCTTCATAGTTATCAAAAGATCTGAAATAATATATTCTAATGCTGTAAAATCGAATGTTTCCTTACATTCTCAAGAAATAGTAGGATGGATTACTGATTTGTACATTTGCCTATCAAGGCCAAGATCTTCAATCTGAATCAAATGAACCTTGACAATTTTTCAATCTCAAATAGGCTTAGAATTTTTTTCATGTAGCTGATTTATAACCAAGAACATCAAATAGTATTCAGTAAATAGAAATCTACCTATTTTTAGCATTCCATGTTAATCTATTATAATGGAACCACAGAGTATACCATACGATAACATAAATATGACTAAGTAGTTGGATGATTTGAATACAAATGTCAAACAATCTACAACAAGTCATATTCTAAATCCATGATTCGACATCCCATTTAGGTGCACCAGATATTACCAAATCAGAAATAACATATAACAAAGGAAGTGCATCTCACTACTATCAGACCTAGGCCTTCGAATAGGATGCTAAAGATATCACAATAAAATGCCTAGTTCCAAATCACATCTATCTTTAGTATTCTACTTATAATTTACTTACAACTTTTCAATGTAATTTAGACTAGTGCATATTCATTACATCTCCCTTTTTGGGCCCATTACAACACAGAATTCAAACTCAGGGAGTTCTTGCACTCAGCTCTCTTCTGGGATGGACTTACTTAATTATTGACCAAATGTGCCTATGTATAAGCATACATATGAAAAATATTGATGATGATCAATCATTTAAAACAAGCATAGTAATGATGATCATCAAACCTTTAATGGTGTAAATTCATAATGATAATGATGATAAAACTTTTAATGATATAAATGCATAAGGATGATGGTAATGATCAAATAGAGATCATATTGGTTTAAACAACTCAATATGTTTATTAATAATCTATAACATATAATAAATATTTACAAAAAAAAAAATTAACATGAATGGTCTTCTATCATTTTGATGGTTTAACACAATAAATTTCCCTGATTCAGATTTCATGATAGAAGTCTGTCTTCAATAAATCTTTACTTATATTAGAAAAACAAAATAATTCAAAGTGCAGTATATACAAAATGATATTAAATAATTCATAAAACAAAAAGGAAAAGCAAAATGAGAATTCAGTAATTCTAAATCTACCCCATTAATATAATTATTACAATGGCGTTTATAGGTTAGGGTAAATATATTTATAATTATTTTTTTAAAAATATATATAAATAATCTCACTCCCATCTATATGTGTATGTAAGTCATAGTAAAAATTAATGAAAGATAAGAAAAAGACTATTTACTCAAGTTGATTAATTATGCACTTAGAATTAAAACAATTACAAGTAGATATTAGAAAACTTGTTAGTAAGTAATAGTTTTGTTTGTTCTAGAGTTTGCACTTAATGTTAATTATATAAAAACCTTACTTGAGGTTGCTTTGATGGATCAGTGCTGAATTTCCAGAGGAATCTGTAAATTTACTTTTATTAATAATTATACATATTTATTGACTATGATCCATTTTCCCCTTTATATATCAACATATGATACATATTCATTCACTGCTCCCACTTTTAAAATGCAGGTAACCGAATTTGAAAATGAGACTTGCATACACAAATAAAAAGAATCACAATACATGACATTTGAAATAGAAATAATAATAAAAAAAATCACGTGAATCAAAAAAGAAAATATATATATATCCTGAGGAAAGCAAGCATTTTATCTACAGTTAAGAGTTTATAAACTTAAATGTCAATCTCCACGCATAATGTTCTTATTCACCAACTCTATTGATATTTATATATTTCATGCTACTTGGTTAAAACAAACACATACCAATTATCTCTTCTGAACATATATAAATTCACTGAAGATTGATGTTTACCAATGCTTTGTAAAATAGACATTTTAATGGATAATTTTATAATGATATCGAAGATAACTTGGGAATTACCACAGTATTGGCTTTACCCCCCACACATTGTAATGACCATTTTATCAATGACTATTGTTTATTTTGTGGCTTCAATATATATATAAGAAAATTGATTAATCTTGCAGAATAAATTAAATCATTAGCTCATTCCTGCTAATTATAAATTGAAGTTTGTAACTTCACCAGCTAAGATTAAATTTCCAGTTTCCTTGTATCCAAGTTATAAAGATTTTGTATTGACTTTAAAATATAGACATTAAGTTTTTAAATTTCATATCCTTACTGTTTTTAAACGCCAAACAGTTTTTCTTAGTTTAAAAAAAATAAAAGATTTAACTTCATGTGCTGATGGTTTTGTTGTTAGCCAGCAAGTGAAAAACGCTAAATTGTTTTCTTGTGCTAGCTAAAACCCATTGTTATAAACTAATCAAAAAAGCCAAATTATAAAACATTATTATTATTATTTATTTAGTCTTCATTATTTAAATTCAATCACCTAGCAACTATTTTGATCTTGTATATTTTGAAATTTGATTATGTCTGTCTTATAAGTCAATTAATTATTATTTTAGTTAATGATATTAAATGAATAAAATAATAATTTCTACAAATAGACAAACATATTAATTTATATATAGGTATATACTTTATGTGTATAAGCAGGTATATAGGATAAATTATTTGCCTACCACTTGGCTTGAATTCAAACATTGTGAAAAAACTGGGATAAGTGTGATGGTTGGTTGTAAGTCATCTCTTACACTATATTGGGATTAAAATGCTGACTAAAAAAATATAACTAATGCTGCAGTCTTCACCACAATAAGGGAGGTATATCCTCAGGCACTGGCCAATATCACCACTTTGTCTAAAAGTTTTACAGATTTTCTTTTTTCATAACTTATTTAAAACTGTGACTTTTTAACAAATCAAATTGCAATACAGAAATTAAATTTATACAATTGTTTTGTTTATTCTTATAAAAATAATAATTTACAGATGCAAACATAAAACAAATTACATTCACATATGTACTTTATTAATTTAAGCCTTTTATGAAACAATTTTGATCCTCCAATTATCATGCTTTTTGATAAATCTGCTCTACTACTCAAATAATAATGAAGTCACTCGGTTATATTCAATTTTTATACTATCTCACATTTTTTTTTGTATAGATTCACAGTTTGCATAGGACTGCTTTTTCACTATTTTTTATTATATACAGATGATAAAACAATGTATTGTATGACTAGTTTATATACAGAAATGCCTTGATGAAGTCTTTTCAACAATTTCATCTTTTTATGGATCAATATGAAAATAATGTTTGTGATAAAAGTGATCTATGACCTATGTCATTATTTAAGCTTTTATGTAATTCAAATTCAAGTTTAAACCATTACAAATCTTTGCTGCAGTGATATATTAAAATATATCCTATTTAAATTATTATATTAAAATATTTTATTAAAGTATATACTATTTGAAATAATATATTCTAAATATCTTTTAAAATAAAGAATGCTCAGTAGTTAACAATTTTACAATTAATAAAGTTTTTTCTATAGCTTATGAATACAAAAAAGGAAATTTTCTTTATTTTTTTTTTACCATTCAGTTGCATTAATTTTCAACTTTGAATAGCATGATATATTTAGAATGTTTTGTAAAGTTTCTACAAATTTTATATCAAATATTTACATATATCAAGTTAATGAAAATTTATAGCTTCATAAATTTATTTAATTATAATAAAAATACATTAATGCAAAAAATGAGCATTAAATTATCAAAAGAATCATAAATAATATTCCTTTGGACATCATAATGACTGCTATAATTTTGTTTAGATTTAAAATTATTTATAACACTTGAAAATTTATGTATATATTTTTCTGAAGTCTCTATTTATTTATCATTTTATTAAAATAATTATCTGATCAAGATTCTTAATTTTGAATTACATATTATGAATTATATTATTATTTTAAATACATTTCTTATATTTTTAATTCATATTTTAATAAAATAATATTCTCATCAGCATTTCTTACTCTTCTCTTATATACTTTGCTATTTTCTTCTGGGAATCTTTTGATCTATTTTTTTTTTTCATTTCCTGACTCTAAGTTTGAGCCAAAATGGAAAATATTTCACATGGTTTCATTTTCAGCATTTTCTTCATTTTTTTTGTTTAAACTTATATAATAGATTTGTCTTATTTTTTATTATAATTAATGATAATAATTTTTATTGATATATGATTTTTTTGTTTTATTTTTGAATATAAAGATCAATTGTTCATTTTTTTAATATTTGCAAACAACTTTCATAATTGGTTGTTTTAAAAATGACATTTTATAAGTTCAAATAAAGTGTTGTTATAAGTTAAATCAATCAACTTATTTCAATTAGAATCTTTTTAAATTAAAATATATATATATATATATCTGATCATTTTTACTATTTAAATGTAGCAGTTTGGCATAGAAAACCTTACATCAAATTATTCTAAGGAGATGATTAGCTATGATATATTATCCTTAATAATGATTTTGGTTTAATCATAATAATCTGTTTTGATTTGTTCTTAAGCAAAGAAATTAAAAAACAACTTATAAAACAATCGATCAAAAAACCTTAAAGTTTTCATATTTTAAATGACATTCAAAAAGAAATATCAAGTTTATTGCTCAGGAATTTATATGAAATTTGAACATACATGACAGATTTGAGTTAGATCATAGACCTTGAGTTCTAGATTCCACCCTTGTACCCTTCCATTAAACACTCATGGCAATTAAAAATAAAATTTTACTATCAAGCAGTACTAAAATAAATTTAAATATTTTTTAATACCAACATTTCATTTTTATAAAAAAAATAATTTTTTGACTTTTAATTCATTAAAAACATAAGTTCATAACTTATAAAATAACCACATAAGTAATTTAATTTTTAAAAAATTAAAAATTCTATTATGAATCAGAGCATTTAATTACTATTTACAAGCTTATAATAACAATAAAGTATTAAATATTATATATAATAGCAAAATTCTGAATTGTAAATTATTGCAAACAAGTTAGTGATGTTTAAAATTTGGCACAGCTAATGAGAATGAAGATCAGTTCTGTAAACTTGATATTGTTATATTTTACAATTCAAAACTTGACTATTATATATAACATTTAATATTTTATTTCACTATGATTTGATAAAAGACACAAATTTATAATCTTGCAAATAAATAGTGTTTCCATAATTGGGAAAAAAAAAAATATTACCAATATTAAAATTTTAAAAATAAAACTTTACTATGGTTCTTGTTATTATTGTAATAATAGTAGTAATATTAAAACTATCTAATAGTTTATTTTTGATCATTGCTACAAATATCTTAATAAAAAAAATGAAAAATTGCATCAATTTTTTTCAAAGAATGGAAACACTCATAGTCTGCAAAAGAATGGATACTGAAATATATAACATACATAAACATATGCTATATCCATCTAAAAAATAATAGCCACATAAATCACTGAAAATAATGTTCTAAAAAATAAATATTTCCTGACTTTTATTAGATTATTTTTTTAAAGTTAATTGTTGTGAAATAACACCTTCACACTAAAATTTGAAAACATCAAGATGTTATTTTACTTATCATATATAAAAGTCTTATACTAAATGAATAAGCAAGTTTTAAAAAATGGCTACAATTTGATTATATAATTAAATCTATAAATAAATTGGCTATAGATTTTAATTTTTGGTTTAATCTATATGAAAAAAGCATAACATACATATATTTATATAGAAATGATAAATGGTAGCCTTATATTATTTTTTGCTATATATTAATTCTCTATACATGTAGTAAAAACTGGAAAAACCCATCTAAAATAAACTGTGCAAATTATTTTTATATAAGACATATATCAAACATGCTTATTATAAAAACCTAGTACATAAAATAACACAAGATTTACATACTATTATAAATGCAATAATTTTAACAACACTGTATATAAACCATGGTTATTAAATATATAGTGCTGACAATATATAATAATATTTATAAAGCAATAAACTTTAAATGTATATACCATAAGAGTGATTTACTAATCTGACTTACTATAAACATTCTAATCACATAGAAAAAAAATAATCTTCAAACCTGTGCTGCTCATTTTAATATCTAAATCTGCTCAAGTTTAAATGTTAATTTCCTTCTACATAATTACATATATATATATAGTGCTAAACTATAAATTTAAATTATCATTTTAATAAATTTGCAAATAATGACCTTTCTTATATCAATATTAATCAACCAACCAGTTCGTATTTTGTCTATCAGTTGGATTACTATTGATGCAACTAAGGATATTATTTTCAAATTTGTTTAGTAACTTTAGAAAATCTGACTTGTAAATTATTTTTATGGGTATTCAAAGTTTAATGTTTCATAAATATTATATAATATATACATAAGGTGATTTACTATTAGTTTTCTCTCCAATTAAATACCAGTTATTGTTATTGTCTTGTATCCATATCCTACAATATAATCAAAATACTTTAAAAAGAGCTTTTCTGCTACATATTTGTACTGATATTATATCATTAGCATGGTATTTTATTGAAAAAAATGGTTCTATATTATATATTTTAAATGTTATTGTCCTTTTCCCATATAACCATATTTCTTCTGATATATTCCATGACTTCATTTAACTCAAAACCCTATAAGTTTGATGCAAGCAATAAGAGAATGGCAGACTCTGAAGCATACCATTTATGCATCCTGTCCAGCTGTGCCACTTTCGGCACTCTTCTTAAAAACTCTCAAACAATAAATTCATTTACTTATTTATTTAATTACTAGAAAATTAAAACAATACTGGTTTATTAAATTAAAAATTGTGAAAAAAATAAATAAATTATATTTTATATTCTAAAATAATAAATCATTATATTCAATTGCAGTAAAAATAATGATTATTCATTTAAAATATAAATATTTATTTTGGTATTTTTAAATTTAAAAATGTTTAATTTGCATCAAATAGTAGGTAAATTGGCCTGCTATGACATGTGATAAAAAAAAATGTTTTATTAACAATTAAAGCATAATTATTGTGAAAAACA
The DNA here is from genome assembly GCA_028023455.1 of Epiperipatus broadwayi. Lineage (NCBI taxonomy): Eukaryota > Metazoa > Onychophora > Udeonychophora > Euonychophora > Peripatidae > Epiperipatus > Epiperipatus broadwayi. Next base: position 6,665,858 of record JAQFVV010006212.1, read on the forward strand.
GATAAAAATCAATTAACTTACTTATGGAATTTAACTATTAAACCATTGGATTGATGCATTATATTACACGTAGACAGTTTTATTTTCTTTCAGTGCAAATAATATATTTTTAAATCAGTATTTTATTACATCAAAGGTAATTTGAATATTTCTTCCATTAGTAAGGCAAATATTTTTTACATAATAACATTATGAGCTTGTTTACTTTGTTAGGCACGAATTCATTATTTTAGCATAAATAATTCTAATCGATTCTACAAACATTAACTATAGTCTATTTAAAAAGAGATCAGAGTTTAGACTCACTTTGTAAAAAAAAAAAAAAAATACGGAGGTTTTAAAAATGGGTGAAAATAAGAACATTTATTGATCAAATAAAGGAGAGAAAAATGATATAACAAATATAAAATCACGACTAAAAATTGTATTGGAATGGTAGAATAACAATATAAAGGAAAATATAAAAAAAATTATAGATAAAAAATAATTATAAAAATCTTAAGAAGTGAACAAAAACTATAAGAAGTGATGAAAATGATTATAGTAGCTTATGAGCTGAGAACATTTTCTTAAAAGAATTCTCCCTCCTCCCATATTTTATTCATGATGTTCCTGAGTAAGAATTTAAGAAGGTATAAATAATTATTAAAGAATTCCCTGCTATTTCTTTTATTTTACTTTAACTATCAAACATGAGGAAATATTTTGCAAATCATATGCATAATACTACTATGATTATGAATGACTACTATTGTGTTAAAGGACTAAAATTTATTAATATGTCTCATTTCAGTCAGAATCTGAAATTATTAGAAATACACAGAGCTTTAATATGTGCATGCTTGGAAGATTTATAGCATATATTCCAGGCAAGTATTTGGATTCAATATTAAGTAAAGTGAAAAGAAATTTTAACTATGCTTGGGCTACATAGACTTTCTGAATTTTAATAAAGTTTTTGGTGTCTCATGGAAATATCTTTTTTTCCCTTCAGTTCTTATACGAGAATCCAACTACAGATTTAATGTCACAAGGGTCAAATGTTTGACATACTCCAAGGTGTGATCCACGATGGATTTTTTTGTATATAAGATTGTCATAATTATTAAAACTGGGGCTTATATGACATTGAAAAATGAATTGTTTAAGAGTGTAGCATGCATTTTTCTTATATATGATACAAAAAATTGGGGCCGTATCAAATTCATGACTCTTCTGCAAATAGAATAATAAAGCTACCTGATTTAGAATAGACATGAGAATCAGTCCCAGTAGTATAATTTATTTATGACATAAGCTATATCAGTGGTGATATTAAATTTATGCATTTATGAAGTACAACATGCTAGCAAAACACTAAGAATAACATTTATAATCTTTCACAATGAGATAAATTAACTTGGGACAAAATTATTTTTTATTTTGATTTAAAGGTGTCAAAATGTAATTTGTTCAAGTCAGGCTTTCTTGATTTTTCACAATTTGAAGATAAATATCTAAGAAAAATGATGTTCATTTGTAAATAGCAAGGTCAGCTATAAACCTGTGGATATTTGCTACATAGATGACTTGCATAGTTAATCATAGATCCCATTAAGAACATGTAGCATTAGGGGAAAAACTTGTGATTTCTTTAAATGTTAAGAAAATGTCATCAACAAAAGAAATAGTATGAAAAGTGGTACCAAGAAGAGGAAAAAAAAGACCTTCCATACATAGTTCTAATTGTTTAGTGAGTGGGCCGATGAGGAAATGTGTTTATACTTTTTAACTTGATTGCTGTGTTGATGATATCATGTATTGCAATTACAAGATAAAAATACTCTGGAAGCAGTAAATATATTTTCCTAAGCAGATGCTGTTACTTCACATTTCAAATGCCATTTAAAAATCAATTTGATACATCATGGGACAAATATGCTCATTTATTTTTGAAAATGATTCTTGCAGTAAAAAAGTAGCCTAAAATGAATGATGTTACTTCCCAGCATAATTAGCACACAGTAAAACAGTGATGAAGTAATAGAAGATTTTTATATGGATGTACAAAAGCTTTTGATCAGACTAAATAACACTTTAAAATTGTTATGGGAGACATTAATGCTAATTGGTAAACAAATGAAAGATGAGAGTGCTGTAGGCAATTTTGGTTATGCTAATAAAAATGAGAGAGGACATAGACTTGTGGAGTTTGCACACACAAAAAAAACTTTATATTATGATTTTTTTTTTGAGAAAAATGTTAAAAGGAAATGGACATGAAGCATCCAAATGAAGGTACAGCAGAATTGGATTATATTTTGACTAACAGAAAATACATACTTCAAGACTGTAATGTTTTTAATAAATTTGACACAGGAAGTGATCATCAATTAGTAAGATTAAGATACGTGTTAATGCAAAACTAGAAAGACAAAAATTATTAAGAAAAACAATATTTACAGTTGATATTCCTAATTTTCAGAAACATTTTAATGAATTTAAATTAGAACTTACAAATTGGTTTCAAGTATTAGTAGATTTTGAACATAATTCAGATTTGAATGAAATTAATAAGAAAATAAATGAAACACTTTTAAAAACTGCAATAAAGATAGCTGGTAGAAAGAAGCAGCAATTGACCAATACATTTTTTACTGAGATTAGAGAATTTTATGAAAAAAAAAAAAGAAATATAAAGATATACAAAAATGGTGCATTAAAAAGGATTGAATACCTCAAATTTTGTAAAATGGTACCGAAAAGAGTTGAAAATGATATAAGAAAGTATAACTGTGCACTAGCAGGGAAAGCTGTAGGAGAGAATAAAAGTCTCAAGAGTATAAAACAACATTTTGGTATTGTAAAAAAATTTATATCTGTAATAGGAAAAAAAAGATGGAATTATTACTAAAAAAAGAGATGACATTATGAAATGGGTAGAAGACTTCTATCATGAATTACATAGTAATAAAGAACAAGTACCTCCTATATCTATTATATCTTCCAAATTGCCCAGAATTTTAAATGAAGAAGTAAGACATGCAATTAAATTTATGAAGAAAGGAAAAGCTTCAGATAATGATGGAATTATAATTGATATATTAAAAGAAGCAGGTAAAGAAATAGATTTTTTTAGCAAAGTTATATACGAAATGCCTAAATGATAAAGATGTACCAGTTCATTGGAAGAATGCAGTTTTAATATTAATATTTTAAAAAGGTGATAAAGAAGATATTAGAAATTACAGACCTATCAGTTTATCAGTTTTATACAAAAATTTTACCAAGATAACTACAAAAAGTGGTTTTAGTACAGTAGATCATATCCAGGTATTGAGAGAAGTTATAGAAAAAACAAATGAATATGAGTTGCCATTATGCTTTGGATTTGTAGATTATGAAAAGACATTTGATTCTATAAACATTTCTTCAGTGATTAAAGCATTGGATCATCAAGGTATAGATCCAGGATATTGTCATATTTTGAAGAATATTTATAAAAATGCAACAACAACAATTAGATTATATAATGATATTAGGAAAGTCAACATGGAGAAGGGTGTAAGACAGGATGACTCCATATCTCCAAAACGTTTTGCAGCAGTGCTGCAAGAAGTATTTTGTGCATTAAAATGGGAAACTAAAGGAATAAAAATAAATGGTGATTGTTTAAGTTATTTATATTTTGCAGATGATGTAGTTGTTTTTGCAAATAATGCTTTAGAGCTGCAGGAAATGTTGCAGGAGTTATCAGATAAAAGTATGACTAAAAAAATAAATGTTAAAAAGACTAAAGTAATGTTCAATGGATTTTCTCAAAATATGAAAACAAAGATTGATTATGATAAGTTAGAAGAAGCTAACAGCTACAAATACTTTGGTCAGATTATTAATACAAATGGAAACATAACAGATTTTAAATTAATGATAAAATTAAAACTTGGTTGGAGTGCTTTTGGTAGAAATAACTTGGTACTAAAAGGACATATGCCTATGTGTTTGAAAAGGAAGGTTTTTAATAAATGTATTTTACCAGTTCTTACTTATGGATCTGGGACTTGGACACTTAATAGAAGAGCAATACACAGACTTCAGACCACTCAAAAAAGTATGGAGAGATGCATGATAGGAATAACAAGAAGAGATTGAAAATGCTATATATGGTTATGTGTCACTGGCCTCATTGAAAAAATTAAAAGACTGAAGTGGAATTGAGCTGGACATATTGCTAAAAGAGATGATAATAGATAGACAATTGAAATCTTAAACTGGATTCCAAGAGATTGTAAAAAACCCAGAAAGAGACATGTGAGATGGATGAGTGAAATAAGAAAGTGTGCAGGGGTGATGTGGAGAAGAGAAGCTAAATATTAGAGATGGATTGAACTTGGAGAGACCTTCATTATGCAATAGATTGATAATGGTTGATGATGATGATGAAAATGTTTGGAAATAATTATTTAGCACTCTAATAATTTTCATTTATACTTTCAGCTTGATGAGATACTTGTCATTAATGGAGAGTATTTCAAATGTTTTATTTCTTTTTACTGCAGAATATTGCATTAGTGATTAAGTTGGATATGGAGGAGAAAATCTAGTCAAAAACACTTCTGTAGGATTAATATTATTAGGTAGTCAAATTTTTTGTACATTTCTATTGGAATTGTTTGCTGCTACAGAGATATAAGTTTTTAAGTGCATGATATCTGATTTGTTGTTATATATTTTTAGGTGACTTTAGTGGTAGATATATGATTCATTTATATGGCTGCATTTGTATATTATCTTTAGCCTCATTATGAATTTCATGAATAAATATATATATATATATTATTTGGGTTGAAGATACATCAAATAAATTAAATCAACTTGTGCACAATGATCAAATAATTATTCATTTAACTCTGAATGTCTAATAAGTGATTTGTGTTAAAGTTACAAAGGCTGCATGTTTGACTATTATTAATTAAACTATACTAATTTATTATATATACTGAACAATAATAAAGATATGTATAAGAGATTGTGATCTGGATCAACTGATGTGTGCTGGTTCAGCATGAAATGTCCATCTTGGTGATCATACATCTTTTTCACTTCTTTGATCATATGTTTATGATTATATCCCTCCACAAGGTATTAAAAGTGGTTAGAAAACATTCCCTATTTTATGTGAGAGTCGTGTAATAAAAATATTATTAATTATTGGATAGTCTAATGAGTGACTAATAAAAAATATTAACTCTGAATGTTGTTTTATAAAAAGTATACTTCATTTGAAGAAGAGATATTGTTATAATTCTGAGAAATTGGACATTATGTATGTTGTTTATGGAGAGACTTGACCATGATTTAAATTTTCATTGCCATAAAGATGATTTATTTGATCTATTTTGCTATATCCATTTCAGTCCATGCATTTACATGTAGTGCTACCCAATCTTGTACATTTAGAGTAGATACATTAAAAACTTCAAATGCTCACTATTACTGGAATTGGTCATAAAATATGTGAGAAGAAAGCTCATTCATTACATGCTTCTGTTTCATTTTAAAAAGTGGTCCTTCAAATGTTTGTGGAAATTTTAAAGGGGTATGTCTACAATAAGCTTCCTTGATATACTAATGAGTTGAGCAATATTATCAGTATTATACATCTATTTTATGATTAGATTTGTTTCTTTGGGGACATAATATATTTTCCAAATGCAATTGTTTAATTATGTTTTCAGCTATTTCTTGCTGGGACTTTTTGAAGCATTCTAAACCAATAAATATTACAACTGTAAATAAAACGATTGATTTGATTGTTTTTAAAAGGTTGTGACTCTATAGTTTATGTATATAATCATCTAACTGATATTTTTATATTAAACTAATTGTAGAAGATAAACCGTACTCAAATATTTTGCACCAGTAATTAAGTTTACCAAATGATATTGATGTTACTTTATTAGATTTGCGTTTTTGTTTCTTGATGTTAAACTAACTTATTTTATTATTATTTATAAGATTTTATTACATTATTTATTTTTATTTTCAGGCAAGCATTGAGGTTTTAAATGACGGAAGTAATGTTAATATGTAAATTTGAAAATGATTTTGATCTAAGTAATTTTCCTTGTTTCTGAAATGTGATTCTGATATGTTACAAAGTATTAATTTTTTTTTTTTGTTAAAATTATTTTTATTTGCTTACTTTATGAAGAATATTATTGAGAAAAGGAAGTTTTCAACCAACAATGTAGATCCTGTTAAGAATTCCACATTACATTTTAATATTACTTTATATATAACATTTCACTTTTCATTAGATTGATTAAACTATAAAATTGATTTTTGACTTGAAGAAAAGATGAAAAAATAAACTTACATGCCAATAAGTAAATTAGTGGAGATAAAATTAAAAATAATCTAAAGGAAATGATGAGCCAGAAGGTTTTGCATTTGAAAAGTCCAAAATCTCCGAATTTTTAATAACTTATTGTCCTTTAAATTGGTTTTAATATTTTAGATATTAAAATAATGTGATATTGCCGTAATTTTTTAAAAAATATAATAATGAGTACCCAGTTTTTCAATTTGAATTATATTAGATAAATTTTCTAGTATAACTCATGTAAATGAATATATATATATATTCATAGTTTTATTTGATTCTAAAATACTAAAATATTGCATGAAATTTTATTAATACTTAAAGATTATGATATTCTTGCATCTATGCTTAGATAGATATTATCTATTTTTTTATAAATTGAATAAAAGGATAGATTGATCATATATTTATAAATGCTTTAATTTTATAATTAGTACAACTATCTACTCTACACTAGAGTGAACTATTGAAATGCTGGTTCTAAAGCACATATTGAAAGAAAATGAAAAAAGTCATGCAATACTGTACTTTATTTTATATTAATTCATATACTAGAACAGTACTTGAACCTTGAAATTATGCATAATAGTCTGTTTGTGCATGGATACAGAAATACAATAATTGAAATAAAAGCCTCAGATCATAATACCATATCCACCATTTGGAAATAAATAAGGAATAAAAAACTTGACTCCCATCATCCATTAGTTAACTACTCTGATAATTAATACTTTTTCTTTTAAGTAGTCTTTTTAGATTATTTAGACCAGTGGTCTTCAACCCCCGGTCCATGGATCAGTGCCAGGCTGCAGAAATTTTCTGCTGATCTGTGTGCTAGACTGGTAGGAAAGTTTGTAATAACAAAATAATAAAATTTTAAACTTTTAATTAATATAAACAATTTTTATTTATTTTTTCATTGCATTTTTATCTAATTAAAAAAAAAGAAACAGAACGAAAACAAAATCTAATCAATCATACATAAATTTGTTTTTCTATTTATCACAGATGTTTGGGGGGGGGGGGCAGCAAAGAATTAAATTTTTTTATTATTTTTCTAAAAAAATTCCAAATTAAAAAAGTTTTTTATTACACAAACTCCATATATATATATATATAACTTCATCTTGTATATTTAACATTAAATACAGATATTACATTTATCATAATCATTGTTAGTAACACTAGATGTGATATTTCCCAATATTCAGGTGAATAACATTTTATTCTTGCACGTTTTAACAATGAAATAATAAACATAGAAATGCAAGCACATTAATGAGAATGATTGCTATTTTATTGTTTTCTGTAGCAGTATGACTGCACAACTCGAGAAAATGTTCAGCATATGCAGGTAAGCAACACCATTACAATACACAGTAGCTAGTGTGTGTTTTGGTCAGTTATAACAATTATGCTCATCCAAGGCTAAGCAGTTTACATCTTTAAGAAAATTTATCTGTAAACTTCTGCCAGTCCACGAAATCATATCCTTATTTTTGCAGATCCACAGGTGTGAAAAGGTTGAAGACCACTGATTTAGACTGTTTATATTTTATCTTAGTGAGGTAATCATAGACCAATTAACAATAATGTTTAGTTTTTAATTAACTATGAATGTTAGTATTCTGTTTTTGGACTTTCTTAAATAAACTACTAATTTTAAATTTTAGTATTTAAATAAACTATTAATTTTAAACTTTAGTATATAGTTATTATTAGTGTAGGAAACTAGCATTGTTTTCTTTGTACAATCATTTTAGCCCAAATGAATTAATTAGTTAAAATTAACTACAGGTCAATAACAAAATGATTATATGAAACTGATCAGAGTAGAGAATACAATGATAAAATATATTGCAATCAATACACAAAACATTTTTGCAACAAATGCAAACATTTTACTTAGTTTACAATGTATATTAGCACCAAGTTATTAAAGATAAATAATATCGTTCATTATTATGCTTTCCTTATACTTAAGTTTGTAGGTAATTTATGCTATTTCATAATATAATTTTGTTTTAATTAATATGGATATTTAGGTTTGCTCTGTTTGGTAAAATTAATATTTCTCTAATTTTAATTAAAGCATCAGAATCTTATATAAAAAATTAATAAGTATGCATTGATTTCTTTTTTAGATTACATATTTTACACTGATTACAATGAATAGAAATCAAATATAAGCAATGAGTAAAATAAATGGACAGTAAATCAGACACAGATATTGAAATTAAATTTTCCCATTGATATTATTATTCAGCATTGTATAATTTAACAAGGCAGTAGAATGAATTATTCACATGCTAATGGTTTTTGGATAGATTCTCATATAATAAAGTAATAAATATATATAATTTTTGGTGAATGGACTGGAATTGTTATCTCAACCTGACACTACCATGCTTTAATGTCACATGACCCAGAAAACAACTAAACATACATCCATTAAATTAACATTCATTAAATTATATATTTGTCTATGCAACAACATTTATAGTTAGAAAAGAATTGTAAGACTACACAAAGGTATATATAAAGTATCAACTAAAAGCTGCTGAAAATTTTTACTTGACAGAAATAATTTAAGAATCCTTTCTTTATTGAAATATTTAGCCATTTGGTTGTTTCTCAGTAAAATCTTAATGCAGCATGACTATTCATTACTTCAAACATGGTTGGATATTAATGCATTCTTGCATGATTATTTGAAACATGTGTATATTGTTTTTATTGCTATTTTTTAATGCAAATAACAACACACATTTGGGAATTTGTATAAATATTTTTATTTTAGATATTGATTTTTATAAACTTTAATTTTAGAGAGTTTTTTTCTTTTTCACAATTAATATTTTTTCTTTTTAATTCATGGCGTAAGAAGACAACATATCTATAACCAGATAAAGTTACTCACTCAGTTGCATCTCTTGCAAACTACTTGTCACAACACTTGCAAGTTTTTCTCATTGATTCGGTTGCAGTACTTGAAAGCTAATTATCACTGTCTCATGTGCAATATATACAAGTTGCTCTTCACTAAATTAGTCACAACTCTTGCAAGTTATCACATCATTGACTCAGATGCAATACTACTTTTGTTTATATTTAAAATTTTAATTATTTTACATATTTAAATTTTTTCCTATATATGAAAATGCTACTTTTATATAAAATTCAATAGTAAAAAATATACACATTTTTTATGTGTTTATATATATAAATTCATAGTTATTTCTTTTCTATACATTATCTGAGTGTTAACTTTTCTCCAGCCAAAGCTCATGATGAACCCCAATAATGCTCTCAGCCCAATTCTGAATATGGACTTTTATTATGTTTTTAAAGTTTTATGAAGGCTATATTAATATCTCATTCATCACCGATAACAAATCATTTTTATTTCAATATGACCTAATTTCATGTATTTCATTTCATCTAGATTAATATATAATCTCCCTATTGACTCAACTTTCTCTTGTAGAAGTTTGTCTTTTTTTTTTTCATGAAGCTTACATTAAATTTAAACAAATTCCTAATAGACTCTTTACAAGTTTAGCATAGCAAGTTTCCAAACATTTATATATGTTTTGCTAATACTTAACAGGTGTTTAAACTGAACCAGCATGATCATACCTCTGAGACTTCAGAGAATTATCTTATTATTCAATGCTTTATTTCACTTAATAATTAATTATATTGCATTAAAATCAAAATTTTTTTTGCTAATAAAATATTGATAATGAAGAGAAATCTCTCATTCTGTTATAATTTTTGGTGCCATTTAGTTGCATCATTTAAAGATGAAGACTAATGGTAATCTTAAATAAGTATTAAAATATAGAAGCTAGTATTTTATATTTTCTGTCCATATGTTTTTCTTACCACAACACTACACTTTTTTTTAATATTAATTTTTGGTTACTCTATTTTTCAATGATACTATTAAATTACATCAAGAATATTTTAATATTTTCCTAAAATGATTTTTTATTATTTATATTTTGTTAAATACAAGTATAATAAATATACTTTAAACTAGATGTAATTAGATGGATATGAAGCGAGACCTTCAAGCTTCTTAGTCATCCACTCCATCTTATATAATCGATACACATGATCACATATGTGAAAAATATAAATAATCTCCAATATATTTATTTCATGCTGAACCAGCACTCATTAGTTGGTCCAGATCATCATCTACAACATTCACACATATAATCAGTGCTCAATTTATATTAAGATAGTAAATCTTTAAAGTTTAGTAGATAGGCCTTAATCTTCTCTACCCTCCAACTCTTAAAGCCTTCCATATCATTGAAAATTTGATGATGGCATGCCCAAAGCCCTCATTTGTCAATTCTACTGCCATATCCATGTTTATTGTAAGTCATAGTATAGATACTATACTCGTATTTAAATATTACATGTTCAGCCTGTATTCTACCCATCCCTCTTCTGGGTATTTAAATAGGTTTAAGATCTTAGAGGCTGCAGAAAAAAGTTTGCTATTAACTGAAAGGAGACCCTTTGATTCCTCTTGGAGGCCTTAAAGGAACCGAGCAGAGCAAATTCCTAATGTCCACTGCATATATTCTTGTCATTGCAGCTGTTATTACTATGTGATTATTCATATAGTATACAAACATGGATGTGTTGCTCACCAACATGCATTAGCCAGCGTGGTGAGTTTATTGGCTTTTTGCCTCCGAGTTTAAGAATATTTTTTCCAATATACAAAATCATGACAGACAAAAATAAATCATGGGCCTTATTCCCAGGAGGCTGTAAAGTCACCAACCAAGGCAGCAGTTGGTGACCAAAGGCAGGGGGTGCTAAGAATCCCCTGATTGTGACTCAGGCTGTCATTTGATGATGACTTTTTATTTAGATACTTACAACTGCAGATCTCTTTCAAGTGAAGGAAGATTGGAAGAATTAGAAGAAGAACTGTCTTATATTAAATGGGACATTATTGGACTTTGTGAAGTTAGAAGGAAAGATGAAAAAACAATTGATTTAAAAAGTGGACATATACTCTACCATAAAGGCACAAATATTGAAAATACAAGTGGAGTAGGATTCATTATAAATAAAAAATGGAAGAATAACATTGTGGAGATTGATGGTGTATCGGACAGAGTGGCAAGATTAGTTTTACAACTTAATAGCAGATACCAAATGCAGATAATTCAGGTTTATGCCCAACAAGTTCTCATAGTTATGAAGTTATAGAAGATTTTTATATGGATGTTCAAAAGGCTTTTAATCAGAGTAAACAACATTTTAAAATTGTTATGGGAGATTTTAATGCTAGAATTGGTAAACAAATGAAAGATGAAAATGCTGTAGGTAATTTTGGTTATGGTAATAGAAATGAGAGAGGACATAGACTTGTGGAGTTTGCAGAAAAAGAAAAATTTTATATTATGAATTCTTTTTTTGAGAAAAATGTTAAAAGGAAATGGACTTGGAAGCATCCAAATGAAGGTACAGCAAAATCAGATTATATTTTGAATAACAGAAAATACATATTTCAAGATTGTAATGTTCTTAATAAACTTAACACAGGAAGTGATCATCGATTAGTAAGATGTAAATTAATGCAAAACTAGAGAGACAAAAATTATTAAGGAAAACAATATTTACAGTCGATATTCCTAATCTTCAGAAACATTCTAAGTAGTTTAAATTAGAACTTACACATCGGTTTCAAGTATTAGTAGATTTTGACCATGATTCAGATTTGAATGACATTAATAGGAAAGTAACTGATACACTTTTAAAAACTGCAACAGATAGCTGGTAGAAAAAAGCAGCAATTGACCAATAAAATTTCTACTGAGACTAGAGAATTTATGAAGAAAAGAAGAAATATGAGAATATACAACAATGATGCATTAAGAAAGATTGAATATCTCGAATTTTGTAAAATGGTGCAGAAAAAAGTTGAAAATGATATAAGAAAGTATAATTGTGAACCAGCAAGGAAAGCTGTAGAAGAGAACAAAAGTCTAAAGAGTGTAAAACAACATTTTGGTATTGATAGGAAATTTATATCTGCAATAAGAAAAAAAGATGGCATTATTACTAAAACGAGAGATGACATCATGAAATGTGTAGAAGACTTTTATCAAGAATTATCCTTATACCTATTATATTTTCCGAATTGCCCAGAATTTTGAATAAGAAAGTAAAACATGCAATTAAATTTATGAAGAAAATGAAGGCTCCAGGTAATGATAGAATTATAATTGATATATTAAAAGAAGCAGGTGAAGAAATAGATATTTTTTTTAGAAAAGTTATACACCAAATGTCTAAATGATAAAGATCTACCAGATGATTGGAAGAATGCAGATTTAAAAAAGGTGATAAAGAAGATATTAAAAATTACAGACCTATCAGTCTTTTATCAGTTTTATACAAAATTTTTACTAAGATAATTACAACTCGTCTACAGAAATCACTGGATTTCCACCAATCAAGAGAACAGGCTGGATTTAAAAGTGGTTTTAGTACAGTAGATCATATCCAGGTATTGAGAGAAGTTATAAAAGGACTAATGAATATGAGTTGCCATTATGCTTAGGATTTGTAGATTATGAAAAGGCATTTGATTCTATAAACATTTCTTCAGTGATTAAAGCATTGGATCATCAAGGTGTAGATCCAGGATATTGTCATATTTTAAAGAATATTTATAAAAATGCAACAGCAACAATTAAATTACATTATGATAGTAGGAAAATCAACATTGAAATGGGTGTAAGACAGAGTGACTCCATATCTCTAAAACTTTTTACAGCAATGTTGCAAGAAGTATTTTGTGGATTAAAATGGGAAGCTAAAGGAGTGAAACTAAATGGAGATTATTTAAGTCATTTAGATTTTGCAGATGATGTAGTTGTTTTTGCAAATAATGCTTTAGAGCTACAGGAAATGTTGCAGGAGTTATCAGATGAAAGTAGGACTAAAGATAAATGTTAAAAAGACTAAGATAATATTTAATAGATTTTCTCAAAATATGAAAATAAAGATTGATTATGGTGAGTTAGAAGAAGTTAACAGTTACAAATACCTTGGTCAGATTATTAATACAGATGGAAATATAATGGATGGAATTAATCATAGAATTAAACTTGGTTGGAGTGCTTTTGGTAGAAATAATTTGATACTAAAAGGACATATGCCTATGTGTTTGAAAAGGAAGGTTTTTAATAATTATGGATCTGAGACTTGGACACTACAGAGACTTCAGACCACTCAAAGAAGTATAGAGAGATGCATGTTGTGAGTAACAAAAAGAGATCGAAAACGCAATGTATGGGTAAGAGAACAAACAGGTGTTACTGACCTCATTAAAAAAATTAAAAGACTGAAGTGGAGTTGGGCTGGACATATTGCTATAAGAGATGATAATAGATGGACAATTGAAATTTTAAACTGGATTCCAAGAGATTGTAAAAGACCCAGAAAGAGACCACATATGAGATGGATGGATGAAATAAGAAAATGTGCAGGGATGTTGTGGAGAAGAGAAGCTAAATATAGGAAAAGATGGATTGAACTTGGAGAGACCTTCATCCTGCAGTGGATTGATAATGGTTGATGATGATGTGATGATCTTACATGTGGGAGATCAGGATGATTTACTGTCAACATGGATGTGGCAGCAGAATTGACAAACAAGGGCTTTGGGTATACCATCATCAGATATTTAATGATGGAAGGCTAAAAAGTTGGAGAGTGGAGAATATTGAAGCCTATCTGTTAAAGTTTAAAGATTTGTTATCTTAAAGTAAACTGACCACTAATTATATATATATGTGTGTGGGAGATGATGACCTGGACCAACTGATGAGTGTTGGTTCAGCACGAAAATGTATATTAGGTCATTTATCTTTTTTACATGTAATGTGCTCATGTGTATCAGTTGTATTTATATTTTTTAATAAATATTTTGTCAACTATTATTCCCATTAATTTATTGCTCTCCAAAGTGTTTAAATGTGATAAGTTGTTGATAATCTTATATATTTTGAGCAAATTTTGTTTTTAAGTTCATTAACTTATTAAAGAAATGAAATTGTCTTTACTTTCATTGGGAAGATATGGTATGTATAAGATTACTATGGAAACCTACATATTAAACAAGGCATTGAGTATATAACAGATTAGGTTATATAGTTATTAGAAAAGTCTTTAATTTCTTAGATTGTCTTTTATATGTTTTTTTAAATTTTTGAAGTTTTGTCTGTTGATCAATTATATATATATTTCTTAATTTTATCTCATTTAAAACAAACATTTATTTTATAACTGATTTTAGAACTTTCTATTTCAATAAACATTTTTTTTTTTCACTAACTTATTGAACATTTTCTTTTCAATAATAGTTCCCTCCCCTTTCCCCCTCAAAAGGAGTACAGGGTTGCTTTTGCTTGCTTTCACAAAATTTACTCTCTAATAATACAAATTTGCATTTAACACTATACTTAAAGATGATTCATCAAAAAAAAGAAAAAAAAATTCAACCTCATACATTTGTAAGTCTACATAATGTCATAATTTATTTTTTAAGATTTACATTTTACTTTTGGAAAAAACAATGTGCAGATTACTGAATATTAATCATTTCCATACCAATTCCATGTACTAACTTATACCTTTGACTTTCGTCTTTATATAAATATTTTTGTTAAATATGCATTTTATTAACCAATTTTCATATTTAATTAATCATTCTAAACACAAGTACTTATCAAGATAATAAATGTATATTACAGCTTGTTTCTCAATGTTTATAATTAATTACCTAATCTTTAAAAAGTTAATTATAAAATATATAAATATTCAGTCTAACATGTTTCATGAACATATAATATACCTCTTTAAAATTATTTCGATTTGGTTTCCAATTCTAATAGAGAGCTGTTTTTGACAAATCTTAATAAATGATGTTAAAAACTCTAACTATTAGATACAACTCTCATATAAAATAGTAATACTGGGTAATGATGATTAATCCAATAGTAGCAAACTTTCCATACAGTAGTGTCACCCAGTGCAAGCCTTAGTAATCAATGAATGCAGGAAGGTTTGTGCATAAAATCCCCATCTAGTGCTACTCATCCAATATCCCCATACCAGTTTCTAACTTGTGGATTTCATCAGTGAGAAGATTTGAATCTGAGAGTATTGCACTTAAATCTAAGGATATAAGACTTGATTTATCTTATGAGAACTAATCAGTCAAAATATATCTTAAGAGTCCTTAGCATATTTTTTGTCCTTCAATATTTGCAATGGAATATTTGAAATGGGAAATAGTTGTTAATTAGATATATTGCTTTACTATACTATATTTGTATATGAACAAAAATATGCAAACTTTTTTAAAAAAGATTTTTAAGAGTATTTTTATACATTCAAACAGTATGGGTTTAAGTGAAAAGTTGATTTTTACTTCAAAAAAACAAAAATGTGTATGTCTCATCTATTAGTAAAAGTACACATATGTATAGTAAGAACTTTTTTTTATTATGATTGATAATAAAAATAAAAATCTTTAACAGATGTATAATTCAACGTCAGTTCAGACATTTACTATTTTGTTAAAAAATAAATAAATTAGTATTTGATAATAAGTAAGAATAATTGATTAATTAAACAAATTTTTTGTAATTTTTGATTTCTATTATTATATGGTAATAAGAATTAACTACAAAAGTTATATTACAATAAACCATATACTTTAAAAAACAATAATAATAACAGTGAAGGATCTTGACAGGCACACTATAATCCAAAAAAACAGAGCATACTTTTTAAAACACTATTGATATAAAATTGTGGATATCTTGATACTATTAATTAGAGGGTAAACTAAAGAAAAACATTTGTAATTTTTTTTTTTTACTTGGTGTGCAACTAACCTGGCAAATTAGCCCATCAGTGCTTTTCTGCAGAGGAAGACTGGAAAAGCTATTGATTTGAAATGGGCTACTTAAGAGGCTTTATTACTATTATTTATTATTGGTACATTATCCATCTGTTATAAAAAAATAAAGTAATTAAAGTTCCACTTAATATGATAGAATAAGTAGGTACCAATTTAATATGTACTTTCCACCATATTGGTTTCTTGAGTGAGCACAACTAAATAATAAAGGATGTGAGATAATACCACCAATTTTTTTGGGGTAAGGGGATAACAATGTATTCCATATATTGTGTTTAATATATATTAAAAATTTATAATTTTCCTCACAAAATTAAAAAAATCCAGAACTTTCATAAAAATAAATGTAAACATACGAACAAAAAAAATCAAATAACTCTAGAAACTAAATATCAAAAATATTAATAATTAGAAAACAATCAAAAAAGCATATCAAAATCATGTGACCAAAAACTTCCCAATATCTTTAAAAATCAAATATCAAAAATATTAGTAATTAGAAACTGGGCCAAAAAAAGTTAGTACAAGCACATGACCGAAATATCAAAAAATCAAATTACTACTGTTGCAAAAAATTAAAAACAATACTAAAGTATTTTACTTTTAAAATATAGTGGCAGAAGATGAACATATGCTTATCTAATGTAAATATAGCAGCTGGAAAAAAAAAATTGCATAAATTACCATAAGCATAAATGTTCTTAAATTAAAATATTTTAATATTGCAATTAACAAAAAAATCAATAAATCAAAAATTATCAAAAGTTCAATTATGTGACACATTAAAATTCGAATATACAAGCCAGAATACAGAAAAAAGTGCAAAATTAATGAATTTAATTACAAAAAAATGCCTCAAATGAAAGTACTTTAATTTTACTATTAACAAGCATCACATTTTAAATGTCATCAAATATTCAATTATAAGAAATATATTAAAATTCTAAGTTGAGTGACAGAATACAGAAAAAAAAAGTATTTTATAATTAATAAGGATCACATTTCAAATGTCATCAAATGTTTAATTATAAGAGAAATATTAGTAATGAATGTGAGCAATGTATTATAAATATTAAAATTAGTAAATAAAACCCCAAAAAACATGACACATGATTAAAAAATAAAAAATTATTAAACCAACATGAAATTAAAATAGATTTTTATATATCTTTGTAGCATACAGCTGGTGTCCCTACTCCATGTGGAGACAGAAAGAAAAATTAGCTGGGAATATCTTGTCATCTGAAAGAAGTAACTTTTAACCTCTTATTTTTTAGGAATGGCAAAAAAATCTGACTAAAAATTAAAACAACTTTTTAAAATCCTAAAGTAATGCAGACATTTGCACGAGGGAAATACTTTATGTTGATTGTTTTCAATCAATATATAAATGTAATATTACCAGTAAACACCTAAGCAGGAGAAGGGAATAGAAATATTGTTTTTATGTTGTCATCACATGAAGTATTTCAAAGAGTTGCAACCTAAATGTAATGCAGGAAAAAAACAATGTTTCATCCATCAAACAAAATTAAAGTGGGTTTTTTTAAAAAAAAAATCTATAAATATTGTTTGTTAATTGAGTGTTTTAAGTTTGATGGCATTGTTTTGTTTGTTACTAATAGTAATAATCATTTGTTAATGTTTTTTTAGAAATTTGTTTTCATTTTTGTTATTTTAATTTTTTTTTTTTTTTAATTTTTAGCATGATGACAAAATAGCAGTGATTTGGATCTCTGATCATTTATTTAAGTATCTATTTATCTGCCTTTCTATTTACCTGTCAGGCTTTATCTTCATCTGTCAATAGTCATTTATCTATATATAATCAGAGGTTGACATCAATGCTATTTTGCCATCACATCAACAATAAAAAGACAATTAGCAAATATTAAAATAACAAATAAAAATAGAAACAAATTTCTAAAAAACATTATTAACAGGTGTTTGTTACAATTAGTAACAAATAAAAGAATGACATCAAAATTAAAAAAAAAAAAACTCAATTAAAAAATAAACATTTATAGATTTTAAAAGAAAATCCCCTCTTTAATTTTGTTTGATGGATAACATTGTGATTTTTCCCATTTTACATTTAGGTGTTAAATTTTGAAATGCTTCATGTTATGAGGACAATCCTGAAATGACTTTTCTACTAGTCTCCTGCTCAAGTATTTACTAGTAATGTTATATCTATATACTGATCAAAAATAATCAGCATAGAGTATTTCCCATGTAATTATTGTAGGAATTTTACCCATGCAAACTTTTGTATTACTTTAATATTTTAAAGTTTGTAACCCCAGCAAATTTTTTTTTTATCTTCCACATGGAGTAGAACACTAGCTTATATGCCACTGAGATAATATAAAAATCTATTTTTTTATTTTGGTTTAGTACTTTTTTAATCATGTGTAATATGACTATATAGTTTTATTTATTAATTTTAATATTTATTATACATGACTTATATTTTCTAATAATATTTATCTTGTAATTAAACATTTGATGACATTTAATGTCATGCTTGTTAACTATAAAATAAAATTATGTTCGAGCCATTTTTTTTCACAATTGAATTTATTATGTACTTTTTTATATTCCACTACTTTATCTTACAAAAGGTAATACTTGTTAATTATAAAATTAAAATACTTTTGTTGGAGCCATTTTTTTCATAATTAAATTCATTAATTATATACTTTTCTGTATTTTGCTGCCATGTATTAGGATTTTAATATATCATGTAATTGAACTTTTGATGACATTTAAAATATGGAGCTTGTTGATTGTAAAATTACATTACTTTGTTAAACTCTAAAAATTGTTTTTTAAATTTTTATTTTTTCATCTACCATAATATCAATAGTTTGGATTTTAGTATTAATGCGGATTTATTGTTTTTTTTATTAATTGTAATATTAAAATACTTTAAAGACATTCCTACTTGTGCTAGTTTATGCAATTTTTTCAGCTGCCATATGTGCATTAAGCCAGGATATGCTCTTGATTTACTACTGTATTTTAAAAATAAAATACTTTAGTATTGTTTTAATTTTTTAAACACTATTAATTTGATATTCTTTTTTTAGTCACATAAATGTGCTAATTATTTATCATTTCCTAATTACTACTATTTTTGAAATTTGATTTCTAGGAGTATTGGGAGGGAGGGTTATATGATTATGCTAAATTTTTTTTGCCATTTCCTAATATTTTTAATATTTGATTTCTATTTACTTAGGGGTTTTTTTTGGCCACATAATGATATTAATTTCTTTTTGAACATTTCCTATTTATTATTTGCTAAATATTGTTTTTTTCATATTTGATTTTGATAATGCGTGTTTTTGGGGTCACATGAATATTTTTGTTGTTGTCATTTACTAGTTACTAATATATGCTAAATATTGCTTTTGAAATTATTTTTTAATCCTATGTAATATAACTTTATAGTTTTATTTATTAGTTATAAAATTAATTTTAATATTTATTATGTGCAGCGTATGTTTTCTTTTGATCCCATCCTCTGCAATTCTTTTTGTCCTGCAAAAGTTTTTGAATTTTTTTTTTTTGCATTTAAGAAAATATTGTTTTGATTTTAATATTTGATAATTATAGATATATTTGTTACTGATGAACAGTATAAAATAAACACTATTTTGAAAAAAAATTTTGATAAAATATCAAATTCTATTCACCCACCATAAGCAGGTGTTTTATTTTTTTGTAAGTTAATTTAGTTGTTATTTGACATGTTCATTTAATTGTAAAAGTAATTTTAATATATTTTCTATGTAAACAATTATTTTGTTAAATATTAATATTTGCTAAACTATGTTTCATGTAAGTGCTTTAATTTTATTTTGATTTAGTAATTTATTTTGCTTATCTTTGCTAAGCTATTTTAAAACTAAAATATTTTAGAATTGTTTTTAAATTTTTTTTTGGTCACTTTCTACTTACTGATATTTGATTTTTTGGTCAAGTGATTACACTATTCTTTTGATCATTTCTTAATTACAAAAATTTGATATTATTTTTTGATATGTCATATTTTTTATTATGCTAATTTTTTATTACTTCCTAACTACTAATATCTGCTAAATATTCATTATTGATTTTTGTTTTTCTTTGGCTACATGATTTGCTAATTTTTTTGTCATTTTTTAATTACTAATATTTTTGATATTTGAGAGGTATTTGATTTTACAGTGCTTATGTTTATTTCTATGAAAGTTCCATTTTTTAAATTTTTTTTTTGATGAAAAGATTGGACAAAATATATGGAATACTTTTATTAAAAAGAAAGTTGGCCCTATTATCTCATATTTTTTATTAATTTAATAAATCCATATTTTGAATCAAATACAACAAGAACATGTACAAATAATATAAAATTGACCATATCAACCTTATAAATTTGAAAAAGTAAAAGCTTATTAAATATGAGTTACATTCATCATCATCATCATCATTATCAACCATTATCAATCCACTGCAGGATGAAGGTCTCTCCAAGTTTAATCCATCTTCTCCGATCTTTAGCTTCTCTTCTCCACATCACCCCTACACATTTTCTTATTTCATCCATCCATCTTACATGTGGTCTCCTTCTGGGTCTTTTACAATCTCTTGGAATCCAGTTTAAAATTTCAATTGTCCATCTATTATCATCTCTTCTAGCAATATGTCCAGCCCAACTCCACTTCAATCTTTTAATTTTTTCAATGAGGTCAGTAACACCTGTTTGTTCTCTTACCCATACATTGCGTTTTCGATCTCTTCTTGTTACTCCCAACATACATCTCTCCATACTTCTTTGAGTGGTCTGAAGTCTCTGTATTGATCTTCTATTAAGTGTCCAAGTCTCAGATCCATAAGTAAGAACTGGTAAAACACATTTGTTAAAAACCTTTCTTTTCAAACACATAGGCATATTTCCTTTTAATATCAAGTTATTTCTACCAAAAACACTCCAACCAAGTTTAATTCTATGATTAATTTCCTCTATTATGTTTCCATCTGTATTAATAATCTGACCAAGGTATTTGTAACTCTTAACTTCTTCTAATTCATCATAATCAATCTTTATTTTCATATTTTGAGCAAATCGATTAAACATTACTTTAGTCTTTTTAATATTTATCTTTAGTCCTACTTTCATCTGATAACTCCTGCAACATTTCCTGCAGCTTGGAAGCATTATTTGCAAAAACAACTACATCATCTGTGAAATCTAAATGACTTAAATAATCTCCATTTACTTTCACTCCTTTAGTTTCCCATTTTAATCCACAAAATACTTCTTGCAGCACTGCTGTAAAAAGTTTTGGAGATATGGAGTCACCTTGTCTTACACCTTTCTCAATGTTGACTTTCCCAGTATCATTATGTAATCTAATTGTTGCTGTTGCATTTTTATAAATATTCTTTAAAATATGACAATATCCTGGATCTATACCTTGATGATCCAATGCTTTAATCACTGAAGAAATGTTTATAGAATCAAATGCCTTTTCACAATCTACAAATCCAAAACATAATGACAACTCATATTCATTTGTCCTTTCTATAACTTCTCTCAATACTTGAATATGATCTACTGTACTAAAACCACTTTTAAATCCAGCTTGTTCTCTTGGTTGGTGGAAATCCAAGGTTCTCTGTAGACGAGTTGTAATTATCTTGGTAAAATTTTTATATAAAACTGATAAAAGGCTGATAGGTCTGTAATTTCTAATATCTTCTTTATCACCTTTTTTAAATATTAATATTATTACTACATTCTTCCAATCATCCGGTACATCTTTATCATTTAGACATTTGGTATATAACTTTGCTAATATTTTTTCTGTTTCTTCACCTGCTTCTTTTAATATATCAATTATAATTCCATCATTACCTGGAGCCTTTCCTTTTTTCATACATTTAATTGCATTTCTCACTTCTTCATTTAAAATTCTGGGCAATTCGGAAGATGTAATAGATATAGGAGGTACTTGTTCTTTATTACTATATAATTCTTGATAAAAATCTTCTACCAATTTCATAATGTCATCCCTCTTTTTAGTAATAATTCCATCTTTTTTCCTTATTGCAGATATAAATTTCCTACCAATACCAAAATGTTGTTTTACATTCTTAAGACTTTTATTTTCTTCTACAGCTTTTCTTGCTAGTTCACAGTTATACTTTCTTATTTCATTTTCAACTCTTTTCCGCACCATTTTACAAAATTCGAGAAATTCAATTCTTTTTAATGCATCATTCTTGCATATCTTCATATTCCTTCTTTTCTTCATAAGTTCTCTAGTCTCAGTAGAAATTTTATTAGTCAATTGCTGCTTTTTTCTACCAGCTATCTTTGTTGCAGTTTTTAAAAGTGTATCAGTTATTTTCATATTAATTTCATTCAAATCTGAATCATGTTCAAAATCTACTAATACTTGAAACCGATTTGTAAGTTCTAATTTAAATTCATTAGAATGTTTCTGAAGATTAGGAATATCAACTGTAAATATAGTTTTACTTAATAATTTTTGTCTCTCTAGTTTTACATTAACATGTATCTTACCCCTTACTAATCGATGATCACTTCCTGTGTTAAATTTATTAAGAACATTACAATCTTGAAATATGTATTTCCTGTTAGTCAAAATATAATCCAATTCTGCTGTACCTTCATTTGGATGCTTCCATGTCCATTTCCTTCTAACATTTTTCTCAAAAAAAGAATTCATAATATAAAGTTTTTCCTTCTCTGCAAACTCCACAAGTCTATGTCCTCTCTCATTTCTATTACCATAACCAAAATTACCTACAACACTTTCATCTTTCATTTGTTTACCAATTCTAGCATTAAAATCTCCCATAACAATTTTAAAATGTTGTTTACTCTGATCAAAAGCCTTTTGTACATCCATATAAAAATCTTCTACTACTTCATCACTGTGAGAACTTGTTGGGGCATAAACCTGAATTATCTGCATTTGATATCTGCTATTAAGTTGTATAACTAATCTTGCCACTCTGTCTGATACACCATCAATCTCCACAATATTGTTCTTCCACTTTTTATTTATAATGAATCCTACTCCACTTGTATTTCCAATATTTGTGCCTTTATAATAGAACATATGTCCACTTTTTAAATCAATTGTCTCTTTACCTTTTCTTCTAACTTCACAAAGTCCAATAATATCCCATTTAATATAAGAGAGTTCTTCTTCTAATTCTTGCAATCTTCCTTCACTTGAAAGTGATCTGCAGTTGTAAGTACCTAAATAAAAAGTCGTCATCAAATGGCAGCTTGGGTCCGCCTCCAGGATATTCTTAGCACCCTCCGCCTTCGGCCACCAATCGCTGCCTTGGTTGGTGACTTTACAGCTTCCTGGGATTAAGGGCCATGCTTTATTTTTGTCTGTCATAATTGTATAATTGGGAAAAATCTTTATCATTTACACAAACATTCATTCTGCCTTATCAGGCACTGAGAAGAAAGACCATGATGTTTCTTGATCTTAAACTCAGAGGTAAAAAGCCAATAAACTCACCACGCTGGCTAATGCGTGTTGGTGAGCAGCCCATCCATGTTCGTATACTAAATAAATAAACATATAGTAATAACAGCTGCAACGACAAGAACGTATGGAGTGGACATTAGGAATTTGCCCTGCTTGGTTCCTTTAAGGCCTCCAAGAGGAATCAAAGGGTCTCCTTTCAGTTAATAGCAAACTCCTTTCTGCAGCCATGAGTTACATTACAACTTAATAAATCCATATTTTTAATCAAATACAACCAGCATGTATACAAATAACATAAAATTGATCATACAAAACTTAGAATTTTGAAAAATTGTAACTAATATTTTGTTAAATGCATACTCATTACCCAAGTAATATATATTAAGGCTATAACTTAAGACTATGCACCTAGAAATGACAGTAGGGATTTCTACAAATCTTTAACACCAGATTAATGACTTTAAAAGACAAGAGCAGCCACTCTTATCTTCAACATACTTTTTAATTATATAGGTGAATCTAAAGCATTTTGATTTGAAAGCATGAAGCTATTAAATACTTCACTGATTAAGTCTACAATTTCTATACAAGCTAACATTTGCAAAATCTTACGATTTATAATGAGTCAATGTGCTCTTATAATTAGAAATATTTTAAGACAATTTAAAGTTGTAACTAATAATTTTTTAAGTGTATACTCATTACCTAAGTAATATATATATATATTAAGGTTGTAACCTTAAGACTAAGCGCCTAGAAACGTTAGCTTGTATAGAACTTGTGGATTTAATCAGTGAAGTATTTAATAATTTCACACTCTCAAATCAATTTTGACAAACTAAAAGCTTATTAAACTCAATAAATCCATATTTTTAATCAAATATAACAAGCACATGTACAAAAAATAATTACAAATATGATATAACTACATAAAATAAAGCACATTAATTTTACAATTAATAGGATTTTTTCTTACCAAATGAAAAAATGATATTGTATGCTTACTTTATTCCAAGTAGTCAATAAATAATGGAGATAAGTAAAAATAGTGTTAGTCACATTTCATCTCCTGATGTGATCATGGGATCTACACTTGATCACATGAGGTCCTTATGGGTTTTTGAAATCATTATCATTTTCACAAATATTTTAATGCAACATACATTTGTTAGTCTAATATCTTTTTCACAAATATTTTAATGTAATGTACATTTTTAATGTAACATGTTTGTTAGTTTAATTATCATTTCACATTTACTTTAAGCAATCTATTTTTGCTGCTCTCTACTTAAAATAACAACTTTACTTCTCTTTTGTTTTTCTAGAGTCATCTCATACATGACTAAACTTAATAAATCGATATTTTTAAACAAATACAAATTTTGTAAAATTGATTATACCCACCTTATAATTTTGAAAAACTAAAAACTTAATTATTTCTAACACATTTTTATTTGCACAGCTGTCTTTTCTTTTACTGCAATTAGTTCTTTTTCTCTCTATTGTTCATTGTATTAAATAATTTTTCTTTATCAATTCATTTTATCAGTTTTACACATTTGCTTTTTATATATACAATGTTATCTTTTTCACAAATATTTTAACATAATACTTGTTATACAACTTCTATAATTAAACTTTATTTCTCTTTTGTTTTTTGGATCTACTCTAGCAAAATTCTTGCGTTGTTAGCCGAGAGGTATCGCAGTCGCCATGCAAGCAAGTAGTTGGTTGCAGACGGTTGTGGGTTCGCGTCCCGGCCGATGCTATGACATATGAAAAAAAAAAAAAATTCTCCTTGGTAGTTAAAAGGACCTCAATACTCTGTATTTTGAAATAATAAAATCTGTAATTATTTTTTTAAACATGTTTCTGTGTTCAAGTCACTTGCATGTAAATTATTGATTTATATTCATTTCAAGAGCCCATAAAGACCTCATAAAATCAAGTGTAGATCCCATAACCACAGCAGGAGACAAAATGTGACCAATGCTATTTTTACTTATCTCCACCCCCCACCCCCTAATTACATGGAACAAAGCAAGCATGCAATATCAGTCATTCTTTCTGGTAAAAAAAATCCTATTAGTTGTAAAATTAATGTTTTATTTCATATGGTTATATCATATATTTGTAATTATTTTTTGTACGTGCTTTTTATATTTGGTTAAAAATATGGATTTATAAATTTTAATAAGCTTTTAGTTTTTCAAATTTATAAGGTTGGCATAATCAATTTTACATTATTTGTACATGTGCTGGTTGTATTTGATTAAAAATATGGATTTATTAAGTTGTAATGTAACTTGTATTTAATAAGCTTTTAGTTTTTGAAATTATAAGGTTGGTATGATCAGTTTTGTTATTTATACATGTGTTTGTTGTATTTGGTTAAAAATATAAATTTATTAAGTTTAATAATGTATAAAATAGAAAGCTATATTTAATGACTCCAGAAAAACAAAAGAGAAATAAAGTTTACTTATAGAAGTCTTATTTTAAGTAGAGAGCAGCAAAAGTAAATTGCTTAAAGATAAAGTAAATGTGAAATGATAATTAAACTAGCAAATGTGTGTTACATTAAAAATATTGTGCATTAATTTTAGAATTATTGATGTAAATTGTGACTTTGTATGTTTTAGTTACAAAATTTGCATTTTATTTTTTTAATTATTGATGTAAATTGTGATTTTGTAATGAATGGTCATGATTGCATCATTGTACAAAAGTTGTGCTTTAATTTTACAATTATTGACGTAAAGTGCGACTTCGTATGTTTTAGTCATATGATTAGATCAAACATGAATCTTTAAAATTAGTGTTTTAATTTTTTAATTATTGATATAAATAGTGATTTTGTAACGAATGATCATATCATGACCACATGTAGATTAATCAATGTCATTTATCGCATGGATGTGTCAGTGGGAGTTTGAGTTTTTAGAATTCAAAATGGCCATAGCACATACTAAATCAGTACCAAAAATATACTATGTGAAACCATTTCACATGGCGATGTCATTTGGCAGATTGATGCAGAAGTGTTCATGCAAGAAGAATGTAAAAGTATACCCAACAACAAGCACACATACCAGAGAATGATTCCGGTTATTTTTGTATCCCACCTATTATATAAATTTGATGTTAGTGAGACGAATTTTAAAAAAAAAGTTACTATTTTTTAACTAAATAGTTATATAATGACAGATTTAAAAAAATCAATTTAACAAATTAAAAAGTGAACAAATCTTAAAAAATTCTAAGCAATTCAGGGATAAATTTTTCTAAACAAAAAAAAGAAAAAAAGGAGGAATTATCAATGATTGAAAAACAAAAAATCTAATGTAGCTCTTTAGGATTTCCATTACTGGCAAATCTCAAATTGTCAGACTGGCTCAGGCAAAGGGGAAATTAAAATATGTAGGTAAACATAATGACAATAGTTCAAGTTTAGAAAAATAAAATTATATTTTAAGTGTAGCAGCAAAAACAAAATAATAGAAAAAAGTTGCATTTTAAGTACATTTTCAGAGATGAACAATAATTTTCCAGAACAAAATATAAGACTTCCTTCAAAGATTAAATGATTATTGGAAAAATAATTTCAACCACTCTTTATTTTCTCAATTTTTAATATAATAATTCAATCATATGATAAAAATGAGAAACATATTTACATATTTGATAAATCTAATCTACATGAATAAGCAGACACTCCCTCCCCCTTGCAAGATGTTTCATTTCAATTGACTGTTGTAATACATACAGAAACAGTTAACAGAGAATCTGTTAAAAAAAATTATAGACAGGCAAAATTACTAGTTCCTGATTTATATAAAATTATTATATACTCCATCTTCAATGAATAATTTTCCCATCCAGAAATAAATAGGTATATTAATGTTATTAAAATGAAAAGACAAATGATGCCTAATAATTCACTCGAAATATAAATTCTTGGAGAATCTTATCAAAATTGAAAAAAACTAAAAAGGAATAACAAAAGAATAGACACTCCACGGATTCAAAATAATCAAATGCTAGTTTTAGTAATATAAATAGGAAAAGATTTCTATTGCATGTATACATTTCAGCGGATTATGAAAATTGATTGAAATATATACATACTGCAGAATGATTTGTCAATATAATAAAGCAAAAATTGTGTTAAACTTATGTATATACTTCATAAATATGAAAGTTGCAATCAATTTTCAACATAACCATCATTAACAAAATAATTCAAATGGTTGTTAATTAATTGAGATGTTATGTGAGATTTATTCACTGTAAGCAAAAGATTGATCTATAATCGCAGGATCTTTAACTTTATGAAGTATTATAACTTTACCTTTCCTATTAAAAGTATTAAAGAACATAGATGATCTTTCTTACTCTACTACTGTTCTAAACTGAACATTCAGCATGGTTAATAGTTTATAAAATAACTTACATTATGCTCTAACATGATTTATATATTGTAGCTGTTATTTATTACAATAAAGTACCAAAGATTTTTATGATAGCATTTAGAAAAAGTTAAATTTTATTCAATATATGGACCTATTGAAGAAATGAATTAATTCATATAAAACAAAGACCAATTACCATATGGATAAGAGCAGTGCTATATTTAAACAATACTATATTGCATATATATTAATTTAAAATGTTACAGAATAAAAATAACTAAATTACATAAATTAAAAAAATATTTCCTGTACAAAAGTTAATATTCATTTAATGAAAAGTATTTGTCTAAGATTTACAGGGTTTATTTACTACTGATTTTAAAAAATAAATAAATAAAACTTTCATTAAATAATATTTTTGTAGTGTAATTTTCACTATACCATTCTCATGCAAAGTAGAGACTAGTTTCTATCCACTTTTAATACCTTGTGGAGAGACGTAATCATAAATACATGATCAAAGACATGTGAAAAAGATGTATGATACTCAAGATGCACATTTCATACTGAACCAGCATTCATCAATTGACTCAGCTCACAATCTCTTACACATATCTTTATCATTGTTGAGTATATATATATATATATAACCAATTACTACAGTTTAATTGATGTGTCAGACTTACCGTGGCTCACAATTTGAAACAAACAATTTAATGGAAGTATATTAATAATTTTTATTAGTCATTCATTAGACTAGAGATTATCCAATGAATAATATTTCTAGGGTGTAATTTTCATTACATCATTCTCACACAAGTTTGATCAATATCAATTAAACTGTAGTAATTGGTTATCTATATATATTAAACAATGATAAAGATATGTATAAGAGATTGTGATCTGGGCAAACTAATGAGGGCTGGCTTGGGATTATATGCCATTTTTACATATCTTTGGTCATATGTTCATGATTATATCTCTCTCAAGGTGTTAAAAGCATATAGAAACCAGTCCCTACCTTGCATGACTGTAGTGTAGTAAAAATTATATTACAGAAATATTATTAAGTGGATTGCTAATCTAATGAATGACTCATATAATTTTTATGAGGTAGTTTGTGTCAAAATTTGACATTTATCAAGTAGATTGTAGTATTTGTCTATTTATATATATATATATTGAACAATGATAATGTATGAGATTGTGATTTGGACAAACTGATGAATGCTGATTCAGCACAAAAGGTGATCTTGGATGTCTTGTGTCATATATTTATGATTACACCCATCTACAAGATATTAAAAGCTGATAAAAACCAGTCCCTACCTTGCATGAGTGGAATAGCAAAAATTACATTACAGAAATATTATTTATTAAGTGGTAATCTCTAGTCTAATGAATGACAAATACAATTATTAATAACTCTCAGCTGCTATTTTTTTCTTTCTGCATGCAGTTTTTAAGATAAAAATTTTTTTAACAGCAATTCCATTTTATGATCAAATTTGAAAACATACTGAAAAGGCATATTTTTTTATTGTGACAAATACTGTCAAGTTTTGCATTAACTTCTTATAAACTTATTGTCAGTCAATTTTTTTGAAGTTTCACCATTCTCAGATGCTATCATTTCAGCCAATTATTTATTAATGGTAAACAATGAATATCCAATAACTTTTCAACATCACTATTTTTCTATTTTAAGAAATTCTTGTATCTATGCATTTTAGCCAGAAAGTTGTTTCTATATATAATTTCAGACTCCCAAATTGCCCAAAATTTTTGAATGTGAAGTTCTTTTTTTTTTTTTTAATTTAATTTTACTTCATCTGTCTCTGAGAATACTTTTTCTAGGGAAAAGTAACTATTTCTCTAAGAGAATAGTAAATGCAAATATTTGTTTAACAACTTCAATTTTTTAATTGCAAATAATATAAATAGAATATCATTAATCCGAATGTCTAATTCTACCATCCCAAACAAATTTCAAAAATGATTTTTAACTTTCTGCAATAAATAAATTACTTTTTATAAACACATAGAAACAAAATTAAAGGGGAAAAAATCAACAAATACCTACAAATTTCTATTTTGGCAGAATTTGATTTTACAAGGAAGTAAAAAAAAAAAAATATATATTCTTGAAATCTAAAAAATTCATAAATCTGAAAAAGATTTGAAATCAGAGATTTTTGATTATATGATCTTCATTTGCATTTGAAGTTTTTTTTTTTTTTTGCATTATTTGAAAAATATTAAAAAAGTAAACTTTCAAACACATGAAAAAATCATTCATTCATTCTACTTAAGAGTTTTTGGTGTAGTGTGAATAAATTACCCAGTATATTTCAACTAATTTCTGAATTCTCTAGATAGTCCACCATAATAGATAAAGGCTTTATCAACAGTCCAGAAAAAGGAGTGAAAGAAAGACTATTTTAGTGGTTTTTCATTCTTATTCTTAGCTAAGCAGCTAGATATCCATTTTGCTAAAAAAAGAAGTCTATTTGAAACTAAATTAAATTATTGTACAATTTATATTTAAATTATTTTTATACTTAGGAATTTATAAAAATATAACTAATTGTAATTTGTACAATTGAGACAAACAAATTAAATACAAAAAAAATTGGCACATTGTAAACATATTTTTAAAGAAAAAAAAATAGAAAATCCCCTTGAAAACAAGAATTAATAGTAAAAACTCAAGAGTGAAAAAATAGATTGATCATCTTAAACAATTAAGAACTGAAGACAGTTCTTCAAGACACTGAAAAATTAATATTTGCTGCTTACTTATATCCCAATTACAATAAAGAAAAAAAAAACAATTCCATTTAATTTATTTTGCAAGACATTTTACATTAAATTTTGTTGTCCATTATTATATTGTAGGAATAGTTTAAAGTTCTGTATTTTAATGAGGTTAAAATTAAAAATATATTAAGCAATTATAATATTCAATATTGCTTTTGAATAATCTAACTTAAAACTGATTTGTAAGCCATAAAAACTGACAATTTGACTAAATAAAAAGGAATATAAGAAACCACCACCATTATAAATACAATTTCTGAAATTATATTAGCAATATATGATGATGACAATGGAAGTCTCTTTTTATTTACTGCAAACATTTTATTATAATTCTGTAAGATATATTGCATTACCTATTTTAAAATAGTTCTTATTTGGACATTGTGCAGTGCTGTATTGATGCAATGTATACATGTTATTACAATAATTCTTAAAAAATAATGTTTTTGAATGTTCACTATTTGGTTAAAACAAAAATATATAATTAAAGATACATTAATTTTTTTTATAAATTATACAAAGGTAAATTAAAAGTTGTTTCTTTTTTTAAGATTTTAACAATGTCAAAATAAAAATGCATTTTTATTGATGATTATTTGAGAGAATGAAATTTTATTATAAAAAGAAAATATAATAAAATTAAATGAAAAATATATAGATGAATATTTAGTATTGCACATGGAGGATGATCAGATATTACACAACAAATTAACAATTATAAATATAAATTGAGTGTTTCAATTCCAAAAATGCTGATACTTTTTTAAAATGAAATACTAGCAACAACAACAACAAAAAAAAAAAAAAGATTGCTGCTAAAATAGTTATAGCATTTCATAGTTAAAAGCATCATCATTCTTTTGACTCAATGAGTAAGAAGCAGCAAACTTGTTTCTATAATATTTTCAGATTCCTAAATTGCCATAAAATTTTTGAGTGCTAAAATAAACTTCACTTATAAAAAATGCATTAGCACTTCAGAGTATAGAAAAAATTAAGTGATATAAGAAAATATATTATGATATCTTGAATGCTGCCAAGAAATTGCAAAACTGGAAAAAAAAAATCTTAATAGTTTACAAATAAAATTATATTTTATAAATTTACAAAACAAAATTCCAGATACAATATCGAATATCTGTCTCAAAATTTTAAAACACTATTTATTAAATGTTGTTAAATATATTGCACTATATGGGAACAATGTAAATATGAATTTTGAAGGATTACTTTATCAAAAAAATAGTCTTTACAAAGCTACAAGAATATTTGGAAGAAATTGAATGTCCAACACATATGTATATAATATTTGAAATACAGGCATACTTCATACATCTGGAATTTAATTAAATCCCCTATAATTATATATATATATATTGTAATTGAAAAAAAATACAGAGACTTCAGACCACTCTAAGAAGTATGGAGAGATGCATGTTAGGAGTAACAAGAAGAGATCAAAAATGCAATATATGGGTAAGAGAACAGGTGTTACTGACCTCATTGAAAAAATTAAAAGACTGAAGTGGAGTTGGGCTAAACATATTGCTAGAAGAGATGATAATATATGGACAATTGAAATCTTAAACTGGATTCCAAGAAATTGTAAAAGACCCAGAAAGAGAAGACATGTGAGATGGATGGGTAAAATAAGAAAGTGTGAAAGGATGGTGTGGAGAAGAGAAGCTAAAGATTGCAGAAAGTGGATTGAACTTGGAAAGACCATCCTGCAGTGGATTGATAATGATGATATGTTGTAATAATAATAAAAATAATATTAATACTTCTGTGGATTGAAAGACAGTATATAATAATTAATTACCATTATATTTATTATTTTTATTATTACAATAGTTTTTAATTAATGGACATTTTATTGGTATATATATATATTATATAATTATATGCAAGTTGAAGCTGAAATAAAATTGAAAAGTCAAAATAATGAAAGATAACTTTTTAAATGTGCCATATCTTATAATTATTTGCAAAGATAGTTGATTCCATTTGAAACCTTTAATACATTTATGTAATGATTTAAAAATAAAATTTCATAAAGAGAATGAAGAGACTAAAAAACTAAAAATACTGAGATCAATGATATGTTTCTAGAAAAAAATTTTGAAGAAGAAAACAAAAATGAGAAATGTTGTAAGAAATCTTGCCATAAATAAATGACAGATGTATTGAAACAAATTAAATTTAAAAACAATATTCTTTGCTGCTCACATTTCTATTTACAATTCTCATGTTGAAAGAATTTTTTGAACAGATAAAAGAAGTAAGATAGAGGAGACAACAATAGAAGTAATTTTACAGTATTTACTTAACATTAATCTATAACATTATAATATGATCTACTTTTGCTAGAAAATGCTAAAAGTAATGTTAAATATAAGGTCTGAAAGCACCTAATTATTATAATTTTTGTGCATTATCTCATTTAAAAGAATTGTTTTAATGTCCAAAGTTACCTTTTTAAAAAAAATATGTCTATGTTTGGTTTTTCAAAATCTGGCAGCTCTAACTCCATCACATGCTGTAAAATGCTACCTATTTTTAAGTAAAGATTCAATTCATGAATCAAGATTTTTAACAGGCATAAGACATTTTTATAAAATAAAAGCAATGACATAGTTACATTCTGTAACTTTGAATGAATGCAGAAAGTATTATGACTGTATTTAAGTTTGAAGTTAATGCTTTAATAAATA
Source organism: Epiperipatus broadwayi (assembly GCA_028023455.1). Classification (NCBI taxonomy): domain Eukaryota; kingdom Metazoa; phylum Onychophora; class Udeonychophora; order Euonychophora; family Peripatidae; genus Epiperipatus; species Epiperipatus broadwayi. Next base: position 6,699,664 of record JAQFVV010006212.1, read on the forward strand.
TTCATTACTATTTTAGTGATGAAAATTAAGCATTCAATTTATAAAAGGTATTGATTCTAAAATAAATCAAATATTTAAATGGAAGAATATGGATTTTTTTGGTGTTATTATAATTTGCATTTTATTACTATGCAGCCTACTACACTATATTGTGATATTTTATAAGATGAAATATTTATTTTAAAAATGAATTTAAAATAATTTGTAATTAATAAAATATTTATTTTGAAAAATAAATAGAGGTCAAATGTCAATAATCTGGAAATTGATAACTCAGAACTATGTTTAATCAGAATAAAATTATGAGGAAACATTTTGAATTTTTATGAATGCTATAGTTAAAGATTTATTCAAGTAACAATTTTTTATTTAATCTTAAATATATATAATTAAAGAATAATAATAACAGTAAATAAATTGTCTTACATATTTTAAAAACAAAATCAAAAAATATTCACAGTACAGTAATTATGTCGTCAATTGAGATGCACAACTGAAATATAGCTAATCTTTTTTGGTATGAATTACAAGAGAAAATCTGTTTATAAAATTACTATTAAAAACTAAAAATTTTATTGCAAAAAATGAAATAAATAAATAAATAAATATAACCACTAAATGTTAGTAAATAGTGGACTGAACATTATCACAACAAAGTGGGAAAAAAAAAAAAAATTAATTGTTGCCCTTTTATTTGTTTATAATGACAAAATAGTAAGTACCAATTTAAAAATGAAACAAAATGCACATAAATATTAAATCATTATTAATTACTATTTAATATTTACTTTCAATATTTATTTGAATTCCCAGTAAAAGTCAATACTTTATAAACATTGAAGATATGTAAAGGGTAATAGCTATAATGTAATCATTAATCTGATAAATCTCTATAATTTTGAGACTGCCTGTTATATTTTAGTTTAATAAATAAAACACTTAAAAATATTTCATAATATCTCATAAACATCCATTTTATAAATCATGTAATAAAGAAACAATAAAATCTAATATAGTAAACCATCTACTACAGTAACACCAATTTATTTTTGGAAGAATATATGTACAACATTGAAATTATTTTTTTCCCAAATAATATTATTATAAAATATTATAATTATCATTTTACAATTATTACAAATTAGTAATATATGTATTTATTATAAAAATAAATTATAATATATCTCTAACATCACATGATCACTATTTCTCAGATCCAAGGTTTCTCACTGATGAAAGCTGTAAGCTAGAAACTAACATGGTGATATTGGATAAAAAATAACTACTAGACAGGAATTTTGATGCATTAATTTTCTAACATCCATTGATTACTATGGCTTGCACTAGGTGACAATATTGTAAGGAGAAAGTTGCTACAGTGTTTACATATATCTATACATCCACATATAATGTTAAGGACCATTAGAGTAACTAAAATCGAAAAGCTAAAATAAATTGAATGTTATCAATCTATCATATTTTATTTTACATATACACAATCTGCATTCAGACAGAAATCTTAATATTATGCATAATACCAAGACTAGCACAAAAAATAGAGTATAAACCAATTATCAAATGAAGCAATAAACCTTTCCAGTCCATAGCTAGCCAGTTTTATGGCTGCTGAGCATTTTATAGATTAACTACAGAGGTGTGAACCCAACAAATATTTATGCAAGTTTTACAAGCTGATCTTTTTAAGCCAATAAACACAACATGATCTAAAAGTGTAAATGGTGCAACTAAATTTCCAAAACATCCATATTACAATCCATAATAAATTGCAATGAATACAAATCATCATATAACCAATTCAATATAAAATGAATCAGAAAATGAATTTCTAGGCTTCCTTATAAAAAATCCACAGATAAACCCATTGATTTATGCAACCACAAGCATGTCTGCCTTGTGACTGAGGGAGAGGATTGATCACTGACTTATTTAAACTTTTTGTGAATAGCATTTATCAAGTTTAAGTTATGCCTTGCAAACAGTATTGAATGTAATGATTAAATATTTTTGCTTGTTATTACCAAGGGATTGAATCTGGACAAAAATGTCACTCAATTAGCAAGATGGTAAATCAAAAAAAAAAATCTATAACCCTTATAATCTATCAGTTGAATAAGACAAGTTAATATTTTCTACACTGTATATTTTCCTTGGTGGTGTTAAGGCAGTCTTTGTGCACCATAGTGGATTATTTAAAAAAATTGTTTACTTACTACTTTACTATGTACACTAAATAATATTACAAATATTATTTATAATTTTTTTTTTTTAATATAATAAATGACATGCCTGATTTATACTTCTGCAATTGCAACATTAAGCCTTTTCTTTGACCAAATCCATATAAAGAATGCAAAGATAACTATATAAATCTTTATAATGAACAAATTGTCATTTCTAATATACATATTACCACACATGATAAAGCTACTTCATCTATAACTCCACATTCAAAGATAGTCATATCAGAGTATTACATGTATTTCTAACAATTAGAAATACTTCAACATAATTTTTTTTTAAAAAAAATCAACTGGAGTATTTTATAATTATCCAATTTTTATATTTGATAAACTGCAATTAAAAATGAAGTTAGTTTTAAAATGGTCTGAAAATGAATTTGAATAAATCAAAGTAATGTTTAATTTAACAAGTTTACTTTGTTTAAATATACACATTATAGTAAACAGAAATAGAATTATTGAAGTGAACAATAATGTTTATTTAGAACAATTAGTATACTTAGTGCCAATAGTAAACAATATTTTTTAAAGTTTTTATTTTTACTTTAATAAAAGATTGTGTGATATCAATATTTTGAATAAAAAATGTTGTAGAGATTAAAAACACTCCTAAAAGATTATGAAGAAATATGAAGACCTTATAAAAATAGTAAAGTAAATAAATAGATAACATGTTTTGGCTACAAAGACTACAAAATAATCTTTAAAAAAATGACTGAATTAAAAAATTAGTGATATATTATAGAAGAATTAAAATGCATGTTTTTGAAAAATATTTCTTGATATTAATATGTTTTGTTTGATGACAAAAGTAAGAACATAAGTTCAGCTCATATGAATATTTCACTTCTCACCTAATAGTGCAGGTAGCATTGTACTACAAGTATATTATATTTACAGTTAGTTACACTGAGTTGATTATCTGGAGGGGGAAATCTCCAAATTTACTTATAGCTTGAAAAATGTTCTCAAAAAGTTCACTTGGCCTATAGTTGCATTGTTGGACATTGCAGATAAATATATTAACCATTGTGCTACAGTTTTTCTAATTATATAAATAAATTAATGTTTTGCAAGGTGGTTTCTTATATAATGATTGCTTTCTCTGATTTAATTTCAAAGAAAAATATATATACTGTGCCTTAAATGGTAAATGTTGTAATCTCAGATTTAATATTTTATTTAGTTATTTTTGTAAAAAAAAATTTCTAGCATTCATCATATTCATTCCATTATTATAAGCTTACAAACCATAACAACTCTCAAATGGAACTATTAACATTCTGCATAACAACAACTTAATTTCAACACAACATAGAATTTTTCCAATAAAATCAAGGGATAGCTATGGGCTCATCACTATGAGGAATTCTAATGTCTACTAAGCCTAAACTTGAAATGCTGAAAAGCAAAAACTGCATCTACAAAATACCATGTGAGTGTGGAAGAATGCATATTGATGAGACCAATCACCCCATGCAAGAACACAAACTGATGATTAGAAGAAAAAAAACAAATATGTCAAAGGTAGCAGGCAATGTATGTACCACATATATTTAACTGGGAAATACAAAAATATTGAATAGAGAGAAAAAGGTGCAAAGGAAAAAATTTAAAGAAACTGCTCACATGACAATGGTGAATAACCTCAAAAGTCAACCTAATGTGACTATACTAATATATGGAAGTCACTACTTTTATACAAATCACTTAATAAAAGTATATTAATAATTTTTATTAGTCATTTATTAGACTAGAGGTTATCCAATAATGAATAATATTTCTGCAATGTAATTTTCATTACACCAATAATTTGCTATCTACATATATATTAAACAACGATAGACATGTGTAAATGATTGTTGTCTGGACCAATTGACGAGTGCTGATTCAATATGAAATGTGCATTTTGGGGATCATATAACTTTTTCATGTCTTGGGTCATATGTTTATGGCTACTCTCTCCACAAGGTGTTAAAAGTGGATAGAAACACAGCCCCACCTTGCTTGAGTGGTGTGATAATTTCACTACAGAAATATTATTTAAATGATTTGTATCAAAGTTGTGAGGCAGTATGTTTGGCACTTATCAAAGGAATTGAAGTAATTTGCTATCTCCTAAACAATGATAAAGATGTTGTAAGAGATTGTGGTCTGGGCCAAATGATGAATGCTGGTTCAGCATGAAAATGTGTATTTTGAGGCTCATTGGATATGTTTATGGCTACATCTCTCCCCAAGGTATTAAAAGTGAATAGAAACCAGTTATATCTTGTGTGAGTGTGGTGTAGTGAAAATTACTCTACAGAAATATTATTCACCTTACTATTTAACAATCAGAAACTCAATAAAATAACTTTCACACACACACAGTTTAAAGCTTAGGTACATCATCAGTCTACACATGTTTGCAAATTAACTAGTAATAATTTTGATTATGTTCAGAATACATTATTCTTTATTATACGTTCACACATCCAAATTAAAACGTGTATTTATTCCACACCTTATAAATTCGTACTACCTAACATTATATCAACAGCATTATTTATCTAGATTTTTCTTTAATGTAGAAATAAAGTAAACTAATTAACCTATTTCTGATTCATTAAAATAATTATATGATCAGTTTTTGACTTTTATGGTGAAATGACGCTGGAACATTAAAGTGACAGGTAGAGCACATTTTCATTTAATTTGATCAAGAGATCATCATCTCAAATTGAGCATTATCCAGAAATCTTTGCAGTTTTGCAGTTCTCATCAGTACACCAACAACAAAAGCACGCAAGTTATTGATAATATCTGGGCACAATGAAAAATAATTGAGATGAAAGTATATATTTTTAAATCTTAGTTTATGCTTTATTTTTTACATTATATATTAAAAATGAACTGATAACGAAGGAAATAAAACTTTTAACTTACAATTAACAAATTGAAATAATGCCAATAATTCCATTTAAAAAATAATAATAATTACAAATTTAACATATTAGGCGATATTTATTATTAATTGTGTAACTTTAGAAAATGTACACCCATACAGATATAAGCTTTTTAAAAACACAAATAAAAAGTACACTTAACAGTAACTATGCAAGGTCCTCTCTCATCTATACATTTCAAGAGAAGAGGTTATGTAAGGGGAGGATACCTAAATGATTTACACGATCTCATTTTTCTGCTGACAAAACCTATCTCACCCATCTTGGACAGGCAGGCGCCACCTGTCAATCAAAATTAGCATCCAGGTATATTTGAATGTGAACAGTAGTTAATAAAGGGGCCATAATGAAAATAAAAGAATTCTTAAAAAAAAAAATTAGATATTAGATTTAGTATTAATAAATAACAACTCGGCAAAGTTCCAATAATCTAATGTCCTTGAGTTTAAGATATTTTATTCTAATAATGTTAATGGAGGTAGGTAATTAGTTTTTCTCCATTATAAAAACAACCTGCTTTTAAGCAGAAATAGTATTTTTTCTATTGTAAAACTTTTTAAAAATAAATAAAAATAATATTAAAGTAAACACATCAAAATTATTTACAAGCCCATACATTTTGTTTATAAAGGTGACTACTTAAAGCAAAGCAATTTGTAAACAGGATTTAAAAATAAAAAAAAAAGCTTTAGGCATAAGAAAATGAAAAGATCAGAATATGAGGGACAAGTTACTTTCATTTATATATTATAGGAAATAAATTTGAGGTAATAGAAAGATGGGATACAAATATTTGCGCGTAGTACGACTTAAAAATAGGTTTTCGAAAAACTTATTTCTACTGACGTTTGAAGAAAGAATCCTCAGAGTAAATGAGTCGCCTTCGCTCAATCATGGCGACCAAAACCTTTATAATAGTAATAATACTTTTCCACCCATCACAGCCAAAATCTTGTTAGCTTTATTATTTTTTCATTCTCGCATTTATTTTTATTTTTTAAAAAATACAAACTTGAACAATCACCTTTTTTGTTCATATATTTTCTTTAAAATTAAGATTTTTTTTCATTTAAAAGTTACACAAAACCAAACTTTTTTAAAAAATACAAATTTGAGTACAGGATTAATTTATATATAAACTAATCATGGCGTGACTTAGAGACTTCAAAATAATAAAGAAAAATTAAAAACGGGAGTATGGATTGTGGGGGAGGGGGCTAAAATATTTTTTTTTAAAAAAAAAAAGAAAAGCCACGTGATCAGAATAGCTCAATTCCGCAGAGGGAGTTACTTTATGCTCCCGGCCATAATTACAATAATATAACCATTATCAAATTTTTACAGCCGAAAGTGTCTTTTAAATAGATACAGATGCAAAAACTATCCAAGCATTTTAATACTATATATACATCTTTTCTATCTACTATCTCGTTCTAAGGGAGGGACTGATGGAAATTTTCAGCAGTTTTTTTAATCAATAAACAAATATTTTTATGCATTTACAGAAGTTCCTTACAAGTCCCATGGATATCATGCATATTTAATAGATACACGTATTTTCACGAAACTTGATTTACGGGAAGTTTTATTTTTATTATTGATTGACCCTATTAGATCCAAAATAAAGGATCATTTTAATATTTACATTCAGATCGTTTTAATAGTTTTAAAAACATTCTAAATGTTGATAATATTCCTAAAAAGTTTTTGCTTTTAGCATGAACTTCATCAACATTATATTTACTTCTCACTCTCCTCATGTACATCACGTGATGATTTCCTTCGATTTCTGTTTGATGTCTTATTATGAGGTTTTTTGTATTTTTTACACTTGCAACTTTTTACAACTTTTATTTTATATGTTCTCCTTTCACCGTTTTGACAAACTAAATGAACGCGTTTCCTTATTACGACATCATCCACACAACGCCATTCATCAGCTTTCGATCGAGCCCATACCTTCGCATATTCAGCATACCATGGTAATTCATCGATAGGGAGACAGTTGCCAGAACATACAACTTCCGTTATCGGTTTAACTGAAGTGCAAAATCCATCAGAAATATATTTTTTGGAACGCAGTTCTTTACATCCCATTTGAATGTTATCTGAAAAGCAATAAAAAGAAGAAAAGCCTAGAGTTAGAAAGGAAATAAAAAAAGAATAGATTAATTTATAGCGTAACTATTTTGCAAACTTAAATCAAGTTGGTTACGCTGCACCGTAAATTATAAAAAAATGCCAATTCTCTTATGACGCAAAATTATTTGTATTAATTATTGTGACAAAAAAAAAAACTTTAACATTAATGTAATATTAACTTTGAATTCATATTATGTATGAATTAATACCGAAGTTTTAACTTAGTAAGGCGCAACAATATCCAAAATTCATGCATTACAGTTAAAAATTACAAGCGTTAAAAAAAGAGAAATGTGCTTAACAAAATAAAAATCATCTACATCATTGTTAAAGTTAACTAAATTAAGATTTTATAATTAAAATAAATAACACTAGTTTAGTATTATTTAAAAGCGAAACTTAGATGTAATCTAATATAATTTACCTGCATGCAGAACGCGGAAGGTTAACTTCGAGCTTAAGAAAAACTTCGAAATCAACAATAGGTTAATAGTCAAAATAAAATAAAACATTTAAATATTTAAAACAATATGAATTTTAATTCATTACCTGATGGCTGATAACGTGCATGTAAAAATAAATGATCTTCATCATTAATACTGTCCGTTTTTCGTGTAGATAGTACATCCAAAGTATGAGATTTTTCCCCAGATAATCCAACAGCGGCGGAGCAACTACCTATTAAAAGCAGTAGTAGAGTTCCCCTCAGTGTGTACATGATTTAAAAACATGCACAAAACAGGGAATTAAAAACCGCGTTTTACACCACCTTGCCCAAAAGTACTAGACCAAAAACGCGGGAAACCTTTCTGTATCGTTAAATGACAATTGGAAAGAACAATTTTCAGAGGCCATGGAACTAGCATGGGGCGTGGAGCAGTTAGTTTCACAATGTCAAAAGTTCGGATTCTCCCAACTCTTGGCGCCTATTATGGGTGGTTCCACCAATCACTGCTTGTCTGACTTGCCTGTTACTCGAACTCGACAGTAATTCTGTCACCAAGAACAAAGGTAAACTAGAATAAAAAAATTGATACCGCCCATAAAATGTCACTCATTCTACAGCTTGCCAATCAATTTTGTAGATTAAATAGATAAAAGGACAATGGCCATAGGCATTGATAGAATGACAACGACTTGCAAATAAAGTTTAAAATCACCATCGTAACTGAATGTGATATTTTCTAACCCAAAACTTAGCCTGTAAATGATTAATTTAAAAACGGATATTCAAAGTTTTATAGTAGATTTCTCGGATTATTATCTAAACCCCGCCTAACATATTCTGTGGTTAACCGCTTTCACTATTCACTTTCATGAATTTAGTGTGTGATATTAATTAGCGTAATGATAGTTTACAATTTTAACTACGTCGATATAATTCTTAACGATTGTAAGTTGACAAAGAAATTTATAACCATCATCTGTGATATAGTTATAACTATATATATATTACATAAGCAGAACGAATAATATATACAATAGTGATGTTACGTATGTATACCTACATACACAATAATAATACATATTTATGTTTGCAGGTGTCATTAACAAAATACATTTTTCTATCCATTTTTAACGATCTTTCTATATAATTCCCGCCCATTTATTTATTTGGTCCACTCAAATGGCATTTGAACTGAAGTAACCTGTTTTACGCTAAAAACCTTTTACATAAAACTAGTGGAGGAAAACAAGTTTGTAGGTTTGAATATTTCGTTATAAGTATTCGGAAGCTGCAAGCTAAGGTAGTTGTTTTATTTTGCTCTAGGCAAATTTCGATGTAAAGTTTATCATTTCAGAATTCCATTACTTTGACGCTGCTTTTAAATTATTTTTATTATTATTGCTCTTTTAAAGTTAACAGATAACGTTATTCTAAATATTGGAAATTGTTTAAAAATAGGAAAGCTTACTCAAAGCATCACGCTCGCACGTGCCCGAGGGTTAAAGCCAACCCCTTTCACACTCCATACATTACATATAAATTAGTCCTTTCGTAATACTGACTATACGCCGTAGGGTTTTGTAAACCATTCCCCCACGCATGCAGAAATTTAACTTTTGCCAGCAATAATTGAGTAAATTCATGCAGATTCACGGATTGGGTTAATAATTGCTTCATAGCAACGTTTTATTTCTACTTCAGCAGTAAAAACTTTTTGTTTTTCAATATATATACCAAATCAATATTTTTAAAACAGGCCCCTAATATTAATTAATATATTATATAAATAGATTGCTTTTCATAAAAAATTAAATTTATCAGTATTTGGTTATTCAAAAAATATATTCACAATATGCTTTTATATGTGATACATTTGTGTTTTGGTGATCTGGGCCATAGGGTACTACATCAAGCGTTTTTATTTGATCATCATTGGTGCCGTTTGATTTAAATTTGTTACACATATTAAAAATACTTTTTTTTTATTTTTTATCATTGTGGACTGTTATATTTAGTGCTGAATTTATTATTTGAATTTTAGAAATGAGTTAAACAAATGAACCAGCCATAATTTTAAAATACTTTGAAATCTTACTTAATGTGTGTGTGTGTATAGAGAATGAGATGCTAGAATAAATTATATTGGATAAGTAATGGTAAACTGTAACTGATGATGATATACCTATTGCCTAGTTAACGGGAACATATCATGTCTTCGGGCAAAAAAATTATACAGTAATTATATATGCACATATTTTTGCTAAAGAAATAATGTTTTTAGAATATTAAGTGCCTATAAAAGAATCCGCAGTGAGAGCTTTAAAAAAGAACAAATTTGATGGGACGAACAGTAATTTATATTGAATTTTAACACTTTAATTATTGAATTTTTAAATAATTTGGCTTTGATTAAAATTTTATTAATGCATATATTAAAGAGACCACCGAAAAAGAAAAGTAGTCTAAGCATCTTTCTTCAGAAAAATAATGAAAAAGACCTCAACAGACAGTGAGTTTAAAATTTTCTTTGTTTTATTCTCTTGCTAAAATAGCTACATACTCATTTACTGCATAAATATTTCTTTAGTTGGATTTGATTATGGGCCAGTTACTCAGAAAAAAAATGATTTCTTTAATTCTACAATTATTTACTTTTTTTCTTTCTCTTAAATTGTAATTCTATCATAAGCATTTTAGCTCGTAAAGAAAAGATGGTTTTGTTATAAACTGCTTTCAGCCACCAGAATATTGAATACTATGAATTTGACCGACTAAGCCAAAATCATGCCCATTTAATAATGAAAGTTTAAAACAAAATAATATTTTCTTTACAAAGAAATAAAACGCTTATGATAGAATTAATAATTTTTTAGAAATCTGAAAAAGAATTACTATTTTACATGGATTCGAATCCCAGTTTGCTGCTTAGTAGGTTCACAATCCTTAGCTATGATATTTGCTCGAGACAGTACAGTCAGTAATGAATCAGTTTGGAACTGAATTTCAGTGAGATAGAAGTTTCAGATAGCAAAGGTTGTATGTTTAGACAGTCCTATTTAGAGCGCCCCTGCCTGCTATGGAAATAGAGAAAGGCTTAGAAAATGAGATCTAAACATGGTCTGTCTCATGCAATTTGATTAGCTTGTGATGTCTAGTAAATTATTTATTGTAGGGATAGAAATAATAACAATAGTAATAATAATATTAGCAGTAATAGTAAATGTAGGAGGTAGTGTAGTACTAAAGTTAATTATTATTTCTAAATAGAGATACATGGAATATGCAAACTTTATTTGATACTGAATGGAGGACTGCACTGGTGCTACAGATCTATGATATAGCTACATATAGAGAAACTTGTCTCCCAGCAAAAGAAAATTTAATAAAATAGGTGTAAGGTTTTTTTTGGAAGACTGATCAGCCAGTGAAAGATGGATATATGGTATTGGATTTGCTATAACATTTAATTTAGTATCTTGTATTGTAGGAATTCCTCTTTGTACCAATGAAAAGCTAACAATATTAAAAATCAACTTGAACAATGATGTTAGCATTTATTTTACTACTGCTTATGCCCCACATAAATAGCATTATTACATAAATATTATTACAAGATTATTTTTTTCTTTTTGAAAACTTACTTTAGTTAAAAGTTAATGTAAATAATGATAATAACGTGAAAGGCTAAAACCTTCAACAGAAGCGCCTTAACATGCTTATGTGACAGCCAATCAGATGTAATAATGACTGCACATGGAACTCTCAATTCAAGAACACCAGTCAGAACACGAGAAAAAGATGGGACCCAATGGGACCCACCTTCTTTTCTACTTAAATTTATATATAAGTAAGTCAGACTCAAGCATTCTGAATTAAGAATGTGAAGCTTAAAACATCTTCACATTTAATTCACTAAATATTATATATAAATAAACAATGTGAAATCTTTCGATTTACAATGAAGCAATTTTCAAATCTGATGAAATGATAGTAACTCATGTTCTGGCTTGTGTTCTTGAATTGAGAGTTCCACATGCAGTCATTATTACATCTGATTGGCTGTCACATAAGCATTTTAAGGTGCTTCTGTCGAATGTTTTAGCCTTTCATGTTATTATTAAATCATCTGCTAGCGCTTAATAAATTTAATATATTTACATTTGTAAATAATGATATTTGTGCTAAATATTTAAATGGTTTATTATTATTGAACTTTTACACAACACATGGATTGATTATCACAAACACTTAGGCAGATGCATTCACACTCAAAATAAAGGAATTTAATAGATTATGTTGTAATTAGGAATCAGAATGCAAAAGAAATTTACATTGAGTGAACACTTATAAGCACAGATTATTAGATACATCATAGATTAATGTGCTCCAAAGTTAAAATGATAGTTCCATTAAAAATAGATATAATTCTATTTATATTTACAAAAAAAAATTGATGTCCAGTTCTTTAGAAGAATCTACTATACTATTAAGTTTCATCAACTTTTAAATATTAAAATTACTAAATTTAGATTTTCAGAACTATTATATTACTGAAGTGTGGAATTCTGCTAAGAATTCTATTGTGGACACAAGTAAATCTATTCTTGTTGGATTCATTAAAATGAAAAACTATGACTTTTTCTGACAATGATTTCATTATTAATGATTTGATTAAAAGAAAATGTGACACTTTCTGCTTAACAAAATGATAAATGTAGAATTTACTAGAAATCTGAAGACAGAAGTTCACTGACTGATAAGAAGGCTTAAAAATGATTGGTGGACTAAACTTGAAAGAAGACATAGGTATTCAGTGATTGTGGTCATTCTACATTTTTTAATGCCTTGAAAGAAACATATGGACCTGAGAAATAATATCATATTTCTATTAAATCCAGCAATAGCATTATTCTATATGATTTCAATAAAAATTTTGAACAGGTGAAAAGAGTATTTTTGATCATCTTTTGAATAATGGTGCAACAATTGAAATGGCATCTTTTAATGATATGTCAATTTTATCCACTCATTTAGATTCAGACAAAGATATCCAGTTTAGTGAAAATAAAACTGCTCTTTGTAATTTTAAAAATGGAAAGACTGCAAATTCTTATGAAATACTAGCTAAGTTATAAAATATAATGGTAATATATTAGTTCAAAAATATAGAAATATTTTAGGAATATATGAACCCATGAAGTTGTGCTATCTGATCTTAAGATTGTTTCAATTTTTAAAAACAAAAGAATGGACAAGGTTGCTATTCAACAAAAATACTTTTAAGGATTTTTTTGAATATGCTTCTTCCAATTAGAGATGAATGGTTGACAAAAGAAACTCAATATTATTTTAGATAATAAACGTGATTATTATTGCCAGGCAATGCAAGAAAAGTGTCAGAAATAAAGGAGTAATTTATATATTTTATTGATTTGGTCAAGGGATTTGATTCACTTAATAGGATAGGTCTATGATAGTGACTGAAATTATTTGGTTGCCCATCAAAATTTATTTATATTATAGAAATTCTACAAGATGGAGTGATAAGAAGTGTTATTTAAAGTATTTGAAATAAAAACCAGTCTTAAACAAAAATGTATACTTGTTCCACATTGTTTCAATTTTTATCTTGATAGTCTTTGGAATCATTATATGCCACTCAATCAAACAAGGATCAAAATACAAAACAGATTTGATGATGGAATTTTTAATTTGAATTGATAAAAAGTGTAAACAAGAATTACTTGATTCTGGATTTATATTATTCTGACAATTGTGCTATTTTTGCCACTTCAAAAGTTAATTTATAGAATGTTTTTAATGCAGCATATATAACTTTGATTTATTAATCAATATTCACAAAACCGAAGTTTCTTATCAACTAGTGATTGAAGGAAAGTCCTCAGAAACGTTTGGCTTGGATGGTTATCAGTTTAAGAGTAAATTGGTTTAAATACCTTGGTAGTTTTATAAGTCAAAAAATGGAGTTAGATGTAGAGATACAACACAGTCACCAATCTGCTGCTGTGACTTTTAATACATTAAAAAAAAGAATATTTTATTACGTAGAAATAACTACTGCAATTAAGTTAGCTGTATATAGAGCTGTTATATAATTTAATTTATTGTATGGAAGTGGGACTTGGATACCCTATTGACATAATATGTAGGTATTAGAGAAGTTTCTTGTAAGGATGCCCTCTGCAATTTTAAAAACTAATGGCAAGATAATAAAACCAATGCTTGCTGTAATACTATAGAGCCCGCTATTGTAAAATCATATTTTTCTCTGGATAAAACATGTAAAACTAACTATAAAAAAGTGCAATATTGATTGTTTCCATTGGCTAAATATGGCAAAGAATAGAATACATTGGAGAACTGCAATTAGACATGTTGTTGAACTATTTCAGAAAGGATCACTTCAAAATATCAAATAAACAGCAAGATAGTTCAGCATGTTCTATATGCAGACATTTTTGTATTTCATAGATTGCTTTGAATAGTCACTGCAAAACTTATATCTAGAGAATTCTACCTACCTCTCTCTCCTTTCCTTTGTTCTTTTACTTAAAGTTAGAATGGTCATACTAATCTACGAGTGGTTGTTAGTTATTATTATTGTTATTTTGATTATGTTTATTATTACTATTAATATTTTGATTATTTACAAAAAAACACACAATATTTTTATTTTTGTTTTTATTAACAACTTTAATAGTTACAAAAGGGAAAGTTCCATATTTATGTAATGTGTAATTTTGGCAAATTAGTAACAACTTTCCAAATTGGTTAGAAATTATGTTCATATGAGTATAAATAGATTCAATGATAACTTAAGTCTGTGTAGAACATTCTAGAATTTTAAAATTCTATAAATATTACTTTTACCACTTTTTCTGTATTAATTGTAATAAATAAATAAATGTTTAGACATTTAAACAGAAAGGGCTTTCATTGGTTTGAATCTCTTTATTCTAAATGAACGTTTTTGATACTTCCAATATCATAATTATAGTTTTATAACTTAATTTAGCTAACATTTAATATTATCTGTATTTATATAGTGTTGGTTGGTTTTGCATAAATTAAATTTATTGTTTTTTATTCAAATCTATCTAGATGTTATTAGAGAGGCTATTTTTTAGATAGAGGAATGCTAGCTTCCTTTTTATTTAATGCATACTTTTCTTTGGCTATAGTCCATACTATTTTAAACTTTACTTTTCTGTCATTTGTCTCAGTGCATACAATATCTACTTTAGAAAGATCAAATTTATGGCCTGATTGCAGCTCATACTCTAAGAAAATTGAGGAGTATTTGCTGCTTTTTTTTTTGACCTATTATATAAATAGTTGTGTTGGGTTAGTCTTGTGGACAGGTTCACTCTTGTTTCCCCATACTATGCACTTGAGTAATTAGTATTTTTGCACATGATTTTGTATATTACTTGGTGTGCAGCCTTCCTAGTTAATTATCTTTAGAATTGTTCAACAAATTGTTTAATGAAGAAAGCAACCAAAAAGTTATCTTATATTTATCAGCACATATGTTTTTTTTTAATTTCTGCTTGATTATTGACATATAAGAGAGGCTAGTCTATTTTTTCTCATTGGAATGGGATTGTGCTGGGTTTTCAACTTCGTTGTAGAATTTTTCAATTGCGCTGTTAATTTTTTTAAAGTTATACCCCATATTTTTTAGATCTTTGGTGAATGCATCTATATTGTTTCTCTGATCTTCAAATTTGCATAATTCTAAATTTATATGGAGAAAACCTTTCAGACCTGCATGTTTATTGGTCATGGGAATTAACAATCTAGGATGTATGATTTCTCTAACATTCACAGGTTTTAGTTCCATCTCCTAGTTCAAAATATTATTCTGTCTTTGAATATTTTGATTTTCATCTTCTTTCTCAATTGTCCATATTAAGGAAGGCTTCTGTGCTAGTTTTTACTAAATTTGAGTTATAATTTCTTCATTTGCACATATCTTAGATGTAATAATTTTTTTAGCAGAACTTTGGACTTTGGTATTATTAATTTTTCAATTTTAGATATAAATAAGATGAAAATAATTCCATTAAAAGATAGCCCCATTGGTCATTTATGATTCATTTTATAATATTTATTATTAACTATTGCAATCATTGACTTCAGAGATTTTTACTATTATAATGCTGGAAAAACCATTGCATCCTGGCTGGTCAAAGACCTGGATTATGGACTGTATATGATAAAATCATCTTACAAATTTATTGAGAAAATTAGAAAACTAAAAATTCCACAACAATAAAATCACTTCTTTAGACATGAAAGAATTATATGGATCAGTTCCTCATACAGAGTCAATAGAAGTGATAGATAAAATGTTGCAACAGGCTAACTACAATAGCCATCAAAATGCCTTTATAATGAAAACACTAAAATGGATTAGTGAAGAGATTATTACAACAGTTAATAATATACTTTATAAAATGAATCATGGATGGCTGATCAGACTACTTTTTAGTAGGTTTATCTGTAGCTTATTTTTATTTAAAATTGAAAAATTAATTATACTGAAATTCAAAGTACTACCAAAAAATATATATTTAAGATATGTGGATGATATTTTACTCTGTGCAGACCAACAAATTATAACTCAAATTCAGCAAGAACTAGTACAGAAGTCTTCTTTAATTTGAACAAATGAGAAAGAAGATGAAAATCAAAATATAAAATTTTGGATTTAAATATTCAAAGACAGAATAATATTTTGAACAACAAGATGGAATTGAAGCCTGTGAATGTTAGAAGAATCATACACACTAAATCATTAACTACCATAGTTCATAAATATGCAGGTCTGAAAGATTTTCACCACAGAAATTTAAAATTATGCAAATGAAACAATATGAATGCATACACCAAAGTTCTAAAAAATATGGGGTATAACTTCAAAACAATTAATGTCACAATCAAAACATTCTACAATAAAGTTAAGAATCTGGCACAACCCTGTTCCAATGAAAAAAAATTCACTAACCTCCCTTATATGTCAAGGATCATGCAGAAAACATAAATTTCCGGTTTTCCCCTTCATTAAACAAACTGTTAAACAATTCTAAAGATAAGCTAACCAGGAAGGCTGCACACCAAATAGCATATAAAATCATGTGCAAAAATACTAATTGCTCAAACACGTATTATGATAAAACAAGAGTTAACCTGTCCACAAGACTTGTCCAACACAACTATTTATATAACAGGGCAAAAAGAAGCAGTGAATACTCCTCAACATTATTAGAGCATTAGCTGCAGTCAGGCCATGGATTTGATCTCTCTAAAGTAGATATTGTATGCAGTCTCAGGCCATGAATTTGATCTCTCTAAAGTAGATATTGTATGCACTGAGACAGATGACAGAAAGAAATAGTTTAGAGGCATGAACTATAACCAAAAACAAGTATGCATTAAATAAAAAGGAAGCTAGCATCCCTCTATTTAAAAAATGATTCTCTAACAATATCTACATAGATTTGAATAAAAAACAAATTTAATTTATGAAAATCTGATAAACAATATATAAATTTGGGTAATATTAAATGTTAGCTGAATTAAGTCATAAAGCTATGATTATGATATTGGAAGTATTGAAAGCACTTAGTTAGAATAAAGAAATTTAAATCAGAGAAAGCCTTTTCTGTTTAAATATCTAACATTTATTTATTTATTATAATTTTGAAAGTAAATATTAATCAACTTGTATGATAAAAATCTTCTAGTAGAGACATCATGATTTAATTCATATAAAGATCAAATCAAATTTTATTTTTCATATTCAAGGTTTTATAATGATAATTTGATCTATTACAATTTTTAACAATTATTTGCAATATGAAGATGTCTTCTAGTTTATTCAGTTTCTCTGATCCATATTTTAATCATCACTTTAAGGTCTTTTTCTAAATCTTTTACAATCTTTTGGAATTAAATTTAAGATTTTTGCTATTCATCTATTATCATCTTTTCTGGCAACACATCCTACTAACTTTCATTTCATATCTCACTAATATTTTTCACTTTTGATTTATTTTTATTACTTCTGATATACACCTTTCTATATTGGTCTATGTTCTGAAGTATGCATTATTCTTCTATCACATGTCCATGTTATAGAACCATATGTAACAAATCTAAAACTCATCTATTAATAAATCTTTTCAACAGCTGCCATTTTTGCTTTAATATGAAATAATATGTATCACAAATACTTCACCCAAATTTAATTCTGTAACTAATTTCATTTATGTTATTCTTCATCAGATTACTTTTTTCTAACTTATGATTATTACTTTTATTTTATTCTTATGTGAAAAATCATTAAACATTATTTTTTTTAGCATTTATCTTTAGTCTCATTTTCATCTGGTAAACTTTCTCAACATTTCCTAAAGCTCTAAAGTGTTTTTTTTTTTTAAAAAAAAAAAAAAAACCACATCTGTAAAGTCTAGATCTTAACTTTTATGTTAAATCCTCAAACTATTTGCATTATAATAGCTGTAAAAAGTTTTGGAGACATGGACTCATCCTGTCAGACATTTTTAACAATGTTGATCTTTTTATTATCACTATATAATTTAATTATTGCTGTTGCATTTTAATAAATATTCTTCTCAATTTGACAATATCCTCAGTATATTGTGACCATATGAATGGGAACAAGGGTTAAGATACGTTGTATCTTAACTGAATAGTTATATTATATTTTTAAAAAATGAAATAGCCTTAGAATTTTAAAATTTTTTGCTGGAGATTGTTTAAAGCTTAGATATGGATTGCTTATGCAGTTTATTGACCACTTGATAGGTATTCATTATTATTAGTGTGGTTAATGAGGTATTTAGTGTAAGGAAGAAGGATTGTTTATTAATGGAATTGATACATTTTATCAGAAAGATGCAAAGTTAATTTATGTTAGTGTAATATTTGGTTGAATGGTTTCAAAATCCTTTATTCATTAATACTTATCCTTTTGTCAACAATTAATAGCCATTTCAATTATATTTAGTTAAGATAGTTTAATATTTAGGTTGTAGTACATGTGCATGCATGTATGACTCTGCATCATTTTCATTTCATTTTCATCTTTAATAACAGCAAACAATAGTATATTCACAATAAAAACATTTAAATTACAGTAGTTATCTTAAATAATTTAACAAATATATATTTCTTTCCAATGATTAATAGACAGTTGAATCAATAGATTATTTTGCAAATTAAATAAATTATTAATCATTTTTATTTAATAGTTAATTAATATTCATTTTTCTTTCAAGTTTGTAAAAGCTATTTATTTTATTATTTTTATCTTGATTTTAATTCTAAAAATCAAAGTGATTTTTTTTTTGAAAAGATTTTTTTTGAATATGTAATTAGCTGAGATAGAAGAGGAGTGTGGGAGTAACCTGGTGGAAGGAAATGAACTTTGCTAAAGAAAGCTATTTAACAAAGATCTCCAGTGGAAAATTGGCTTATTATGTAATGTAATTGTAGCCAAAAACAGTGGCTCATTTTTGTGAAAGTAAAACCGGTTGCTGAAGTCAAATTGATTTTAAAAAGATTTTGGAGTAAAATTTCGAAAGAATCCCAATAAATTTATTATGGGACAAGTTAATTTCAGAATGCGGTTCTAAATTTTAAAAGGTACTCAGTTTACTTTACTCTCCTTGATTTAAACATATTGAATTAACCTCTTCTTAACTAGTGCTTTTTTTAAAAAATGTATGTTAATAACATCCAGTCTACGTTACTTCACTTAATTGTCATTTTAAATAAGAATAAATTGCATGAATATTATTGTTATATCATTGACCGTGTGTTCTTTAATATATCTGGAAAACGCATGCAGAACTATTTTACAGAATATATTTTAATTCTTCACTATTTTCCATGTTGTGTTTTTGTGAGAATTAAACATAAATTTAAGGATATGCATGGTTTGATAAATCATGCCATGTTTAAATTCATCATAAAGAGATGACAGTATTTGTTTGTCTGGTATTTCTGGAAATGATACGTATTTTAAATGAATGAAATAAAATGTGAGCTACTTCAAATTAAGTATTTGCTTAAATCGAATGGAAGGATAGAAATGCAGGTAATTTTTGTTCTCTTCGATAAAGATGGAAAATAAAACAAAATATTATTAATTGAAGAATTACTAAGGAAACACGGTATCTTAATGGACAATATTTAAGAATAAACCAGGCGTACAATAAATTATAAAGTGTTAAATGCTATTCAAGAAACTACTAAAATAATTACATATTTAATTTAGAACTACAACGGAATAACTGAGATAATTCCTGTCCAACAGTAATTAAGAATTTATTATATTATTGTCATAATAGAAGACAAATTGATTGCTTATGTATGATACAGTAACTTAAATAACTTTGTTATGAACATTGAAGATGCTGAGTCCTATTTAAGCATGATTATATTTGTTTGGTTACCCTACAGCAGTTTATTTTAATTTAAATTGAGTTTGGAATGTGTCCCATATTGTTTCATAAACCTGGAACCGAGCTTTGCAAGTGAACTTTTATTTTTAAGTTACAAAACTAATAACCTTTGTTTCATTATTTTTTTTATTGCTTGTCATAATTAATGTATATGATAGGTAGATAGGCTTATTTATTATTATGTTCATTTATAATTTGGGTTATTTTGATCTTCAAGACCGTCTCTGAAGCGTACCCAAATGAGGAATACGCTGGTAAAAATTGATTGTGTTCACATAGGTCTTATTGTTCTTTTACGAAGGTAAAAGAAATAAATATTTTTTTAAACTATATTATTAGAGAGGTTTATATTTATTTTGCATACTTTATTATCTCAAAGTGAGAATTATTTTTTTTTTGAATCAACGAACGTATAATAGAAATAGTTTGCAAGATATGAAAGAAAGTTCGTTCGTAATAATTATAAATATTAAATTTTAAAAGTAACCTAAAGTTTATTTTGAATTAAAAGTTATACCTTAATGCAATATTTAATTACCATGTTGCCTGCATAGTGTGTAATTTAGAGTTAATTTCATATATATTTTTGTTCGCGGGTGTGTGTTTGTTTTGCACAATTATGACATATGTTTGATAAAGTTCAGTCTGTGAATATTTTTATGTATAAATTTCAGATGTTGTCGTATTCTATTGAGTTGAACAGATTGGTATGTTATCTGTATGTATTTATCTGCCAGCATGTATTTATGATGTTCAATATTTAGAAAAGCTATGAGAATAGAAAGAAATCTGATTGTGTTATAATGTTTGTAGGAATAAAAGATTTTGCTTATTTAGTCTATGTTAATAATTTTCCATGAGTAGAGCCTAGTTGATATTATATGCGTATGATTAAATGATATTTTAAAGTGATGTTTTCTTAGAGCCTGGTGATGAGGAATAAGTCCCCACCAATAATGTATTTAGAAGTAGATGAGTTATTATTGAAGTATGATTAAATGATGCTTAGGAAGTTATGTGACGTTTTTTTTCTTAGATTATGGTGATGAGGAAAAAGTCCCCACCAAAAGTATATTTAGAATCAGATGAATTATTGTAGAAGTGTTCAGTAAAAGTTTAGTTGCTCCTCATGTAGATTTCCCTTATAACGTATAGTATGTATAATCATGAAAATATAGCTATGTGTTAATTAATAGGTGGCCAGATAAATTGTTAGATTAATTCTTGATGTAGTATTAGTGTCATATTTTATTGATGAATTACGACATTGTCCGAAATAAAATAATTGTATGATTTTTTTAATGAATGAAGAGTTTATAGAAAAGATTGTTTTATATTATTGCTGCTTGAACGTGCACACACACGTGTAATATAAATAATATCGCATATATAAAGTATAGAGATATTGAAATTAAAATGAGGAATAAATGTTTGTTTTTTTTTGAAATTCATTACATTCATTTAAATAGAAGTATAAAATTATTGAGATTAAAACGGGAAATAAATATTTTAAAATACAGTGTATTTATTTAAATAAATCATCAGAATAAACATGGTTTTGTTGCTATGCATGAAAGGTATACGTAATTGAAAGTGATTATTTAGTCAATTAGAGAAAGTTGCTTTGTTGAGAGAAAAATATAATTAATTTGATTTATTTTGTTAATCAAGAGTAATATCCTCTCAAAAGTATTTTTTTTTTATGCTAATAATATAACATGTTATTTATTTAGTGTCATGTAGATGAAACATGTAGGCAAAGCATGTGTTCAAAGTCAGGATATTTAAGTTTTGTTATTAATTTGCTTTGATAGTAAAGATAATCCCAAACTGATGCTTAAAGTTTATTTGATAATTTAAAAATCTGTAAGACAAATAGTCCATTTGTAAACATCATGTTAAACCAAGTTTATTTTATTGTAATAAATGATTTGTTTTAGTTATTTAAAATCTTAAAAACTGTGTCTTGAGTTATTCTTGTATACATTCATCTCCACATTTCATAAATCTATTACAAAATTGATATATTATTTTAAAGTTATAATATTAAATTTGCTAGTGTCTGACAATATTGTTTTTCTTAATCCAAATATTATCAAAGAACATTTGCCACTTGATAAACGTATTAGAAAGGTTGCCAAGTCAGTATATTTATTAGATGATGATATGAGATTAAAATACCCTATCTCTGTCATTATCTTATTATTGAAACACAGTAAAATATTTTAGTTAATTTGTTTCATTACATTTTTTATCATACTTTAGAATTATAATTTATGGGCCAATGTATTTTATTTAATCCAACTGTGTTTGTTAAAATTCCCTGAGATCTTATTGTTTATTTCTTGATTGGATTAAAGTAGATGTTTAGATTATGATATGCCAAGTCATAGAATTGTTTAGGAATATAATTATAGCAAGCCGATATATGTTATACTTGGATGAAGGAAGAAATTAAGTTTAAAGTATATTTTAATAGACTGTACCAAATAAACATTATGATTCTTTATCATACAATTAAAAAAAAGGATTTACATTATGTTAAATGTTTTGTAATATTTCTTCTTTTATTCATTTATTATCATATATCTTATGAACTGCCTATAGCCTCCCACTGAGCTGAGCTGAACATAAACTTAAATATAGAGTCTCGGTAATAATTTTGTATTATATATCTTATTATATTGTTCTATTCATTAATAGAACTGGCGCCTGGGCATTTCACTCATGTAATGTATATGAGCGGTGTTGGGAGTGTAGGTTATAATATATATATATATATATTGATATCTCAAAACTTTAATTACAGGAAATGCATATACTATCAAATGCCTTTTTATAATCTATAAATCTAAATTATAACAGCAATTCATCTTTATTGATCCTTTCTATATTTTTTTAATTCTTGAATTTAATCCACTGTGCTAAAACAGTTTTAAATTCAGTTTGTTCTTTTGGTTTAAGTCAAAGTTTTCTGTAAATATGTTTTAATAACTTCAGTAAAGATCTTTATTATATAGAACTGATAAAAGATTGATAGGTCTACAATTTCTTAAATATTGACAATATTCTTCTAATTGCCAGTGCATCTTTATCATTTAAAAACACAGTTCAAAGGTTTATCCTATTTATTTATTTGCTTCTTATAAGATGTCAATAATAATTTCATCATCTCTAGATCTTTTTCCATTCTTCATAGATTTAATTGCACATTTCACCTCTTTATTTAAAATATTTAGCAAATCACAAAATGTTAGTTGAAGAGGTTTTTTTGGTTTTTGTTGCTATATAGTTTTTTTCTTACAGAACTCTTCCATGTGCTTCATGATGTCCTGCCATTTTATGTTTTTATTGCTGAAATAATTTTTATTTCAATACTAGAATGTCATATAAAACTTTTAATACTTTTATTCTCTTTTATGAATTTCATTGTCAATTCACTCTTTTACAAAATTTAAGATATTCATATTTTCCTAAATGTATCATTTAAAAATATTTTCATATTTCTTCTTTTTTTACAAATTTACTGATGAATTTTTGTTCTTGCTGTCTATTCAGCAGACTTTAGTAAAATATCAATTATCTTCTTAATTATCTCATTCGGATCTGTACCTTCACTCTATTTATATATTTAAAATATTTGCAAGGATTAACTTAAATTCAAATGGATTCTCTTTCTTAATGGCCTTTGTCTTTCTAGCTTTGAATTAACACATATATCAATTATCACTTCTTGAGTTGAATTTACATGGCAACTTTTAAATACATAATTTTTATTAGTCAAAATATAAATCAATTCTCCTATAACTTCATTTACATACTTTCATGTTCCATTTCTGTTTTATATTTTTTTCAACAAACAATATATATATTAATATATATAAGATGAACGTCGCCCCCCCCCCCCAAAAAAAAAATTTTGGAAGTATTTTTCCTCTCTCCTTTCTTAGTGCGATCAAAAGCATTCTGTGAATCTAAACAAAAAAATTCTATTTCTTTATCAGAATGAGAATTTGTTATACCATAATCCTGCATTATCAACATTTGGTATTTCCTATTAAGTTGAATAATTAATCTTGTCATTGTAACTGACAAATTATCAATCTTTAAAATACTCTTTTATTTTTTTATTTATAATAAATCCTGCTCTGCTTGAAATTTCAATATTTTTGTCGTTATAAGAAAGTACATGTCCACTTTTCAAATCAATGATCTCTTCATTTTTTATTCTAATTTCACAAAGCCTGGCAATGCATAATTTAATATTAGGCTGCATTTGCAATTCATACAATCTGCCTTCAATTGAAAGTGATATACAGTTATAACAAAATAAAATTATCATCATCTGTCATGATTGTAAATATGAAAGAAAATGATCAGACATGTTAATAAACACGTGCTAATTCGTCCTAGAAACCTGAGTTGATGTTTCAGTTAAAAACCACTAGACAATTAAAAAGATCATAATGCTCTTTGACCTTAAATTTAGAAATAAAAACCAGTATGCTGATTAATGTAAATTGGTGAACAGTATGTCCATTTATGATATGAATAATCACAATAACAACAAAAATATATAGAGTGGGCATTAGAAATTTGTTCTGTTTGATTTCTTTAAGTTTTCAAAAAGGAATCAAACAATCTAATTTCAGTTAAGAGCAATCATTCTTTTTTTTGTGATAACAATTAGAACTGTAGTGTTGTGTATATTAAAATACTTGTTATTTTTAATGTTAGGTTCAAATTATAATGACTAAGATGGAGAAATTAAACACCAAATACTTAACCACAATTTTCTGAAAAAAAAAATGCATTTCTCAAAAAAGTAAAATAAATTCTCAATCTCTGACTAGATAATTCACATGTGATGTCATAATAAATAGAGGGATTTGAACTTAGGATTTTCAATCTATATTCTTTCTCCATTCCATCTTAAACAACAGAGATATACATGACCTCACACATGTGAAATAGATAAATGATCCCCAATATACATATTTGATAAAAAACCAGCACTCATCAGTTGGGCCAGAACATAATATACAATCAGTGTTCAGATTATATTAAGATAGCAATTCCTTAAACTTTAATGGACAGGCTTTAAACTTCTCATCCTTCCAACAATTCCACCATCTATTTTATTGAAAAATCAATGATGGAATGCTCAATCCTTTGATGGATTTGATATTTTAGTCATATCACTCATTGATGTAATGTCTACATGGGCATAACTACAATATCAAATCCATCAAGCGATTTGAGCATTTCATCATTGGTTTTTCAATGAAATGGATGGTTGAATTGTTGGAAGGATGAAAAGATTGAAGTCTATCCATAAATTTTTAAGAAATTGCTATTTTAATATAAGCCAAACACTGATTGTATATATGTATGGGAGATTATGTTCTGGCACAACTGATGAGTGCTGGTACTGCATGAAATATGTATATTAGGGATCATTTATCTTTTTCACATGTGTATTGGTTGTTTAAGATGGAGTGGAGGATGAATATAGACTAAAAATTCTATGTTCAAATCCCTTTATTTACTATATTAAACATTCATTATACTGAATGAAGAGGTTGATATCATAATAAAATTTGAAATATGAAATTAAATAAACTTTAATGCTGATTGAAAAATGGTATAATTGTATATAAATTTAAGAATAAAATATAAAAAATATCTCATAAATTGAATTTAATGTGTGTTTCTTTTAACTACAACATTGACCATTTTGTATTTCAATGTTTTAACGGTTCAAATATAAAAATGTATTTTATGTACATTGTAAAAATATAATTAAGATGTAAGATCAATACTTCATGAAATACATCTTATTATTTATTTATTATACATATTTTAAATGTTTGGTTCCAGTATCCTGTTACCTAGTAACATTGATTTACTTCTGGAAATAAAACTATAGTAATAATATATTATATTGGAATTGCTTCAATTCATTTAATCAAAAGAAAAAAAAAGCTTTTAACAATTTCATTATTTTCATTTCTTAATAATCTGTTATACACTAAAGATTTTTGAGAATCATATTACTGTATATATATTTAGTTTCATGCCTTCTGCAAGAGTCTACTTATTATATAAAAGTAACTCATTTTAATTAATCTATAATCTTTTAAGATTTCAGACTATAATATTCTTTTAAAACGTCCAACTTTTACAGTTATTAAGATGTCTGAAGTAAATTAGATAATAAATGATGATTTTTATTGCCTATTTTTTATTAGTTTCAAATGAGTAAAACCTTTTTACGTTAATATTAAATCAAGATTCCTTTTTCTTTTTTTTCTCATCACTGGAATTCAACCAACAAAAAATTTGCTCTTTAAACAAGATATTCAACAATACAATCCATAACAATTTTAATCTTTTATTATAACTAAAGACTATGCTGATAGTTCTGTGATTAGGCATCAGCAATCAGTTAATATGATTGAAAATTTTCTGATGATAATCAGAATGGCTAATATATATACTAAAGCTTTTAAAAGGCATCATCTTGTTTTATAATCCACTGTAGCTGCTGACATGAATTCAGTCACAAGAATTGACGAAATTCAAGCTGTTTTCATGCTGGAAAACGTTAAATGTCTAAAAAAAAACCTAATGTTTAGGTTATGCAAGAGGTCATTGTATGCATATACAAAATCATTAAGAAAAAAAATAACAGAAATTATATATATATTTTACATTGATTGCAAATTAATCATGAGAAATCTAAATCAAGAGTTTATTGTTGAACATGGGCTGCTTTAATGAAATCAAATAAAAGGAGGAGTCTCAAATGTGTATTTTTGACTAATTATATTAATTAACATTCAGGATTTTGAACTGAAAAATTCAATAACAATTGCATTCAGTTTCATTTTTATCTAGGCAGTGACATCTTGGATTTGAAAGCATTAAGAAGGATAACAAAAAAAAAAACAATGAGGCCTTTAAGTAGAAATAACTTTTCTAACAGTGGCCAGTCATAAAAGAAATAATAACTCAAATTAAATAATAAGGTAAGTCATCATTTGAATTAAATATTTGTCTATAATGAATATTAACTGTGCCTTAAAAGTAAGAAAGTTATCATCTACAAGTCATTATTGCAATAATTTGTGTAGCATAAGAAAGAATAAAAGACACTACTGATATCATACATTGGATAGTTGAAAAGGTCAAAAAATACCAGGAAAAAGTTTATATATTGTTATAAAATAGGTGTGGTAATTTTATTATTCTTATGAGAAAATCATTAATGAAACAAGAAACTATAGTTAAAACAAGCTATAAGGAAATACGCTGTTGTCATATTAGTAGAAGAAACAAGTCTTGATAGCATTATGCTTCATACACATTAAACATGAATAATGACTATTGAGGAATGTTAAAGTAGATAAAAACAAATGTGGATTTATTACATCACATGTGTAATGATAACACACTTATAAAATTGAAATTAGGAAAGAATTAAGTATTGGAACAGGCAGAGTTGAGGGTTATGGTTTAAATATAAAAAAGACAAAGATAATGATGACAGAAGTAAAATCTGACATAAAAACTTATAATAGAAATCCAGAAGTCATTGCAAAATTTAAATTATTTGCAAATACTATAATCATAAACTACTTGGATAAAGTTGCAATGAAAAGTTTTCAAAATATTTTTAATTGTGAAAATTTAAAAAATAAAAATTGTTAAATTATATTATTTTCCTTTATCCTTTATGGATAAGAAAGTTGGATAATGGAAAAAGTATATTATTAGAAATAAAAATATATTTTAATATTTTATATTAAATGTTTTTATTGACCATGCACTAGAAAAAATTGTTTCTTCATGGGGTTAGATTTAACTTGAAATAGAAGCATGGGAGATCCAGAAATTAATTAAGTCAATCCCTTGTTATAAAAAAATAGATTGGTTTAATTAATTTTTGAATCTTCTCCCCCATACTTCTATTTCAAGTTAAATCTAAAAACCCCAATTGTAGTCGAAGAAACTTTTTTTCTTTCTGTTTAGTGCATGGCAATAAAAGCATTTAATATATATATATATATAAATCTCTATTCTTTATAAGTTTTTTAGTATTGGTACAATAAATGAAAATGTAAAATTATATTATACTTTAAATTGACTGGACACTTTTAGTTGATATACTGTATATATATATTGTAATATTATAGTTTCACTGTAATTTGGTTATTTTAGATTTGAAAACTATACAAATTTTATTGTCTTTGATTAATTAGATTAATTTGGTTTTTATAGTTAAACAAATGTATGTATCATTGTCATTTGGTTAAAAAGTACAAAATATCATCATCATCATCATCAAACATTACACATTCACTGCAGGATGAAGGTCTCTCCAAGTTCAATCTATCTTCTCTGATCTTTAGCTTTTCTTCTCCACACCACCTCTGCACACTTTTTTATTTCATCCATCCATCTCACATGTGGTCTCTTTCTGGGTCTATCACAATCTCTTGGAATCCAGCTTAAGATTTTAATTGTCCATCTATTATTATCTCTTCTAGCAATATGTTCAACCCAACTCCACTTCAGTCTTTTAATTTTTTCAATGAGATCAGTAACACCTGTTTGTCCTTTTACCCATATATTGCATTTTTGATCTCTTCTTGTTACTCCCAACATGCATCTCTCCGTACTTCTTTGAGTGGTCTGAAATCTCTGTATTGCTCTTGTATTAAGTTTCTAAGTCTCAGATCCATAAGTAAGAACTGGTAAAACACATTTATTAAAAACCTTCCTTTTCAAACACATAGGTATATATTTTTTTAGTATCAAGTTATTTCTACCAAAACCACTCCAACCAAGTTTAATTCTATGATTGATTCCATTCATTATGTTTCCATCTGTATTAATAATCTGACCAAGGTATTTGTAACTGTTAACTTCTTCTAATTCATCATAATCGATCTTTATTTTCATATTTTGAAAAAATCCATTAAACATTACTTTTATCTTTAGTCCTACTTTCATCTGATAACTCCTGCAACATTTCCTGTAGCTCTAAAGCATTATTTGCAAAAACAATTACATCATCTGCAAAATCTAAATGACTTAAATAATCTCCATTTACTTTCACTCCTTTAACTTCCTTTTTTAATCCACAAAATATTTCTTGCAGCACTGCTGTATGTCTTACACCCTTTTCAATGTTGATTTTCCTATTATCATTATGTAATCTAATTGTTGCTGTTGCATTTTTATAAATATTCTTTAAAATATGACAATATCCAATGCTTTAATCACTGAAGAAATGTTTATAAGGCCTTTTCATAATCTATAAATTCAAAGCATAATGGCAACTTATATTCATTTGTTCTTCTATAACTTCTCTCAATACCTGGATATGATCTATGGTACTAAAACCACTTTTAAATCCAGTTTGTTCTCTTGGTTGGTGGAAATCCAATGTTCTCTGTAGACGAGTTGTAATTATCTTGGTAAAAATTTTGTATAAAACTGATAAAAGGCTGATAGGTCTGTAATTTCTAATATCTTCTTTACCACCTTTTTTAAATATTAATATTAATACTGCATTGTTCCAATCATCTGGTACATCTTTATCATTTAGACATTTGGTATATAACTTTGCTAAAAAAAAATCTATTTTTTCACCTGCTTCTTTTAATATATCAATTATAATTACATCATTACCCGGAGCCTTGCCTTTCTTCGTACATTTAATTGCATGTCTCACTTCTTCATTTAAAATTCTGGTAATTTGGAAGATGTAATAGATGTAGTAGGTACTTGTTCTTCATTACTATATAATTATTGATAAAAGTTTCTACTCATTTCATGATGTTATTTTTTTAGTAGTAATTTCATCTTTTTTCCTTATTGCAGATATAAATTTCCTACCAATACCAAAATGTTGTTTTACAGTCATGAGACTTTTATTCTTTTCTACAGCTTTCATTGCTAGTTCACAGTTATACTTTCTTATATCATTTTCATTTCTCTTCCAAACCATTTTACAAAATTCGAGATAATCAATTTTTTTTAATGGATCATTTTTTATATATCTTCATATTCCTTATTTTCTTCATAAATTCTCTAGTCTCAGTAGAAATTTTATTGGTCAATTGCTTCTTTTTTCTACTAGCTATCTTTGTTGCAGTTTTTAAAAGTGTATCAGTTATTTTCTTATTAATTTCATTCAAATCTAAATCATGTTCAAAATCTACTAATACTTAAAACCCATTTATAAGTTCTAATTTAAATTCATTAGAATGTTTCTGAAGATTAGGAATATCAACTGTAAACATTGTTTTTCTTAATAATTTTTGTCTCTCTAGTTTTGCATTGGCACATATCTTACATCTTACTAATTGATGATCACTTCATGTGTTAAATTCATTAAGAACATTGCAATCTTGAAATATGTATTTTCTGTTAGTCAAATTTTAATCCAATTCTGTTATACCTTCATTTGGATGCTTTCATGTCCATTTCCTTTTAAACATTTTTCTCAAAAAAAGAATTCATAATATAAAGTTTTTCTTTTTCTGCAAACTCAACAAGTCTATGTCCTCTCATTTCTATTACCATAATTAAAATTACCTACAGCTTTCATCTTTCATTTGTTTACCAAATCTAGCATTAAAGTCTCCTATAACAATTTTAAAATGTTGATTACTCTGATCAAAAGCCTTTTGTACATCCATATAAAAATCTTCTACTACTTCATCACTATGACAATTTGTTGGGGCATAAACCTGAATTATCTGCATTTTATATCTGCTATTAAGTTGTATAACTAATCTTGCCACTCTGTTCGATACACCATCAATCTCCACAATATTATTCTTCCACTTTTTATTTATAATAAATTCTACTCCACTTGTATTTTCAATATTTGTGCCTTTATAGTAGGGTACATCTCCACTTTTTAAATCAATTGTCTCTTCACAGTTTCTTCTAACTTCACAAAGTCCAATAATGTCCCATTTAATATAAGACAATTGTTCTTCTAATTCTTGCAATCTTTCTTCACTTGAAAGTGATCTGTAGTTGTAAGTACCTAAATAAAAAGTCATCATCAAATGGCAGCCTGAGTCCACAATCAGGGGATTCTTAGCACCCTCCACCTTCAGCCACCAACCACCGCCATGGTTTGTGACTTTACAGCCTCCTGGGAATAAGGGCCATGATTTATTTTTGTCTGTCATAATTGTATGTATCTATTGGAAAAATATTTATCATTTACACAAACATTCATTCTGCCTTATCAGGCAAATAAGAAAAAAGACCATGGTGTTTCTTGATCTTAAACTCAGAGGTAAAAAGCCAATAAACTCACCATGCTGGCTAATGTGTGTTGGTGAGCAGCCCATCCTTGTTCATATACTATATGAATAATCACATAGTAATAACAACTGCAATGACAAGAATGTATGGAGTGGACATTAGGAATTTGCCCTGCTCAAACCTTTAAGGCCTCTAAGAGGAATCAAAGGATCTACTTTCAGTTAATAGCAAACTTCTATCTGCAACCAGTATAAAATATAGTCATAGGTATATTAAAATAATCTCTCATATTGATGTTTATAAGAAATATAATAATTATAAAGTATTTCTAAATAGCTTTATAAGCTGAAAATAGACTTCTAAATTTTGTATGAAGAAAATACATCTTTCATTGCTATTTTTATTAAGAAGTAAAAATGTTGAGTATATTAATTAAAATAAGTGATACACACATAACAAAATAATAATTCAAAAAATAGAAATAGATAATAGGATTATAAGTTTAACATTACATTTTAATTATATGTAAAATAAACAGTTATTACATTTTATACATTGTGAGTAAGTGTATGTGGTTGGAAAATTTTATATTTTAATATTTATATTTTTATTTAACAAAGACTGTTTTTAGTTTGTTTAAAGTATATTTAAGTAATAAAGTATTTATTACAAAATGACAATTTAAAATATTTAGAATAAATATCTGAGAGAAGATTTGAAATTTTATGGTTATAAAAATATTGTAATATTATTTTGTCTTGAAATCCAGAAATGAAAGTTTACTACTTTTGTTTTAAAAATTTTAACTTCAATATTTTGAGTGGAAGAATCTATGACAACCTTCATGGAAATACTCAGAAATCCCAATGCATGATTGGAGAAAATTAAGTCACCTAGACATCATGTGATCATCAGTATAAAAGGGAAATCATGAGAAAATCAGACACTATACTAAAATTTTCATTGCTTTTAGGACCTCAACCAGTCTTAAATATTAAATAGCCATTTGTTTTCGTCAACTTGATCTCAGGCTAAAGTTTGAACTGGGCAGGCACCTTGTTGGGCATCTGATTTTTCATTAGCTTTCTATGGAAAAGATAAACCACAATAAAACAATCAGAAAGAACCATAGTTTTAATTCATAAAATTTTTATTTCAAGAAATCTCATTTGTTATAGTCAACTTCAAATATAAAATAGACAAATTGACTAGCAGAATTGCTGGCACATTATTAACAAATTGCTCAATATTTGTCAATGGGATAACAATGATTAATCACCAATATATTTTGAAAGAATTGTATTTCTAAGTTTAAAACAAGCTACTAGACATATTTTCCATAAGCTATTATAAAAATAATTGTTCTCTTTACTACACAAAAGGATGTTTGTATTTCTCAAGGAAATAAATTTGATCTCATCTTCAGTTGTAAAAGAAAAGATATTTTAAGTAATATTTTAAAATCAAATGTGCTTCATGCAAACTTGCACTATATGAACAAATTTTGCTTTTAAAATAAAAGGTCATTCTTGCTATTGGATAATAAACTTTGCTTTATCAGTGATCTATCATAATTATTAAGCTAATGGATCTAAAGATCAAAAATGAATGAATTAACATTATATTTGGAATTAATAAAGTGCTGAATGCCAACATCTTTGGGTAAAATAAAATCTGTCAAAGAAATTAAAACCATTACTTATGACAAAACTATGAATATGTGTTCAATGACAAATAATTGCATTAAGAATTATCTGCTTAAAATATGTAAATAATATTTTCAAAAAAATGGATTATCAAGAAATATTTTAAATGCTACATATAAATCATGGCTCCCCAACAAATGTGGGATATAATGAACAACCAGCAATGATTTTAAAATGAATTACCTTGTATTAATAATCATATAAAATGAAATTTTATATTATTACTCTGTTCCAGAATGGATAATATTTTTAAAGTGTCTTGAATAGTTCCATAAATCAAATGGCTTATTTGATATATTTTTATTTTCTACTTTATTATTTAAGTCATATTATAATGTTTTGCAAATATAAATAAAGATTTTCTCAGATATTTTATTATTCAGATAAAAGGTATATTTTATTTGATATCATGATTAGTGTTAAGCTTGAATGGGATTAAATGTATTTTATGTGAGAATTGGATTGTACAAATCTTAATAGTTATTTAACTTATAGAAAATAATTGTTACATACTAAACAATAATGCTTATGACCTCAAAATTAAGTGGAGTTACCCTTATGTGTAAATCTATAAGAAATATTTTATATATCACTCATACTGGTTAAATTAATTTGTATTGTTATTTAGTGTGTTTTAAAGCAGCCTAATGATTTAATTGTACTTTGTGTTGTTGAAGTAGCACCTTCTTGAAGTTAAACCCTGAAATTGAATCCAAAAAAAAATCTTAATGCAAAAATAAATAAGCCCACTGTGGTAAATTATTATTTAGGTCTGCTAAGCAATGATTTATACTTGTTTATTTTAAAAGAGTGAAATTTTTTGTTGCTTGTAAATGAAGTTTATAAATAATTAATTGGTTGGTAAAATAAATCAATTAATAACTTTCATAAGACATTTAACTTTTATTATTATAATAATCTTTATCCTCCAATATTAAATTGAATATTTTTTTAAATGAAATATTGGTACAACCTATTCCTTTACATGTGATTGTCTTTAAAATACAGTATGACAAAACATTTGACAGATCCCTGGTTCGAATTAGTTTAGGAAATAGTAATATTTTACTAGATTGTTATTATTTGTTCTTGTTATTGATTTTTATGTTATGCAATAAAATAATTATTAATTTTAAATATTTCTCTTTGTCTACTTGAATAAACATTGTCATTTTATTTCATTTTGCATTCTCATATTAAAGATCATATTTGAACAACAAACTTACTTATAAAATTCTGCTGGATTTAGTACATCATTGTTGCAGTAATGCTGTCTGAAACGTGAAATATTATTGGATAAGGAGGCGAACATAAAAACTCTTTTACATCATCGTATCCGAGAATGCATAAACATATTTGATATCCATGCATTTATTACTTTAACCCTAAGATAAATTATTATTTAATCTTTTTATATAATTTTTTTGCTAGCCATATTTTAACACACAGATTAAAATATTTTGGGTTAAAGTTTGGAAATAAGAAACAATAGTTATAAAGATTTTGTTGTTAAAGAAAACAAAAGTAAAACTATATACTTTATTATTATTATAAAACCCTGAGAAATTATTTTATTGAATAGTTATAATTTTATTAGTCTAGAATAATTGCAAGCCAAAGTAAAAGAGCTTTAATATAGACGCATTTCCTTCTGTCTCAACCAGAAAGCGCAACCTGAGTGCATTTTGGTTTTTCTTATTTCCCGACTATTATTGAATGTTCATCACAATCGAATGGCAACGATTTCATTTGCTTTAATATATATATATATATCAGTAGATATTTCTGTGTATATAAATTATTAAAAATATGATATATTATTTTAAGTGAAAAGTGTTTACATTTCTAATTTGAGTGGAAATTTTTTATTTTAAAAAAAAATGCTTATCTAAACTACATTGTAAATGAACTTCATTTAATACATATAAATTTATTTTAAATCAATTTCACATAGATAGTGAATATTATAATGGTCAGACTTAGCATAGTTAATTTATTTTACATTTTCTCTATTTATTTACATAAATTACATGGGTGCCATCTGACTTTAAGCATCAGGAAATAAACTAACATATGTATATGTAAGACAATATTTTATTCGATATAATAATGTAACCATTACATAGCCCCATTTGTAATGCTGGACTAAATGATGCAGAACATAAGTTATTCCTAATGAATGATGGTAGACCACACAATTTTACTTAAATAAAGTAACAAATCGTATAATAATTTATTTACAAGTGTACTTATTAAGTGATGTACAATTTATTTTCTTTAATAAAATTAACAAATCATATAACATTAATTTATTTACAAAGTATAATCATTAATTGATATGCAATTTATTTCTTTAACAAAGTCCTTTAATCTTTATACATCATAGTATCAATATATTCATAGATAATATAATGCATTCAGTCACCATATCTTTATAACTTTAATAAATTTAAATATAATTCTGTGTATGTATGAATTCATAAATACAAACATTTTCTTGACTTGCATGATTCCTAGTACTTATACATACCTATGCTCCATATGAGATAGACATCAATGCTATCTTTATCAGAATAATCACAAGGAATAGTCTTTTTTAGATCTCAATCCTAAACATAACAGCTTATATAATAATAACTATAAAGGGATGGCCTTTTGGTTCCTAACCCTAACTGAATAAACCTTCTATACAATAATTATAAGGAGTGACCTTTTGGTCCTAAACCTAATTTAATACAACTACAATTTATACAGGGATGACTCATCCTGAGATCAATTCCTAATTCCTTAAACTTAGAGGAATTTATTCACCCATATGGATGCAGTCATATGTAAACTATTAAACATTGAACAAACAACTATGTATATATAAATCCATTTATATAAAATCCAGTTTTCAGTAATCAAATATAAGTTTGACTATGAACAAATAAAACTATTGAAAATAATTGCATCATTAACTATAGTTATTTAAGACTTAGACAATTTATGTGTGCATTGCATTTACATTATTATTATTTCTTTACCTTTTCCTCTTATTAACAATTTATATAAAATTTATAAGCTTATCATACATATGTGATAAATAATATTTTTTTTTTAAAAAATAATTTTAACTAGTAAAGAGAAGTTATTACAAATTCATTTTGCTTTTTGTTTTTTAAACTGCAGTTGTTGTTTTTTTTAAATAATATCCAGATAACAAGCATTATTTACAAATTCGAATTAATTTGAATAAAGTACAAATCAAACTTAAATATAAGATTCACCAAAACAAAATAATTGTCACTTACTTCTTTCTGACAAATATTAACAGTCTATTTATGGCGATAATATGTATAGTTTTGTAAATTCTAGCTGTTATGTAAATAAGCCTGTTTCTTCATTTCAGTCAGAATTATTCAAAGTATTATTCACAAGTGTTCTAGATTATATCTACCTAACAGTTAGTAGTGTTCCTTCTTTTTATTCACATAGCATGGTGAAATCCTGGAATTTGAATGAAGTAGTATTCCATTCTGATCAAGTGAAAAGAAAAACTGATTTTATAAGAAAAATGTTGCTTCTTTTTTTACATTTTTTTCAGTTCCTTTTTAAAAAAAAAAAAAAAAAGCAAGCAAATTTGCATATCATTTTGTTTAGAAGAAAAAAAATGTATAATTTTTAAAGTAAAATTCTATTTGAAGATTATGTTTTGTGGTCAAAATAATTTCGGTTCTTTGTTACATTCTGCAATAATTTTGAGTAAATAAAGCTTATTTTATCTATGTATGATGGATCTATTATAAACTTTTTTTTATAAATGATTTGTTTTTAATAATCATTTGACTGTAAGTATACGTTATTGCAGAGCCTTGTTTTCTTAAAGTTTATTGGGTATTTTACAAGCTGTTTTTCCAGCCATTATTTGATAAAGTAAGATTGTTCAGGTATAGTTTGATAATAAAGTCTATCTGGAGGCTTTTTTTTTTTTTGGTGGCAACTGTGGAGGAGAAGCAATTGGTATAGGAGATAATTGTGTTTTATTTTTTCCAGTTGTAAGTAAAGTTGATGACCAGTAAAATTCTTCTTGTGCATAACTCCTTTAGAAATATAATAGAACCTATAACACATAGATTTAATGTTTGATTGTTGCAGTTAGATTTTTTTTGTCCAATAGATTTATCAACATGAGAGGCAAGTTTTCATTTAGTTTTTGTGTTAACATTAATTCCATTTCATTTTAAGGATAAAGTAAACTTTGCTCTATTTTTATTTGTATTAGTTTATCCACTTGTGACATTATGGATGACACTTAATACAGTACAATTTGATCCATTTAATTTTTGCTGTGAGGCTTTGGGCATATATTGATATTTTTGATCATTTATTTTGTATATTTTTCTCAAGTAATTTGGTTCTGATTTAACTAAAAGTTCATCATATATTTGTGGTTCATTCTTTAATTTTGAAAGCAGTTGAGCCTATTCATTGTCCATGATTTGATCCATTGTTTTTTCTTTAATTTGTACTTGCTTATTTTTTGTTCATCATTTATTTATTTTGAATCATCTACTTTTTGCTCTGATTTAAATGGTTTGCAAAAAATTAATCATCCATTTTTGCATTTTCAATTTCATATGTTTTCAATTATCTTCAAACATCAATTCTGTCTATTTTCAATTATCTTCAACCCTCAATTCTATCTGCTTTTGATTAAGTTCCATATATTTTTTATTATCTCCCATAGTTTGGTTCATTTGCTTTCGACTATGCTCAATTTACTTTTGATTAACTTTTTGATTAATTATGATGGTTTGGTTTGTTTGCTTTTGATTATCTTTTTGATTATTTTCTATAGTTTGGTTTATTTGCTCCATTTGCTTTTGATTATGTTGCATTAATCTCAATTTCATTTATCTAAATAATGTGTTAATTATCTGCATCATATTTAATTGTGATAATGTTGCAGTATTCCCATGCATTTTTATTACTTTATTAATGTCTTTAAGTTTTATGTGATAGCATGAATCATCATCTGGATGAACATTGTCTAAGCTATTTTCTTCACAGCTAGTTTTAGAAGTATTTATTTCCATTATTTCCTGCTGCTCTTCATCCTTTTTATTTTCATTCTCCATTTTAATAATCCTCAACACTTTTAAATGCAATAAACTTATTACATGCAATACAATTATAACTGGATTCACTACAAACAATGCTAGACCATCTCTTAAAACACTTTTGAACATCACATATACTTGTATGTTATATTCATAGTACAACTTGCTCTATTCTTTCTTGTTTGTTTGTTTTTTTACAATATAGAGAAAAAATATTGTCTGTTCAATCACATCATTCATCTAACTCAGGCAAATTTGAGTTTATAATAACAGAAAACTGAAACCCTCAACCTGGGTGAACCAAAAATTTGCAAATCTTTACCAATGAATGACCAGAATCATTTACATAAACAAAGTAACAAATCATGTAATAATAATTTATTTTCAAGTGTAGTTAATTTATATATCATAATGCATACTACAAGCTGAAATAGATAACAAACATTCAAATCATCATTCACAATGTTATATTTTAGCAATTCTCTCTGTGAAGTTGTGAATTTATATTTATTCACAAAGGGCACTACTGAAATATCTTAAAATCATGAATGGTGATTTGAATATTATTATGTGATATATAATTTATTTTCTTTAATAAAATTAACAAATCATATAACAGTAATTTATTTATAAAGTATAATCGTTAATTGATATGCAATCTATTTCTTTAACAAAATTCTTTAATATTTATACATCATAGTATCAATGTATTCATAGATAATGTACTACATTCTTTGTATCTCCAACCCTGATTTCAATAAACTTAAATATAAGTTTATGCATGTATAAATCCATAAATACAAACATTTCTTTGACTTACATATCTCCTAGTACTTACATATATATGCTTCACATGGGATAGCCATCAATTCTACCTTTATCATAGTAATCATAAGTAACGGTCTTTTTTAGATTCTAAATATAACCACTTATATAATAATATCTATAAAGGCATGACCTGTTGCTAACTCTAACTGAATAAACTTTCTATACAATAATTATAAGGAGTGGCCTTTTGGTCCTAAATCTAATTTAATACAACTACAATTTAAACAGGAATGACTCATTCTGAGATCGACCCCTAATTCCTTAAACTGAGAGGAATTTATTCTTCCATATGCATGCAAACATATGTAAACTATTAAAAATTGAACAGCAACCGTGTATATAAATTTATCTACTTAAAACCCAATTTTCAGTAATCAAATATAAGTTTAACTACAAACAAATGGGTCTAATGGAAATAGTTACATCATTAATTATGGTTATTTAAGACTTAGGCAATTTATATATATATATATATGCATTGCTTTTACATGACTATTATTATTTCTTTACCTTTCCTCTTATTAGCAACTTATATAAAATTCATAAGTTTAGCATATGTATGTGATATATAATAATTATTTTTTTTAGAAAAAAAGAATTTTAACAAGTAAAGGGAAGTTATTACAAATTCTTTTTTTAAAAAAACTGACAGATTTTTTTTTTCAAAATAATATCTGAATAACAAACATTATTTACAAATTCAGATTAATTAAATTAAAGTAAAAATCAGACTTTAAATATAAGACTCCACAAAACAAAATAATTGTCATTTACGTTTTTCTGACAAATATTAAAAGTCCATTTATAGTGGCAATATAGTCTTGAATTTCTAGCTGTCATTTAAATAAGTCTGCCTTTTCATTTCAGCCATAGTTATTCAAAGTATTATTCACTAGTGTTTCAGATTAGATCTAGATAACTGTTAGTAATATCCCCTC
Source organism: Epiperipatus broadwayi (assembly GCA_028023455.1). Taxonomy (NCBI): domain Eukaryota; kingdom Metazoa; phylum Onychophora; class Udeonychophora; order Euonychophora; family Peripatidae; genus Epiperipatus; species Epiperipatus broadwayi. Next base: position 6,739,847 of record JAQFVV010006212.1, read on the forward strand.
TTTTTATTCACAAGGCTAAATGAACTCCTGGGATTTGAATGAAGTGCTATTCCAATCTGATCAAGAGAAAAAAAAACTGATTTTATAAGAAAAAAGTTTCATATCTTTTTTTACATTTTTTCAGATCCTTTTTTAAAAAAAATCCAAAATTTGCCTATTATTTTGCTTCGAAGCAAAAAAAAATTGTTTATTTTTTATTGAAATTAATAATATATTGTTCATTTCTATATATATCACTAGATAATTCTGCAATAAATTAATATGTTTACTCTTTATGTATAAATGGAATTTAGTATGTGTACATTTTTATCTATGTATAAGTAGTCAATAAGTAACTTTTCTGTTTAAAATTGTTGATATTTTATCCTTTTATTTGAATCTTTTTTTTAAAAAAACAAACAAACTAATAGACTATTTATTACAGTAAATTCAAAATTCACTATATATTTTTCATCACAAGTTATTAAGAATGAGATTCTATCTTTTTCCTGCTATAGAATGAATAAGTTGTACAATTCTATTAACAATTTATAATTCAGGTACACAATAGATTAAAGCCATGATTTTGGCATGGTGAGAAAAGATTGGCTTATATAAAAATAAGCTCTAAGCGTAAGCATACTCTTATTCTTTTCAAACTGATTCTCACAGGCAAGTGCATATATACTTATAAAAGTGCATGACAGGAGGTTTGTTTCTTTTTTATAATATATTTAAATGTAATTTAATGTTATTAAATTGGAAAAAAATCTTTATGGCACCTCTCACAAGTTAAATAAAGAAACATAGATTTTTCAACTTCAATAAAAGCATTTAAAACAATAGTGTCACTTTCAAACTATGATGAAGAGTAAGAAAAATGAATAAAAAATATTTAATCAGATTAGATCTTAACTTTTATTTGAAATGCAAATTTTGTTTATATTATAAATGATTTTCTTTTTCAGAAATAGAGTTATAAAGCTCATAAAGATTGGTGGAGAAAAAGCAAGAAGGATAACTAGTAATGAGATTAATAGCAGTCAGGAAAGCTATCAGATTATAATTAATTATGAAAAATTGTCTGTTGTATGATCATTAGAAAAGATTATTATTTCATAATAAACATTTTTAATTATATTTATTTTGATTATTCATAATATATATATTTATGATTTTGTATTAGAATGGTTCTTATACTTATTATATTAAGTTCTCATCATTTCATTTCTTCAAATGCAACATTATATAGTAAGGCCATAATCAATGTTTTTTTTTTTCTGATTTTTTATTCTGAAAATCAGATCAAACAGGAAACATTTTTTAAAATAATAAAATACAGAAAAACTCCATTTCACAATATTTACTTTTCCAAGACCTAAATAGAAAGCTCTAACATTATGTTTTATTATTGAAAAATTTTAAATACATTATCCCTAAGCACTTTATTCTAACATAGTATTGCCTTTCAATTAAATATAATAAAATACATAGTTTTAACTTTAAAATGTCTGTTAAGAACAAAAGAAAATAGTAAAATACTATCCTTATCAGATAGTATTTTAGCATTAAAGATGGTATTTTGTCATATTTTCTATTGTTAACATAGATAATTTATGTTAAAACTATATATTTGTTAGAATTATATTTCAAAAAATTTATTAATAAAACTATCATTTTACTTATAATGTGTTATTTAGTGATCATATGTAGCAAGCCATACTTGTTGTTTAGAAATGCTGAAGACAGTCATCTTTCCAACTTGGCAGCAGTTTAAGTATAATTTTAATGAATCTCAAGAAATGCTAATCTATGAATTCTTGCATTTTTTTCTGATTAACTAGTAAATAGTTTTTTAGAATCAAGATATGCTATCATAATATTTGATAACTTCAATATAATCACTATGAGTGTGTCTAAAATAATATATGCATAATTATATAAATTGTTTACAAAGGTAATTTAATTATGCTTAAATTTGTAGGTCATTTGCCTGTTTACTTTGTTTGATTCATTATGCATCTAAAATTAAAGATTGATATATATGTGTGTGTATGAATTTTATATAGTTATCCTCTAGATATTTATCTGCCACACTTGAATTTGTATACATTTAATTACCTCCCCATTATCTATCTATTGTAACATATGATCGGCCAACAAGATTCAGAGACCTAGCAAAAGTACTTCAAACCCAGTATGTTCGGGATATGGTAGTCGCGGAACAGTACTAAGCTTTAACCTATTTGCCAGTCTCCAAAATCTCCACTATCCAACCAACGCTCCTGATGCTACTAATGGTTATCATTTTTCTTCGGTCCTGGTGGTCAGGGTAGAAACAAAGACTCTCAATTCAAACTTAGCCTATCCTGCACTAGACTTTATTAATTTAATCCAAGATACTAACTAAATACTTTAATATAGCTCAAAATATTATTTTTAACATTTCATAGGTTTTGGATACATACATATATGTCTTAATCAAGTGTGGATATGGTTGAGTGGATATGATGAACTAGGGAATGACATGACAACGGTGTAAATATATACAATTTATTAACACAATTCATTAGAAAATATAAATAATAATAACCATGTTTGAATCTTATTATGATCGTGTATGGGTTTACATGTTTAAACCAAAAATAATAATTATAATGTTTGATTATTAGTCATTTATAAAGGTACAGTATTTAGATACCACTAGGATAAATATATGATTTTACCAAGAATTACAATATTCAAACATAAGTTATTTACAAGAATACAGTATTTAGATATTACTAGGATAAATGTATAATTTTTACAAAGAAGTCACCTGTCAATAATGACAACCAAGGTTATGAACTATTAAATATAACGATTACAATAATGAACATCAGTATTAGATGTGGATGTGCATCATAAAGAAGCCATACTGGAGTTCATGACACAACCATTGTGAATCAAAACAATAATTATAAATTAACCAGAAATGATAGTTACACACATAGTAAATAATCAGTATTATTATGTGTCAGCATAAAACAAATTTTTATATTGAGTTGTTATATTTTTATTATTACATATAATATTCTATCAAGAAATATGCCACCATAAAATTAATATGCCAATTTTGGAGAGCATATAATACCTGGTTATATTAAGTTAGAGGCCAAATGAATATATATAATAAATTTATGCGTGTGTTTACATACATAGGGGAAGTTAAGTATATATATATTTATTATTATTATATTTAATTGTTAGTATTCCCAGCAGGAGTTATGGACAAAAGCATAACTTTAGCTCCCTTCATTATTAATAGTTATATGAAAAATATGGTTTATCTATTTCACACAAAATTATCAACAGGTATGATTAAGAAATTTAATTACAGCATTCAGTGGCGTCTGGGTTTGAATCCTGGGCTGGCTATATTATTAGCATTGGCAAACATGGGTCAATCTCCTTTGTCGAGCAGTAATATATATATGTTCCTATGATAACACATCCGCATTCAGCTTGGCTTGTGTAGGAAATAATAGAGCATGGGCTTCGAATCCCTATCATTATAGAATCTACCCATTCATCGGCTCAAAGAAAACCACGGCTATCTCGTATTGCCAGGACCGGTAAAATATCCATGTGACAGTCCGCATAGCATACTAGACATCTATTCTTTATTAAAAGCCATATAGGAACAGATCAATCTATTAGGCCACTGATATATTTTCCCATTAAAAGCATTAACTTATATCTGCATAGATATTTTCCTAAACCTGTATTTAATAAGTAATAATGGGGAAATTTAAGACAACCATATCTTATAGGCTATAAAATGCCCAAGTGTTTCAAATATAAATCTCAACCATAAAATGCTAAAGAGGCAAAACAATCACTACTGCTGAAATATTTCTTTCCCCAAGTGCATGCATCATTAAATATATATATATAGTGAGATGAACACATATCTTTGCAATAAGTAATATTGCCCGTTTTATACTTGAGAAAGAAGCACTATTATTATTAAATAATTTTTTTTAACACATAAATAGACGTATATATATATCATTTTATTTTTTAATTGTCACAAAGAATCTTAATCTAAATTAAATAAAATAATCTTAACACTCAGTCATATTTTAAATTTCTTTAACAAGGTATTGTGATTATAGATATATGGGAAGAGGACAGATTTTTATACAGATATTTGATTTCTTTTCTTTCTCTTTTTTTTTTAAATAAATGACATTTTTAACTAAGCCAGACTTAGACGCAATTTAAGAAATTTAACTTTGACTGATTCTTATTTTACCATTCAAAATGAATCGTTACCCCTTTCCCACTTTAGATTCGGGATAAAGCACACAAATTTATACATAAATTGGTTTCATAGTGTAATATCATTTGTCCCCACACTTAACCAAATTGGCACAAATAAATTAATCAATCAAATATATATTATACTTAAAAAGAACATACCGGCATATCTCAAAATAAAATATATAAAAGCTGCAATTATAAACTCTATAACAATCTTTTGTTCCACTTAGAATTATACATTACACTTTTTTTTTTTTAACCATTAACAAGTAATCTAGTTATAATTTAAATTGACTTGTCAAAAGCAATAATAATAATAATAAAAAACTATCACTGTCTTTTTTGAAACACACATTTTTTAAAATAGTCAAAAAACTAAAACACTCTTATATATAAAACCGTCCTTTTGAAACACATCTCTTTAAGAAAGTCTTTTACTAATTTTATAGATCTGAGGAAATTAAAGGTTCGAATTTTTAAAGAAGGCATTCTTAAGATATAAATAATTTTTTTTAATGATAGAAAGTTTATACTTGCGATAGATTACAGTGTCACTTTGCTTGAGGCAGATATTTTCCTACTGGTTCGCTCATTGTCAGGGTCGACCTTGGGCTTTACTGGACTCAGTGTAGACCAGCTTTGATGTTGGCTCTCCATCTTCTTTCATAGCAGCAGCATGGGGTCAATTGTCTTTCTTCCTCTTCTTGAGATGCATTTTTTCTGGAGATTTTTAGAGAAGGGAAAAGTACATTTGTCCTACTCACAAATCATCGTGTGGATCTCTTCTTAGCTTAAATATAGTCAATTGCTCTAGTAGTTGAGAAGTTGAGAATCACTTTTCTCTTAAAACTTTTGCTTTAAAAAGCACAAACTTTTTTTTTTACTGCCAACAACTTTATTTTGATTCTCTTACTGCTTGAGTTTTACATCTTGGTTCTTTGACTTTGACTGACCCCCTCTCAAAAATTTAGCCCAGTATTTATAAAAACTTTTGCTAAGCCACTCTTTGTTTTCTATATATTTTTTTAACACCCATACTATAACTGCCTTGGTTAAAAAAGAAGACAGACCGCATGATTGATCTTTGATTTAAATCAGTTTAAAGATAAGAAAATAATTTAACACTTCCATGTAACTAGCTGGGTTGATCTTTTATCTAAAACAGGTGACACAATCCTGTTAAGATTACACCAAGGTATGAAAATCTTACTTGCCTTTTTAATGGCCTCAAGGATGAGAAAAATAAATTCACACTTACATGCAACTACATTTTTCGGAATGTTTAAGAAAAAAAACAGAATCATCAAAATGTTATTCGCAAGGAAAGAATCACCTTTAGGACAAATATATAAAACAATGGAAATATATTTTTCTTTCTAAATACATATAAAAAATGCATTTCAATAAAACAATATATATACATGGGCCCTCTCATTCATCAAGACACACACCTATACAAACAAATAAAAAAAATTAGATATTTGAGCTTTAAAAATCTATAGACGTATGCTATTTTCAACAACTAACATGAAGCTCTGTGTGTGCAAATACGCTGAATGCTTCATATATATACATGGGCCCTCTCATTCATCAAGACACACAGCTATACAAACAAATAAAAATTAAAAAAATTAGATATTTGAGCTTTAAAAATCTATAGATGTATGCTATTTCCAACAACTAACATGAAGCTCTGTGTGTGCAAATACACTGAATGCTTCATATCCCTCAAGTTATGAAAAGAAAAAAAACAAAAAAAAAGATCAAACCTACTCTGGTAAAATCCTTTTTTCTTTTTTTTTTATAGCAGAGACCCTTGAAGTTTATATTAAAGAATAACCAAACTGCTTCATAACAAAAATATATTAATCTATTCTATGGTTAGTGATTGACTACATATATATCCCCAAAAATTCATATAGCTTTATACTAATTTGAAAAGTCATGGTCCCTATTCATTTAAAAATCAGTACCCATCATTACCCTTTTTTAAGACCCTCTATGTTTTTTCCCGGATCTAGAGATACCTGGTGGTAGGGCTTTAAACTCTGGGCATTATACATCCCCCTTATGCCTTTATGGTCCTGAAGGAGATATGCATTTCTTCCACAAACCTTCATTATCTTGAAAGGCCCACAATATAATGGAAAGAACTTTTTATACTGATCCTGCCATGGGTCACTAACACATGGTGTGCGCATCCACACCTGGTCACCTACTTGGAACTGGTATGGTCGTATGCCCCCCTTTCTTCTTTTTTCTGCAGTTTTCCTTAGATGTTTCAAGGCCTCCTTCTGGTCTCCTTTATTTATTTTCTCCCCCTCTATTGGTAGATCTGGAGATACCTGGTGGTAGGGCTTTAAACTATGGGCATTATACATCCTCCTTATGCCTTTATGGTCCTGAAGGAGATATGCATTTCTTCCACAAACCTTCATTATCTTGAAAGGCCCACAATATAATGGAAAGAACTTCTTATACTGATCCTGCTGTGGGTCACTAACACATGGTGTGCGCATCCACACCTGGTCACCTACTTGGAACTGGAATGGTCATATGCCCTCCTTTTTTTCTTTTTTCTGCAGTTTTCCTTAGACGTTTCAAGGCCTCCTTCTGGTCTCCTTCTTTATTTATTTTCTCCCCCTCTATTGGTAGTGGGGTTTTAATCATACATTGGCCATCATGACCAAAATGAAGGCAGATTGGGGTAAAGTTAGTGGCATCATTAACCATATGGTTGATACATTGTACAACTGTATTTGTCTGATCTACTCAACTCCGATGCTTATCTCCTGCATAAGACCAAAACAACCAGTTAAGCTCCCGCATTACCCTCTCACAGGGGTTCAATTGCAGGTTTCTAATAGATGTCAAGACGTGTTCTACTTGCATGCTCTGGACCCATCTTTTCCATTCTTTGGAGGTAAAAGCAGACCCATGGTCAGAGAGAATGGTTCTGGGCTTCCCCACCTTCTGGAATTGTTTATCCTCCAATACCCGAATGGCACTCTTAGCATTTGCCTGATGTACTGGGTAAGCCTGCACATATTTTGAAAAAATGTCATATGTGACTAAGAAGAATCTGTACCTCCTAAATGCAGGTAGAGGGCCATGGTGATCAATAGCTAACAGCTCATTTGGCCCGATGGTATAATGGGTTGACAATGTCCTGTATATGATCTGTTTGGAGGCTTGTTCTGGGCACACACACCACAGCCTTTTAGTGCAATAAAGACCCTTGAATGCATTCTCTCCCAGTGAAACTGTCGATGCATGGCCCATTCAGTCTTCTTTGGCCCATAGTGTCCATGCAATTGGTGCATGTAATTAATGAGTCACTCCCTCATCTTCTGAGGGATTAATATTTTCCATGATTCATCACTGGGTTTTGTCTTATATTGCAGCAATCCATTAGTAATTCGGTACTGCTGTATCCCTTTGTCTCTTGGCTGGTAATTCACCCTTTTCTTCAGGGCAGCTAATCCTCCCTAATGCTGCTATATTTGGGGTCTTTCTCCTGTCAATATTGCAAGTTTTTAAGATCTTGCTCCACTGATTTGTCTATTACTGGTGTGGTGGCAGCCACCTTGGCATCATCTAATGTCAAGTTATGTGGGGTTATTTTAATAGGATGGTGACTCATGATGTCCACCACTATGTTTTCTGAACCAGGGCAATAAATTACTCTGTAATTGAATTTCTGTAGGAAGAGGCTCCATCGAATAAAGCAATCATTAGTCAAGTAACCCCAATTAAGGAACTCCAAGCACTTGTGATCTGTGATAATGATCACCTCAGAACCCACCAGAAATTGACAGAACTTATGACAGGCCTACACAATAGCTAAGGTTTCTTGTTCCTTTATGGTATAGTTATATTCTGCACCCCGAAGTGTTCTACTGCAAAAAATAAAGCACTCAGTGCCACCCTTGCTCATCAATCTGGAACAGCACTACACCCAAGCCCTTCTTGCTACTATCCGTTTGAAGATAAAATGTCCGTGTGAAATCTGGGTGATGCAACATCATAACCTGCTGAAAGTTTTCCTTTATAAGGTTGAAGTTTCATTCTTGGTTGCCCGACCACTTCCATCGGTTTTCTTTCCTCAAAAGGTCCACCAATGATTTGGTGTCCTTGGCAAATTCCGTGTAAAATTTACCATAAAAGTTACAGAGTCCCAAGAAAGATTGCACTTGCTTCCGTGTTTCAGGCCTAGGGAACTTGTTAATGGCCGCAATTTTATCTGGGTGAGGTCTCACCCCTTGTCCATTGACCACATGTCTTAAAAATACTATTTCGTTCATTGCAAAGCAACTCTTGCTCAGATTTACAGTGATATGTTTTTTTGCACTCCTGAAAAAATCTTTTTAAGTGTACCATATGCTCCTCAGGGCTATCTGATGTGATTATGACATTATCCACATAGCACACTAAATTTTTCTTCACTTCTGATAGGACAGTCCAGACACCTAATAAGACTGGCCCCACTATTTATGAGCACAAAGGACATTCTCTTGAAAACATAACTATGTCCTGCATAAAAGGCAGTATACTGTCTGTCTTTGGTCTAACATGATCTGCCTAGATGTCAAATCCAAGGTAGTAAACACCCTCTTATTGGCCAACCGCATGAAAACCTCTGTCATGGGTGGTGAATGTCCCTCTCAGGTATGGTTATTGCATTCAGTTTTTGTGCATCTAGGCACATTCGAATAGTGCCATCCTTTTTCTTTACCACTATTAGTGGATTATTATAAGGTGCAGGACACTTCTCTATTACTCTCCACTCCATCATTTGGTTCAATTGCTTCTCCACCTCTTCCCGGTACTGGAAGGGAATGGATTCGGGTTTGAAAGTGAGTCTCTTCCTTAACCTGAATTCTATGAACATATCCTTGGATGACCCCTGGCATACCTGAGAACACCATAGCATTATCCTTGAGCAATTTACCGAGCTGTTCTCTTTCCACATCAGTTGCCAATGTTGACTCCCTCATCTTTTGTTGTAAGATCTGCAGGTCCAAGCCCCCTTGCAAGCATCCCACTCGAGGCACCATAAGTTCCCCAGCACCTTCGAGTCTAATATTATCTCCCCCACAGATCAATATGCTTAAATTATAATTGATGATACATTGGTTTTGTTGTAGGAAATCTGACCCCAAAACCATATCTTGGACCAAACCTCCCATAATTAAAAACACTTGCTCACTATTTCTATTTCCCACAGTCATCTCCAACAAGATCTGAAAAGTATCAATCCTTGCCTTTCACCCATTGGCAAGGGTTATCTGAGCTGCCCTGATGGGTGAATGTAGGGATTGCCTTTCCCTGATCCTTCAGCTGACTGAACCACTCCCTGGATGCCAATGAGACATGACTTCCTGTATCCAAAAGAGCCCTTGTCACCAAGTCTCCAATTTTGATCAGTATCAATAGGACATGACTGAAACCTGGGATCATATGAAGATCTTTTCCCTCCAAGACAATGGTTGATATTGGTGTAGTTGAATGCTTATTATGGTTCTTTTGTCCACTGGGCCTTTGCTGATTGGAACCTGCTCGCGAAGCCCTTATTCATTTCCCTGAAACTGAGGGTAATAACCCCTCTTTGTGCCAGTCTGTCCTGGTCCTTGACCATTAGGTGTCTTATGTGTAGGATGCTGAAGCCTCATTGCCAGCTGCATTCTTGGGGCCTCCATTTTTTTCACTTTCTTCGATGGCTCTCTTGCCAGGTTGCCAAAATCTATGGTTGTTAGTAGTTCTGCTACCTCTTCCACATTGTCATTCTTCCGGCCTAATAGGATCTGCTGCACCTGTGGTGGCATGTTATGCTGGATAGTGCGAATGATCTGCCCCTCAGACATAGGAAAGGCTGTCAAAGACCTCGGGCAAGCAACCTGACAAAGAAAAAACTAGGTATGGGTCTCTGTCTTTGTCATCCCATATTTCTCCTGGAAACTCACTGCTGGATCCCTTCCTGTCACTCCTCACTCCAGAACTTTTTCAATGCTGTGGCATGGTAGTCTTCAATGGTTTCAGGTTTTGTTAGAAGGCTCTTCCACCAGTCACAGGCTGACCCCTGTAAATGGTTACTGGTGATAGCTATTTTTTCCCGATCTCCACTCCTGTGGAAAAAGAAAAATTCCCTCAAACTATCCAAATGCATCAGTGGACTTTCACCTATTTCCCCTTTGAAGGTCCTGATCTGGATAAATTTGGCTAAATGTTGGATGCTTCCTTCCTCTGTGGTGACCAAGTCAATTGTTTGTAATGTTTTGGCCTGAGATCCAGACCCCCTATGCTTATGGTGATCAAGAACAATGGAACCCTGATTTGATTTCTCCCAGAAGACCTGGCCTAAATATTTTGTGTTTCTTGTCTAGTAGAGACACCTCTTTACTTTTAACCCCCATGTTGGGGATCAGTTCTGTCTTGACCTTTTCAGCCAATGCCTTCTGGATCATCTCACTTTGTCCAGTGGCTTTGATTGCCATCTCCTGAGTGTACCTTTGTCCATTCCTGGACTCATCTGCCCCTTCTCTTAATTTCATCACCTCTTCCTTTAATTTCAAAACGTTTTCAATGATTTTTCCTTGGTTGTGTTGCAAGGTCCTTATTTTTTCCTGCTAATGACCTTGTACAGTTTATGTTTCATTTCGGATGGTCTCCATGTGCTCCTGTAGGGTATTTCCCAGATCATTACTCTTTTATTTATTTTTTCAGCCCCCTTTCTACATTCCTCTCTAATCTCCCTTTCTGTTCGACCTTTTTCCCACCAGTCATCTATCTTCTTTCGAGTTTCGTCTGCATTCTTATTGCATTCTCTTATTTCCCTTGCTATCTTAGAAACTTCACTTCTGATTTCTTCTGCTCTCTTACTGTTTTCCTCTTCTCTTTTGTTACTCTGTATATTCATGGTTAACATCAGCTGGTATAGATCTCGAATCCCCAGATACTCCTCTTGGTTTTGGCTCTTTGAAACCAGAGGTGGCTCTTTAATCTCCTCTGTTGTCACCAGTTCCTCCATGGGGCTCTCTTCAGTGTTACTATTCCCATTTGTCTCCCCTTCATACATTTCTTGTACCTTGTCAATCTCCATTATTTTCTTTCCTTTCTATTTTTGTTTAAACACAATGGCTTGCTTACTATAACTATCTATTTTAACAATTTTCTCTTTATACTACTACTTTAAATTTTTATAAAAGGTTATACATTCACCTCCTCTGATCTCCTATGCATCTTCATTCTTTTCCCCATCATTCCCACATGCTGCCTGCTCCTTTCCTTATATTCATCCTAAGTCCATGCCTGCCTATTTACTATTCAACTGACATAAATATCACATGTACCATAAAAATAAATCAAAACAAATTTGTACATAGATATATATAAAAAGTACATAAAAATTTCTCTTACCCTCTTAAGACCAGTCACTGCCCCCCCCCTTGCTTATAGGTTGCTTGTTCTGCTGTACCTAGAAAACTGCTAAGATCTAAAAATGACAACTTTCACACAATCATCACACTCTATTACCCAATGTCACCCCCTTTTGTTTATATCCACATCAATCTGTGTCTCCCATCATCATCAATCCACACATCAAAGTAATATTCACAATGATTATTGGAATCCTGGCTGATGACAAAATTTATTTAGAGTAACCTGAAAAAAAATTTCCTTTCAAGGATTATCTCTGGGCGCCATGTCACCAACCACAATCCAATACAACATCAAACCCATGTAACAGGCTTGAGAAACAATCTCTATGTTTTATGGAAGTGAGTGAATAAATCCAATTGCCTCATATTGGCATCAAACCTGAAAAATATCTCTACATATTTTACATAAAAAAATCTTAAATCAACATTATCACTCAGGTGCTCAGGGTGTATAGGTTTATATAATCGAAGCCTCACGTTGGGAAGCCAAGCCTGGAAAAAAAATATGCATATATATATATATCATTTTATTTTTTAATGTCACAAAGAATCTTAATCTAAATTAAATAAAATAATCTTAACACTCAGTCATATTTTAAATTTCTTTAACAAGGTATTGTGATTATACATATATGGGAAGAGGGCGGATTTTTATACAGATATTTGATTTCTTTTCTTTCTCTTTTTTTTTTTTTTAATAAATGACATTTTTAACTAAGCCAGACTTAGACGCGATTTAAGAAATTTAACTTTGATTCTTATTTTACCATTCAAAATGAATCGTTACCCCTTTCCCACTTTAGATTCAGGATAAAGCAAACAAATTTATACATAAATTGGTTTCATAGTGTAATATCATTTGTCCCCATACTTAACCAAATTGGCACAAATAAATTAATCAATCAAATATATCGGCATATCTCAAAATAAAATATATAAAAGCTGCAATTATAAACTCTATAACAATCTTTGGTTCCACTTAGAATTATACATTACACTTTTTTTTTGTTTTAACCATTAACAAGTAATCTAGTTATAATTTAAATTGACTTGTCAAAAGCAATAATAATAATAAAAAAAAAAAAACTATCACTGTCTTTTTTGAAACACACATTTTTTAAGATAGTCAAAAAACTAAAACACTCATATATATATATATATATGTATAACCGTCCTTTTGAAACACATCTCTTTAAGAAAGGCTTTTACTAATTTTTATTTTTAAGATAGTCAAAAAACTAAAACACTCATATATATATATATATAACCGTCCTTTTGAAATACATCTCTTTAAGAAAGTCTTTTACTAATTTTATAGATCTGAGGAAATTAAAGGTTTGAATTTTTATAGAAGGCATTCTTAAGATATAAATAATTTTTTTTAATGATAGAAAGTTTATACTTGCGATAGATTACGGTGTCACTTTGCTTGAGGCAGATATTTTCGTACTGGTTCACTGATTGTCAGGGTCGACCTTGGGCTTTACTGGACTCAGTATAGATTGGCTTCGACGTTGGTTCTCCATCTTCTTTCATAGCAGCAGGATGGGGTCAATTGTTTTTCTTCCTCTTCTTGAAATGCATTTTTTCTGGAGATTTTTAGAGAAGGGAAAAGTACATTTGTCCTACTCACAAATCATTGCATGGATCTCTTCTTAGCTTAAATATAGCCAATTGCTCTAGTAGTTGAGAATCACTTTTCTCTTAAAACTTTTGCTTTAAAAAGCATAAACTTTTTTTTTACTGCCAACAACTTTATTTTTATTCTCTGACTGCTTGAGTTTTACGTCTTGGTTCTTTGACTTTGACTGACCCCTCTCGAAAATTTAGCCCAGTATTTATAAAAACTTTTGCTAAGCCACTCTTTGTTTTCTATATTTTTTTAACACCCATACTATAACTGCCTTGGTTAGAAAAGAAGACAGACCGCATGATTGATCTTTGATTTAAATCAGTTTAAAGATAAGAAAATAATTTAACACTTCCATGTAACTAGCTGGGTTGATCTTTTATCTAAAACAGGTGACACAATCCTGTTAAGATTACACCAAGGTATGAAAATCTTACTTGCCTTTCTAATGGCCTCAAGGATGAGAAAATAAATTCACACTTACATGCAACTACATTTTTCGGAATGTTTAAGAAAAAAAACACAGAATCATCAAAATGTTATTCGCAAGGAAAGAATTGCCTTTAGGACAAATATATAAGACAATGGAAATATATTTTTCTTTCTAAATATATATATATATAAATGCATTTCAATAAAACAATATATATACATGGGCCCTCTCATTCATCAAGACACACACCTATACAAACACATAAAAAATTAGATATTTGAGCTTTAAAAATCTATAGACGTATGCTATTTCCAACAACTAACATGAAGCTCTGTGTGTGCAAATACACTGAACGCTTCACTATATTATTCATACTTGAGGTACTCATGGATGATTTTTTTGCTTTGGATTGAGAGATATTTTTCTCCATGAAGTTTATTTTATATTATTTGTTAGCTGAGATGTTATTTATTGTTGTTTTGCTATTAAAGTGGTTTAGTGTCAGATGCACAGTTTATAGGTCTAATTTTGTAATGGCCTGCATGGTGTGAATATTTATAATAAATTTAAATTGTTTTGTTATTGTTTTTTAATGTAAAACTAAAATATATATATTGGGATCTAAACTTAGAAGACATATTTAATAAAACCATATAAATAGAGTATTTAGTAGCCTTCAGAGAATATACAGCATTATCATGCAAAATTTTTGTGACTAGTAATGCTGAAAGCTACTCGATATCAAATGCACTACCACTGAAATACATTTGTATTTGAACTGAATTATATTGTTCTGTAAAAAAAAACAACTTTGTTTTGTTTATTGTTAAACTTGTTTTAGCATTTCTTTATTGATATCTGCTTTGCCAATTGATATTTCCAAAGAATCGATTCTCTCTGCAATTTAGAGGCAATTTTAAATGTCCATGGATTGATGGGAAGCTGTGAAGGCATTTATACTTAGTATTCTCACCAGTAAACTCTCATATTGATGTGATGTGATGTATTGTGGCTTCTCCTTAAACGAAGTCAAGAATATCTCAGCAATTATACCCAGATAAATCTGTTAGCCACTTTATTTTCCATTCCTCACTCTAAATTTTCTCATATTCTGCTCCATCTCATTTCCACAACATAATCTTTGTCAACTCTATAACCTTTATATAAATAGAGCTCTTTTTTAAACATCATTTTTTTAATATTTCAAAATGTATTTTTTAAAAACACATTTCCTTTTACTTTTAAACATAAGAATAGACTTTGTTTATAATTAAGGACGTTCCTCGGTTTATGAACTAAGATCAACTGTCATAAAATTACTTATAAGTAATGAAAAGAATGTATGTATATACTTCAACAAAAATCAATAAATTAAAAATTAACTGTGATAAAACACAGTTGCTGAAGCTTTAAACATAAAATTATAATAATAAAACTGAGCGCTTTCGGGGACTTAAGCCTCCATAATCATAGCTCAATACAAAATATAAACACTTATTCACAAGCAAAATGCGTATCTAAAATAAAATGTAAACTAAATCTAAATAAATAAATAAAATACAATATAAATAAATAAATATTATAACGTCCATATTTTAGAAATATTAAAACAAGAATCCTTTCTATTAATAGCATTGGGATTCTTGTTTTAATATTTCTAAAATATGGACGATATAATATTTATTTATTTATATTGTATTTTATTTATTTATTTAGATTTAGTTTACATTTTATTTTAGATACGCATTTTGCTTGTGAATAAGTGTTTATATTTTGTATTTATTTTGTATTGAGCTATGATTATGGAGTCTTAAGTCCCCCAAAAGCGCTCAGCTTTATTGTTATAATTTTATGTTTAATGCTTCAGCAACTGTGTTTTATCACAGTTAATTTTTAATTTATAAGTAATGACATATAAATATAAAATTACTTATAAGTAATGACAAATAAATATAAATATAGATCTAGTGGCGCCTTCTGGTATTGGATATTAGTGTGACGATTGTCCATTACAATGTATTAAACAAATTGTCAGTTATTTCTGTAAAGAATAATTTTTATGATATATGATAATCAAGTTAGAGTAAGTAACCAACAAGTATTTAATGTTTTTGATAATTCATCAAATAATTCAATTATTTCCTACCTACTCAATCAAAAAATTGTAACAAAAATTTTCATTTTATTGTCATGATAAAAATCATCTCCGATTCTTGGCCCATTTGCAGTATATGTAAATTGTACATTAAATTCTATCTATTCTTTTCACATTTAAATCTTTATCTATATCTAATAGTTATATATATTTTAAAAACATGAAATCCAATCTATATTTAGATTAAATGTTTATAGGTCAGTTTTTAACTCTACACAATGTAAATAATCAATAAAAGAACCCAAACTATGAATTTTGTAAGATTGAACTCTATATAAAGAAAAAGCATTTTTAAAATATATATTTGAGATTAATTTGATAATTTTCATTGTAGTTCACTTTTAACAAAATTCTGTTTAATATTAATATTTCATTTCTTATTCTTTTGCAGAATATTGTTTAGTATAAAATTTTAATTAATTGATCAGAATACTAGTATTAAAATATAATTAAAATCGAGCAATAATTTGTTTAATCAGTTGTGATTTTAAATTTTCTTTTATATCTAATAAACCAGTGTTTACAATAATGTTAATTAGTAACAATCATTAGGAATGACTCCACTACACATGTGCTGTAACTCAATAAATATTTTTAAAGAATACTTTTTTTTCCAAACACAAGATAAAGACTTTTGAAAAGATTGAATGAATCCAGGTGAATCCACTTTATCTTTTTAAACATATATGTATAGGCATTTCTTAAGCATTTGGAAATGAGACTGAATAAAACATAGCAAATGGCATTAAAAAGAGATTAATTAATATCTTTATGCTCTCATTTCCAAATACTTAAGATTTTCCTGTACACATATGTTTGAATTAAAAGGGTAGAATGGATTCATCCGGATTCATTGTATCTTTTCAAAAGACTTTATCTTATGTTTGGAATGGAAAGCATTCCTTAAAAATGTTTATTGGTTTACAGCACATGTGTAGTGAAGTGATCCCTAATGTTTGTTACAGATTAAAACATAGCACTATATAATTATGACTAATACTGACATTCTGTAAGTTATAAAAAATTTGCAGAAGTAAATAATTAAAACATAGTAAATGGAATTAAAAGTGATTAATTAATATCTTCATGCTCTCATTTCCAAATACTTAAGATTTTTCCTATACATATACGTTTAGATTAAAAAGGTAGAATGGATTCACCTCGATTTATTGTATCTTTTCAAAAGACTATCTTATGTTTGTAAAGCGGAATATTTTTTAAGTGTTTATTGGTTTACAGTGCATGTGTAATGGAGTGATATCTAATGATTGTTCCAGATTAAAACATAGCACTACATAAATAAATAACTTATTCTATAAGTTTAATGATGTTAATTAAAAAAATTAATTAGTCTTGCAAAACTTATATACATACAGACAATAAGAATTACAAGACCATATTTTAAAAATTAATGGCATTATAACACTATTACCTGCATTCTGATAAGAAACTTAACACACACACTCACAATATAATAAATATATAAAGAAATGATTCATACAATAGATCTTCCAAAATAGATGAAGCTTAATACTAATCTTTTATCATGAAATCTATAATGAAAATAAATGGTCAATCTAGACATTGAAATCTCTCAACTTTATTAGATCTGTTTTATTGCTATTGCTCACTTCCCAGATGAAGTTTAGAAGAAACTTGAAAAAATTGAGATGTGGATAAGATACTGTATGGTAATGAACTAAAATGTGTAGACAATATACATATTATGTTAAAAACCTTCATTTTAATATATATATATATATATAATTAGAGGGAATTTGAACTCAGACTTTCAATCCCCTTAAGTCATTCACCCCATCTTATACAACTGATACACATGATCATATACATGCAAAAAAGACAAATGATTTCCAATTATATGTATTTCATGCTAAAACAGCACTCATCAGTTGGTTTGGATCATCATCCCTCCCACACATATATAATCAATGCTCAAATTTATATTAAGATAACAAATCCTCAAATTTTATGGACAAGCTAATCATTTTCAATTCTTCAGCCATTAATATCATTGAAAATCTGATAATTAAGATCCTATATATGAGGGGTTATATTGACTTATGGTCAACATGTGTATTAAATAACAAAAGTTAGAAAACAAGGACATTGAATACATCATCATCAGATTTTCAAGAATATGAATGGCTGAAGAGATGAAGAGAATAGAAGCCTGTCTATTAAAGTTTGAGCATTTGCTATCTTAATATAAATTGAGCACTGATTAATGATGATCTAGTTCAACTCATGAGTGCTGGTTCAGCATGAAATAGATATATTGGAGATCTTTTGTGTTTTTTGCAAGTGTGTAGTCATGTGTATTGGTTGTATAAGAGAAAGTAGTTGATTGAAGGGGGCTTGAATGTCTGAGTTTAAATTCCCTCTAATTACATCTAGCTTAAAATATAAATACTATGCATATATTTATTTATATCTATTAAAAGAAAAGTTTTCATAGTGAATAAAATTCTTGAACATGCTTTTATTATATAACTAAAAATTGTGGCAACATCAATGACTACATGGATACTTTTATTATCCAAATGATTTTGCAGTATTAGCCTAAAAATATCTGTACTATAATAATATTGACATGGGAAGATGGTATCTGATTAAATATGAAGACAAAAATCATCAAATGAATAATGAATTGAATAATATTTGATGCTACTCAGAAAAATTTATGAAAAGCGGATTGTGCTAAATGATAACTTGCAAGGTATATAATGTTATGATAATTAATTTTCATGGTATCAAGAATGATCAAACAAAATATTCTGTAATGAATAGATTTATTCCTTTACAACATTCTTTTTAAGAATACTTGTTGCATTTTCAAGTGCATTATCTAACCTAAATGAATAATAAGCTGAAGATAGTATTTTATTTATATTTAACTTTGGTAAGTATAAGCAATACTGGACATTACTATCAAATTAAAGGCTCATCCTATAAATGATCTTAAGTTTTCTGTATTTTATTAGCCCTTACCTATTAATGTTTCTGGGTACTAGATAGTATAAAATACAGACTTTGAAAATGATGATCATACACACTAACTATTCTTAACTAATTAAGCATGGGTGAAAAGCATATACATATATGACAATGAGAACAAAAAATAAATACCTAAATTAACAAATTAATTATACATATATATATATATTGTTACTTAAGAAACAATAGTCTGTGAAGATCACAAGCTGATCACAAGCTGACTTGTGGTCAAGGTTACACACCATAAAACAAACCCCAGAGAATGGATTCTTTTGTAGACAATACCATGGCTAAATATAATTATTAAAATACAAAGATCTTTTTTTGTATAATTCAAACTATTTTATCTTAATTCTTAAGATATATTTATTTTAAATATAGATTCTTTTCAATCTTAAATATCTTATGTTTAGGAATATTGTATTTATCTTAAATATACATTTTTTTGTATGTTTAAAATATGTGATCTCAGGCTTTAAAAAAATATATTTATCTCAAATATTGGTTCTTTACAAGTTTAGGATATCTTGATCTCAGGGTTCAAATTCAGAATAAAATGAACTTGGAACAAAATCTTAATGGTATTACTTTAACTTCTTAACAAAAATATGATCATTTAATCTAAACATGGTACACTTGACATTTCTTTTAATTTATTATAGAATTTTAGTATTTTAAGAAAGTAGAAATGAAATTACATAATGGTACACTTGACATTTCTTTTAATTTATTATAGAATTTTAGTATTTTAAGAAAGTAGAAATGAAATTACATAATAATAGAATATTCAAATAATTAAGTAATATATAATTGATAACTTGAAAAACATTTTTAAATACAATTATTTAACTAAAACAATTTCATTTCTACTGACCATAAAATGCAGAGATTTTATATTTTCTGATGCAAATTTGAATAAGCGATATCAAAATAATATAGAAAGCAATAAAGGCATCTTTTATGCTGTAAACTACACAACAAGTGCATTTGAAATGAGGTAAATAATATAACATTTATCTTCTAAGAATGCAGGTAAAATAATTACATAATTATTAAGCAAAATAAATGTATAAACACTATGTGAACATTGAAATGTACTCTTAAAAATAATATTAATGCAATATCTTATTAAAGTAAATTTCTGATAAATAGATGGCTTATGTAATGGGATATAATGATATTAAAATAAAAATGTATTTAATTAATAATAAAATATTTATTTACAACATATAATAATCAATATAATAAAAGTATTTATTTACAATAATTATTATTATTTCTTTTAATTTACTATCTATAAGTTACATATATTATTAACTAATACATTGGTGTAACTTTCTTAAAACCATTTCTATAATTTTATCATATAAGTTATATTTACTACCCAATAGTTCTCTTACTCACCAAATACAATCTTTATTTTCAAAGTCATTACCCATAATGTAAAACAACATACCTCTATGCCTTTGTCTATACTGCTAAGAGATATTATACACTTTATTTAATCAAAATTGTATTAAAAAATCAGTGTAAAAACTCTTAATAAATATCAATACGATAGCAACAAATTTTGTGCAATATAAAAACACATAACTTTAACAAAACCTATGTTAGGGTGAGGAAATAACTATGCTCAACATTGATGATGTACATTAAATAAAAAATTGTAGTGGAGCTTATAGTAAATTGTAAAGCTGAACATACCTGTGAATATACACTAAAATATATTCTAATATTGAAATTCTAGGCATAGTGGACAAGGGAAATATGAGCTAGCAAAAAATATGATCGAGTACCCAGTACTACATGCAGGTGGTGCTGCGGAATCACTCTCTTATAGAGGGGCTAAATACACATAAAAGTAATATAACAACCACTTAAAACTGCCTTAAAAATACTAATAATAATAAAAGACATGGAGCTAATAACAATATGAAACATACGAATAATTAATTGTTCATCTTGCAGTCACATACAAAAGGCATATAATTCATTCACTCAGTTTAAGATTATATGTATACTGACGAAGCCAATTAATGCATAATATATAACAAAATATATACAAGATAATTATAATACTATTTTTAGAGATCAACAG
Source organism: Epiperipatus broadwayi (assembly GCA_028023455.1). Taxonomy (NCBI): domain Eukaryota; kingdom Metazoa; phylum Onychophora; class Udeonychophora; order Euonychophora; family Peripatidae; genus Epiperipatus; species Epiperipatus broadwayi. The sequence goes on from JAQFVV010006212.1 coordinate 6,760,901, forward strand.
TTCATTTCCTTTTCATAAGCAAAACTAACTCTTTTCAATCTTTTTATTTCCTTCTCAAATTGATATATGAACACATTGTCATTTATTAAGGTACAACAGACATACATATATGCAAAATATTTTAGAGAATAGTTGCAATAATTTCACATTTAAATGTAAAATAACAGGAGTTGATGGCAAATGATTTCAATAGCAAACAGTTTTTTTCAAAACACATTTGTTTAAATGACAATAAAAATCAGAGGAGTAATGGACAGAATGAAAATTCTTTATCTAAAATTGCTCTTTATGAAGTTTTATTACTATAAGTTGACTGCAGTAAACTTAAATTATATTTATTTTTTTTAAATGTAATAACAATAATCAGCAATTTAAAACAAAATATTCAAATAAGTAAATGAATAAGTAAAATTGAGATGAATAGGTATATAATTTGTTTTAATATGAAACAATCAGGATATAATCTTTTCATTATAATTAAAAGTTTAATTTTCATAAATTAGTCTTTTATAATAATTTTAAAAGATAATTTTAAATAATTGTCAATGCTTTTTTTTATAAGCTTAATAATTTTATAAAAATCAATCATTCTGTAAATGATCTTGACATAATAGATTGATTATTTTAGTTGCAAATAATTAGTATTAATACTGTACCGGTCAGATTTGTATTCATTTAACAAGATCTAGAATCTAAACAAAAGTATTCTGAATCCATTCATGCCCAAGATACACAGATCAGGAGCAATCATGAATTCTGCTCTGTTGCTCTTCTCTAAAGCTATAACATTACAAACAACATTTCTGATGATAAATGAATTTATTCACTCTAGTCCCAGAGACACAGTGGAGAAACATGAGATCTACAGGGAAATTATTAAAATAAAGCCTATCAAGTCCTAATTTAGAAAGAGACCCTAAGTATAACAATATTTAACAATCATATAAATGAAATGTGAATGACTAGCATGATAAGAAATACATAAATTATAACATAGCATCCATTCATGATGAGCAAGAATGAAGCAACCCCAAATAAATATTATTAAACAATAATCAGTTATGAATTCTAAATAATATTATTACTAAACTAACAAATGAGTGAGATTCAGTGAATGAAATACGAACGCATAAATAACTATATACATATACCAATTTAATGAGCATAAATAATAAGTTTATTTCCATAGGATAGTATTAATTACATAGCACAGATGTCACACCAATGGTAATAAACATATTGATTAATTACATCAATTATAATACATTATAAATATGGCTATCCTGGCATAAGAGAATATGCAAGTGATAATTTACATCTATAGGAGATAGAGTGTTTAGCATGCAATATGGAGATGAGGCTTAATATGCTAATGGGAATCACAAATTACTTTCAATAGATTAATGATGTTAACACTATGAAAAACTGGACAGAAATGATAACCATTAATTTATAGATTCAAGGAATGTACATTGTTTCTAAGTTAACCTTCGAATGAGGCTTACAATAATGATACAGTAATTAAGTATCTTGATAAATATGAAATTTATTTAACTAAAAGCCATGGTCCAGGTTGTCTGATGTTATCCCATGCAGATTCTCAACAACCTTATTATATGAAGAATAAATCCAGGATCTCTGGATAATAATTATGACAAAGATGAATATGAGATTTATAATACTATCATGAGTAAGCAATGTGAAAGAAGGTTCAGATCCTTCATGACACTGATATATTAAGTAAAACCCAATTAAATTAATAATATCACTTGTAACACCATGATGAAATATTAACCCATTCTTAAAAGTATGCATATGACCTTGACTAATTAGAATGTCAGAAGAAAAAGGGTGGAAAGTATTATTCCCTCCATTTAACAAGCTTAAGTATGCTAAAATGGTCAATAATTATTGATAATTTATGATGCTTGATGGCCTGATAAGCAAATGGTTAATTATCAGATAAGAAACATTGTCATCAAATTTTACTTTAAAGAACATAAAATATATTTAAATCAATAGTGTTAAGCAAAGTAAGAAAATTTACATGATAATATCCCATAATATGATGGCTTGGTAGTTCACCATTAAACAAATATAATATTCAATAATATTCAATTGAGCGAACCTTCATTTAGTAGGAAATCTTACATTTAAATGTTTAAGCATCCCATAATATTGGGATGGTGACTAAAATGATGTAGGTTCATTAGATTGAGTCCTTAGCATATTAAAATCAACCCAACATAAAATATATAATTTAAAATAAAATAAATGAAGTTTTCTACATGAAAATAAAAGACATTATTTAAGCATGACATTTTTCAGAGATATAATTAAAGATTGTTAAGTTATAGATCTGTGCTAATATGTATAGAAGGAGATTCAAAAATTTGACAGTGAGAGAGAGTCATTAAGATTAATATAATTATGATAACTGGTATTATATTCAGTTATTAGATAAAATAGAAGGTTACATTATGATTATAAATAAAATTACAGTAATGTGAAATATTATTAGGAGTTCATTTAGTGTCATAAATGGACTACCTTCCAATGACTTGGTGGCCATTCAGATTGACATCATGAGGAATAAATATGGAAAGCACAGTCAGCAATACAGAGTTAAGATAAAATAATGGTAGACATCTTTTAAATATTAATTCATAAGAGAGTTAATGCAGTTTTTAAGCAGTGATGGCATGGTAGCATAGTGGCAGGAGGATGATCTAAAAGATCAGGAGAGGTGAACTTCTTTTTACTCAGCAGTCATTTTTTCAAAACTTGGAGTGGTATGGATTTAATTAGCAACCTCTAAACTTTGTTTTTTTTTAGCTCAAAATTTTGGCAGTATTTATACAATATTAAACCTTTTACAAAGTTATTTTACTTGAGGCAACCAGATATGCATTACCCAGCTTGATTTTACCTACCGTTGTTCAATTTTATAGTTAAAAGATGAAAATAACATAAGTTCTGAAAAGTATTGTTTCATTCTATTTCTGTGTTGAAAATAGATTTAAAAGATATGAATTCCATTATTTTTGCAAATTGTTAAAAATAACTAATTGAAAATGATATGTTTACATCAATTAAGATATGTTCTTTTGTTTTATAAAATTTAAGTTATGACAATTACTTTCCAGAACTTTCTCTGGCATTGCATTAGCTTTATATTAATTAGAGAAACAAATAATATATATATATATATTAATACATATTATTATTTCTGTATCTGTAATATATATACACATATAAATGGTCATCTATAATGAAGGGAATTTAAGATTTCTGAATTGAAATCTAATTAAAATTAACAATAATAAAAATAGTTAAATATAACCATTTAGAAAAACAGGGTGGAGATCATAGCATGTATATGTATGTACTTACATTCCTTAATGATGAAATAAATATAAAAACAGGTTTGAACCTTAATTTTAAGATTACTAATATGACCAGACAGAAGCAAAATATGTACTACAGATTTTACCACTTCAATACCTAATTGAAATTTAGTTAAAACATGCTAGAGATAGTCTTATAGCAAAGTTTAGAATTTATCTAATGTTATATAACAATAAAGCAATATAGCTTTTGCTTATGTGAGCCTTTTTTAGCTCCATTGACAAAAAATAATATAATTTTCTTCAGTATCTTTTAAAATTATTGTTTGATAAATTAGTTGAACCTATGCTTTTAAGAGAAATACTGCATAGATAACTTACTAATTCTTTATTCTATCATGAACATGATAAAAAATAAAACTTTAAACTTTAACATTGACTTAAAATAAATAGTCAAATAAAACCCAAATAATTTAGTTCAAAATTAAAATTTGAAGTGACAATTAAGTGAATTGAGTGTGAATAAGGAAGTAGTGTCTAAATTTTTAAAAGTATCTATTGTTATACTAGTGTGTATGTTTTTTCTCTCCACCCATGCATCATAATTAATATTGCATTTCCTCTTTATTAAGCCAATGATTTACAGGTCTGCAATATAATATTTAAATAGTCATTATTGATTTTAATTGATCTGACATTGACTTTGTATTTTAAATTCAGACAATTTAGTCATGTGATCATCTAGATAATAAATGATATTGTTAATTAATAATATTTATCAACTCTAAATAATTATCAAATCAATTATTTAATAAAATTATTAACTGATTTTCAAATTAAACATTCTATTAAATATATCATTCTCAATTTACTTCTCTCTTTTTTAAATCCTAACTAAAATCTTTTAACATTATAATAGATGGAGCAATTAAAAAAAACTAAACACTCTCTCACACATATATATGCACATTAAACATAATCATTTTTTAATGTAATGAAAATAAATTAGCTATTGATAGACATTTAAAATCAATTAAAAATTAGATCTAATCTCAGATAGTTATAATTACTATTTTAAAGTCTAATTTTAAATATTTTTATATAAATTGATATTTAATAAATCATAACTATTACTTTTAAAATTATTTAATTTAAAAATCAACAATTAAAAATACTAGAAAAGTTAACTAATCATTTTAGACAGCATAAAACAACTTTATTTATTATATCTATTTGAAATAAACTCTAAATTAACTTTTTTAATTTAAATATTAATTTTATTCTTTCAAGTTAATATTAAACAATCTCAGATAACCTGTTAAATAATTACTAATTAATTAGGCTATCTGAATTATTTTAACTCTCACTATTGTAACATATAATTTAAGATTTTTATTATAATAGTAATAAAGAAATTTACTTATTATAATCTTATAAAAAAATTTAATTCTTTAAAACATATACCTATGTGAAAGGGTTATATGACATCATAAAATGGAGAGAAGACTTTTATCAAGAATTATATAGTAATAAAGAACAAGTATATCCTATATCTATTACATCTTCCGAATTGCCCAGAATTTTAAATGAAGAAGTGAGACATGCAATTAAATGTATGAAGAAAGGAAAGGCTACAGGTAATGATGAAATTATAATTGATATATTAAAAGAATCAGGTGAAGAAATAGAATTTTTTTTAGCAAAGTTATATACCAAATGTCTAAATGATAAAGATGTACCAGATGATTGGAAGAATGCAGTAATAATATTAATATTTTAAAAAGGTGATAAAGAAGATATTAGAAATTACAGACCTATCAGACTTTTATCAGTTTTATACAAAGTTTTTACCAAGATAATTACAACTTGTCTACAGAGAACATTGGATTTCCACCAACCAAGAGAACAAGCTGGATTTAAAAGTGGTTTTAGTACAATAGATTATATCCAGATACTGAGAGAAGTTATAGAAAGGACAAATGAATATGAATTACCATTATGCTTTGGAGTTGTAGATTATGAAAAGGCCTTTGATTTTATAAACATTTCTTTAGTGATTAAAGCATTGGATCATCAAGGTATACATCCAGGATATTATCATATTTTAAAGAATATTTATAAAAATGCAACAGCAACAATTAGATTACATAATGATACTGGGAAAGTCAACATTGAGAAGGATATAAGACAAGGTGACTCCATATCTCCAAAACTTTTTACAGCAGTGCTGCAAAAAGTATTTTGTGGATTAAAATGGGAAACTAAAGGAGTAAAAGTAAATGGAGATTATTTAAGGCATTTAGATATTGCAGATGATGTAGTTGTTTTTGAAAATAATGCTTCAGAGCTGTAGGAAATGTTTCAGGAGTTATCAGATGAAAGTAGGAAATTGGGACTAAAGATAAATGTTAAAAAGACTAAAGTAATGTTTAATCGATTTGCTCAAAATGTGAAAATAGAAATTGATTATGATGAATTAGAAGAAGTTAACAGTTACAAATACCTTGGTCAGATTATTAATACAGATGAAAACATAATGGAGGAAATTAATCATAGAATTAAACTTGGTTGGAGTGCTTTTGGTAGAAATAACTTGATACTAAAAGGAAATATGCCTATGTATTTGAAAAGGAAGGTTTTTAACAAATGTGTTTTACCAGTTCTTACTTATGGATCTGAAACTTGGACTCTTAATAGAAGAGCATTACAGAGACTTCAGATCACTCAAAGAAGTATGGAGAGATGCATGTTGGGAGTAACATGAAAAGATTCAAAACACAATGTATGGGTAAGAGAACAAACAGGTGTTACTGACCTCATTGAAAAAATTAAGATTGAAGTGGAGTTGGGCTGGACATATTGCTAGAAGAGATGATAGTAGATGGACAATTGAAATCTTCAACTGGATTCCAAGAGATTGTAAAAGACCCAGAAAGAGACCACATGTGAGATGAATAGATGAAATAAGAAAGTGTGCAGGGGTGGTGTGGAGAAGAGAAGCTAAAGATTGGAGAAGATGGATTGAACTAGGAGACCTTCATCCTGAAGTGGATTGATAATGGTTGATGATGATGATATTGTAGCATCATATTTTGGTACCAATGCTATCATATTCTACAAAGTATGAATTGTTAAATAAATTGTTTGATTATATATTTCAAAATAGATAGGAAGATTAAGTGAGAGATGTAAAACCAAGGGTCGTCTTACATAAAGTCATTATGCAGGCAGATAATCATTTTTAATTTTTATTTTTTTAAACTTTAAATATTAGTTTTTGAATATTATCAAATATTAAATATTGCATTTCTTTATAACAACTCAATAAACCATTAGTGAATTGTTTTAGCAGTGGCTATAAATCCAGATACATCTAGAATAGGGTTTTTGAATAAACAATGAGGCCATAGGAAATCAAATATTACTAAATTGGAATATTCATAACAAATTCAAATTGTCAATTAAATCAGCAGAAGTGCTAGTAATTAGAAATATATAAAATTTTTATTACATTTACATATAAATGTGCAGATGCATATATAAATAATATTCACAAAATTAGAAAAATGTGCTAGAAAGACTAACAACAATTGCTAAAATCTTAGATAATTTAATGTTTAGATTTAATAAATGTTTCTAAAAACTTAATGAAATTATTGATATTAAAATATTAATAAAATTATCTTTATCTAATAATGTTCATTGACAAATATTTATTGCTCTAATAAGATTTGTTAATAAATAGATAAATGCATTTTATTTGTTTGTTTATATGTATATAATTTTAATGCGCAAATACGCGCACAACAACCGAGCTTCATAAGGATTAAATAACAATATATTATAAACTCAAAATAATTATAATATCTAAAGAATTATTTTGAGTTTATAATATATTGTTATTTAATCCTGATGAAGCTCGGTTGTTGTGCGCGTATTTGCGCATTAAAATTATATACATGTATAATAAGCACCTGAGTTTAATAATTTCTTTTTACATTTGTTTGTTTATAATAAATTGATGTTAAACATTATTATTATTATTTTATTGTTTTGTACTTCAAAATGAATACATATTTTTATCAATTGAAAGAAAAACAATAGGATCACATCTGATTATTTATGGTACTATGGAGATGTCCTGCAAATCAACTACAAGAAGAGATGCATTGTGGAAAATTTTGATATCATAGGAAAAACCTAAAAATACTAGCAAATTAAAATGAGAGGTCAATCTATAAAATTTATAGTGTAGGGTAAGATCAGTCATGTTTTTTTAACCAAAGTCACCTTTTTTTACCTCTCTTCCTAAGGATGATGGGATAGAAAACATCTGGGAACTGTCCTAGATAGGGTTAGATTTACACTTCATTTCAATAGCCGTGATGGATATGTGTTAAACTAAAATATAGAAGGAAAAATAACACTTTTCTTTTTAAAAAAAAATTATTTGAGAAAATTTGAAATTTTCAATATTAAAATTCTAAAATATCCAAATACCTTTGTTTCATGGAGTAAACAGCTAAATTGTGTTTCTCCAATTTCACCAGATTATGCCTTTAAAATGTATTCCAGTAAAATTTTCAGTTATTATATTATCCCAGAATCTTATCAGTAAAGGAAGAATTTGGCAAAGAATTATGGGAGTGTCTCATTTATAAAGAAATAAATAATATAGTTATTGAGTAGAGACAATTGAAACAATTTTCTTTAAAACATTATAAGCATAAAAGTGACATATTGATCAGAGTATTTGTTTTGACAAAAGTTATTTGAATATTTTATGTGGTTTATACATAAAACTATCAAAAGAATTAAGGAACTTAAAGGAATTCAAAATATACATTTCATATTTGAGAGATTTTCCAAAATGGAATAATTTGATTGTGGTGATTTTAATCTTCAGTAAATGTGAATAATAGTGCTACAAATCATTAAATGTGTTGCAGTTTGCGAGTTTTATTACTGATAAATTTGGGATATGTTCAATATTTGAATGCCATGTAAACTTTATATGAATGATGAGTTATTTATTTATATTTCAATTGATAGGTTAATAAATTATTAGAATAGTAAATATACCAAATCTGTCCATAGAAATCCATTGGAATTCAGATAGTATACTTTATATTCAACAGTTAAGGGTGTAGTGTGACAGATAAATGAAAATGAATACATATTAAATCTTTGTTGATGGAGAAATATTACATTTTTAAGCATTATTTTAAATTTATTTAAAATGTAAATATTAAGTTATATTTCATAATTTGTTTTTTGTTAAGTCCTTTCTCAATCCATGTTTGAGTAAAACTATCTAGAATATGTAGTACATTTTCCAGGATAAAGATTATTTATATTTGGTTCACCAAATACTAGATGTTAAAATATATGCCAGAAACAATTTAAAATTATGAGTTAACATTTGCTGTTGTGATATAATTTATTTACCAGTTCTACTAGCATGGTGGAGAAATATTAAAATACTCTCTTGCATAAGTGTTTGTAAAATAAACCTTACAATAATAAAATTTGAATTCAAACTCAAGTGGATAAAGAAAGTGACAAATGTGTAAGTATTAAATTTATAGTTTTGAGATACTTAATTCGATTATATGTTCAAAATAAAAGTGGGATAAAACATTGCAATCCATCTCCTACAGATATGTTGTATTGCCACACATATCATTAGTTTATATATCAAATATAGTTATAATCAATATATCACATACACCATCAAAAGAGTCAAAAACATGTATCTTTAATATTTGTTGTCCTATCGAGATAATTCATATTATAAACATCTTTAATATATGTTGTCATGTAGTGATGATTTGTATGTTATTATTATTATATTGTTTTGTTATTTACATGAAATAAATAATTTTGTTATTTTTGTTAAATTATAGGGTATTATTCTTTAATCATCATTTTTATACCATTATGTTCTGGTCAGTTCATTTAAGGTTATTTAAATATTTTTATTATATTTGCTATTTGAATCCAATAAATTATAAGTAGAATGCCTGCATAAAAATCTCTGATACTTATATTCGTCTTGACCGTAGTAAATGTTTATTAAAGAAAAGCCCTGAGATAATTATTATGATAAGTCTTAATTTAATATTTATTAATAGAAACCCTAAGATTATGTAGTTAATAAGTAGACAAACAAAAGTATATAAGTATGAAATGATTTACTAATAAATCAGTGATTGATTGTTGAAATATAAAATTATATATTATATTTTAAAAGTTTAATAATCAATATTTAAAGCTCTTAAAAATTATATATTTACATTGATTATTTATTTGGTTTGGAAATCTGAAGTGAGTGCGTTCATGAGGGTTAGAGTTTTATAAAGCTCAACTATATGCGAATGCTTTTTCAGTACACATGAAAACGCAGCCGGAAGTGCGATTTCAGTTCTTCTCGCTACTGATTTCCGTTTTAGCACAGTTAACCACTTATTTAACAAATCTTTTCCAAACAAAGTCTGAATACAAGGTTCAATGTGTTGGCTATCAATCAGCAAAAAGGTTTAGATCGATTATCTAGGGTTTAAGCTCTGTTGTCTGATTATCTATATTTTCACTTAGATTGAGAGGTTACAATTTGACGCCATAACATTTTGGGCCGTGATTTAAATATAATTGTGTGATTATTGGTAATTATTCATTTGATGAAAAATGTTTAGTATAATTTAATATGATAATGAAATTTGTATAGTTTTCGCATGATAAAATGAAAGCAAAATCTTTATGGTCATTATAAATCATAAAGAAATAAAGAATTATATATATATGTAAACATAAAGAGATTAAGTGATATTAGATTCAAACAAATAGTTTGCAAATGGTCGTCTAGAGATAATTTACATTTAGTTATAAACAAGTTGAAATAATATATCCATTGAATGGAGACAGACAGGTGGCTAGTTGAGGGATCGATTTCCTACATAAATAGTTTATGGTTAAAATATTATCTTAGATTTTAATAGATTATATATTTTTTATTACTAGCTAGGGTATTAATTTTTTTTTAAATAAATGAAACTAACTTAATCGCTTCAGGTAGGCCTGAAGCAGAGGCATCATTTAGCTTGGGCCAAATCGCTCAAATGATTGTGGGAAATAATAAAATATTCAAGATTTAAACATGAAATTAACGATAATATTAATAAGTTAAGTGAAAATAATGATAAAATGAATGAAAATATTAATAAATTAAGTAATGATTTTAATGGAAAAATGAATAAAAATGTTAATAAGTTGAGAGTTAAGGGATAATCAAAATAAAATGGATAATAAAATAAATAAGTGAAAGTCTTAATAAAAAGATAAATGATTTAAATGAAGTGTCTAGAAATGAAGTGAAGGATTTAAGTAAGAAAATTGATACATTTGAAAACAATCACCTTGAAGCAAAAAGGGATTCAGATGAGAGAGTAGATGAAATTAAAATAAAATTAAGTAACATATCAAAAAGAAACCTAGTGTAAATTGTAGTATTAGAAGAGAAGTTAGATAAAGTTGATTTTAATTTGAAGGAGAAGATAAAACAAGTAGAAAATAAATCAAATTTGACAACAGAGAATTTTGAAGATCTGGTAGAACATAAGTTAGTTTTTTATCAATAAGAAATGAAGAAGGAAGTTAAAGAAAGCCATAAATTTCAATCCAAACTTGTAGGATAAATTAATAAACTTCAAATCAACTACAAAGAGAGATGCATTATGAATAATTTTGACTACATAGAATAAAAACTATAAATACCAAAAAATTAAAATGAGAGGCCAATCTATAAAATTTTCAGTGTAGTGTAATATCAGTCTAGTTTTTATTCAAAATAACATTTTTGTACTGACCTACCTGAGGATAATGGAATAGAAAACATCTGGGAGTCTGTTCTAGACAGAGTTAGGTTTTCATTCCATATATATTGTAACCTCCCAAAAGAGCAAAACGATAAACAACGAGCTGAGACTTTTTTTAACTAACTCAATATAAGATAATGATACCGATAATGAGACTCCATCTAATCTAACACAATTAGCATAAGATAGACTTTCTTTACAGGGATGGTCACAAACATAGAGGTTTTATCATTTAGAAGTAAATGAAATATACTCCACAATCGCATCGCTATTGTAGAAACTCTCCAGCTATCATCCTATTATAATCATTTGGAAAATTCCTATAACACACAATGACTAATATAATACTTCATATAAAATAATTATTAAGCTACTCTCTTATACTCTAAGAAACTATAAAAATAATAATTTAAAAAAATATATAGATTAAACTGATTTAAATAATTACTGCTATCTTATGGATATCCCAGGGATCATGATTATTCTTTTTAATAAATATAATAACAATCATTAACAGTTAGATAATCGAATAACAAGAGGGATTTTGTTGAGATCAAATTATCCAAAGAATAATAACACTTTCAATTACAAACATTAACTAGGACCACTATTTGAGAATTAATACAACTATAATAATGCATTGAAACTAACAATAATAAACTACCAACTTACTTCATTTTAAATAATTTAATTAAACTTATTATTATTTATCCTTCTATTTCTACAGATAAGTATCATTAAATAGAAAAATATTTTATTGCTAATCAAAAGCTTTGTAATTAACTATAATCTCTTATTGCATAATTTAATTAAATACACTAATTATTTTAGCATTTATCCATTCTATTCTATCTTTCAAAACAAACATCAAAATTGATTTTATTAATTCCTTAAATCTAGAATAATATAATACTTTGGATTTATTCCATGCAATAGACTGCATAAGATTTTTATTCTTTAATACTTGTATTAACTTAATTAAACTTCAAAATACAGTTATGACTTTTGAAAACAATATTACTCTTTTAATGCTCTTAAATATATAATAATTTTAAATTTCAATCTCCAATAATTATTCAAGTAGTTCAATATTTAATAATATAAAGATTAATTAAATATGATTTTAATAAAGTTATAATTCCAAATTAGTAATTGATTAATTTATTAAGTTCGAATTCTTTATTATAATTCGATAATTAAAAATATTCAATAAATACATTTTATATAACAACTTCATTTGCTTATGTGCTTTAATATATGACTTTGTGATATTAATGATCCAATTTAGAAATAAAGCTACTTGTCAAGTTTAAATTAAAAATACTTATTTATTTTAACAGCAAACATAAACAATTTATAACATTTATATTTGAACAATTACATATTTACCAAAATTCTTGATATTTCAGTAACTAAAAATAAATACCATTCTTTATTCATATATTAACATTAAATCCATATCAATTAGTTAATCTAATAATAATTGTTACCAATATGTATGCTTATATTTATATTATAAACTAATTTAACATCCATGGGTTCATACATCTGGTTAACTTCTTTAATATTTCCGTCATACTTAAATGGTCATTATAATCCACTTGTTTTTATAAAGTCATATCACTTTAATATAAGTCAGATTTAAAATTATTATACAAATACATTAATATTATTTACTATGCTTTTGTATGGTTGATATTATACAAATAATACAACTTGAATAAATAACTGAATCAAGGATTCTGTATGTTAAAATATTATCATTCATCTTATACACTTATCATAATCTCTGTTATTTACATTTTTCATTCTTGTTGAATTCATTTACCCTTTCAACAATAAGTTATTCTTGTTTTGGATATTTTTTGTGTATGATCTCCTCTTTTTCTTATACTACCATGACAAATCATAGAAAGAAAAATTATAAATTTCAAAATTAACTTGCTAACCTATGATACTTACTTTATATTCCAATATCACAGATAAAACTTTTTCAGATAAGAAACTAATGTATTAAACAATCTTACAAAAATATATAGGAATGGACGCATTCCCACTTATTATGAAATTATATACTTTTAAGTAGTCATTTTTACCTTAATGACTCTACCTCAATAAATCCTGGCTTATTTCTCAAGCTCTTACAGAATATAATACTCATTGTTCATATGAAAATCCTCTCAATTCCCTACAATATTAATATGGATGTCACTTAAATCAAACCCCTTAACATATCATATTATTTCTTCAGAATTATATATTATTCTATCCTGGCATTCTAATTTATTCATTAAACACTTATCTATATTTTTCAGCATCCACATATATTAACTTTCTTTTTCTAATAGTACAATTTTATCTTCCCATTGTTTACACATCTATAATTATTATAGATCATATTATAAAACAAATAACTCTCTTTATTATGACAACCATCATATTATTCTTTATTCATTATAAAGTTAGAGATCATAAATCATTTCCTTAATTATTACATCCACTCTGCTTCATATTTTATTTATACTATTATACTAGTATGATGTATTCATAGTTATTTTAACAGAATACTTTTTCTTGATCCATCATTATTATTCAATACAATTATGAAATATACATCAATATAATTAATTGATGAACTCATTCACATCAGTTTTACTATAATCAACTATTACTCTTCATGTATACTGAAATAGCATTAAATTACATTGTCACACCACCAATACGATCTTTTCTTCCTTAGTTCATTCATACCAAATTTTATCAATAAGCATATAATACTTTCATTTTAAATTTAACATATAATAACATTTTAAATTTATCGTAAGTGATCTTACCACAAAATACCTTATATCTGTCAAAACATTAACAATAAAAATCATAAATTGAAATGTTTTTTAACTCTTTAAAAAAAAAAAAACCTTCTTACAACTTTTTATCCAAATCAGTATGATAATGGACAGCAAGTAAAACTTTTTTGCCTTTCTTTTTTCTCCTGTTAGAAAACACATGTAATTTAAACCAAAACATTTTAAGATAAAAAAAATATCAAATAATAAAATCTTTTAAAATTCTTGAGCTCTTGGTAATCTTGGATATCTTGGCATCTTATAAACTGAAGTGCACATTAATTTGGGAACAATCCAATAATATCAAAATAGTTCTTTGAATATTAAATTTTATTATTATTATTCTTATTCTCTATTATCAAAACTTACCACATACAAAGTTAGTCTATAAGCAGTTCTAACTTTAACTTCTTATTTATTCTGGCTGAGTTATTTTATATCTTGGGCATACACATACATCTATTAGCGCTAGTCCATTATATTCTTATATAAATCATTTCTTTATTTAATCTTCATTATTAAAGATAAAAGGATTATCTTTTTGACTCCCCATCATTTTGGTATTTTTCTCATCAAAATATAATTATTTTTTTTAGTATCAAAAAGTGCTTTATCATTATATGTTTGTAATATCATATAAAAACATAATAAATATCCATTACTTTAGTAAAATGCTTTTATAACTAATCAAACGCATAGTAGTTATTCTTCTTACTAAGTTGCAATTTATAACATCCAAGTCATTTAATTTAATAAATAATTCTTTTAAAAATAGATTTATATTTATAATTAAGTAACTATTTTAAACTTCTATAAAATGCTTTTATGATCTGATAACAACTGTATCTTTACATTAAATAAAATGTTCTTCTGAATAAATAATTTAATCATTAAATTCATTAAATTTGAAGAGACAACAAAATATTTTCTTGCAACAATAGCTGCAATTTCCTGGTATTTGTACTTTATAATTCTTTTCCCTTATTTCCAAAAATGATAACAAAATTAACTGTTTTTTTTACTTTCACTAGTAATCATTTTAATTATAAGTTAATATTTAAGACTGAAATTAGGTCATTGATGAAGAAATTCTGGTTTGTTTATTTCATATTGCTTTTATACCACTCTTAAGATACTTTATAATTATCCAGTTTATCAATAATTACTTTTACTTACTTTAAAAATAAAATATGATAAAATTTTATTGTTTTAGAAAAGTAATCAAAACAGGCATCAACTCTCAATTTTTAATCAATTCTCCCTAATTTTTGCCTGCTATCATCTTTTTATTTTGTAGACAGTATGACATCAGACCTCTAATCAAATCAATTTCATTGGTCAGTGACTAAAAATTAACCAGTAGTTTTCTGCATAAATTATCTTTTGTCTACGTTTGAACAAATTAATATCACAAAATATTTGAAAACTAACTTATTACATTTAATTACTTTTAAGTTTAAATTTAAAATACAATTATAATTTTATTTTTTAATAATCATAATCTACTTTGATTAAGATATTTAGTTAATATTATATCAAAATTTAATATTATTATTATTATTATTTTAAAAATCATATTATAAATATTTAATAATTCTAATTAGAACAAAATATTATCTTATAATAAATAGAGGAAATATTTTTATTTTTATTTAATAGAACTCTGCAAATAGATTTGTATATACACCTTTTAAAAGATCACTGTAATTTAATTGAATTAAGATTTAATTTACCACAATTGTAAATTTTAATAAATATTATAAATTTAAACATGTATAATGTAAACATGATTATAATTATTAAAGACTACTATAACTAAACTGAATATGAATATTTATAATATAAAATGTTTATAAATAAAAGGTGTTTATTCACTACATCAACAAAATCCTATATTTTGATGCTATAAATTAAACTATTATTACCTAATATACATTAAAAATTAACAGTAATATAATTATATGTTTTATAAATGTAAACTTTGATTATTATATAAGTTTTACATCCTTCTTGGACACAGTGCACAAATCAAAAGGTCACAGTATATATATATGTATGTATGTAATGAAAACAATCACAAAGTAAAAATATATAATGTTAAATAGATCTTATAGAAAATACTCTTACGAGATAACTTAGATAAATAATCAAATTGATTTATTTTCATCAAATCTTTTGCTGTAGTTCTTCAAGACAATCTTTTTTAATATATAAAGAGAAGTAAATTTAAAAGTGGCTACACTTTCTTATTTTTATATTGATGAATAATTAACAGATGTGTGTCTCATTTATTATAATAGCATTTACTATGTAAATGATCTGTTTAACCTATTTAATGTTATATATATATTAATCTTCTAGTTAATTACTAATTTTTATTTTACTTTATTATTATGTATCAATATTAATTGAAATATTATTCATTAAATTACAAACTTGATAATATTTGATTAATGCTTTAGATTTATTTATCTTTTAACTTAAATGTTAAAATAGAAGTGAAAAAAAAAGAAAAAATGCTAGAGCAAAGAGAGAGAGAGAGAAAGAGAGGTGAAAAAAAAAAACATTAAATTTCATCTTCATATACAAAGTATTGATTTATTATTGCAAGATGTGAAAATTTTCGAAACTCTCAAAATATATATGTATAAACTATTATATTTACAAACTAATAATTCTACCATACATTTACATTTTTTACCAATTTTCTTTTTTACTGAGATTATCTGTGCGATTATAAGTATTATTGGGAACATTATATGCATGCAATATTTTCTTAAGCTGGAAAACCTTTTGTTTATAAATAATTAGAATTCACTTTCTTAGCAAGGTTCTCTCTAAATTCTTGTGTAAATTATTCATTAGTATTTTACAGATCAATTTTATTAACTACTCTGTTTTCTTTAATCCTGATTAGTAGTTAAATTTCCGTGCATCAAAGCAGCTTGGTTAGCACATTATTAACGACAGCAGACTATAATTTAAAGCTCCATACTAATCTTGGCAAGTAATTAATTTCTCCTAGACACTGCAAATGAAAATATATTGAAAAATATAATTTCACATTGATAATTTATTTTATTTTTATTTTTGCAAATTGAAAGATAAGTTTATTTATATTGATACAATAAGAATTTATTTTTGGAACAACCATCAAATGATGTTAATATTATTTTTATTATCCATCTTTGCTCTCTGTAGAAATGCAAGATGAACAAATATTCTCTATGGCTGCATTCTGACGTATGCAATCTTTAAACTATATAAAAAACTGAAATCTTTACTTTGGAATACCTTTATAAACTTCTTATATTGCCACCAATATGCTTAATAAAAAATCTGAAGGTTTCATTTTGCTTTCTAAATTCTTAATTACTTGTGTTTTCCATAGATAATATATTGTTTACTAAATTGTAATTTTTAATGCATTTTTTATTTTTTACAAATTAACAATTCATAATTTAAATGTATTGATTTTAACAGTTGAGAAATACAAAATTTCTACAATAAATTAAGGGCATAAATTATAATTTTCATTATTAGTTCAATGTTTTTAAACATATCTTTTACAATTACAATTTTTAGCTGAACAAACCACTACTATAAAATAAGGCAGTGTGTAATCACTACGACCAACTTTCCTATCTACTGTAAATAAAAAAAGATAGAGTTTTAGCTAAATAGTTTACCCAACATACATTACAAAATTTATTTATCTAATAATACTTTATTAAAATTATTTTAATATTCAGCTCTGGACAATCTCAAATTTGCTTTTTACAAACCTCTTTTCATTTTTTTTTTTTACAAAGTTAAATAATTTAGCAATGTGCATAATTGTATTCTTATGGAAGAAAATTAATCTTTACACATGCACTATTATTGATGGATGAGTGCGCATAAATCTAATCTAATAGTGCATATGTAAAGATTAATTTCTTTCCATAAGATTACAAAATTAAAATAATTAAATAAAGGAGCAAACATATCTTTTCATGAAATAAAGTAGACATTTATTTATTTTTTATCTACAATTTGTTCAAACTTTTGTGATCATGATACCATACATCAAAAATATTTTTTAAATTATCCACTTTTCAGTTGTATTTGTTTCTATTTTTATATCTATATCTTAAAATATGCTGATTTTATATTTTTTGCATTCTTAAAAGCTCTTATTATACCATACTGATTCTTTCTGCATCTTTGCATATATTGGAACTGCATTCTACTTATATAATTTGCTTGTATGTTTTTTTTTATTTCATGAATAGAAAGAGATAAAAAATGGGGCTGACTCATGATCTTCACTAGTATATTTAAATAAAATAATAATTCTGTTTCTTTAATATTTAACAAGTGATTCTTATATTTCTTTAGAAAATCATCTTATTAATGATAGTTTATAATGTGACAGCCAAACCTGAATCAATTTCTTTGATCATTGGTTATCTTCATGCCAAAGAAGTACTAATATGTATAATCTTAAGGGATTGTTGATCTCAATTACAACCTGATCATACTGACTTACAGTCACTAATCAGGAGATTTAAGTTAATCAAATTCTCTTGACACACATTGAGCTTTCCAATTGCCAAAATATTTTATTCATCTGGCAAGATATATTAAGCTCAAGAATTCTCTATTGGTTTGATAATTATTTTTAAATGACAAAATGACTGACGATCTTGCACACATGAATCTATAATCTTCAATGAAAAAATACACTTTTCAATATCATTCAACATTTCTTTTTATAATTTTTATGTACATCTGTCTGCAAGATCAAGGTTATATAAGACTACAGGCATGGTAATGATTATTTATATTAACTCTATTTTATATTTACCTAGCCTTTCCATATGACTTTCAATTCTTTTCCTTTATTACTTTCATTGGTATGGAGTTGCCACAAGGCAATGATAAACAACATGGTCTATTTTATAACAAATAGTAAAGTTAATATTGGTTCACTTCCAGTATGTTGTACTAAATATATTTTTTCTTAGATTTTTATTGATCTTTTTCTCCCTCTTATTTGCCCATTTACCTTGAAATAATTCGTGTTTGATATTCTCCTGGGAGTCTTTAACTCAATAATAATTTTAGATCTTCTGAACAATAAATTTCACTGTACTTGGAATATTCTCTGCAAATGAATACAAGCTACAGCTAATTTAGTTTTTTTAATTATCAGATTTAAATTAAAATATCTAAATAAATTATAGATTTGACAATATTGAATTAACTAAATCTATGAGGATTTTAACTTATTACGATTTTATAATACAAAGGATATAAGAAAATCTAAATAAGTTATGCATAAGTTTTTGAGTTGATACTAATTTATATTTTAAAATATCATAATTATTTTTTCTTAGTTATGCTTATATATATTTTATCATCCATTCTTAAGAAAAACGAACTAATATAAATAACTATAAATAAATATTATAAAACCTCAATTAAGACTTACGAATCTATAAGGACTTGGGTTTCATATTTTATAAATATCCAATGTTAATAGAACACAATGATCCTGAGATATTGTTAAGAGTTTTCCATTAATAAGTGATGTAGTTTTATATGGAGAGTCTTTGGTAATAATAATTCATTCCTATAGTTATTACATACATATATTCGCAGTATGTGTTGAATACGGTTAAATTTTAGCTTCAAAATATCTGTGTGAATTAGTTATCCTGTTTCTGGAAGTACCTATGCTTTAGCCATGTGATATCCAATAATTGTTGATAAGCACAAAATAATTTGAAAAGCCATGTAGAGATATGGCAACCAAGGTAAATAAAATTAAAAAAATCAATGTTTTTTTTTTTATAAATAATCCTTTTGTTTTCTATGTGTGAGCACTAATACTTAATTTATTTATTAATATTGTGCAAAAATATTTCATCATAAGTATACACATCTATTATATTGGAGAATAAAGAGATGTCCATTAAACATTTTTGGTAAAATATAAAAGTTTTCAAATACCAGTTCTAAAAGCAATTCAGTCAGTATTAAGTAATCATTAATATTTGGTTTGTCTGAAGATAGGCAATATCCTTTTAAATAGCCATATCATAGAGGTCCTTCACATAAAATTTCATACATACATATATATATATTTCTCCTGACAAGAAATAAAAAGTTTTTAGTGGTTCAATCTTCTTTTGCAGTAAAATAAATATACATGTAGGAGAATATGCTTAAACAAATCTCTATATCATTTTTGAATAATATGATATTTGTTGCCATAGTGATCTCTTTTATTTGCTCAGGGTTATCTTTAGGAAATTTATTAAGCAGTTATTATTGTTGTTAAACATAATTTTAAAACATTAGCCATATGCACATACACAAAAATTTATACACATGCATATGTTATTTGTTGTTTATTCACTAATGTTTCTACTGGAATGTCTGGATATATATATATGATGGCCATTAACATCAGAATAAAGTAATGAGCTAACTTTAATATAAATAAATTTTTTAATTGAGCAAGATCCTACTTTGGTTTGGGGCACCTATCAGATAGTACAAATTTCCACACCAAGAAAATTTTTATTTTTATTATAATAACGATTCTATTAAGACTAAAATGAATAGTTATCCTGAATTTCTTCTAGCTTTGAGAATTTCTGACAGAGATATTTTAAGTGCTGGCACTGGCTAAGCATTTAACACAAAGCTTGTAGAGGAATTGACAATCCTCACTGTTTTATAACTTACAAGCTTAAGAGATATGATCATGTGATCTATGACTCTTATTCTGACTATTCTTAAATCTTGTTTTATAATAATATTTATTGTAAGCTAACCAGCATAAGTGTTGATTAGGGTATAAATTTGTATCTGATCTATAGTCATACTTACTATAACACTATTCATAATTTCCAGAAAAATCATTGAGGTGTTGTATTAAATAATTCTGATTTTCCAATGCAAACAAATGCTTAGGGCACTTAACTTCTTTAGTATCATGGATTATCTGACAGTTCATGCAATTTTTTACATCAGACATCTCTTCTTTGTCATCTAAACATTCTAACTATTTTATTATGTACTTTGTTTTGGTGATTATTTAAATCTTCTATGACCTGTTCTATAGCTACATTCAAAGCATTGAAAGTTGCAATTTGTATCACATGGCTTATTTGCCCTTTTAATAATCTTAACATTTTTAGAAACATTATTATGAACTATTTACTTGCATTTATACAAAATTTTGTACCACTTAGTTTTACAATTACAACAGGAATACTTAAAAGAGTTTCCAAAAGAATACTCAGGCTTATGCTCAATAAAAGAATTCTCCTTACTATCATTAGAGCTACACTTATTTGTAATGAATACCTTCATCTTACATTTATAGTTATTATTGAAAAGTACCTCTTCTTTAAGATATGTGATTCCCAGTTCTATAATAGCTCTTTTGTTAACTTTTATGGAAGCTCAGCTTTATTATTTTGCATTCCCTATCTAAAATTTTGTCATAAAATTTTTCTTGTATAATCATTTGCTTAATGATTGAATCATTATTCATTTTGCCTTTAATTCCAGTTTTAACTATAGTAATTTCAGCTCTATAATATTTAAATAAAGTTTTTATATTAGTTAATGAATAAGGGTGCACATTCCTTTCATATCTAATTTCTTCATGCAGTTTGGAATGTTCTGAAAAGGAGACACAATTCTTAAAGATTTCATTACAAATCTTATAAATAGATAACTGCTGACTAGTATGACCTTTATGATAATATTGACTGACATTGTCAGTGTAACAAGTTTCTTTATCACATAATCCATGATGGCATAGTTCCATGTTAATTTTATGCTGTTGCTATAAATGATCTTTAAAGGATGCCATTATTTAAGTGTTATAAAACATTAAGGACATTGGTAATTATTTTCATCGCAATTATGGCATTTCAGATAATAGTTTAGATTTTCTTCATTTTCATACTATAAATTACAATATTGTTCAGAACATTTGAAATTATTACTTGGTTTTTCTAAATTTTCTTTATTATGTTTTTTAATACTATCTAACTCAACAATAAACTACAATGATAATTGGAGCATTCAAATTTCTGCTTTTCAAGAACTTTTGTATGAGCTGATACTAGAAGAAAATTTTCAAAAACTTCTTACAATATTTATAACTAAATCATTAGTCTTTAAAATGCAGTTTCTGACAATGAAAAGCAAAAGTAGCTAGGTAATTTGTTTTTGACTCAGAAACAAAACAAGTATATACATCAACATCAAATCTGTTGTGTTCTTTGAGTTTCATACTATACCTTTGCTCTGATACTTTCCATTTAATATTTACATATTGTCTAAATTCTTTCCACTTGGCATCAGATATATTAAATCTACAATTAATTTCATTCTTTAATTCTATTATTTGTTCCTTCAAACTTTTACCTAACCTTTCAATTTTTTTCAGAATCTGCCTTTTGTTGTTCCAATTTTTTATCTAGCCTTTAAACTTTTTTAATTAGTTCCTCAAACTGGCTAAGGATTGTATTCATGAAGTGTGGACTTATAGTTCCAGATCCTACTTCTTGGTCATTGGATTCCATAGTGATAAATATAAGCATATATATGCTGACTTATTAACTTATTTTAGACAATATAAAGACTAAATTAAACAACTAAACAATATTTCATTATTAACTTCTACCTTCAGACAAACTATATCAATCAGGACTTTAAAATGTATACAGACCAAAAAGTTCAAAAATTTTTTATATTTCATTTTTATCTTAATGAACTCATTAGCTAATTATCAAAATATTTAGTAATGTTTTATATGCACATTAATTGCATACAATTTACTGATCTCAGGCAGCAGTGGTTATTAGTTGGGTCACATGGCAAAGTGTACCATGTGAAGCTTCAGATGCATTCCAGACTTATATCAATTAGTAAAAGCATCAGTATTCAGTTTAATGCTACACTTGAAAGCTTTTTCTGCACATAAATACAGAATTTGATTAGATGTTTATTTAAAGTTAATGTTTGAAGTTTGGAATCTTCATTCATTACACATTTTTCTCTGACTATTTTAAATATTTATTTTCAGTCTATTTGGCTTCACTGCTTTATCTAATTAAAGAAAGTAGTTCAGCTGTGTAATTTACTGGTCTTAGTATTACTTGCTTAAAAATTGAGCCACACAGTTAGATGCAAAACTGTACCAGTATAAATGGTGTGAATGTGATGGAATGGCTGAGAGATAGAGACTCTTTTAAGCTTAAATTAAATTTTATAATAGAATTGGCTAACTTATTTAATAAAAAAGATAGTTTATATGTTTGATTTATTTTCTACCCATACCATATTATAGTAACTTGGTTAGTAAAAACTTCTAGCTCCAAAAAGGTAATTTAAATGTGAGATAATGAACTGAACACTAACCAAGTTATTTCTTTGATGTTATTTATAATGATTATATTAGTAAATTGAACAAATAACTGAAACACAGGCTTGTTATATACCTGTGGCTATATATATGTAATATAGGGTATATGAGCACAGACTTTCACACCACCCACCTCTCTCCACTCTATCTAATAACACTGATACACCTAAGCACATATATGCTGAAAAGATAAATAATCACCAATATACATATTTCATGCTAAACCAGCAATCATCAGTTGGTCCAGACTATCATCTTTACACACATATATAGTATAAGTGCTCAGATATATATTAAGATAGACTATCCTCATATTTTAATGGACAGGCTTCAATCCACTCCACACTCCAACTCTTCAACCATCTATCCAATTGAAAATCTGATGATGGAATGCTCAAAGGCCACCCTGAGGCCGAGATTATTGTCACACCCATGTTGACCTAAGGTCAATCTGAACCCCACATGTACAGGACATAATCCATTTAATACATATGCAAGGATGGGCAGACATCTCTATAATGTAATAACTGAAACACAGGCTTGTTATATACCTGTGGCTATATATATGTAATATAGGGTATATGAGCACAGACTTTCACACCACCCACCTCTCTCCACTCTATCTAATAACACTGATACACCTAAACACATATATGCTGAAAAGATAAATAATCACCAATATACGTATTTCATGCTAAACCAGCAATCATCAGTTGGTCCAGACTATCATCTTTACACACATATATAGTATAAGTGCTCAGATATATATTAAGATAGACTATCCTCATATTTTAATGGACAGGCTTCAATCCACTCCACATTCCAACTCTTCAACCATCCATCTCGGCCTCAGGGTGGCCTTTGAGCATTCCATCATCAGATTTTCAATTGGATGGATGGTTGAAGAGTTGGAGTGTGGAGTGGATTGAAGCCTGTCCATTAAAATATGAGGATAGTCTATCTTAATATATATCTGAGCACTTATACTATATATGTGTGTAAAGATGATAGTCTGGACCAACTGATGATTGCTGGTTTAGCATAAAATACGTATATTGGTGATTATTTATCTTTTCAGCATATATGTGTTTAGGTGTATCAGTGTTATTAGATAGAATGGAGAGAGGTGGGTGGTGTGAAAGTCTGTGCTCATATACCCTATATTACATATATATAGGCACAGGTATATAACAAGCCTGTGTTTCAGTTATTACATTATAGAGATGTCTGCCTATCCTTGCATATGTATTAAATGGATTATGTCCTCTACATGTGGGGTTCAGATTGACCTTAGGTCAACATGGGTGTGACAATAATCTCGGCCTCAGGGTGGCCTTTGAGCATTTCATCATCAGATTTTCAATTGGATGGACGGTTGAAGAGTTGGAGTGTGGAGTGGATTGAAGCCTGTCCATATCTTAATATATATCTGAGCACTTATACTATATATGTGTGTAAAGATGATAGTCTGGACCAACTGATGATTGCTGGTTTAGCATGAAATACGTATATTGGTGATTATTTATCTTTTCAGCATATATGTGTTTAGGTGTATCAGTGTTATTAGATAGAGTGGAGAGAGGTGGGTGGTGTGAAAGTCTGTGCTCATATACCCTATATTAAATTGAACAAGTAATATCAATAGCATAATATGATAACAACAACAGTTTATTTATTATTAATAGTCTATAAACAATGTTTTAAAATAAGGGAAAAATAAGTTTTATATGAATATATGTATAAGATGTTTAAACCTGTAGTAATGTGAGAGAAGAGACTTCTAATGATAACTAGGAGAAACCACATATATTTTAATTAAATCTTAAGAAAAGAATATTAAATGGGGACTTTAACTTATTATGATTTGATAATATAATGAATATAAAAAAATCTAAATAAGTTATTCATAAGTGCTTGAGTTGATACTAATTTGTAATTTGGAATATGGATAATTATTTCCCCTTAGTTATGCTTATATATATTTTAACGTCCATTTTTTAAAAAAACGAATTAATATAAATAGTTATAAATAAACATTATAAAGTCCCAAGTAAATCTTAGCAATCTACAAGATTCTTGTTTTCATATTTTATAAATATCCAATATTAATAGAACACAGTGATCCAGAGATATTGCTAAAAATTTTCATTAATAAGTGATGTGGTTTTATACAGAGAGCATTTGATAATAAAAATTCATTCCTACACTTACTATACATATATATTTGCAGTATGTGTTGAATGCAGTTATATTTTAGTTTCAAAATATCTATGTAATTTAGTTATCCTAATTGTTTCGGGAAGCAACTATGCTTTATCCCTGCAATGTCCAATAATATTTAAATATAATAATATGTATGCAATCCTAAAAGGTGTTCATAATAGATCTGGTTGATAAGTATAAAATAATTCAAAAAGCCATATCAAGATATGGTAACCAAGGTAAATAAAATTTAAAAAATCAGTATTTCTTTGTAACTAATCTTTTTGTTTTTCTAAATGTTAGCACTAATACTTAATTTATTTATTAATATTGTGTGACAATATTCCATCATAGGTATACACATATATTTTATGGGAGATTAGGGAGATGACCATTAAACATTTTCAATGATATAAAACAATTTTCAAATGCCCATTCTAAAACTGATTTGGTCAGTATTAAGTGGCCATTAATATTGGGTTTGTCTAAAGATAGACACTAGTTTTCTTTTAAATAACCACACTGTAGAGTTTCTTCACATAAAATTTCATAGATATATACATTCTTCTCCTGACAAGGTATAAAAGGTTTGTAGTAGTTCAATTTTCTTTGCAATAAAATAAATATATATGAAAGAGAATATGCTTAAACAAATATCTATATCATTTTTGAATAATGCAATGTTTGTTGATGTAATGATCTCTTTGATTTGCTCATAGTTATCTTTACGAAATTTTATTAAGCAATTATTACTGTTGTTAAATATAATTTTAAAACATTAGTCATACACACATAGACAAAGATTTATACACATGAATGTGTTATTTGTTGTTTATTCACTAATGTTCCAACTGGAATGCGTGGGTATGCATATGAATATATACATATGATTGCTATTAACTTCAGAATAAATTAATGAGCTAACTTTAATATAAAAAATTGAATTGAGTATGATCCTAATGTTTTCATCAATTAGAATTTGGGTTTTTATATTTATTTTAAAGTTAAAACATGAAATGTCCAGAAATTAATTAATTCAACCACTAGTGGTAAATATTAATGATTGAACTAATTTTTGTATTCCCTACACTTTTATTTCAAGTTATACATAAACACCAAATTTTAGTTGAAGAAAATAATTATTTTGGGTATTTTAGAGAACATTAAATAAAATCATTTATTATAAAATATTTATATATATATATATATATTTTAAATTTTCTAATAGTTCAAATTTTTTGCAATTAATCATATTCAAATTCAAAAATTCACATTACAGTATAGGGCGCATTAAATAAAAATGTTATTTATAACATTATATACATATATATATATAGTTGATATTCCTAATCTTCAGAAACATTCTAATGAATTTAAATTAGAACTTACAAATTAGTTTCAAGTATTAGTAGATTTTGAACATGATTCAGATTTAAATAAAATTAAGAAGAAAATAACTGATACTCTTTTAAAAATTGCAACAAAGATAGCTGGTGGAAAGAAGCAGCAATTAACCAATAAAATTTCTATTGAGACTACAGAATTTATGAAAAAACAAAAATGAAAATATACAAAAATGGTGCATTAAAAAGGATTGAATACCTCAATTTTTATAAAATGATGCGGAAAAGAGTTGAACTAGCAAGGAAAACTGCAGAAGAGAATAAAAGTCTCAAGAGTGTAAAACAATATTTTGATATTGGTAGGAAATTTATATCTACAATAAGAAAAAAAAGATGGAATTATTACTAAAAAGAGAGATGACATCATGAAATGGGTAGAAGACTTCTATCAAGAATTATATAATAATAAAGAACAAGTACCTCCTATATCTATTATATCTTCAGAATTGCCCAGAATTTTAAATGAAGAAGTGAGATATGCAATGAAATTTATGAAGAAAGGAAAAGCTCCAGGTAATGATGTAATTATAATTGATATATTAAAAGAAGCAGGTAAAAAAATAGAATTTTTTTTAGAAAAGTTATATACCAAATGTCTAAATGATAAAGATATTAGAAATTACAAACTATCAGTCTTTTATCAGTTTTATACAAAATTTTTACCAAGATAATTACAACTCGTCTACAGAGAACATTGAATTTCTACCAACAAAGAGAACAAACTGGATTTAAAAGTGGTTTTAGGACAATAGATCATATCCAAGTATTGAGAGAAGTTATAGAAAGAACAAATGAATATGAGTTGCTATTATGCTTTGGATTTGTAGATTATGAAAATGCATTTGATTCTATAAACATTTCTTCAGTGATTAAAGCATTGGATTATCAAGGTATAGATCCAGGATATTGTTATTTATAAAAATGCAACAGCAACAATTCAATTACAAAATGATACTAGGAAAATCAACATTGAGAAGAATGTAAGACAGGTGGACTCCAGATCTCCAAAACGTTTTACAGCAATGCTGCAAGAAGTATTTTGTGGATTAAAATGGGAAGCTAAAGAAGTGAAAGTAAATGGAGATTATTTAAGTCACTTAGATTTTGTAGATGATGTAATTGTTTTTGCAAATAATGCTTTAGAGCTGCAGGAAATGTTGCAGGAGTTATCATATGAAAGTAGGAATGTAGGGCTAAAGATAAATGTTAAAAAGACTAAAGTAATGTTTAATGGATTTTCTCAAAATATGAAAATAAAGATTGATTATGATGAGTTAGAAGTTAACAGCTACAGATACCTTGGTCAGATTATTAATACAGATGAAAACATAATGAATGAAATTGGATGGAGTGCTTTTGGTAGAAATAACTTGATACTAAAAGGAAATATGCATATGAAGGTTTTTAATAAATGTGTTTTACCATTTCTTACTTATGGATCTGAGACTTGAACACTTAATAGAAGAGCAATACAGAGACTTCAGACCATTCAAAGAAGTATGGAGAGATGCATGTTAGGAATAACCAGAAGAGATGGGTAAGAGAACAAACAGGTGTTGCTGACCTCATTGAAAAAATTAAAAGATTGAAGTGGAGTTAGGCTGGAAATATTGCTAAAAGAGATGATAACAGATGGACAATTAAAATCTTAAACTGGATTTCAAGAGATTGTAAAACACCCAAAAAGAGACCACATGTGAGATCAATGGGTGAAATAAGAAAGTGTGCAGGGGTGATGTGGAGAAGAGAAGCTAAAGATTGGAGAAAATGGATTTACTTGGAGAGACATTCTGCAGTGGATTGATAATAGCTGATGATAATATATATACCATTTAAAAACTTTTATTGTATACAGATATTTTTTATAATTATTTTTATTGAAATTTTAAAATGAAGGATAACAATAAAAACTATATATAATATTTGAAAAAAAATTGCATTTATTACAAATTGATGCCAATATTATTTTGTTTTTGAAAGAAGTACATTAAAAAAACTCTTACAATCAAGAGAAAATAAAATTTCATCTGACTTTTTAAGAAATCATTTTTTACAATCAAGAGAAATTAAGATTGTTTTTATTTCTATTTTAATTAATTTTAAATGCTTTTAATGACAGCTGTTTAAAAAATACATTGGTATCAATACATGTGCATCAATGAAAACTTATTGAACTAATATCAATATGTTTTAATTTTAGCCCACCAAAACTGTACAAATGACTGAACAATTTGAAATATTTCATTGTCATTTTAAATTTTCATTAACACATATATAAAATTTGAATGAAATCCATTTGATAGAAGTGTGTTAAAAACATACAGAAAATTTAACCTAAACAAACAAACAGAATTTAAAAGTTAAATAAAAGCATTTAATAATAAAATTATTATTGTTAATTTAATATATTAACATTTAAATATTAAGTAATAAATTTTTTAAGGGGTAATTGAAGACTAATTAAACTGTCAAAGAGTTTAGAATGCATAATGGGTCAACTGGAAATTAGATTATTTCCATTATATCTATTAATTTTATTAAAATTATTAATAAAATTAGTTTTCTTCTTATATATCTTTATCATATCATCTACAGTGTCTTTCAGTATATATTTCCTAGTTTCTCTTCTTTAAAAACATGACCAATTTATTTTTTTATTTTTTAACTTATTCTTTTTATAATTGCTACATTATTCATATCATTTTCCCAATTTATCTTTTTCATTTCCCTGTACATTTATATTTCTAAAAGCTTTAATCTTTTCATCTCACATTTCCCAATTCTTCACATCTCAGCTCTATATAAATCTATACACCAATCAACACTTTTAAGAAATTAAAATTTAATTTCAATAGATTATATAATAATCATATATTTTTATTAAAGGTCTGCTTACTTATTATAATTCTGTCTTTATTTTATTTTTAATTTTATTAACATTTATTTTTGTTCTTTTAACAAAACTGCCATATTAACAAAAAATTTGATTTGCAAATGAATTATTTTATTCCACTTCTAATAAAAATATTATTTAACAGTTCATCCAAATATATATTAATCAATCAAAAATAGATAACATTCTTGTCTTACATCTATTCTTACATTCATTTATAACTCATTTAATTTTAAAAGTATCTTCAAATTCAGATAAATATTTTTATATTTCTTCTCTCAATTCATAAGTATAATTTTTTTTATAAAAAAAATATTCTTCTATTATCAATTTCTCATTTATTTTTTGATACATTATTATTAAGTTACTATGCAGTTTAGAGGGCTCTATAATCAATAATTGCTATAAATAAGTAAGATTTTTTGATAAAATCGTGTTCACAGCTGTTTTCTGGGTTTTGCATTCATCAATGGAAATTGGGATATGATTGCATTAA
Source organism: Epiperipatus broadwayi (assembly GCA_028023455.1). Taxonomy (NCBI): domain Eukaryota; kingdom Metazoa; phylum Onychophora; class Udeonychophora; order Euonychophora; family Peripatidae; genus Epiperipatus; species Epiperipatus broadwayi. The sequence continues at coordinate 6,791,398 of JAQFVV010006212.1, forward strand.
CACATGTGATAATCAGTAATAATTCAAGTTTATAGTAGATAGAATTAAAATGAGGAGCTTATTTTATCTTATTGTGATGACTGGGGAATTACATGATTTGATATTATTAATAAAAAGGTATTATTTCTTTTAAAATCTCAGAAAAATAAAATTTAAGCTTAACATTTAATATCACATGTTATTTTCTATTTTAAAAATGAGAAGAGAATCCAAAAATCATGAAGCAGACTTCAGAATCATAAATATTTATTAATAGAGACAAATTTTCTCTTTAATTCATATGTTTAAAAAATACAGGTTATAAGTTTATTTCTGAAAAGGCTAAAGTTGTCTTTTATGAAAATAATAAAGATAAAAAATATTTTTTTAAATAAAGTTGTATGGTTCTGAAGCTATTAATTTATTTAAAAGTTCTTTTGATATTAGAGGTAATTGGAATTTTGAGTTATAATTATGTAAAATAAGATATCTGTTCATTTTGTACTTGTGTTACTTAGCACTTGAGAAGTCTGCCTTAGTTGAAAAACAATTGTCAATGAATTTGTAATTTAATTTTGGCTAATTATTTAATTGTAAATTAGTGCAATTAGTTTATTGTATTGGCTAATTTGGCTTTCATATTTTATATTACATATATATGTTGATATCAAGATTTTCATGGGTTACAGAGGCAAATGATATATTTTTCAGCTTCAGCCATGTATAATTTTGATAATGAATATACCAATGTTTTATGCTGGTTTATAACAATGTTAAAGTTCCAGCAATATAAAAAACAGATATATAAAATTGGAAAAAATAAAAGTCAGAAAATCTTCAGAGTAATATGTTTCCCAAAAAAATTCTCAGTAGCTTCTCTAATCTTACATTCATAGAAAGTGTCACAACTGTATCTGGATAGAATCCTGGTATTAAAAAAATCAATATTGTGACCTGAATCCATAGAATAGAGTACAAGTGCTGCTGCTGATGAGCTATACTTAACTACATTACCATATTCTTCTCATACTGATATGACAATTGCTCATACCTACATAAAAAGAATTATAAATGTCCCATGAAATTTCATAAACTCCATGAGCTTCAAGAGGGACTGAATCTCTATGCTTGGTTATGATGTTACAAATTTTTTGATAAATAGTGAATGCTGTTCTTATATTGTAATATTTTAGTATATATCCAATACTGTCTGGTTGTTTCTTCTTTTTGTTTCTTATTTTGATTATTAAGGCTTGGTGAATAATTTTATTATTATAACCATTAGCTAATAAGACACTATTTATATGATTTATTTCTTCTTTCAGATATTATTTATTTGAAGGGTTAATTGCTCTAGTAAAAAGAGTTTTTGCTCCAGGAAAAATATGAGTTGGATAATGATGTAGTAAAAATTATAATTATCTCTCTATCTATGTATTTTTTTTCTGAAAACTGAAAATGATAGATAATTTTGTTTCCTGGTGACAAGTAAATAAAAAAAAATTTTTTTTTTATCAGAATGTGGTTCCATTATAAATTTAATATGAGGATGGATATTATTTAAATATGAAAAAAAAGTCAAATAATTTATTTTTACCATGTTATCATATGATGAATGTGTCATATTTATATCTGGGTCAAATAGGAGATCTTAAAGGTGTTGGTTTTAAAGCATAAGTTTTTATATTTTCCATAAATAAATTAGGTATTACTCCTAAATTAAGTGAGCTTATAAGCCTACCAAAAGTTTGTTTATAATGTTGTCCATTGTATATGAAATATATGTTTGAAAGGCAATGTTTAGCTAAAGCAATAATATGGTCTGGTAAATTGCAACATTGACAAATTACATTTAAAGTTTCCAATTTAATGCTCCAATTGATGAAGCTTTAAATGTAATTTCTCAATGCTGCATGAACCATATTATTTCAGCTAAACATTGTTTTTCAAATACATATATTTTGTATTCAATGGACAATATTATAAAGAAATTTTTGGTACTCTTATCAACCCACTTTTCTCAGGAGTAATGGCTGATTTATTTATGGAAATTATACAAATTCATGCATAAGAATCAACCTCTTTAATACCTTTTATTTAGCTCAGATATATAGATTACACATTTATCATATGATAATATGGGAAAAATAAATTATATGATTTTTTTCTCATATATAAAATAATATCCATCTTCATATTAAATTTTTAATGAAGATAGAATCTGATGGAAATTTTTCCTTTCCTGATGTACTCATCATCAGAAAAAAAACTATTGTTTTCAGATTTCAGGAAAAAATACAGACAGATACTTACAATTTACACCACATTGTCATCCAATTCAGAGTTTCTTCTGCAGCCAAAACTATTTTCACTAGAGCAATTAACTTTTCAGATAAGTCTCATCTGAAAGAAGAAATAAATCATATAAATGGTGTTTTATCAGCTAATGGTTATTAAGCCTTAATTCAATCCTAAAATAATCACAATAAAATACAACTATTACAATTTGTGTTCTGTATATAAAAGGATGACAGAAAGTATTGGACATATATTTAAACACTACAATATAAAAACAGCATATACTACTTATAAAAAAAGATTCAATCCCTCTTGAGACTTATGGAGTTTATGAAATTTCATGTGGCATTTATAAAACTTCTTATATAGGTATGAGCATTCATCACATCAGTACTATAAAAGATGAAGGGGCTAATGCAATTAAGCATCACTCTTCACTGTCAGTGCTTTCACACCATGCTTTGGATTTAAATCACACTAATGATTTCTTCAGTATTAGGATCCAATACAGATGTGGCACTCTCTACCAGAAGAGCAATTGAGAGACTTCAGATCACATAACAAAGTATGGACAGATTTATTTTAAAAATAACACAGAAAAATCAAAAATGAAATAAATTGCGAGAAAACAGACAGGAATCACTGACATCATTATAACAACTAAAAAACTCAAAAGGAGTTGGACTAAACATATTGTTAAAAGAGATAATAATAGATAGATGTTTGAATTTTTAAGTGAGAACCCAATAAATTGTCACAGAGATCACATGTGAGATGGACTGAGAAAATAAAAAAAGTATGCTATTATGTTGTGAGGAAGAGAGGCTAAAAATCAGAAAACCTGGAGTAAGTTTGAAGATATCTTCATTCTGTGATGAATTGATAATATACTTATATATATATATATATATATATATATATATTATATATTATATATATATATATATAATTAGAGAGGATTTGAACCCAGACTTTCAAGCTTTCTTTAGTCATCCACTCCATCTTATACAAATCAATACACATGACCACATACATGCAAAAAAGATAAATGATCTCCAATATATGTATTTCATGCAGAACAAGCATTCATCAGTTACTCTGGATCATTTCTTACCCATATATATGATCAATACTCTATTTATATTAATATAGCAAGTCTTCAAACTTTAATGGAAAGGCTTCAATATTCTTCACTTCAGCCAGCCATATCATTGGAAATTTGATGATGGCATGCTCAAAGCTCTTGTTTGCCAATTTTTGTTGTTCAATACTCATGTTGATCATAAGTTAAGCCCATTTAATACACAAAGAGGGATGGGCAGAATACAGGTCAAATATGTAATAATTAAAGCCCTTGTTTGCCAATTATTATTGTTTAATACTCATGTTTACCATAAGTCAGTCTGACCTGTCATATGTAGGACCTTAAGCCTATTTAAATATGCAGAAGACAGATGGACAGAATACAGGCTGAATATATAATAATGTATATGAGAGGTAAGACTGACTTATGGTCAACATGGATATTAAACAATAAAAATTGACAAACAAGGGTTTTGAACATTATATGGATGGCTGATTTGTTGGAGAGTGGAGAAGATTGAAGCCTTTCTATTAAAGTTTGCTAATTTGTTATCTTAATATAAACTGATCACTGATTATATATATATGAAAGATAATTCATATCAACTGATGAGTGCTGGGTCAACATGAAATACGTGTATTGGATATGTTATATTTTTTGCAATGTAAGTAATCATGTGTGTCAATTGTATAAGATAGAGTGGATGACTAAATGGAGCTTGAAAGTCTGGATTCAAATCTGCTTTAATTACATATAGCTTAAAATATAAATACTATACATATATTTAATTATTATTATTATTATATATATATATAAATGGAGAATATGGCATATTGTTGTAATATGACTTTTCAATAAGTGTTATTCGTTTTAAAGATAGTAACAGTGATGAAAAATGAATTTCAATTGAAGTTAATGCCCAGTTTCTCCTTTTGTGTGGAAGATCATTATGGTAGGATTTTCATGAAGGACAATAGCAGAGAATTTTGTTATAATGTCATTTATTTTTTCTTGAAATTTGTTTATGATGAGCAAAATCATTTGCAAGGTTTACACTAGTGTTAGATGATCTTTCAATATTTTTAAATTGTCAAAAATAGGCAAAATGCATGATTGCTACTAGCAATTAAATGATATTATGCTGCAAAATGAAAGTGATACCAGGCATATTTATTATATTTAAATATTGATTAAGCATTGCTGAAAAACATCACAATGAGTAAAGATAGTTTAAAAGTTGACCATTGCCCCAAATTACTACTGAGACAGTAGCTATAATTGCTAGGGATCATTGGTACTTTAATGCAATGCCTTTTAAACCAGAATCTCCTCTAAATTTGAAATGATTCTCAAAAATAATTTTTAAAAAATGTTAAAGTTAAACAACTTTAATTTAAAAAAAAACATCATTTATAGGCTACTATAGTTTTGTGCCTGTATTTGCAGTTGGGAATATGGTCCATAATAACAATATGAAAACTTTAAAAGAAAATTGTGCAAGGTGAAAAGAGAGGAGCAATATTTTTACTTTGCAGAAAGGTATCATGAAATTTAGCAAAAATGTTTACATTCAGCACGATTATGCATGCAATAGGATATTAAATTTTTTTTAAAGTATTATATAATTAACAAAAGATTATTTACTGATAATTATATATATGGATCTAAATATATTAGTGAAAAAAAGGTTTTTTTTTAACATTAAAATTTATTTTAATAAAATGATTATCATATTTTGTAAGACTAGATGTTGATACATAGCTCAGCTATTTCTTGGAAGTATACTTAGTAGTCTTTGGTTATGTATCTGACTTCCTACATTGAGATGATAATTCAGTACAGGTAGGCTATTATTCATTCAAAATTCTTGCTTTTTTTTGGATTTGTAACTTTTTCTGATTTCAAGAATAAATCTTTTTTTCTTTTGCTTATTATAAACCTAAACTCTATTGAAAATTAAAATAAACCATTTATTTTACTATTTATGATGTGTATATATTGAAATACTCGTTGTATACTGTGTAAATTTATTTTATTTATAACAACAAAAACTTTAAAGTATATCATTTTACATAACAGTAATTAAAACAGTAAATTAAAAGAATTATTTGCAATTTTGTTTAAATAACAGAACTTTTTAAACTTTTTGAATTAATGGCAGTCTTCCTATAAACACAGAAACCTTTTATATCTTAGCAGTCTTTATTGAGTATGGTTAGATATTCTTATAGGCATGTTCAACCTATATATGATTTAATGGATAAACATTCTACTTTCTTTATTGCAATAAACTTTATTTGATGAAACATGAATAGACAAATACTATCCTATGTACCTGCAATTACTTATTGCACTGGAATTTTATTTTCTAACAATCCTGATAAATAACAATCGACTTTTGAATATATGTGTCATTATTAACTCACATTACATATATATATATTTAAAAAAAATCTTTAATTATTTTATTTCAGGGCAACAGTCTTTTCAGAATTATTTTATTAAAAAAAAAGCAGTAAAGAAAAAAACAATAGCAAATGTTCAAATTAGTGATGAAAGTTTTTATCTTATAATTAGATATTCTATTAGCAGCCACATTCAATGGCTATGTATGCAGGCTATGTTTCAATAATTCTCATTCAAATTCTAGACTGTAGGCATGCCAGGTAGTGCATTAATAACATCACAAAAAGTATATTACAGATAACTAAAAAATATTGCTAAAATTTGAGCATAGATTTGGAAAAAAAAATAGAAAAAGAATAAGCTATGGAAGTTAAAAAGCATATTGCAAATAATAATAATAAATAACCATGAATTTACATCAAGTTGTTTGTATGTTTATAAATATATTAGTTATCTGCTAACATCTCTTTTTTTGTTTGTTTGTTCTTATTGTACATTCCCCTCTTCCAATACATTTTTATAATAACTTAGTATATGATTATTAATAACTTCTATTTTAAAGCATTTAAATAAAAATAATACTATTTCTCTTTTTTTTCCTTTATTAATTTCAAAATATAAATGATCCTGTTCTTAACCCTTCCATAGTGCAGCTTAAGATTCTCAGATTTCAGCATTTTCTGGCATTTTTCTTTGTTTCACACATCAATGTAAAATATATGATTAAATGATTATTACTTATTACTCGTCTACAGAGAACTTTGGATTTCCACCAACCAGGAGAACAAGTGGCATTTAAAAGTGGTTTTAGTACAGTAGATCATATCCAGATATTAAGAGAAGTTATAGAAAGGACAAATGAATATGAGCTGCCATTATGTTTTGGATTTGTAGATTATGAAAGGCATTTGATTCTATAAACATTTGTTCTGTGATTAAAGCATTAGATCATCAAGGTATAGATCCTGGATAGTGTCATATTTTGAAGAATATTTATAAAAATGCAACAGCAACAATTAGATTACATAAGGATACTGGGAAAGTCAACATTAAGAAGGGTGTAAAACAGGGTGACTCCATATCTCCAAAACTTTTTACAGCAGTGCTACAAGAAGTATTTTGTGGATTAAAATGGGAAGCTAAATGAGTGAAAGTAAATGGAGATTATTTAAGTCATTTAGATTTTGCAGATGATGTAGTTGCTTTTGAAAATAATGCTTTAGAGCTGCAGGAAATGTTGCAGGAGTTATCAGATAAAAGTAGGAAAGTAGGACTAAAGATAAATGTTAAAAAGACTAAAGTAATGTTTAATGGATTTTCTCAAAATATGAAAATAAAGATTGATTATGATGAGTTAGAAGAAGTTAACAGTTACAAATACTTTGTTCAGATTATTAATCCATATGGAAACATAATGGATGAAAGTAATCATAGAATTAAACTTGGTTGGAGTGCTTTTGGTAGAAATAACTTGATACTAAAAGGAAATATGCCTAAGTATTTGAAAAGGAAGGTTTTTAATAAATGTGTTTTGCCAGTTCTTATTTATGGATCTGAGACTTGGACACTTAATAGAAGAGCAATACAGAGACTTCAGACCACTCAAAGAAGTATGGAGAGATGCATGTTGGGGAGTAACAAGAAGAGATCGAAAATGCAATATATGGGTAAGAGAACAAATAGGTGTTACTGACCTCATTGAAAACTTTAAAAGACTGAAGTGGAGTTGGGTTGGACATATTGCTAGAAGAGGTGATAATAGATGGACAATTGAAATCTTAAACTGGATTCCAAAAGATTGTAAGAAACCCAGAAAGAGACCACATGTGAGATGGATAGATAAAAAAAGAAAGTGTGCAGGAGTGATGTGGAGAAGAGAAGATAAAGATCAAAGAAGATGGATTGAACTTGGAGAGACCTTCATCCTGCAGTGAATTGATAATGGTTGATGATGATGACTTATCAGAAAATAATAAATCTGGCTTCATTTGATATTTTTGTTTACTACTAAAATAATTTTTTTTAAAAACACCGATTCTAAAAGAGCGCTTGTTATTAAAATAAATGTTTTCAACTATTGGGCACACTGAAAACCAAAACATAAAACTATGACATAATTTATGTTATCTAGTTTGAAAAATAATAACAGACTATTAATCATTATTGCCTAGATAGCTTTAATCTGCTTTTCAAGACAGAATTAGTACAGTATACATTAACAATTCATTATAATACCTTGATTTTAAATATTCATAAATTATTGTTTAAAAGTTTTTATTAATTTTTAATGTGAATTCAGGAATCCAAATTGTTATTACAATAAATGTTTTCACGTCAAAAGGCAAATCCATATTAGCCACAAGCTGTTACTTGTTATTACTAAAGGAGCGTTTGGAATTCTCTTTTTTTGCCATAAAAATAAAAGTGCAAGAAATTAAGTAAGATTTTTATATTTATTATTTTCCTTTGGATTAATCACTTATTTATTAAAGTTGATTACTCTTAACTAAAGGATATTGGCATCTTTAAACAGGCCTAATTAGTTATGTAAATCCCATCGTGAAATATTCACTGGCGCCAGTTCTGCCGCTAACGTCAGACGGCAAACCGATTCTCTGTCTACAGTCAGTACGAACATTTGTTCCACGGACACTCCTCTTAAGGCGATATCCTAAAGTTGTTCAAAAAGTAGGCTTATGTACTAAGAAATGGAAGCTTTTAAACTTCAGCTGTCTTTAAATGAATTTTAAATAACAATTTTAAAGGTAAACTTGAGAGATATAAATATAGAAGGGGGTATCTTACAGGTAAAAATTTCATCGGTGACTTTTTCTCCTTCAGGCGATTGTAATTTATTTTAATAATATAAATTTATTTAAATTGCTTTTCTATAATAATTTTTAAAAAAGTTTAATTAAATTTGAATTTAAGCAGTTTTTATTTTATTGACATACTGTAACTGTGTATCAACTTTTTAAAAAGCTATAAATTATTTCTGAATGTGTTCTACATATACATGCAACCCCGACCATTGTTAATTTTTATTGTAAGCAACTTCATCATCATCAGTATGTAAATAATTTATCTATACATTTCATCTTGTATAAACAGTTTACCTACTCCTTTCATCGTGTCTAAAAAATAACACAGCCTTTATTACCTCTTTGTTGATCAAAGATCTCTCTAACACTTTTAATATGTTAAGTAATACTGAAGAATGATTATGCATTTACATTGTTTGAAGACACGTAGTGATCACTAGACAACCGGGTACTACAATCAAACGATATCACTTTAACATTAATTTATTCCAACACTCTCAATAATTAAACGCTACAATCATAAACTTTTAATTAGCCAATTACATCGCTAGCCCATTGAGTACTGCCCACAAATAAGTAAATAAATGATATGAAAATACACACACCATAGAAGATAAATAAAACGCCTATTGATATATATTTATTTGATCTCAAAACCATATTTTATACACACCTATAAGAATGTAATATAGAAAAAGTTGATTAAATCTAGATGCACTTACCAAAGCCTATAAACAAATGTGTTATTATAAAGGCAGTGATATGGCTGTCATGAAGCAAACAAAGATAATGCTCTTGAATCTTAGGGGCTCTTTTTGATTGTCAGTCAGTAAATTGAGGGATTGTAAAAATATTAAGGTATTTTGTTGTAATTATAAATTTTATTAAATACACATTATTATATTAAGTAATATTTACTAAGGCTGTAACCTTTAGGAATAAGCATCTGAAAAATTCGAAGGTAGGGACCTCTACAAAAATGGTTTTGAAATTGGTATATGAGTGTTTGTTATTTAACACCCCAAAATACTTTGTTACAAAGCTGCAGCCTAATATATATGTAATAAAAATTTAATTCTATGAAAAATTAAGAGGATATTAGAGATGCTTGAACAAATGTCCATCTCTGCTTCATCAAATCCTGTTAAACCATGTTCTTACTGATAATTTTCGAAAGCCCATGATATTGCTTTGATTTCATAAAATGAATTCTTTCCAGAAATAGAAAATCTCTCAATTAAGTATATAAAAGGTTTGGATTTTTTTCTTTCAAAGATTGTGATCTTATTCCTATTCCATTATGATTGTATGTCCAACCTTTAAGTTAAACAACTGGAAAATATCTTATAATCTTATAATCTTTTATAGCAAGAAATTGAAATACAATTTTATCCCATGTTATTTAGGAGTAACGTTGGATTATATTCATCTTTTTATTTATGTAAAATTAGTTCTAATTTCTAGGAAATAACTTTCTTGGATAACTGTCTGATACTCTTTGGGGTTATAATGGAAACATTTTATATGTTTTATTATCATTAGCACATTCCATTGGTGAATACTGTACAACTGTTTGAAGAAAAAGTTTCAATAGTAAACTTCTAGATACTCAATTAAATATTACGATGAGAAATATTATTAGTACACTAAGATATATTCTTTAGCAATGGCTTCCTGCTCTTTTATGGAGTCCCCTACTAGATATAAGATGGTTTAAAGAAAACTATAAAAAATTATTAAGAAGATAAGATTTGCTAATAATGCAAGATTTAGTTTCAATATATAAGACTCATCCCAAACCAAAATTCCCTTTCTGGATGTTCAACTAAGAACTACAAATAAAGAATTATAGCATAAAATTTTTTTTTCAGATCCAACAGTAAACTAGATCAGTGTTCTTCAACCCTTGGTCTGTGGCCCGGCACTGGGCCATGAAACTTTTCTGCAGGTCTGCGTGCTAGATGGGCAGTAAAAAGTTTGTAATAATAAATAATAAGAATTTAAACTTTTAATTAATATAGCCAATTTTTATTTATTTTTTCATCTCATTTTTACCCAATTAAAAAAAAAAAGAAAACAGAACGAAAACAAAATCTAATCAATCATTCATAAATTAATTTGTTTTTCTAGTTATCACAGATGTTTATAGGGGGGGGGTAGAATTAAATTTTTTATTACTTTTCTAAAAAAATTAAAAAAACAGTTTTTTATTACATAAACTGCATATATATTGTAACGATCCGGAGAATAGCACTTAACGTAATCTGCACTATAGGGCGCCATCTAGGTATTTGAACCTAGAAAAATTTATAAAGTAGGCAGATATGTAAGTAAAAAAAAAAAAAAATTTTTTTTTTCCTTTTAAATTTTGATTCCGGTCGTTAGCCCAAGTCACTAGCTCTGGGAGTAGCAGAGATTTAATAATATAATATAAGAGTATATATATATAAAGAATAAAATAAGCCACTGCCAGTAATTAACATACAAACATTTATTTATGCACATATATATATATATATAAGATTGAAAATTGTTTTAGTATCAGTTTACACTTTAACATTTAACATTATTTTTTTAACTTTACTTTAGATTTTTAATTTACATTTTAATTTCTATTATATTATAAGTTTACATTTTAATTAAGTTCGCACAGATGGGATTATAAAAGCTTGTTTTAATATGTTGCATATAGATCGGTTACATAGATTACACAGTTAAAAACATTTCAAAGTAAACATAAACGATCAAAATATAAAATCATTGATACTGACAATTGCAGAGGGAAATTTATAAGTAACCCAATAGTATTCACCATAAGATACTTGCATTGTCACCAATGACTTAAAAGACATCCAAATAAATACATTTTAGATACTCACCGTAAGGTATCATTATTTATCGAATGTCTATATATTTTGATCAAATATGAAAACCCAAAACATACTTAACCGATAACCAATCCATGCAAGCGTCTATAAACAACTTAAATTTAATGCATTTTTATTTAGGGTCGAGTATGAATAGACTACATAAATTTGCATTTGAAAATAAAACATTCTATCCCCATTTAACCTTAGGCTAAAGGTTTGCAGCCAAAACTGGCATCAATTTATCTGATATATCGATGCATTCAATGTAATACGAAATACGGCAGCACCAAAAAGTTAAGAGAAGAAATTGCCTCTCGTCAAATAGGAATATGACATCTATCTGACAAGAAGAGCAATAATAAAAAAAAAAACTCCATAGAAAGGAACTGCGTTCTCCATCTTATAATTCCTTCCATAGGCAAATGGGTGAGTGCGGCGTATGAAACGATTCTGCCCGTAGCGAATCTGATATTACATCTACTAATCACACCAATATATCCAATCCATTGACCCAATTTAACAATGACACAAATAACCTAAGATTACCCTCCCCTAATATAACTTTACAAATCTATACAGCCATTCATGCCCGACTTAAGTTTAACATTGATATATTTTAATTTATCAGAAAACAGAAATCATAAATAAACTTAAAAAACAAAGTTAAATAAATGGAAATGATTTTAAATAAGTAAATAACAAATACATCAAATAACATTATTAATGAAGAATTTAGTTTGGTCAGATAGGATTCTAGTGCATTATTTACTAAAAAGTTTTAAAATTTAGAGTTCTTATTGTTTCAAGTGAATATAAAGTTCTTACGATTTTTAAAACATCCAACTTTATCCGTTGCTTGCCATGAATGTGAATTCCCACACTGTCCTAAAGAGATTAATATTCTGAAGGCCGATTTATTTATCCATCCGGAGATTTTTGCTTTAACTAGTCCTCAATGTAGAAAACGATAGTTCATTTCTCTTTCTTTCTTAGCAGAACTGAAGGGATTGAATCGTGCGTCTCTTCAATCCCTTCTCCTGCACCTCCGCACTAACAACTATCTGTCACAACGTAATAATCATAATCACTAACTAATAATTTCCAAACTTGTCCTTTTATATTACTTTGAAAGATTGACTTAACATTACGTCATCGATGTGATGATCCTTTTTGTTGAGGTCCGATTTCCCAATGGATTTATTTCATTTGCTAAAAGTTTCTATTGTTTTCCTATCTGACCGATGTTTTTACATTTAAATGCCCAAGGCTGGTTTACATTTGACTAATTAAATTTATCATTTCCATTTCTGATTAATTAACCTGTTTTCCAAATCAAAGATATATTTAAAGATAAATTTAAAGATATAATTTTATCTCCAAATCTTTTTAAAATTTAGTTTTAAAATACTTTTTCTTTAATAAAGTTTTATTTTAATAATTTTTCATTATCTGTGCGATTTAATATATACGAGTTTAAGATGATATTTAATTTCAATTTTTAATTCTTAAAGAAAATTTTTAAATGCGAACTTTTTAATTTACTTTCATGTTTAATAAATATAAAAAAAACAATGTAACGAATGTCTGTGCTCGTTACAATATATAAAACTTTATCTTATATATTTAACATTGTTGTTTTGATCAGTTATAACAATTATGCTTATCTTTAAGAAAATTTATCTATAGACTTCTGCCAGTCTACGAAATCTTATCCTTATTTTTGCTGGTCCGCAGAACCTTATCCTTATTTTTACCGGTCCGCAGGTGTGAAAAGGTTGAAGACCACTGAACTAGATGGATTTGATCTTCCTAGATACAACTGGAGTCTTACCAGCAGAATCAGGATATCTCAATGGTCTTTGTGCTGATCTGTTTTATAAATAGAATTTATCAGTAAGTGATCTAAGAAAATGTAGGAAAACACAAACTAGAAAACATAATTAATAATTGCTACATTTATAGCTTCAGTAGTGACATGATTGAAGATCTCAATAAATCTACTAGTAAATCTATCTATTGGTTAGAATATCTACAGGTTTCTTTATAATATTTTATTAGTAGTTAAGCTGCCTAAAAAAATCCTAATACTAAATAAATAAAATTACCAAGAGATCATTTATAAAAGTTAATTTGTAATTTTTTGTTAGTTTTAAATTTTAATTTACATTACTTGAAATATTTCAAAACCTTACTGTCTATAGAGGGATGTAAATTATTGGCATATTGAGGATTTTGAGATAAATTGATGTTATTTATATAGAAATTTCATAGGCTATTTAATAATATGATTAAATTTCTAACAGGCTATTTAAAATTTAAACTCATTAACAAGATCTATAAAAGTATTTATTAATTTTTGGTTATAGTAAAAAATATAACTGATTTATGTTTGACATTGTGTAAATATCAAACATTGATTTCCTATAAGATGTAATATGTTGGACTATTTCCATCATTTATGAGTGAATATTGAATGTATAGAAAATTTCAATATTCACTCATAAATGATGGAAATAGTCCAACATATTACATCTTATAATATACCATCATTACAAACCTTCAGACAAATACTAATATTGATTTCCTATAATTGTGGAAAATTTTTATTTAAGAATGCTTTATAATATTCTTAAAATACAAAAGATAAATTAGTATTTTCTTCTGCTTTCTGGATGTAATGCTAAATAATCTATTATTGTAAAATAACATCTTCAATGAATTATATTTATAAAGTAAAAAAATGTTAATAGAAGTACTAAAAAATATTTTATAATAAACTTCAATGTGATTTTTTTATCTAAAAGACATTATAAAGAAAGTCCAAGTTAACTTTTATTGATAAAGTATAACTGAATAGAATATAATCGAAACTAACAACTAGGCAATTTGTTAAAATCTTTCAGAAAATAATTTTGCAGTGAAAGATATTAAAAGACATTACCACAAGATGTGCATAGACATAATTATGCTTCATTTCACTGTCATGTAATACATAGACATAGTAGCATATGAATTCATTGTCATGTAGTCTTTGCAAAACTCATCTTTAATTTGTCTTCTTTTTTCTAAAGTTATCAGTCAATCATGAATGAATATCTTCTAGTTTTGATATATGAAATATGTATGATGTGAGATTTAAGTTCTGGATAAACTTGAACATTTTTTTAGTCCAACCAAGATTAAGATTTTTTAATCAACCAGCAATCAAATTTGTTAATAATTACTAAAAAGTAACACAGATTTAAATAGCTGAATGTCTTTCTCTACCTTTTATTAACACCATGTGTCCTCTCATCATTGCTGATAAAACTCAGAGGAGCCAAAATATTAACATTTGTGATAATTTGATCTTATTTTCTACTTAACTCTAACAAGTTTAATGTTCACATTTTTTTATAAACATGATGATTTTGTACTTTCATAATATAAATAATATAATCGGAATAATAAAAATGATGATAACAAAATTTAACATATTATATAGTTACTGTTATATAACATTTTATCCAAAATGATTACTACAGAAAATCTATAGTCCCTTGGTTAAATAAATTAACTTTTTATTTATGCTTAATGTGTAACTAATCACCTCATAGAAAAGATTATGATTTACATTTCATTTATTTATAATGTAAATGCATAACCCCCTCCCCTTCCAATCATATGTTAGAGATCAATAAAATGGAAGTCAGATGATGTAGAAGTTAACTATAGACTTGAAACAGACTAAAGTAACATTTTACTTACTTTTATGATTTTGAAAGTTAAATATTATAACTTGGATTTCCAGATTTCCAATTTTGTAATTTTAATCAAAATGTAAATAATAATGATTAAAATTACTTCTAGGGTTTTACTTGAAAGATAAATATAATAATTAAGATTTAACCTGCAACTTGCCAATTTTTTAATTCATTGAAGATCATACACCTAGACAGTTTATGGGATTGATTTTCTGTGTATATTTAAGTTTATACCTAATTTTGATTTCTTTTTTTTTTAATATTAGAAATTTTACATTTATTATAAATATGATATTTAAATATTCATATGTGTTTATATAATTAATGTTCATAGTCCTGTAGGATTTAGTGTAGTAGTAGAGAGTTCAGACTTCAGATCTTAGAGTTCATGAGTCATGACTAATATATGTTAATTCTGGTATTCCTAGAACTTCTACACAATAGGACATTTGATTATTTACTAATATTCATGAAGTGAATATTAATTCCATTAATACCATACTATAATATAATTTCAAGATAAGTCTTATATTTGTGTATGTGTGTAATAATAAACATCTATTGAAGAAGAGTATCACCATTCTAATTCAAAAAGAAAGGAGAAAAAGAAAAAAACTACTTAAAATGAGTTTTTCAATAATTATACAATCAATTTGTGAATCATAAATATGTCTACATAAGAACATTCTGGTTCAAATTTATGTTTACTTGTGATTTTACAATGTTGATTTATAGTTTCTCCAACAGAAAACTTTTCTTTTTTGAGTACTTCAATATCATGTCTAGTTGTAGCTGTCCATTGTATTATATTCTCTGCCATATCTTCCCAGTGAAATCAATAAACACTGCATTTCTTTAAAATTACCTTGAGATAATTCTTATAATATAGATGAAATCTATCTCTCATACTAAACCCATATTCAAGTGCACTATAAAACACTCTTAGAAATCTTCCATTATTCATTTGTTTAACATGTCCAATCCAACAAAGATGTGATTTTACAATAGTGGACTCAATAGTATCACATCCTGCAAGCTAAAAAACAGATTTATAGTTTTTATGATCTTGCTATTGTATTTTTAAAATTTTATAGAACATCCTTAAATGAAATTTTTTTAATATCTTTACACTGATAAGGTGTCCAAGTTTTACATCTATACAATAAATTAGATAAATTATCAGCTTTATATAAGCTAACATAGTTGCAGTAGTTATTTTCCTATGGTAAAATACTCAATCTTTTATCTTGTTAAAAGCAGCAGCAGCACATTTCAGCGATCTCAACATCTAAGTCTATCTTTCAACTTATAAAATTATCAAGATATTTAAACTGGTTTACATTCTCAAGTTGATTATCATCCAAGTTTTTATAGGTGCTGAGAATTTTTCTTCAATCACTGGCTAATGAACTGGAGTTTTTGAACATTAATTAATAAACTGAGAATTTTATAAGTTGAATTTAAAACATTAAGAATATTTTATAAATTGTCTTTAGTACTGGCAAAAATAGCATAATTATCAGAATGTTGTAAATTCAGATTCCAAGAAGATGAAGTTCTTGTTTTTTTTATTTTCATGGATTCAGATTAAAAATTCCACCATCAAATTATATCTTGATTCCTATCTTATTAAGCTACCTATAAACAATTTCAAAAACCACTGTGACAAAACTTGAAAACAAAGTTGAAGCAAATACCTATCTTTCTTTAATACCAGTTTTTATTTTAATTGCCTCATATTTTCCACCTATAGTAATAACACTTCCTCTCATTTCATCATGTAGAAACTGTATAATGTGAATAAATTTTGAAGGACAATCAATTAATTTTAAACAATCCCTATAGACTTGTTCTATTAATTGAATCAAATGCCTTGACCAAATCAATAAAAGCAATATATAAATTATTCCTTTGTTCTTGATACTTTTCTTGCATTTGCCTGGCAACAAAAAACATATCTATAGTGCTTCTTGATTTCCTAAAACCACATTGAGTCTCTGGAACCATTATCTATAACTGGAAGCAATCTATTCAACAAAATTCTTGAAAGTACTTTTTCTGTAGTAGATATAATTATATTCCATGATAATTACTGCAATTTTTTCTATTTTCCTTGTTTTTAAAAATTGGAATAACCAAAGTATCCTTAAGATTGTGTGGCATCGCATTATGGGTTCAAATATTTCTAAAAAATGCCAATATATTTGAGGTAATATGTCACCACCATATTTTAAAACTTCAATTACTTCATTAATACCTGCAACTTTTCCATTTTTAAGATTATCAAGAACTGTTTTGACTTCATTAAGCTGGATATCTTTGCCCAAATCTAATTGAATTGATAAAATGGATATATCATTAACAGTCATCATATCACTTCTATATTATTATTCAAAAGATGATCAAAATATCTTTCAACCTGTACAACAAATCATTATCATCATATAAGAGAAGGCCATTGCTGGATTTAATAGGACTGTTATACAGATTTTAGGTCCATACATAGCTTTTACTGCACCAAAAAAGATCTAGAATAATCATGAATAGTGAATGTCTGTATCTACTTTGCAGTTTTATTCCAACAATTATTTTAAGCCTTCTTGTCAGTCATTAGATCTTATACTTTCAGACATCTACATTTATTATGAAATTCCACATTTAATCCATTATTTTGCCAAGTAGAAAATGTCATGTGTTTCCTTTTAATTCATTATCAGAAAACCAGTTGTGATTCTTCTTTTTAATAAATCCAAGCATAGATTTACTTGGATCTAGACACTTTTTAAGAAAATTCCATGCTTTAGTAATATGACAGTTCTGAAAATCCAAATTAACAATTTTAGTGTTTAATAGCTTTTGAAATTTAGAACATATAGCAGATTGTTATAAAGAACAAATATCAATTTTCTTGTGAATATGATCGTAATAATGTTTTTTAATGTAACTATCATTTTAATCTTAAAGTATACTAATGTATAATCTGTCCAATAATCTGAGGTTTTAAGTGCTAGTGTAATGTAAACTTTTATTATAATCTTGATTTCTAACAATAATATAATCTATTATATGCTAATGCTTGAGCATGAATGCATCCATGTTCCTTTGTAGTGTATCTAAACAAAGTTTTTGTGATAATCAATTCATGTGTAGAGCATAAATTTAACAATAAACCATTTGAATTTATAGCCACAATACTATTATTTTCAATAACTTTTGACAAAGTCTACTCATTTGTACAAACATATGCTTTAAGGTTTCCAAAAAGAAAAAAAAAACCCCGTATTTTAATATTATTACTGTAATACTGTTATCCAACAAGAAATAAAAACTTTCATTTTCTTAATCTAAGAATAGAGCATAGACACTAACAAAATGAGCTCTAGTATTATTAAGCAAGGCAAGTTTTAAGATCATTAATCTTTAATCAATACAGCAAAAATTCTAATAATAGAAGATATTAAATTAGATTTTACAGCAAATCCAACTTCATGAATTATTTTTTTACTGACTGATCTACCTTTCCAAAAAAAATTTGTATCATAAACTTCCATCTTTTGGAGATGAGTTTTCTAAGAGCAACTATATCAATCTTAAGTCTCAACAGTTCTTTAGCCTCAAAGATAGTTCTCCAGTCTAGTCTTGAAAAGTTTGTATCAAGTAAAGAGCACATTTTATGTTCCTATATTTAGAAAAAAAAATAGATTTATATTTCTGAAACATATCTTTAATATTATCAAGTATTATCACTGCCACTTACTGCAGCATCACTATTAATATTATTTTTACATTCTTATTATATTTACCATTGAAATGAATATCTACCAGGTGTTGACAACTTAGCTAGATTGTGTGAGACAGGCCATTTTTAAATCACATTTTTTAGATCTACTTCCATGTTAGGTAAGAGGATTCCTTAATAGGATTATCTAAACATACAATCTTTGCCTGCAGAAACCTCTATCTCACTTAAATTCAGTTCCAAATGGACTCATTAGTGATTGTACTTCCACAAACAAAGATCACAATTAAGGACTGCCAGCCTACTAAGCCTGTCCCCATCATTGCTTCCATAATACTTGAGGGCTTAACATAAAGGGGGGGGGGAGGAATATTGGAATCAGAAATTCTGTGTGTGTGTAGTTGAAGATTAGAAATGTTTCACAAAAATACAATCTCATTGTCACAATTATAGTAAGAACATGTATGATGGCATGAGAGGCCATGATGATGGAACCCTACAATAATAACTAAGTGATTGAAGAAGAAAAAGTGGGAGACAGAAAAAAATGTTTGTTTTGAAAATAGTACGAGCTCTTGGTTAGGCAATGTTTTTTTTTTAATATTTACAATTGGCCTTTATATCTAAAGGCTATTTCACTAGCTTCTTTATCCTGACATAAATCTGAAGTGATTACTCCAATAGAAAATGTTTTGCATTCTTTTTTAATCCTTGTTTTTCTACAATATTTTATTAAAATGTATATATGTATGAAATATAATCAGAGATAAACTAATGTACAATGATATTTAATGTAAGGTTTGCCCTTAGTCTCAAAATTATGACCCAATAAGTGAAAATGATATCCCTTTCATTCGAAGCTCTAATGTGGATGTTTAAACAGATTATAATGCTTGTAGTTGTGGAATTTAAATATTTACAGGATTTTTATACAATAAAATAAATAAAAAACGTAAAATATAATATTTAAAAAATAATAAGATTAATAAAAGCAATAGAAAAAAATAAATAATTATTTATTTCGGCATTCTACATATATAATATCTTAATTGATTTATTTGTGTGAACAACAAGTATTTTCTGAAAATTAGCTTTTCTTATGGAACTATTATTTATTTTTGCACACTTTTTTTTTCTGTAATATTCAAAGTAAGGGAAGTTATGGTATTCATTAATAGTTTTGAAATATTAAAAAATGTCATCTATAAACAATGCATTTCACTAGATTAAATCATGGACAAAAATATTTTTTACTATTATTTAAAAAAATCCTTAGATAAATAAAAAATAATTGAATAATTATTGCTTAAAAGATCAAGTCACAGTCAGGCATCAAATTGAAAGTCAGCGCTTTATCTGGAATCATTTAGATCTCAAGTCCATCAAAATACAACAAAAATAATTATTTCAACATTTATTAACATAGAAAATGGTAGGATATATGCTGAGACACATCTGTGTCAATCTCATTTTGATAACTATCTTATTAGCATTCAGAATTAGACTCAAGTGTTAATTGAAACACTTAAAAATTAAACTTAAGATCTGAAATTTGACTTAAGATATAAAATAAATAACAAATAACTTGAATAATTAAATATAACAATTTGTCTGTCAGTAAATAAGAGAGTGAAATCAGAAGATAGACTTAACAGAAAAGTTAAAAATTACAATTACTTCTGAAAAATTGTAATCGTTTAATCTTTTCATAGATATTTGTCATAACTGATAAATTTTAAAGTCTCTATCTTGTGGATGGGATGAGAATATCCTTGCAGTTTTAGCACCACTTTTTAATGGTGCTAGTGAGGAGAGATGATTACCTTCTAAATAGTTACAATCATAGATTGACGCTTGAAAATAAAAATGAGACAATTTGTTCTACATAAATATTCTTCATGTAATAAAGATATATATGAGGGATGATGACCTGGCCCAAATGATGAGTGCTGGTTCAGCATGAAATACATCTTGGGGTTAAATGTCTTTTATTATATCTTTATTTATATGAAATTATTTATGAAATAAAAAAGAATGGATAAATATAGAAGTTGTCTATCTATAAAAAAAAAAAAAAGTGAGATTTAGTTGATTTTGACTTTTATGCATTAAGTGTCATAAAAATATTCTCAGTATGAATAGTTCCTAAGATTATACATTATATAAACTTTTTAGAACTGTTTATAAATATCAGTCATTCTCAGCTCATTTTTTCTGACATAAGTAGCTGAGGAAATCCACATTTCAATGCATTAACTACCAAACATGATGCATCAATTGTCAGACATTTTGATGTGAAATGATATAAAAAAAGTATAATGAAAAATAAAATAAAAATAATCTGTTTATTATTGTATATTTGTAGTTGACTTATCCTATATAAATAATTTAATCTCTATAATTGTATAAAGATAAGAAAATCATAATAGAATATTACAAAATATTATTAGATTTATTTATTTCCATTAATTTAGTTTCTTAATAAAACATAATTATTCAATTTCTAATAGCAAGTAATATTTTTCTAATGACATATTTTAATTTTTCAAAATTAAATATTTGAAAAATGATAGTGATTTGATTGAATTCATCATCATTTAAAACCATTATCAATTCACTATAGGATGAAAGTCTCTCCAAATTTAATCCAGTTTCTCTGATTCACAACGTCTCTTCTTGTTATTGCACCAGTAAATTTCCTTATTTTATCCATTTTTTCGTATTAGATGTAGCCTCTTTCTAAATTTTTTTCAATCTTTTGGGATCCAATTAAAACTTCAACTACCCATTTATTATCATATATTCTAACAATAATTAAGCTATTACTGGTATAATAGTTTCTCTTTATAAATGGGTTTTGATTTTGCTAATTAAAATATTATTTGAATTAAATCAAAAATCTGTTAATGTAAAATACACTATTGAAACAGTCAGATTTATCCACCTGCCTGTTTCACATATTTTACCACCATACCTATCCTTATGCCAGGTTTAAACCCTCCCAAAGTACACATTTAAATAACCTTAAATTACTATATATGCAAAATCACACACACACATATATATGTGTGAATGGTAAGTCTGTAGTTTAATAGTATACATATATATTACAGATATGTATCCATTTTATAAATATTTCTAGTTTAAGAAATATTTTAGTTTAAATTATTTAGCCAATTTTATTATATTATTGAAATGGCATATGTATATAAGCCATTTCCGTTGTTATTCTGCATGTATGGTAATAAAATTAGTTTTCTACTAATTATCAAAGTAACTTGTAATTTTTGTAAACAACTTTTAAAGTAGTCATGCAATAGACTTAAAATAGCGTGAACTTGATTTTATAATTCTAAAATGTTAATAACAAAATTCATAGAATTTTATAGTGTTGTCACAATAAACAGGAGGAAACAAGCAGAAAAACAAAATCTAAATTAGTTGTCATAATTAAAAATGTTTTTCTAAAATAAAGTAATGGGGTTTTCTACTAGCTTTGGCTATTAAATATATTTTTTTTCTAAAATAAACAAATACGGACAAGCTTGTAAAAATAAACAGGTGGCCAGAGTTAAAAAGATATAAATACTTAAAGTTTTATTTCCAAGCATCGATGATATATATATATATAGTAAGTGAATTGTAAACAGAACCCACGTTCATTTCACCTTCAAAATGTTGGGGTAGAATAGGGGTCCCTCACCTCTCTCTCCTATATTGGGGATGGAAAAAGAACTTTGGTCCAATAAAATATAATGCTGTTCACCAGCAAAGCAGACCATGGAAAAACCTCCATTAACTTTAAATCATCGTCAAAAGTGTCAACTTATTATTCTCCCAAGTGCTCGGAACTAACTGCAATGAAGACAACAGAATGGTAAATTGATAAATTTTCACTCAGAGCTCTGCTTATAAACTGTGACTTTCAATTTTTTCTTTTTAAAGCTAGCTATTTATTAAATCTGCCTTTCCCAAACATCTTTCCTAAATACTGCAAAGAAAACAGCTAAATGTTAGTGTTTAAATCTTGTCTGATTGTAAAACTTGTGATATTGAATTCTCTATTAAAATGTAAAACTCTGATAATCTATTTTAAACTAAATGTATAATTTTCTGTGGTCTTTTATGCCTATTTCTAATCTATCCAATTTATTCTATAATTTTATCATTTTGATATTATATGTATTTAATATGCCAAATAACTCAAAACCGCAAGTGTTTATAAGTATAATTTTAGCTTATCAATCTGCGAAGATAATTTCAAATTTTTGCTATAATAAATATAATAAATAATTGAATTATTAATTTTCTCACTCACTGTTTCGAGATCATGTTATTAATTTACTGATTAAATTTTGGGTATTAATATTACAATAATCAGTCATTCTCTAGTTAAAATTGTAGTTTGTTTAACTCTAGTTATGAATTATAACTATTTATATAAGTAACTCATACATCATAGGAACTAGCCACAGAGATATTCTCAAAGCATATTTTAATGTTTTATTTGTAATTATCCCGCAAATATGCTTTGTCCTTCTTAGATTTATATATGTTGAGATGCAAGTGATAATATTAAACTAGATTACTAATTAAGTTAGTCCCTAAATAGTATATTTGAAATACTAAATTTGAGAACTGAGTTGTATAGATATGCAAATAGATGCTATCTATTTTTAAGGCATTATATATGTATAAGTTGCGGATGTGTCCTTACTAAGTACACAATGTACAATTATCTGCTTGCTGCATGATTCTTGATGAGTTATTGGCAGAGGTCACACTTATCACATAGTTTGGGTAAAGCACATACTTTTAGAACTAGGGCACAAGGACCTAGATTATTCATAATTAATGCTTATCTGACTCTCTGAACTACTAATGCCCCTATTTGTAGCAAGTTGAGTGGTTGTAGGGCAACCAAGCCTTTGGAGGCTGATGCCCATGAATAATGACCCATTTGCACCTTCTAGCTTTATTAATATTTTAATATGTGCCATAAAGTATATAGGTAAACCTATCATAAACCAGTTTTCTCTCCCTTTATATTAAATGCTTTTCTAGCATCAGTGTATACCCTAATCTAGGTTAACACACTAACCTGCATATCTCTGAGCTTGACTATATGCTTGACTTAACTAGATATATAGATAGACACCATAGGAGCACTATTAAGTTAGTTATATAACTTTGGCTATAAAGTTTTGTATGATTTAGCAGACTACAAAAGAGCTAGAAATTTGGAATATTAATATAGGCATAAACTCCCATATGGCACTACATTTTGTTGGAAACTTATAATGAGAGAATATGTAACATTAATCTAATTAGTTATATAATGCCTATGAGTGTAATATCTCACATTCTCATACATAATTGTGTATAGTTTGATTTACTATTTGTTATTGTTTTATTAAATTAATAATATTTAAAGTTATAACTCGTTTTGATATCTTTATTGTCCATGAATTCATTTTTATCCAGTTCTAGATTTAATTGCACATACATCATTTTATCTATATGTAAATCATTCTATTAAGTTCTATAATTAATTACTTAGTCATATGTGTGTATATCTGATCAAATCAGTGTTAAATTAGCTAATTTATGAGTCTTATTGTTCCACCCTGGGTGACTGCCAGGCCGAGGCTAAATTGAATGTCTGTGTAAGTTGAGAAATGTCATCCATAGGGTATTAGGTCATTGAGGAGAGGTGAAAGGATTGAATGTTGGTCAGATTCTGGATCCCAGCATCTGGATTCGATCAGCTTTAGTATATTTTGCCTGTGTTCTAGATTTTGTTACATGGAGGGACAATTCTTACCATTACATTATATAGGAAAAACAGAAATTGTTATTATACAATTTAAATAATTAATATTTATTAAGGCTATAACCTTAAGACTATGCATCTGAAAAAACAACAGTAGGGACCTCTGCAAATCTATAACACAAGATTAATTTAAAAGACAAAAGTGGCCACTCTTATCTTAACCTACTTTCACAAATGTTAATGTGTTATAGAATTTGTGGACTTAATCAGTGAGGTATTTTATAGCCTTATACTCTCAAATCAAAATGCTTTGGATTCTCCTATTTATTTAGAAAGTAGGTTCAGATAAAAGTGGCTGCTTTTGTCTTTTAAATTAATCTTGTGTTAAAGATTTGAAGAGGTCCCTACTGTTGTTTTTTCAGGCACATATTTTTAAGGTTATAGCCTTAATAAATATTATTTTAAGTAATGAGTATGCACTTTATAAATATAATTATTACAAATTTAAATAATTGCATTTATATATAAATGCATTTCAATAATTTTGTAATTGTGGCATAGTTGTTAGTATATCTATCAGCTATGACCTGAAATTTAATTCCAAGTTAAGTAAAAAGAAATTCAGAATACAAACAGCTTAATTTTTTTTTTTCAATTCGATAGTCTACAACTGCCCATCACATTATTAGATAGAGGGTAAAAACCTTAGTTGATGAGTTCATCAGGTGTTTGCTGATGTATTGACCATAAAAAAATAAATTAAGTAATTACTAACTGCAATTTTCACTTTTATTGGAGTTGTTACATTACTAAGGGCACTGAATATATAATTAACTGCTAAAATGTTTGAGGAAAAAATGTATTCACTAAATGATGCATTGTTTTCACATATACATGAAATGACACAGGCAATTCAACATCAATTTTTTTTCTTAGACATTAATCTTTAATGCTAAATGAAATTAGGCATATACAATGTACAATTTTTAAAATAAATATTAAATGCTTCTTTTCTGAAAAGCCTTTCCTCTCCCCCACCTTCCTTGTTTATGAGTGCAATAATAAGATACATATGAAATTGAATTAAAAACTTTAAAAGTTTGCTGATATATCTGCATTTTATTCCATTAATTTGCTCAAATAACTGTATATTTAATGCATATACAATTAAACTCAGATAAAAGATAACTGCAGGTTCATCACATATGTGAGTATGGTAATATCAAAGATCATATATACATATTTATTTTTTACATTCAACACACTGTCAGTAATCTGATTAATCCAGATTAAACCAGAACTATTATCTTCTAACTAAGAATGACTACTTACTCATTTCACTTACTCATTACTGACAACTCCTGAATGATTACATGCTTCCTGTTTATGGCCTGATGAAATTTCATTGTCCAGCCACTCTGAAATAAAATTCTAGTTCATGGGGTGGCAAAAAAATGCAATAAGTAAGATACAAAAAGGTTCTTATAAATGAAATATTTTTTGTAACTATAATATTATAAATGAGAACATTCAAATGCTTTTTAACTCATTATATAATTAAAATATAAATTTTTATATAATAGCCAAATTCTGAATTGTAAACTATGATAATGCAAAACTTACAAAGTACAATTTCAAGGAAACTTCTTTCATCAGTAAAGCTAAACCTCAATATCATTAACAATTCAGATTACTTAATATACCTTAGTTAAATAATGAGCTAATAGAGGAGACTTGAAGTGTACTCATTCCCATTAAAAATAAAGTAAATACATTAAAAACGATTAATGTAGATTCATTAAAAAATGTTTATTTTGTAGTTCAGAAAATTATCATAAATTAATATTTGCATTTTTATTTCTCTTTAAACACATTATTACTTATTTTACTGTTATTTCATTCAAAATATTAAATCCTAATATATATTTTAATGATGTTAAGACATAACTATGAACTTGAAATGGTAAAATAAATTATATTAAAGATATGACAACCATTGATGCACTATTGCTAGTAATGATACATGCTGTCTCTTGCTTATAGGATATTATGATCACATGATAATGTTTATGCTAAAACAATGTAAGTTCATAAAAAATAAAGTAATAAAATTTAAACTAGTTGCAGCATTTATTAATATGAAAAAAAAAATCACTTTTAAAAAATGATCAATTTTGTAAGTTTGAAGAGCTAAGGATGTTGACAAAGATTTCAACTTTAAAAATTTAGCTTCAATATGCCTACAAGAAAAGAACTAAACTGCATAAAGAGTGTATTTATTAAAGTTATATTAAAAATTAATTATTTCAAATTAAAATAATACTTTATTATAAAGATAACTCCATTAGCATTAATATACAATTGCAATTCATTTAATAAAATGTATGTCTATTGCCTCATTGGTATAGATGGACATTCCAATCTGATCTCTTTGACATTTGTTTATATGTATTTTTTTTAATCTAAACAATGTCACATCATAGTATAACTAGTTACCATGTGATCATAGGTTGATACCATACATACAATATTATTACAATTTTGGCTCATTGTACACTTGAAGTAAATAATATTTACTTATTATTCAATCAAGATTTTAAAATAAAAAAATGGTCAAAAAATAAATAAACAAACAAGCAAATTGGATTTAAATAGTAAAAACTGTTAGTTCAAAAATTTATTATTTGATATATGTTTTGTTGCAAGGCATATTGGTATTTGATTAATGTTGTGTATTTCTACTGACATAATGTGAAATTAAAAAGGATTAATAGAAAAATAAAAATTAATTTGTATAGCACT
This sequence comes from Epiperipatus broadwayi, assembly GCA_028023455.1. Lineage (NCBI taxonomy): Eukaryota > Metazoa > Onychophora > Udeonychophora > Euonychophora > Peripatidae > Epiperipatus > Epiperipatus broadwayi. Next base: position 6,818,914 of record JAQFVV010006212.1, read on the forward strand.
GCCTCACATGCAATTCTCATAAAATGGAATATAAAATATCAGATATTTAAATCTTTTTTTATGATTGCAGATGCTCCATAAAAGTTTAAAAGTAATCCAGTCCAAAGTGCATTAAAGTATCTATAGTCAATTTTTAATCAATAATATGATTATTTCTTTATTCTCGGTTCAATTCATTAAAAAAGATATGGGAGTATATGTTAAAATTTATATTAAAGAGTAAAAAATTATCATAAATTAAACTTTGAAGTATCCATTTTTAAATTCATTGTGAAGTATCATATTAGATTGTATAATAAAACAACTAATTTTTGATTTATAAAGTATAATAATTCAAGATCCAAAACTGATAAAAAGGATTTCTTTTATAAACATTCCAGTGAGCCTCATATGGTCATATTTTTCAATTCAGAATATGAATTATTATATGTATTTTTATTTAATCTCTGATTCATATTATGTAAATATTATGGAAATTAGAAAAATAAAAATTATATGTTTATCTTTTTAGAGCTTGTTAACAATATTACATAAAAAAAATGGTTTAGAAAATATTTTTAAAACTTTCTGTACAAAAACATTTTATGAAAGTACAGCTGTAAAATGTCCTGCAATATATTTTAAATGTAGTCTTAAAATTTTTAACTGACATAAATTGTTTTATTGAAATAATAATAACTACAAATATATGAGACTTCTTTAATATTTTATGTTAACATCATATGGTGATATTGAATGAAGTTAATAGGATAAAAAACAAATAAGAATGTATGGCACAGAATTCTAAAAGTTTATGTACTTTTCATGAAGCATGGAAAAAGTTGAATTATGCCAGAACATAGAAACTGTTGTATAATTTATATTATTTTTTTCTACTTATCTTGATCTATAATAATGGCAATAAAAAAGAAAATTTCAGGAAAAGATTACCACTTAAAAAATAATTCATTTAAATTTTTTTATTGAAGTCAGATACTTATCAAGGCAATTTTCATTACAAAAAGCTAAAAACATTAAATATAAAACAGCTATTAAACTTTTAAAGAATATCTTAGAAAAATGAAATGCTTTAAGTAAAATTTTATAATGAAATGATAGCACAGTAAAAGATATATCATTTTCATGTTATGTATTGATCAATGTAAGCAAAGATATCTTAAAAATGAAAAAAAAAGACATGGTCTGACAATGTACAAATATTGTTTAGAAAAAAATGTAACAAAATACTGCAATTTATATGATTTCTTCATTATTTTTTTAAAATAAGTTTTGTCTTTATTTAAATAAAAGATGGAAGCAGCAATAGTTTTGAATAAAATTCAAGAATGTGCAGTTTTGGGAAGATCAGGAAATAGTTAAGTGACTTCAGTTATGGTGTTGATCAAAGTAATGCATTATATTTATAATACAAATTTTTTTATTATTATATTAGAAAAAAATGATAAATTTATGCCACAGGAAAGATTAAATGTAAATATATTGGTGTGGTGAAATTTATGTTACGATACAAATAGTTTTATAACCATAAAAATTTAAAGAATATTGAAAGAAATTCTTTAGTATTCAGTTATTGATGTCAATGAGATTACAATTCTATAAATTTAACCAGATAGAAATTGAGTAATAACTTAGAAAAAAAATATCTGGATAAGTTATCAAGGATTGGAGGCTTTCAATGTAGTAGTAAGATGACAAATATCAATAAAGCTTATAATAAATGAGTTACTAATGATATGGAAGAAAAAAAAAGTACTATTGTAGTATTTTACATACATCAAAAGAAATTAATAATTGCATTAATTATTTTTTTATTTTAATAACTATATAAATAATTATATTTCATTTAGGTCAAGACCAATAAATATTATTTAACTTTATTTTTTTATGTTTTACTTTCTTTTCTGTTATTCAAGATTTTTGAAAGGGATATATATAGATAATTAACATTGTATATTTACACATAAATATAACAATAGAAAATTGCATCATAACTAAAGTTTTAAAATATATCTAATGTAGCTTGCAGCATAATCGTGCAATAAAAGGAGCAAGGGACATTAATTTAAATAGCTGCTTTCAAAGTAATTTACTTCTAATATAATAATTTTGTAAGTTTTATAATAGAATAATATGTTTGTATTATGATTTTTTAAATTTTTATTTTAACGATAAAATAGTTTATATATTAAGAACATTAATAATAATAATAATAATAATAATAATAATAATAATAATAATAGTATATTAGTAATAATAATAATAACAACAATAATAATAATAATATACTGCGGTCCTGCTCTGTTATTGTAAACAACATGTTCATGTGTCTAAGTTCAAATGGCAAAAAACTACAAAAAATATACAGGCTTCACAATAAAAGTATTAAAGAATAAAACAAAAATCAAGTTCCAATCAATAGAAGCTTTTAATATATGGTATATCTGAACTTAGTTCAATCCCATATGGCTATTTAAGTTAGAAAGCTGAATTGGAAGACATATGGATGTCTGAACATTTCAGATTTTCTGCTTAATAGTTATACATTAGATAAAGTTCTGAGCTTGTCCTGGTATTTTTAATCTAATGCATGAATATCCTAGCACCGCACTGTCAATGCCAGTAGCAGATAATGGTCTGGAGTTGGGAATATTTGCAAAGCTTATTAAGAGCTTATTTTGTGAGCTCTATATATAATAAATGTTAATACACCAAAGAACTAATTATTTGGTAACTGACAGGATAATTCCCATTAAAACAATAACATTTAACACAACAAAAATCCACATCAATGCTGCCAAGTGTGATATGCAAACAATCAGCATAAAGCACAATTTAAATTCACCTCAGACCACTAGATTTAGAAAAGCAAACCAAAAAGATATCGGCAATCTTAACTTAAAACCAACAAGAACCAAGAAACCCCCCCCTCACACACACACACACATTGGACTGCAGAAGAATTACAGACAGTCAATATTAATTTCAATAACAGTGCCTCGACATGTTTTTAATTTTGTTAATACATTTAAAAAAAATTTCCTGTCTAAATCAATAGTCTTATCTGCAATAGACAAAAATCTCACATTACATAAATTCCTCAGATCATTGCTATACATGACCCTAACACATAAAATGTGGGACACAGTGTTAAGTATCAGGGAGCACCCAAATTCACATTATTTGGCACTCAAATTTTTTGATGAATACCAAAGGGCCTGATTTCAGATCCAAGTTAAAACACTAGGAAACTATGGATTGGTGGTGGTCGATAAAAACTCGCAAAACTACATCACAGGCATAATAAAAAAAACATACTTCAGATATGATATACAAGACTTTCAACATATGATGGAATCATTTGGCATTGTGATAAACTTAAATGCAGTATACCTGAAAGACACATTCATACCTGTATATAATAACAATTCCGTATTTAAGATAAAATTGGACAACAATGTGAACCCAGAAAATATGCCTATGCAAATTATTGAGAAGGGGGCCATGCTCTCCTATTACATAAGAGGATTAAGACATCAATACTACTCCTGTGTTCAGCATGCCCATCTGGCAATAGACTGCATTACAAACCAAATTAGGAAAAATCAGATGATGGATAACCAACTCATAGGAAAAAATTATAAAATCGCACCAAAATGATGTGATATAAATAAAAATTCCAAAAGTTGGCTACAACAATCTTTGGAAAACAAACTAAAAAAGTAAATATAAACATAGAAGTGCTGGACCTATCAATCCAGGAACCAAATGAAAAATAAACAAACAATATGGATGCGGGTCAGATAACCTTGAATTATACACCAGAAGCACCTAATAAAACTATGGACATTACCAATAAAAGCAATAATAAATCAAAAACAGGTAGCAATGTTATAAATAACACAAATCACCACACCGAACCAGCACACACTCTATAATAAAGAATAATACATCAACACAAATAACAGAAACAATCATTCCATTTCTTCCCCAAATAGAAGAAACAATGCCAGAAGCAAAAAGATGACCAGGCCACCCACCAAAGAAAAATTGACAAATAAAGCATTGACTATATAAATTATACCTTTGATCCAACCAACGAAGATATAGAATTAGACTATGATGATGATCAAGAACTACCCCTAGCATACCAACATACAGAGATAATCCCACCCAGCTTACAAAAAATTGATGAAAGTCAAGATTACTGCATTTAATATAAGGAGCTTAAACTTCATTTCCAAAATTAAAACAATGGATTAAAAACACACAGCCCCACTTATTTGGATTAATTTTGAAACTAAAGTCTACACCAGCTCTCAAACAGAGCCAAGAAGACATCTACACAAAGAGGGATTTTGTGCATGCTCCAGAGACTCATCAACACACTTTGGGGGCACTGGACTCCTTATTGCATCAAATTGTCCATTCACTTCATTTAAAATAATATTTATAGATTCACACTTGTTAATAATGACCTTCCAACATTGGATTGTGACAATCAATATAATTTTTGTATATATATATATATTGTAACCATAAATTGCCCTCTCAACTACCTATCGTGCCGAACACATTGCGGCACCAGAAATTTGTAACCATTTGATTGTGCGGTCCCAATTACGTAACGTAAGTGCCCTAAGAATTGTAACCTCGATCACTGATCAATTCTCACTCAATTATTGTCAGCTATTAAAAGCTATATCCAAAAACATATCATGCTATCTATTTTATGCACCAAAGACCACAATCAACATCTGGAGCAACTTACCATAGACCAAACTAATGATCTAACATAAACTTTTATGATTTAATTTGATCGCAGCCAGGGTGTACCGCGAAGAACTATCATAGTAGTATTATAAAACACATTAAACAAATTATAAGTGCAATGTTATTACTTTTAAACCTTAATTTGCGATTTTTTTTGTATGAGACCCGATGGCCGACCATGTACAAGATGGCGTAATTTGTGGAACTACATAAGATTATGAAATTTTAAACCATCTATATGATTTTTAATACGAATGCTAGTCCAGGTAAAGCTTTGCAATAAATAAATATAAATACTTGGGTTCTTTTTTTTATAGTTTACTATATTATTGAGACTCTTATTATACTGATAAATGACAATTTAAAAACGTTAAGTAAATATATTTAATCATGTCATTATTTGGTAAATCTGTTTACAAGTTTAATAATTCATTTATAATTTTATACTAGAATCAACTACGCAAAGCCACAATGATGGAAAAGGTAAATGGGATTTTATTATACCTTACTCATCATAAACTACCAAAGACGAAAGCATCCAAATGTTTTCTCAAAAAATATCAATAAACTCTCATATCATGTTGACGATAATATGTAATTCAAGGTATGCTCTTCAATGTATGCTCTTTAATGTATGCTCTATCCAAAGTTTATGATTTCTGATTTTATGAATGACACATAGCAACGGCACAGTAAGTTTAATTATAAATCAACATTTATTTACAAATTTATGAATAATAAGTAATTAATTTCAATATTCTAAATAAAACATAAATAAACAAATCAAATAAATAAATTATAATTCAATCGACTTTCTTCAATAACATCTCATAGGTACAGTTTTTAAAAACCTAATCCTACCTTATATTTCAATTTGATATACTGAATATTGAGGAATTTATAATAAATTCAGCATCAATTCATGAAATATTGAACGTCATTTCCAGATTCAATAAATCCCTACTGTACACCTATAATAATATAATAAATAATATGATGTCTGTATGATTTAGCTATAATGCGCTCATTAAATAAAGTGACAATTTAAACTTACGTTCCGGTAAATAATAATCAACCAACAGTTAATTATTATGAAGTACTTGAATAGAATGTCCTGCTACCATTTAATAATCTAACCGATAAATTATGCTTACAAATGAAGAAGATGATTTAGCAGATTAACTAAAATACTTTGCCCAACTTATATCTGTGAAGCAAAACATATTCCTGTGGATGCATTCATCTACACGTAGGAATTAAATAATACTAAACGTTTTGTGTATTTAAACACCATCATAAAGTAATACGTATAATCACACAATTCCGCGGATTAACCACCAGCGCAGGAATGTGTGTAAAATACAAAAATGGCAATTAAAATAATCTGCGGATTAACCACCAGCACAGATTAAAGCCCTTTAACATTCTAAAACAACATTATTATTTACTTCACATTAAAGTGCAAAATCATCCTCCTCAGTTCTTCTGACTATTCAGAATACACTAACACTTTAGCAAATGTGGGTTCTTGCATAATAAAATGTTACGCTAATCAGGACAACTAATGTACTACTTATCTTGCTTAAAATAAACATGTGTAATATAATATAAGTAATATTGGCATAGGAATATAAATCTGGAAAGACTCACAAAATATCTCATAAAGATTGATACATCTCATGAATTCATTTAGTACTTTTAAGCTTTTCCGCAAGCGCTATTCTCTTGAATAAATATTTTATTCAACCCCTATTAATTTAAACTTAATAAAATATAACTTATGAACTTCATATGCAAGTTCATATAACGATAAAATTAAATTAATGTATTATTCATCAAATATATAAAATTTAACGGTGTGTGTGTGATAAAACTAAATGTATAGCATTTTATAGTTCAATACATGAATTTTAGCAGATGTGTGTATCACAAATTGGATTGTATAGCATTTTATAACTCCTAATGTGATCCGTGGAATCCATGTACGATGTGTAGAATAATAAGTATACGAGGTAATAGCTATAACTGTAGTTAAATTCCATACATGCAATTCTATCCATTTGATTAGTTATTATAAGCAATATTAGATTAACGATTTTGCGTGGCTCCCTAAACATGAAACAATTTTAAAACATGACACGCAGAATTTAAATGAAAATGTTTTTCATAAAGTTATTAATCTCTACATTTCTCTATCAAAAGTGTTCCAAGTTTATCACATCCATGCAAGTATTTATTTATCCACGCGTTAATCCAGGAATACTAATTACAGCAATTAATTTATTCATTTCAAACCGACGATAAAATTATAAAATAGCTTTGATTAATTCTTTGAAGACTATTTATTATCCAAATGTTAAACAAATTAACGAGCAAATAGATTACTGGCATTGTAAAGTTAAATATCAATCAATACTATATTTCTATTAGAATTAGATACGGAAATATTAAACTATGTTGATAACTTAACATTTTACTTGAATTTAAACTTCTTCTTTTTTTTTAAAAGCAAATTTTTATATTCATAAAAAATTCTGTAATTAAAATACTTATTTAATTTTTCCAAATTGTAGAATAATAAACATTTTAAAACATACCAAATTCTTGCAATTAACTCTTTTAAATTTAAACTGGGAAGCTCCGACATTTTAAAAATGTAATATTGGAAAATTTATTACCGGTGATTCGATCCACTTGGCCAGCCGACTTGAACAGACTTTTAAATTTAGCAATTCATCTTATAATTAATTACCACTATGTTATATTTACGTTTATAGCAAATTTTGTGGTAATCCGTTTACTTATTAACTATTTTAAAATAAGCTTATCAAATTTACACCATTTGCCTTTACCATTTTCTTTTCTTTCTCCCTCCAAAAGCAAACTAACAGACGATGTTCCTTAAATTCGCGCTCTTTTCTTTTTTTTTACATTGAGACGCTTACGTAATTATTGTATTTATTTTTAATATTTATTATTTAATTGAACAAATGGTTTTTTAATTCAATGGAAATAATAATTTAAGATCATTTTAAACAAATAAAATAAAGTATTATTTTTAATACTATTTTACCAAATTTTAATGTGTTGTCAAATTTTTAAAAAGTTAAACGTTTTGATATGAGTTAGTATATGAGAAGAAGCAAATACAAATTTATTAAAATAATATAAGAGAGTAATCTGTTCAAAGTGCAACTCAAGCCAATCAAATCACCAAAAGAAGAAAGAGAAATTTTTATATCAGTTACCTCAATTAATATATTTTATACTAAAATATATGGTTACAATATATATATATACATGGCTTGGCATAATTACCAATATAATAGCCAATACTAATTAACTAATTGCAATCACAACAAATTCAACCACATTAATTGGAGAATGCAGTATGATATATAAAGACTTCATTACATGGTGGCTGCACCAAATTTCTGTGCCATTAATGAGTGCTGAGGGTTTCCTACCAAGCAATGTAGTAACATTCCACAATGGCTGACATGCATCACTGATGGACCTCTGTTTCTATTCGCCAATGCTGCATCATCTAATTACAATGTGCCTCATACCCTCCCCATTTACAAACCCAAGCATCAGTACTTCCATTAACAAAAACAATAAGAGTATTACTCCCAGTGATTACTCTTGATTTTTTATCTCAGAGACCTACATTATTCTTAATAAGATTCAAAACAAACAGCTAAATCCTGTACAGAAATATCTAGCATATATAAACATACTTTTAATAATGATCCTATCACAAAAAAGAACCCACCACCCTTCAGATTTCTAGCACTTACTGATGAGCTACATATTTTTATGATAAAACCTTTACACCATACTCAGCAATTTATTCATAAACACACATAAACATACAACATTACATGCAACAATTTACAAAACTACCAAAAAATAAAAAAAGCAAAATATGTCTTACTCAAAAGCACACCTGGACCAGAGACTACATAAAATGGGCATGAAGACACTCACCCAACAGCAAAGTCCCAATGGCTATCCATGAAATAAAAACACATACACAGGTCATGACATGATATTTCTCATTTACTCTTACTTTAGACAAAACTACAAACATACAAACCATTTATACTTGCCTCCAACCTATTTGAAACCCCAGAAACAACAACTCTATTCAACATAGCTGAGTTTGCAACAAAGCTGTTATCCATTTCAAACACATGCCATACAGGAAGCCCTGGTATTCCTCAGTTTGTCTTAATGCATCTCAGTCGATTTACAGCTCAATATCTTTGTGATCTAGAAAATTATTTATCAGAGAAAATTCAACCCATGGAAGAAGTTTATCCAATTGCGATAGTGCCTTTCGACAAAAAAACAAAAACAAAACAAAAGCCATTTCTTCTTTAAATGACCTATGCCCAATATCAATGGGACTACTGCCAATTAAAATAATTAAAAAAAATCATCAAAGAAAAAATAGAACCACACATAGAGCTGCTAATGTCCAATATGCAGTTCGCAAAAAAAAACAAAAAAAACTCACCAACAATCTAAGCAGCACTAATCTTCAAGGCAGTTCTAAACTCAATATGAAAGAAGAAGAAAAAGCACTAATAGCAGTCAATTTGACATTGAAGCAGCCTTAGACTCAATAGACATGCATGCACTTAATGACATGCTTGCAAGTACCACAATACCAAAAACTCAACTATATTTATTATCATATCTGCTTTTAGCCATGAAATCCACATAACACTCAATGGCAGAAATTCTCCATCATTCATCCTCACACAGTCCATTTCACAAGGTTCCCCATTCAGTCCATTACTATTCATGCTATACATCAACCCCCTTTCACAAAAGATCCAGAAAACATTCACAGGTATCCCAATACCAAACACTTCACAACACATCACATGCATTGCATACATTTCTACCCTCCAAAAATACCCAGCTTACAAAAAATTGTACAAGACCACATAAATATGCATAAATTAAAATTCAGCCCAAGTAAAACTACCATCTGGTCACTATTTACTGGTAAACGATGCACAAGTGAATACCAAGTTAAACCAAGTGCTTTTCTTGGCTTTCCCTTTCACCTGGGGGTCCACAGGAATGAGATATAATATACAAAATAAACTAAAAGATGAAGGCTCAATGAATCACTAACTCCTTATCAAAAATATCCCTTTCAGTGTATTTAAAGTGCAACTGATAAACCAACTTATCATCACAAAAATGGTATACTATGTGCCTATCATATCTTTCTCTAAGGCATTTAAATCCAACATCAAGTCCATTTGCAACAAACTCTTATAGTGCAAAAAGGCAGTTGCAATCTCAACCAAATGCTTCAGTTGATTTCTTGGACAAAAGTTAAAAAAACCTTCTAACTGTTGCTTTAAAGCAGTTCCCACAATTAAAATACTTACTTCAAATCACACCAACAGACAAACCACCTCCAAAACATTTATAACTATCATCAATCATCTACCAACACAGGAAAGCCATGTACACCCATCTTTCAGGCAAAGCCAGGTTCTTTCCTCAGGTTTCCATTCCATCTGGGGAATACCGGTATGAGATGTCATTTGCAGAACATATGACAGTATATTCTAAGATTCAATTAATTAACAGTTTGATGATGACTAAGATAGTTTACTTTATGCCAGTGGTTGCTTTATCAAAGGTTTTTATCTCTAAAATTAAGACCATTTGCAATTAGCTACTATGGTCAAGGAAAGTTGTGGTGATATCAATAGCAAAACTATGTCAACCACTGAATAAAAATGGTTTGGGGTTACATGAAATCAGGATTTTTAACAGAGAATGAGAAACAACATAATTGATATTGTTAAACAATTTCCTAAAATTAACCAGCTCATAGAAGTCATTCCGATTGATAAACCACCATCAAAATAATTATCATATTTTGAAAATTAATATATCATTGTAAAACATGATCAAAAATCCCAGAGCAATTTATTAATAAGTACAAATACTGGGAAAATTATGAACTAATAAATGAAGATAATAACACAATTGCTTTGGAACTAATATTGGGAATTAATAATAAACAACTGGTTAAAAGGTATAAATGATGAGCTTTAGAACCAAAGTTTTTCAATTTTCTGATAAAACTTAACTTATCTGCATTACCTACCACATATTTTCTTTGCCATAAAAGATGGTATACATCAATTGATCCCTTATGTGGGTTATGCCATCAAGCTGAGGAAACCCTATCACATCTGATATATCACTGTGAGGGACTTAGGCAGATCAGAAATCTGATAACTAACAATTACAGGAAGTCTAATGTAATAATGCATCAATTAATTTCTGCATTTAGAGAAGGATTAACACCAAGTGTCAGGGCTGCAACCATTGTGCTCTATGCATACTGGTGTACTAGATGCACCTTCCTAATTGGTAACAATTCCAAGAGACATCTGGCTACTTTTTCAAATAAACTTGCAATGATATAGAAAAGGATAAGATACTGTACAGACCTGACATTTATGTGGCCACCTGGTTGTTACTTAAGATTAAATCATTGTTATATTGGCAAAAATGATAAAACTCTTAGAAACTGGTATAGTGTGGTTTTTTTTTGGAAAACATGAAATCTTAAAATCTCAGTGAATTCTTGGAAACAGGACACATTTAAAAGGCACACAAGACCAAAACTTGGGAGTTAGATCTATTAAGATCTTTGTAACAAGAACAATTTAGCAACAATTTCCCCCTTCTGCTATAAGTGATTGATTTGCTAATGGAGTTCAAATGATGAATTATATCATGAACCATGTGTGACATAAAATAAAATGAAAATTGTGTTATAACATTTGGACTGTTGATCTAGGTGAAATGGACATTCAGGACTATTAAGTTTAAATATATATAGACAAGAACTATGATTGTAAGCTCCTGTAAATCCAGAAAGAACTCTAACAAAAATGACAATGTAAATGTAAAAATTTGTAATCCACTTGTAGCAATGAATTTGCTATGTAACCGCTAATGTTGTATTCTTTTGAGTCAATAAAAGGCCTTTTGAATAGTAATAATGATAATAATAATGATGATGATGATAATAATAATGATGATGATGATGTTTTATTTAGTTTAACCATTTTTGTTTTAATCTTAGTGCTTCACCTGAATAATGCAAATTATTTAAGAGAATTAGTAAAAGTAAAAGTAAAATAATTAGGAAAAGTAAACAGGAAAAAAAAAACCAAGTAATTGAAATGTAAATTTTGTCATTAGAACAATTATTTTAAACAAGTAATATTAGTTTGTTTTATACAACAAAGTTAATCCTTTTCATGAAAAGTAAACATAAAGTTAAGATTTAAAATGTTTAATTTTTCATGGATGTAGCTTTTAGTTTTGCAGCAAAATTAAATTATTTTTAATGCAATTATTATTTAAAAAGTTTTTAAAGCTAATAAAAATAAAATTCTTACAATAATATTAACATTTATATTGAGGAGGAAAGAAACTCTGAGCCTATATTAAGTTACAGGAAGAAAAAAAAATTCTGTTTCATAAATAGGCATTATAAAATAAAATGCATTTATATTATTACTATGAATATTATTCAGAAAATGGAAATTTAATTGAAATAAAGAAATTTAGTTTTGAAAATAAGTAAAAAATTATATTTTATTTTTATATATAAAAAAATCCCCAACGGCTAAATTTAGATTGAATCATATCTCTTGATTATCTAAGAACAAAAACAAACTAAATTATAGATTTATTAGCATTAAGAATAAACTGTTAAATAGTTCAAAATCAAATTGGTCATATGATTGATCTAAAGTAACATCATGCTGGAATGAGACCGTTGAAAACTATATTTGAAAGACAATACTAACCTGGTTATCAACTAGGATGACTCTAGAAAGAATAAATATGCCAATTATTGATATTTTTGTTGAAATAGGCAAGTAATTTATTTGAGAATAGTTATTCTATTTATAAGAATTGAAAATTAAATGAATGGAAAAAATAGCTTTATCAATATTATATTAAATTACTTAAACTGTAACATGTAGTTACTAGGTATATATATAATATTTAAATAATTCAAGTAAATTGTCTTCATTGAACTTAATGTAATTTAGAAGAGATTTGAACTCAGTTATTTATGTTCCCTCCAGCTATCCACTCCATCTTATACAACCAATACACATGACTGCATACATGTGAAAAAGATAAATGATCTTCACTATAAGTATTTTGTGCAGATTTTCAGTGATATAGATGGCTGAAGAGTTGGAGAGTTGAAAAGATTGAAGCCTGTCCATTAAAGTATAAAGATTTTCTATCTTAATATAAAGTGAACAATGATTATATATGAGCATGGGAGATGAGGATCTGGGCCAACTAATGAATAATCGTTCAGCATGAAATATATATATATATTGGAAATCATTTATCTGTTTCACATGTATGTGGTCATGGGTATTACTTCAATAAGATGGAGTAGATAGCTGTAGGAAGCTTGAAACTTTTAAGTTCAAAGACATACATGATAAATTAGATATTTTCACAAATTATTGGAATATAAACAATGAAAGTAATTAAGAAAACTCCTATTGTTGTCAAGCAACTAATAATTTTTAAAATTGCTAACTCCAAATTAGATCCATCATAGCTAAAATATAATATAATTTTAAATAGAAAAATATATAAAAATAAAATGTGTGGTATGATTATCTGCACCATAATTTAATAAAAAGAAAAATATTTCTCTCGCTAAAAGTTTATACATTATTTGTTGAAAGTTTATCTTATCTAAATGTTGTACCTTCCTTATATTATGAGTTCCAAAAACAGTCAAAAGAAAACTATTATTTGTTGATATTATTTTATTTCACTTTTTAGAAACTATGGTAATTACAATTAAAGTTAACAAAAATATTTATTTACTTTAAATATTTATGTTCTTTTGTTTGGATGTAATGGGTTTTACTGAGAAGATTATGAGGAATTTCAAAAAATTCTTATGATAGATTTCATTTATTTGTTTTTTTAAAAAACTGCTTACTTATTAATTTATATTTTTTTATTTTCTTAAAATTATTATTATTATTATTATTAGCAACAGCAGCAGCAATAGCAGTAGCAATAAGTAGTAGCAGAAGCAGCTGCAGCCACAGCAGCAGCAGCAGTAGTAGGAACACTAGAAATAGAAAAAGAAGTATTTGAAAGTTAATGGAGATGGCTATTGTGGAGCTTTAGACATATTCCAGGTTCATCATCATCATTTTTAACCATTATCAATCCTCTGCAGGATGAAGGTCTCTCCAAGTTCAATCCATCTTCTCCATTCCCTAGTCTCTTTTCTCTATATCACTCTAGCACAATTCCTCATTTTATCCATCTATCTCACATGTGGTATTTTTAGGTCTTTTACAATCTCCTCTTTTGTTAAGTGTACAAGTCTCAGATCCATAAATAACAACTGGTAAAACATATTTATTAAAAACTTTCCTTTTTGAACACAGGCATATTTCCTTTTAATATTAAGTTATTTCTACCAAAAGCACACCAAACAAGTTTAATTCTATGATTAATTTCGACCATTATGTTTCCATCTGTAGTAATAATTTGACAAAATAATGGAAGTTGTTAACTTTTTCTAATTCATCATTACCAATAATTATTCCCATCTTTTGAGAACATCTATTGAATATTAACATTTACTTTTAATCTTATTTTCTTACTTTCATCTGATAACTCTTGCAACATTTCTTGAAGCTTTGAAGCATTATTTTCAAAAACAACCATTTACTTTTAATTCCAGGATACTGTAATATATATAAGAAAAAAAGAATATGATAAATAATTGGTGAATGTACATCTATTATATTTCTAAAAGTTTGTTTTTTAGTTCTTGTAATGAATATACACATTTCTTTAATCTTCAGTATTAAAAAAATTATTGCCAATATGTTAACCAAACTTGGTGTCATTATTATGTTAGTGGATATAAATTAGTCTTGAAAAACTTCCATTTTAGTTTAATCATGGAGGATGCTATTTTTTTCTAAAATAAAAAAATATTGTTAGAAAGCTCTGAAGTTTCTTTAGTTGTCCTAGAATTGAGTATCAGTTTATATGCTTCGAATTTTAATAATAAACTTAGATTATAATTAAATCTCTTATTGATTTTTATATGACTTAAATCTTTCCATTATCTAATTTCTATTTAAAATTTCATTTGATAAACTTAATTGGCATAAATTGTTTGAAATAAAAAAGCACTGGGACTATTTATTTGATTCATTCCATCTTTTCTGATCTCTAGCCTCTTTTTTTTCACATCACCCTATCATACTTTTTTATTTGACCTTTCTCTAGGTCTTTTATAATATAAGATTTTAACTGTTCATCTATTATCATCTCTTCTAGAAATATGTCCAGCCCAACTCCATTTCACAATATATATATATTATATTTACTGTTTTTATGGTTATATAATGAAATATAAAACAAAATAATATAAAGTATAACCCAAGTAAGAATTTATTTATTTTCATATAAACATTAAAAACTTAAAGCTAAACTAGTCAATAAAATAATCAAAATTACCCCAAATTTACAAGACTAGCCAAAAAATATAAATTCTAAAACATAATCATTGGTTTTAAATATGTTGTTATTTTGTTGTTCTTTACATTTAAAAAATCTGCATATAGCAGTGAAACCATTGGTTGTGTTTTAGAGTTTATATTTTTGGCTAGTCATGGTGTATTGTAAATTTGGGATAATTTTGATTATATATATATATAATTTTTAGAAAGTGATGGAAATTTGATTAAATATCTTGCTTATTGATTATTAATTTACAAAGCAGAAGAAAATAGAATATTTTCTTATATTCATCTATCACTTGAATTATTTATTAGGAAAAAATTATTAACATGACACTTGTGAGGTTCAACATTAATTTTATGGAGATATTAACTTTAAGTAATATTCACATAGTAGAATCTCAATATATTCATTTTGATATCTTTGTGAATTTATGATAAATTTTAAGATTCACAAGGTTATTAAAATAAATACTTTGAGATTCTTCCTTGTGAAGAATATTATTTAAAGCCAATTTGAATAAGTCTGTAGACAGATTTCAAAAAATGATTTTGAATCTCATAAATATCATGTTCATAAGAGCTTGCCTAATAAATAATTCAGATTACAGATAAGTGATTCTATTTCATCTGCTTTATGACTGAATAATGAATGAAACGTTTAATTAATTTAATACAGATGGTACTTAATACTTTTTTTTTCATGCTAAAAAATACATATTTATTGACACTATTTAATTCACATACATATATATTGAAATTATATAAACTTAGTCAAGCAAGTTATCATTCTATAGTAAAAATCAACTTTAATTAAAATAAAGAGGCAAACCAAATGTTTTAAAGTAGTAGAATAAAGTAATAAAAATAAATAAGATTCTCTTAAATGGTAACATTGTATCAGTTAAACTGAGTATGTAAATAAATTTTCTATAAAGTAAAACTACAAATCAAACGTTTATTTTAAAAGTTATATATTTACTTACATGAAATAAATGTCCATTTAATTTAATATTCTTTATTTTTAAAATATTAGTTTAGGAGAAGGTTTAGAATAAATAATTTATATCTTCTTATAAAGAAAAGATAGAAACATGCATATTTTAAAGATAAGAAGTATAAAGAGTCAAAAATGAATAAAATACATGCAAATTTTCAAAAGGCAGAAACAAAGTTGTGACTTATAAAAAAAACAAAATGAGAAAAGAAACTGGAGTTGATGGTGATGGGAAGTTAGGTTCTCATTCTGTGTTGGCATTGCTATATATAGCAAAAAATAAAAGAAAAAGAAGAGAAGATATTTGGCTGTGAAATACAGTGTATAAGGAACATCATGCAGCTAAAAGAATAAGGAACTTCATCAATGCTTAATCCAAAGACAAGTATATATATATATATATATGGCTGTTAAAAGTAGTCTTCAGTACAAAGGTAAATACAGCTACAATGACACATTTTTGTATAATATATATATATATATGGCTGTTAAAAGTAGTCTTCAGTACAAAGTTAAATACAGCCACAATGACAAATTTTTGTATTATATATATATATGGCTGTTAAAAGTAGTCTTCAGTACAAAGTTAAATACAGCTACAATGACAAATTTTTGTATAATAGACAATATAAAGATCATATACTAAAAACATTAAAATTATAAACCCAAATCATATAGCTTTTCCAATAATAAAACAATATCTTTCACAAGTTCAGAAAGCAGATGTTGTAAAATATAATTTTTTTCTGTGTGTGATGAACATATTTTCTTCGTGCCAAAATTATCAAGTTGATTTACTAAAACAAAAGTGTGTGAATATCAAGAAGTTAATATTTTTACATGGAAAAAGTCAATGTAAATCAACCAATGACAAGCTGTGATGTATAGCTATGCATATAAGTTATCAAACAACCACAATAAAATTTATATATATATATATTGTACCTACTGAAATTTTAGATGAGTTTCAGTATATGGTAAAATACTAGTCATAATTTTTTTTTCTTTCTAGAGTGATTTTGATGGTGGATATGTTATGAAGCATTAAACTGTGATGCTATGACAATGATAATATTGATTAAATATTTGTTCATTATTAAATGTATTGTATAAGATTGTGAATTGACTTTATTCATTTTAAAAAGGATATGCAAATAATAAAGTATGTAGTTTGGATATTATATGTCTTTTTATTACTCCATTCACAATAATAAATTACAAACAATACAACTAAATATCTAATGTCTCACATATATTTATTATTTTATTTGTGTAGTATTGTTCTGGAAAAATATGTATGAAAATCTGTTTCAATATAGTATAGGAGAATGTACTACAAATCATTTAATTTGTATTAGAATGAAAGAATGGTGTTGTATTATGAAACAAAAATGTTTGTTGAATGCAATAATTCTACAATATTTATTTTCTTTGTTGTATAATAAGATTTTAATTTATTGAATGCAGGTTGGAATGGGTTAAAGAGTGAATAAAAGATATTGCTATAGTTATTCTGGTGTCATTGGGAAAAGATATAAATAAAGCTGCATAGAAATATTCACTCTCTCTACTTTGGCTTCAATAGAAATGAATCTAAGTTTCTTCTTATGATTATTTTTTATCTATTTTTAAAACTATATGTTTATAAAATGAATAGAATGATGAGCTGAAAGCAATAATGTCCATTGACTGTTAAGGGTCACTAAATTTATGAGAGATGACAATTTATTGAAAAATAAAAATTATTTTTTAGCATTTTAAAACCATTGGAATGTTTCTTTAATTTAAACAAAATGGTTATTACCTAATTTTCAATAATGAGATTCAAATGTTAACAATAGAAAAATGTATAGAAAGATTATGGTCACATATTAATATGATTTTATGAGGTTGATCTATATTTTATATAACAAATAAAAATGGGTTCAATTTCCATAGTATCATAATAATTGAAAATAGCATCTGTTAACTTAGAAGATTTTATGGATTACATGCTAAAAGAAAGGATATCTACATTGCAACATCATGTGTATAAATTAGGGTTTGCACACTTATAACCTTATATAGATCAAATATTTTCTAAAGAAAAAGATAATTATGATATTTGATAAATATTGGAATTAATAAAATGTACTTGAATCTTATAGCTTTTTGTAATATTTATACTTTCTTGGGAATAACAAAATATCAGATCACGATTAAAAAAATAAACATGAGAACTATGGCATTATTTTTGAAATGCCATTTTTAAAGTCTTACTCAGGATGTTTGTTTGTATTCAACATTATTATTGTTTTTCCCTCTTCATTGAAAATGTATAGTATTTATTGACAGAAATATAACTATATTTTGGGTTAGTTAGTCATCTAGTTATCTATCTAAACATAAAAGAGTTATCTCTTCCTAGCTTTGAATTTATATCTTGCAGCATAATAATTATTATTTTAGTTTAAAATAATCATTATTTTTAATTTATTGATTATAAATTAACTTCAGGTATGTCACTTATATTAGGGGTTTAAAAAGATTATATCATAATAAGTACTTATTTTATTTTATTCTCTTAAATTTATATTAACAAATAAATAGATTCATTTTTGTATATATATTGTAATGATATATAAATATGCCGTTACATTAATTTAAAATAAAAACTTTAAGTTCGCAAATAAAAATAAATTTATTAAAAACTAAAAACTAAAAAAATTAAAGAGTTGTTCAATATATATATTCGCACAGATGCAAAACTTTACAAGTATTTTTTTTTGATAAAAAAAAAGAGTGTTTGAACGTATTTTTTTATAAAAAAAAAAAAAGTACAAGATGTAAAAATAAAATATTTTTGTAAAAAAAATTATATATTTTTTGTAAATGGAAATGATTGTTTTATAAATTAATTGAAAAGCAAACTAGCCCTTGGGGCTCTTATATAATTAAAAAGTCAGAGAGGAAAGATATAGATAAGAGAATAAAAAGAATTAGCTTGACCAGCTCGGACCTTAATGAAAATGATGGATTAGTGACATTTTGTTCGTTGAATCCAGAGGATGATTATAAAAGGAAAAATATTGAAATTAAGGACAGTGCCAGACAGTTCCAGCTTGATTGTTTTTGAGAGGTGTGATAGGATGCACATATCACCCTCTCTCTCTATTTTAAAAAATGAAATGACTGTGATACCAGAATGGAACCAGCAAAGGACACCTCCAGAACATCAAACTGGTCTTCCAATGGGGACATCATGGGAATTGGCACCAAGAACCGTGACTCTTCTACTGTAAGCTATTGAACAGAACAATTTTAAAATTTAAAAGTAATTAAGAACTTTTGTCAAGATTTGACAAGTTAATAGACAAGCTAAATCTAATTTTTGTAAAATGAACTATATATGTAAAACGAACACAGATGTGTGATAAAGATACTAATGTAAAGTTTAAACCTGTTAAAATAAATACACACATTAATTCAAAATATATCTCAAATGACAAAATATGATATATAGATAAATATCAACAAATTATAAATTATCCAAACGTTTTCGAAGGCTTACCCTTCATTATCAAGGACAACACAATTTCATATTTTGTCATTTGAGATATATTTTGAATTAATGTGTGTATTTATTTTAACGGATGTAAAATGAACTATAATCTGACTTTTCCAAATCTATTGCTTAATTATTTTTTTTTAAGTTTGCTAAAAATCATTTCCATTTTTTTTATTATTATTAATATTTATTGTAGAAATTATTAAATGCATTAAATTTAAGTTGGGCATAGATGCATGCATAGATTCATTCACGTTTAATTATGTTTTGTTTTCATATACGATTAAAATATATAGACATTCGGTAAATAATGATATCTTACATTGAATATCTAAAATGTATTTATTCGGATGTCTTTTTATTATTGGTGTCAATGTGGCATCTTATGATGAATGCCATTGGGTTTCTAGTGAATTCCCTCTGCAATTACATCAATGACTATATATTTTGATCATTTATGTTTATGTTGAAATGTTTTTGAGCATGTAATCTGTATAGTCGATCTATACTCAACATTATAAAACAAACTTTTATAAATCCATCTGTGCGAATTTATATAAATGTTAAATTTAAGTCGGGCATGAATGGCTATATAGATTTGTAAAGTTATATTAATTAATTAGGGGAGGGTAATCTTAGGTTATTTGTTTCGTAGTTAATTAGGTCAATTGATTGGATATATTGGTATAATTAGTAGATGTAGTATGAGGTTCACTATGTGCAGGATTTTCAGTATATGCTGCACACTCCCATTTTGCCTATGGAAGGGAATAGTAAAAAGAAAAAATGCAGTCCCTTCCTATGGAGTTTTTTTTATTGTTTTTCTTGCCATACAGATGTAACATTCATGTGTTGGACAAGAGTCAATGCCTTCTGTAACCATGTTGTTCAGATGTACATTCCTGACAGTATGGTATATATTTGTGCTGTTGTATTTTCATGCTACATTGAATACATCAATGTATCAGAGGGATTGATGCCGGTTTGACTGCGAACTTTTGGCCTAAGATTCAATAAGGGATAGAATATTTTCTTTTCAAATACAATCTATGTAGTCTATTCATACTTGACAATCTTAATAAAAAATATTAAATTCATTTGTATGGACAATCTTAAAATTTTAAAATAATAATTTAAATTAAAACTTAATATTAAAATAAATAAATAAATGTTATTCATCAAATTTAAAATGATTATATAGGTGCATTAATAAATGTTGTTTGTGTGTTAATTACTGGCAGTGGCTTTTATTTTTTTTTATATTTAAGATATAAATTAAACAAGTTATATATTATTATCTCTGCATCTCCACTGAGCTAGTGACTTGGGCTGATGGTCTGAATAAAGCATATAAAGTGTGAATCTTACCTTACGTATCTGCCTACTATATAAATTTTCTAGGTTCAATTGGCCTAGATGGCGCCCTAGTAGTGCAGATGCGGTAAGATTCGATATTTCACTTTTTTCCCCCGACCATTATAATATATTTCAATTGACTATAGAAAGAAGATATATCTTGAACTCTCATATTTTGGAAAGTATAAACATTCTACATTTTCTTTTGTGTTACATAAACATATATGTTTGTATTTA
The DNA here is from genome assembly GCA_028023455.1 of Epiperipatus broadwayi. Classification (NCBI taxonomy): domain Eukaryota; kingdom Metazoa; phylum Onychophora; class Udeonychophora; order Euonychophora; family Peripatidae; genus Epiperipatus; species Epiperipatus broadwayi. The sequence goes on from JAQFVV010006212.1 coordinate 6,840,413, forward strand.
ATATGTCATCAGTAAACATTGATGTGCAATTACCTATTTAAATATGATATTAATGTCAATTGAAAAACTATTGCTTAAAGCATGATCAGATTATATGCATAATTTTTTCAAATATTTAGTTACTGTATTTACAAATATTCAGTTATATAATTACGTATATTGCTTTAAAAATACAGACATCGAATCATATTATTACATATATATATATATATATGATCTCAATTTATATCAATTTGAATTTATATCAATTTGTTCATAAATTTTGAATTAATTTAAAACAAATAAACTCACTTGGTTGTCATTCAATTTTACAATGCAAATTTATTGGTTAAACATATTTAGATGAGACTATATTCATTAATTGATTATACCACATAATTCATTAGAAACAATTGTGAAATAATCTGGAAATACAAACCACAGGATGAGTAAGAAAGTATAATTACATATTTTCTTTATACTGAATTGAATGCTTATTATCTGATCAGGTATACATCTTATACAGCAATAAACTAACTGATTTGATATTCTTAAATACTTAACCTCTTTATTGTTATGATTGCATAATGCAGTCTCAAATTTTCAAATTTATAACATTGCATTTCAGTTTAAAATTTCAGGAAAACTATGTGGGTTACTCACGCACATTTTACATCTTTGGATCCATGTTAATTTCTATTTTTGAGAAAAGTAAGTCATATTTTTCTAGTCAAAAATTAATGATTTTACAACAGTTTTTGTAATCAAGTAATTCTAATTTTTTTTGTTTTTTTCTGCTTTTTCATTTAAATGGAATTCAGATTACCATAAATTTGTAAAAGGAAGATTACGGATTGCTTTGCCAATTCAAGTGATGATAGTGATTTTGCTGTCAGTGAGTCATGGAATTCTGGTGCTTCAAGGTTATTTAATGACTTCTCTATCTGTGGTTTGGAGTCAGCTTCTAGTATTTCAGAGGCAGATGTCAAACCTCATCCAAAACAATGTGTAAGTACAACTGCAGAAACTTCGCCAACTCCACACCCATTTTCTTTTACAGAATTGAATGCATTGCTGATTAATGTTATTGAGTTGTCCAATTTTACAGTCTTCCATGTTCGAGTTTTTCATCACTAGTTAGTATAATGTTTTAGATTTTTTTTCATTTATTATTTGATAAAAAAAATTTTGAAAAAATTATATTAGAAACAAATTTGTCCATCGAAGAAAAAAGCTCACAATTGGGTCAATTTATCACATTGCAAGTTATCTGCATTTTTTGGCATGATAATAGGCATTTCCTCCATATGTCCAGTACATGAATTAGATGACATATGGAGATCTGATTTGAAAATAAGGCAATCATATTTTCCTAATATTATGGCCCAAAGTAGATTTTATTCAATTTTATCTTGTCTACATTTTAACGACAATGCCAGATGCTAAAAGTAAAGATTTTGACAGAATATATAAAATTAGGCATATTATAGACTACTGCAATGTAAATTTTAAAGCTGCAAATCAAATACATAGAGAGGTAGCAGTTGATGAAACTATTAGCAAATTTACAGGTTGTAATAGCATGAAGCAATATGAGCCTTTGAAACCAATAAAGCAAGGGTTCAAATGGTGGATGTGTACAGATAGCCACAATGGATATGTGTCCCATGTGGAGTTTTACACACAAAAAAGTACAACTTTATATACTGCCAAAGTCTGGGTACTCAAGATGTGCTTTCAGTAGTTTTGCCATATTTATCAAAACAGCATCACATAATTTTTTTGCGATATTTTACAAGTGTACAGTTAGCAGAAGAGCTATATGCAAATAAAATCTACTGTTGTGGCACACTAAATACAAATAAAAGAGGTATACCAGACAGCATCAAATAACTGAATAGAAACTGTAAAAAATGATGAGGGAGACTCACATTTTCTAATAAATAATACAGTGGAATTCAATTTTTAATTTGGATGGATAAGAAGTGAATTCTTATGCTAAACAATGCTTATCCACCTTCTGGGAATGATACTGTAAGAAGAAAACACAATGATGGGACACTTCATTCATATCCATGCCCACCTACAATAAAAAATTACAACTGCTACATGAGTGGAGTAGACTTGGCCAATCAGAGCAACTTCAGTATGGTTGGAAGAGAAAGTCTAACCGATGACAAATGCATACCTTTTGGCACTGCTTTGATACAGCTGTTACCAATGCATATATTCTCTACACAGAATATATGATTAGCAAACAGAATAAAGTGGATACACTTTTTCTTTTTTGGAAAACCTTATCAGATAGCCTAATAGATGAATTCTCCTCTAGAGCAAACACCAGAACAGTTTATCATGTTGTACCACATTTGGCTCAGTGTACCATTGGGAAACATAGCCTAGTTGATCTTCATAAGCACAACATACCCAAGAGAAAGTGTTTTATCATCTGTCCAGAGAAGAAATAGAAACATCAAAGTTTTTTGGCTGCATGAAGTGTGGACCTATCACACTCTGCCAAAGTGCACTGAAAAACCATTTTACAATTTACAACAGTGAGAGTATGGTAGGTGATACTTCTCAGAAATATGACCAGTCAACTTCTGCAGGAGGGTCAACTAGTTCTCAGTCAACATCTTCCATGTAGATGATCATCAGCAGCTCTAATTGGTAGGTTGTATTTGCATTTGATTGCAGTATTATTTTAATTATAAACTACCATTTTGTAGTAATCATTTGATTTTATATTTTAGTCAAATTCTATATAACAAAATGAAGTGTTTGCCATAAGCTGGCAGGTAGGATAAATAATAAAATGGCATTATTATTAATATACTATATAGCATTGACTCTAACCCTTTTTTGTTTAGCTGCATCAAATATGAAATCTGACATAAACCACTAACTCTGCAATACATTTAGCACTAACTTTATATATATTATCTTGTTTGCTTTTTTAAATTATGTATAATTTTAATTTTGTTTGCTTTTTTTTAATAATTTCATGTATAATTTTAATTTTGTTTGCTTTTTTATTGTATTTTATTTATGTATGATTTCTTTCTTAGTTTATATATGTTTCACATGATCACATTTCCTATACTAGCACATTAATTGTTGATAAACAGAGCAAAACTCTCCATACAGTATTGCCACCTGTGCTAAACAGAGTAATCAATGGATGCCAGAAGGCTTGTGCATAAAATCCCCATCAAATGCCTACTCATCCAATATCCCCAGACTAGTTTCTGGATTGTGGCCTTCGTCAGTGAGGAGCTTTGGATCTGAGAGCACTGCATCTAGATCTTAGGATCTAATGCAACCCTCTAGCAACTACCTTTTATCTCTACTTAACTACTAAACTATGAGAATGAAATTGAAAACACAAAAAATATTTTCAATCTAAGCTCAATAAATGGGGATTTTATGCACAAGCCTTCTGGCATCCATTGATTACTCTGTTTAGCACAGGTGGCAATACTGTATGGAGAGTTTTGCTCTGTTTATCAACAATTAATGTGCTAGTATAGGAAATGTGATCATGTGATGCTTAATGGTTTAACACCAATCCTGCCTAATAGGATAGTGGTGGCTATGGTTGTAAAAGAGCCAAAAACACCAAAATGTATGGGTGCTGAACTGAGTTCAAACCCATATGACTATATAAGCTATTGAGCTTAGATTGAAAATATTTTTTGTGTTTTCAATTTCATTCTCATAATTTAGTAGTTAAGTAGAGATAAAAGGTGGTTGCTAGAGGGTTGCATTAGATCCTAAGATCTAGATGCAGTGCTCTCAGATCCAAAGCTCCTCACTGACGAAGGCCACAAGCCAGAAACTAGTCTGGGGATATTTGATGAGTAGGCATTAGATGGGGATTTTATGCACAAGCCTTCTGGCATCCATTGATTACTCTGTTTAGCACAGGTGGCAATACTGTATGGAGAGTTTTGCTCTCTATATAAGTTGTTTTTATTATTTTGTTTTATTATTTTATTTTATATATAGTGTTTACCACGTCATTGATAAATATATTTTTTTTCTTTATAATAAAAAATGTTTTTTTTTTATTTTTTCTCCTATTTTTCTCTAATATAAAAATTAATGACTAATTTTTTAAGAAATTACAAACTTTATTGATATTCTTTATAATAATATTTAAACTATACTAATTATTGATCAATATTTACTACTTGTTATCAGGGATGTCATATTTGTTGCAGACTTCTGTATGGAAAAACATTTTGGAGAACTATCACAAAAAAATGAAAACTCCTGATATCCTTATTCCTTGAAGTGCGAAAAGATGGATTGCCTTAGGTAAATCATATTATACATGATTTTATTGGAAATTCAACGAGGAATGCATATAACTTATTAACAAAAGTATAATTTCAAATTTTAACCATAAAAATTAAGATTTTATGAAATACTATGAAAATAATTTTTAGAAATATTAATTTAAAAAAATTTTTTTTATTACTTTGAATATCAATGGCTATTTTTTTAGTGTCATTACATTTTTTGATGTTCTACCTTCCAAATAATATAAGTTATGTCATTTTTGGACAATTCAAAGTTAATTTATTATAAAATTTGTGGTTTAACATAATTTTTAAAAAATTCAATATGGCTGCTTTGCCAGTGTAAAGGTATTAATAAGTAATTGGAAGCTTATTGTTAATATTTTGTTAGTAACAAGTAATAGATATATTACGGTAGAATGTATATGTAAAATGATTTGATGATTGATAAAAATGCAAATTTGATTATTATTGAATATGAATAAAGGTAATTGCAATGGATGTTTGCTTATTTTATTTTAAATTATTATTGATTAAAATTGAGTCACTATACAGCCATAAAGATCATAATCTTATTCAATTATAGAGTTGGTAATAGTAATAAATTTTATTCTTTTACAAATTAGAGTGATTTACTTTAATTATATTAAAAGTTTGTTAGTGTGAATTGTAAATTTAGTTTAAGTATTAAATTTTAATATTAATATTTAATTATAATAAATCTAATAATCTTTTACATGCTTTGACAGTTATAGTTTAATGTTTTAATAACTTAGATTTAATAAACTGAAGAGTAATTGGATGTGATTTGTCAATTGTTGGAATAAGCATCAAATAGGAATCTATCATTTATTTTATATATTATGATTGGATATTGAAAATCTTAAGGTTATTTAATAGAATCATTTTATTTTATAGTATATTAAGTTGGTGGAAGTGGAAAAATACATTGAGTTAATTACTTTTTTGTTATTTTTAAGTATTTAATATTATTAATAAGTTAATAAGAGTACATTGATATTAGTGGAATAGTATAGCTGAGTTTGCAGTACTTTTATTTTATTAGTTGTAATTAGAAATCAGTTATTGAGTTGTATATTTTGTTAGATATGATTGACATTGTAAACTTGTAGGGCATATTAAGATTATTATTTTATCAATCTATGAATCATTTCATTTAAATAAAAATAATGTTTGACTTTTGGAACAAGTTTGTGCTATTATAAACAGTATGTTGATTCATAATGAACATTGAAGTTTATCTGTGTAATTATTTGCCATTATTTTCACTCTTTTATAAGGGATCCATATTACAAGCATACACTATTATCTATAAGACAGTTATATTTAGTTTCATAGCTTTACCTTTGACCTAATGCAAATGGTGCTTATATTTTAGGATAGTTTGAAGTAATGTTTTATTTGTTTTCCATCCATTCTAAATGCTATTGGAATTTACGAGGCTATAACAACGATTTTAATCATTGTTTTATTCAACTTAAATGTCAGATTATTATTCATTGATTGATATTCATTTGTGTTTAGTTATTATTTCATTCTGTTGCAAATGATGCTACAAGTCATGGGCAACATTAAATTAAGATTCTTTTTTGGTTCATATTTTTATTCTGCTACAAATGGTGATTAATAATTAGGCTATGACTCAGAATAAAGTAAGGCCCACATTTAATTTGTTACAAATGGTGCAGCAAACTCAGGCTTGATTAAAGACCAAAATCGGAGAAATCAAAGTGTCATACATATCAGTAGAGAAATATAAAATTATATCTTGTATACAGTGACAATATTTTATAGATAGTTATGATTTATTCTAAAAAAAATTTAAATAATTTTTTGAATAATAGGTAAAAAATATTGTGTACACTTTTTTAAAAATATAAATGAATTTGATTATTATTGTCATTCTCTCACAAGTTTTTATCGATAATTGGATGGATGAATGGAAGTATGTGTTATATCAAATAGTAAATAAATTTAAGGTATTTTATAATTCATTTTGGTTAATAAAAAGATTATTTTTTTATAATAATAATAATAAAATAGTAAATATGGAAACCAATAGAGTTGAAATGTTATCAGAACCTGAAGACGTTATTAAGGCAATCTTTAGAAAGATGATGGATAAATTTGAAAAAAATAAATAATAAGTTTGAGGCTCAAAGTAGGGACATAGGTAATAAATTTGAGATTCAAATTAGACAATTAAAAAAAGATATATAGAGAGAAATAAATAAATTTGAGATTCAAAGTAGAGAAAATAAAGAACTAAGAGAAGAATTGCATAATAAGTTTGAGGTCCAAAGTAAGTAATTTATAGAAGATATCAGAGAATTGAAGGTATAGTCAGGGCAACTCAATAATAAACTAGACTTATTTAAAATTGAGTTAATGCTACAAATGTGAGATTTGGAGAATTCAAATACAATTTTGATGTTAAATTAAGAGAATCTGATGATAAATATGATTGTATATTCAATGAATTAAGTGACTAAATAGATAAGTCACAGGAAAGATTATAAAATTGGAATTTGGAAAAAAGGTATATAAAAATTGGGCAAGTTCATGAGGCTGCTCAGAAAGTATCAAAATTAGAGATAAATGATATTAGAAGTGAATTAAAAGATATTCAAAATCATATGAAGATGGAATTTAAGGAAATATAACAGAAGATTATAGACTATCAGAACAAGTCCCTTTAGAAATAATAATTATGATTGAAAATGTTGAAAAGGTAGAGATAAATTGTTCTAATGATATAATAAAAATAAAGTGTATAGGAGAGCAGAAAAGCTTAAATAATAAACTTCTAAATGATGAATCATTATGACAAAATGAAAAACAAAAAAATTAAAAATAGAGAATATAAATAAAATATAGTTAGAAAATAAAGTTAGTTCCAAAGAAGTTTAAAATTTGGAGAGTAAATTTTATGATAATATAAATTATAATTGTGTAATGCAAGAATATAAAAGCATAAATTATAGAATAGAAGAAAGGTGGAAAATAATTATTGAAAAAGTCATTACTATTAATGAAGAAAAAAGGGAATATATCATATAAGAAACAAATTAAGCAATCACTTCAAAAAATGTATAGTGTAATAGCAAAGAAAAAAATGGAATAAACCTTCTAAGATACAAATTAAAACTTTGTTTCATGAGAAAACTTATAATAATAATGACTATGAGCTAGATAATAATGTCAATAGTCAAATTTCTTTGTTATTTTATTCAGCAGTATTGAAGATATTTGAAAATTACATGGAATGAAAGTTTAGTTTCAGTTTAATACTATCATAACTTTAGATGTCCTTAGATCCTCAAATGACCATGATCTTGTTAAAGGATTAATGAATATTATTGTAAGTGTTGTATTTTTACATTGGGCTATTTCCATCATCTAATATGAATATTGAATGTCTTTAGAAAAATTTAACTTTTGTTTAAATATTCCAAATACATTCAAGTGTTAGTAAAAGCACATCAAACACGTTAGTATATGCACAATGTTTCAAAAAGTATTGTTCTCCCCTCTTCTTCAAATGTTGCTGGTCTGACCAGTGACAGTACTATCATGGTTATATTTATCATTATTACTGTTTTTTTCTTTTCATTGAAAATGTATAATATTTATTGACAGTGATATTAGTATATTTTTAGGTTAAGTAGTGTTCTATTTACCTACCTAAACATAAGAGAGTTATGTCTTTCTAAGTTTTAATTCATATCTTGCAACATAATAATTATTATTTTAATTTAAAATATTCATTTTTTAAAAATTTATTGTTTATAAATTAACTTCAGGTATGTCACTTATATAAGGAGTTTAAAAAATTATAATAAATATTTATTTAATTTTGTTCTTTTAAATTTATATTAAAAAATAAGTAGATTCATTTCTGAATATATTGTAAGTAGTTGGCTACATAGCTGCAGTAAAAATAATTAGATAAGTTGGCAGCAAGTTCCTTTGGTTTAAGTATAGAATTATTTAAGTAATGGGGAAAATAATATTTAATTTTCCTATGTATAGTTTTATAATGGGTCTTCATTTAACTAAATATTTTTAAATCCCAAACTAATAGTATGAAAATTCTCAAACATTAAATTTGTTAAATAATAATATGATTTTAATATGGAAATATTTTAATAAGTTATAAATGATTGTAGAACAGAAAATTATAAAAGAATATAAACAAGTTTTAAAACTCTCTCACCAGTAATTATAATTAATTTGAAGTTTTAATTTAAACTATAAAAATGTACTAAGAGAAAAATATTTTTTCTTTTTTTTTTTTGTAAATTACTTAATAGATATTAATTTTAACCTTAAATCAGAGATAATGTTTTATTTTTAATCTTATTATACTTGACTTAGTTAACAAGTGTTTATTTATATTAATGGAATAGCAAGATTGAATTAGCAATAATTTTATTTTATTTTGTTATAATTAGAAATCAGTTATTGAGTTGTATATTTTGTTAGATATGATTTGACATTATGAACTTGTAGGGCATATTAAGATTATTATTCTATCAATCTATAAATCATTTTATTTAAATAAAAATAGAAATAATGTTTGACTTTTCTTACAAGTTTGTATTATTATAAACAGTGTGTTTATTCATAAGGAATATTAAAATTTATCTGTGTAATTCTTTGTCATTATTTTCACTCTTTTATAAGGGATCCATATTATAGGCATACACTATTATCTGTAAGACAGTGATATTTAGTTTCATAACTTTATCTTTGATCTATTGCAAATATAACTTGTATTTTAGGGTAGTTTGAAGTAATCTTTTGTTTTTTTATCTATTCTAAATGTTATTGGAATTCATAAGGATATAACAAGGATTATTATCATTGATGTATTAACTTAAGTGTTAGATTGTTATTCATTGATTTATATTCATTTGAGTTTAATTTATTATTTTTATTCTGTTACAAATCATGCTACAATTAACTTGCAATATTAAATTAGGATTATTCTTTCTTGGTTGATATTTTTATTCTGTTACAAATAGCAATCAATAATTAGACTGTGACTCAGAATATAGCATGGCCACATATTTAATTTGTTAACTATATATGTAACTATAAATACCTGTTATAAATATACTATATATAAATTCCAAATAATTTTAATGGTAAAAATAATAAAATAAATATCTTGATTAATCAGCTGTCAAGAAAGAGAATATACTCATTTTAAGTCACATGTGCAAATTATGCATAAAATAGCAAGTTTGAAATCTTTTTTACATCATAATAATAAGTTATGCAAATATTGAAGGGATAAAAATCAAAGTACTGAATTTTTTACTCATGAACATATGAAAGTAGAATGTGATAGAAACCAAATTTTACATACATTAAATTGGTTTAATAGTAAGAATAATAATCATAATCCAAAATTAGCTAATAAAATATATATATATGCCATTTGTAAATAATGTTCAATCTAAATTAATAAAAATATATTTAAAGATAAATACAATATTTCATTTTATGTTCCTCCAAATTTAAATAGACTATTTAATAATTCTAATAGTGTTATATCAAAAATGCATAGAAGGAATATAATTTATCAGATTGTATGTGGTTGTAAAAAAATCATATATTGGGGAATTAAGATGTGCCCTGGAAAAAAGAGTAAAAAAAACAATCAAATAAAAAAAAAAACCTGCTAAATAGTCAATTAAATGCAGCCTCAGTATTCTTCGACCCAGAAAAATCTTTAATTATAAATTTACTTTTAATGTAAATGATGCAAAAATATTAACTGAAGATAGAAATCATAAAAAAAAAAGATAATTAAGTAAGCAATATTGATAAATAAATTTTAAAATAATATAATAAATAGACAAACAGCAAATACTGACATACACATTTTATAGAAAATTACATGATATTAAACTTGCATATTTCTTTACATTTGATAATGATTACAAGATAATTGAAAGTGCTACTGATTAAATAAGATATATATTTTACTATTTTACTGTTAAAATTATTTGGAATATATATATAAGTAAGTAAGAGTCCTCAATAATTTAAAAAGATTTGCCTTGAAAAAATATTTTATCATTGTTTTATACTTTATCTTTTCTTTTCCTTTTGTACAATTACTGATAATGAGGGAGAAGGAACACATACCATGCTGTTTAAGACTCACATATTTTTTATTATAGTAATGATTTGGATTATGAAATAATTGTGGTATATATGTCATAAATTAAGAAACCATAAGCTAGTTTAAAAGATGTAAGATTAATTACTGTCATATAAGATAATTAGTGATATGTATACTTTCAAGGACTTAGCAGTATTATTGTAAGTTAGTATGTATAATGACTAACACCAATTAAGATAATTTTAAATAAATTGTTGTTTTGCATTGTTTTTATCTCATTGATCCCAAGAAATCATATTCTTTGCTAAGAGGTATTGTATCTAGAGTTGTTTTTCTAATGGAAAGTGGCATTCAAAGTTAGCAGATAATATAATTTAAATACCATATGTAAATTTTAAAATATGCTTTTGGATGAGAGTGAAATCGACTCTCTGAAAAATGATTTGATATATGATGATCTGGAAATATAACTTGATTATCTTATATAAAATAATAGCATCATCAACATCAATATTAATTAACTTAAAAAACTAATACTTTTTTTATTAATAATAAAGAAAGTATCATTAAAATTGTTAGCTTTTTAAAGCTACGTGATAATAATTTATGTATGTGCAGGAATTTATTTATTTGTCTGCGTTTATGTGAATTGTAAAAATGGATATCATTAGTTTCCTGGTAAAATATATAATCACCCGAGTTTTATATTAGTTTAGAAAAGGTTTAAGAACTGCACAGTCTATTGCTGTTGTAGATTCAGACTATAAATTTTAATAATATAAAATTTTTAAAATCAGTAAAGAAATAGCTCATTAATAAAATAAAAGGAAATCTTGAGGAAATTTTTTTTTTAAAAAAAAAGAGAAGTTTTGGCAGAGGCACATTATAAAAAGTGAAGAGAAAAAATCTATATGGTTTGGTGCTACAGACAGATTCTGAAGCTCAAAATCCATGGATTGCAGCCCAGCACTATCACTTCTGATGCTTCAACTTCTTTTGAACACCTGAGCAATAAACCAATTGATATTTTTTCTTTGCTTAAGTTAACAAAGTGATAAAAACAACAACATAAAATATATTAATATGGAAGTATATAGAGAGTTAATAGTAAATTATGTCATAAAATAGATAAGGCTAGGGAAACATAACTAAATAAAAATATATAGAAAGATAAAAGATTTTTAAAAAATAGACCTGATTTAGTCTATAGTATAGTATAATGAAATCGTTTATATGGGAATTTCAAGTTCATAGAATAAAATACCAATTGGTAAGTTATTAGAGGAAAAAAAAATAGCATTAATATAAAATTAATTTTTGTGATAAAAGTAATAAAACCTCATCTGGGTTGTATTTTAAAAAAAAATATGAGATATATAGAATTAAAATAATTAAATGACTGAAAATTATGTAGAAAAATAATTTGAGAAAATTTTATTTTACAATGTAATTTAGAATTCAGATGAGTAGCCAATGAATTTTATTTTAATTTTTTTTTTGAGAAAAAGCTTAATGCAGTAAAGTGAGAGAAGTTTAATATTACATATAGCTTGTAAACTTGCTGAGAGTATTGAATAAATGCATTTATAATAGGTTAGATGAGTTTGTCTGAGGGGCAATTGGGATTTTAAAATGCTAAGGAAAGTATGTGCAATGGATCTGATGATGAATATTATAGAGATACGTAGAAAAAGAATGTACAGTTAATAATTGTTTCATTGATTTTTTTAAAAAATTAGTAGTGATGTGGATTATTTTGAAGAAGATGCAAGTCATAAATAGAAATATTAGAATATTTGATATGAATAAAAAATATGTGTATGATTAAATAGATAACTATGTAATAAATATGGGAATAGTGCATTATTTGGATAATTTACAAAATATTTATTGCACAAAAAATAGCTTAGACGCAAGGATAGAAAAGTTTAATGTTTTTATTTTGATAAATAAATTAATGATTGATTTAATTCTTGGAAGTTCCATAAGAAGTTTAAATATTGTAAATGACAAAATTAGTTACAATTCAATGATCTTGAACTCTAAAATCTGCTATTTTGATACAGCACCAAACCAAAGATCATTTCTTTTCATATTAATAAAATTTATAAAAAGTTTGGATTAAAAATAAATCTTACTCTGAGATAATGATTATAATTAAAGTAATAAAAGAATAAAAATAAGATTAAAATATGGCAGTTTAATTTATGAAGCAATAGATTATAGCTTGAAAATATTTAAAAAAGTCTATCAGTAAAATTAGAATACAAATTGTAATATATAAACAGATCTTTAATAAGGATATAGTTTATTTTAAAACCCTTAAATTTAGAATTAATGGGGAAACTTTTTACAGATTTTGTTTAGAGTGTGGATTTATTTAAGCCAGAAACTTGTTAATAGAAGAGAAAAAAAATCAGAAGCTTTTTAAGAAATGAATTTGAAAAACAAAAAATTTTGAAATTACTAGAATTTTGAAAAATGTGTTAGAGTTTTGCAGAGGATAAAAAAAAACGTACAAAAGTTAATCTATGATTGAAAGAAAAAGTTATTTATTAATTATTTGAAAGGAAAAAAACCCAGAAAAGCTTGGAAAAAATTGATTTAGTTAGTTATTTGCTTTTTGTCAATAGATTAATAATGATGATGCATTGTAAGAATAATAAAAGAAGATGGCATAGATGAATCATAGACATGATCTGACAATTTGAATGTTATATAACAATTATTCATGTCAGTAGTAATGTCACACAAAGCCTGACAAAGTTTGTAAATGACTTTACTGTGCCAATTACATACAAAAATAACATTCCATTACCTTTACCGTTTTGCCAATTATAATTCTGACATTTTTATTTTAAATCTGAATTTTAATTAATTAAAAAGTATAAAATTACCAGATTTATGTTAATGTTTAATCAATTTGCTTATTTGAAGTAATAATAAAACAATACTCTTTCCTCTGCTTTTTTTGTATAATATTATATTGTAGTAAATGATAATAATCACTTTTTATGCATAGTAATATGCCCTACTTATTTAATATTTTTAAGGGTAAGCTAGTGGTTTTGGCTGTTTACGAGTCTTTCTGAAAGATTATGTTGCATTTAATAAAAATTGTTTTTTGCCAAACATAAGCTTTAATAAATTAAGACAGTCTAAAACTGTTTATTCATAAAAATAAAAAATTGGAAATATGAAATAAGAATTTAATGAATTTTATAATTGGACCATTATATTCAAAACAATAACAAATAGAAAATACAAAATTATACATTTAAGTTTCCAAAATGCAAACAAACACTATTAGATTTTCTAGTCATCACTGAGACTCCATTATTAATGAATCAGACATTTTAATTGTATATTTTCTATCACTATGTTCAGTATAAACTATTTGTACTTTCTAAAGATTAAAAACACAACCAAATATTTTTTCAATCTATTTTGTTATTATTTTATATTTCCGTTTATGATTGTTTATATAATGTAATGGTTGTCTTTGATGAAAGTGCTAAAGTACTGAAAATACATTTAAATTTCTATATAATATTTTCAGTGTTTTAAAACTGTTGAATAGACAATGCCGTCAATTTATATTAGAAAATAATAAACCAATTGCTTGTATTAATCGTAAATGAAAAATGATTATTATTGTTCTTATTACATATTAATAACAAATTTTGTTTTTTTAATTTATAACTACTTGAATCAAATGATTCTCACAGGAAGAGAAAGTTATTAATTTTCTAATTTTTAACAACTAATAATTTCAAATATGCACTAGAAGAGCAATATATATGCTGTTATCCAATCTATAGATAAGAATATCCAATCACTACTTTCTATATCAAATCTTTTACAATAAAATTCAAACATTTTTAATACAACCTAATTTTTGAAATCAGCCCAGTTTTATAAAAAATTCATTCCAGCATATTATCCTATTGAAATAATATGAAAAAAATATTTTGCAAATAATTTGATAAATGGATTATTTTTTATTATGAGACAAAATTATTTTGAGCATGTATATAGAAAGTTCGGAAATATTACCAAATTGACCACTTCCTTTATTTTGCTGTAATATCTTATATAAGTATAATTTATCCATTACTTTGAACACTTTTTAGCAAAAGCCTTTTATTGAGCTGTATTCATGCACAATCTTACATTACGACAATCCTGCAGTCTTTTTCAAAGCCGTCTTCTTCAGAGTCACTTCTAAAGAAGACTGCAGGAAGTCGAAATGTAAGATTGTGCATGAATATAGGTCAATGAAAAGGTTTTTACTAAAAAGTGTTCAAAGTAGTAGATAAATTGTATTTATATATAGAAAATTGTTAAAAACAGTAACAAAGTGCAAACCATTAGATGGCAAAGATGGCAGTACTGTTTGGTATGTCATTATTTTGACAGCTTGGGTGAGCATAAGAAAATCATGTGATATAGAAAGTTGTTTTGTGCACATACATATACACATACTGTGATATTACAACAGGTGTTTGAACACAGGAACAAAGGACTGCTTGCATGGGCACCATAATACCTATGGATTTTTCACAGAGTATGAGTTCTCTTATAGACAACATGATATCTAATTACTAAAATATCAAATTCTTATATCAACTTAAATCTTATCTCAGTTTTCTTTTTTTTTTTTTACTTAAAATTTAACTTTTAGGTTTTTACAATTTTAAACAATTTCATCTATGTCTAAATGTCTGTATCTCAGGGTTAAAAAAAAAAAATTCTTGGCAGGAGAAAAATGAGAATGGTAGTATTTTTTTAAATTCCTAAAAGGTAATAATGATTTAAGCTAGACATAAAACATTTACTTCCTTTTAGCCTTATCATTAAACATTTGTATCTTAGATAAACAGAAATATCCATATACAATAATAATGTATTTAAATATTTTAAATACTATATGGCTAGCTGATAAAACATTTCTAAAATATCTTTAAAGTTCTTCGAGCTAAATATTTAATTTCTACCACCTATAAAATATTTAAATTTCATATCTTTTGATATAAACTTTCAACAAGTACTAACAACAATTTAATCAAATGAATGAACAATACAGAATTACTCAAAAACCATCCAAGAAATCCTATCAGAAATCACTTTAAACTTGCTCAAACACTCCAAAACAACAGAATAAAAATAACTGCAATACAAACTCCAATCAAGACATAGATAAGCAAACTATCTCAAATAAAACTAATCATGAAACAGACAACAAATCTCTCACAAATACTATCCAAAACAGATCATGTGAAACTGAATCTGATCCTACTAAAATAACAAAAGCAATCCCTTCTCCTAAACACAAGCATAGTCAAGACCCTGGCCTGTCTAATAACCAAAATCAGACAACACAATTAAATAAATACAACAGAGAAGAAACCAACAAACCCAGCCTAATAGATAAAGAAACAGAAATGGACACTTCAAATCAAAACCCTCAAAATAAAAAAAGAAAATCTTCAGGAATGCAAAAAGTTAGTTCAGAAGATGATACACAAATAAAGCATATGCCAACAAATGCACAAAATCAAGATGCATCACACAACACAAACTTATATGGAAAATTGCCAGCTGTGGAGAAAAAGCGTAAAAAAGCAACGGTTGAAAACTACCTTTCTCCACACAACAAAGATAAGCCAGATTCTGAATAATATCCTCCATTCTGCACTGATAACTATTACAAGACTCACTGCCAATAAATATAGATATATCTCATGAATCAGGAAAAAATCATACTGCGGTAGATAATAGTGCTACAGTTAACCACATTTATGAAATGTAAGATTGTTGGCATGAATGTCAGGGGAATAAACTCCCCTTCCATAATATATGCCATAAGGCATTGGTTCAAAATCCACTCTCCCCACATTTTATTCCTTGGTGAAACCAAGTTCCACTCAGAGTCCAGTCAGAAGATTTTGGAGGTGCTTGAAGGTCTTGGTTTCACAAAACTCACAGTCAACTACACAGCTGCTGGTGGAGTTGGCATAGTGATAAACAGCCAACAACCTCCAAACAAATTCAACATAATCTACCATGACAATAACATAATAGCAGCAAAAATAAGCTATGGTAAAACAACATTTAATACAATGTACATATACACACCCAATAATCACTATACATACATCAGAATAGTAAATGTAATCAACATGATAACAGCCAATAACAACTGGCCAACTATCCTGCTAGGTGACTTTAATACCACATATAACAAGATGGTCTACAAATACCCTCCTCTTCTCAACAGAGGATTTATCAGTGGAGAGGGCTGCTTTCCTTCTGGAGCCTTCTCCTTCTACCCCAGATCATGCCAGTCTTTGATTGATCTACTTTTCTACACATCGGAATTGCACTATGACTTGGAGGCTTCACTCCAGCATGTAGCTTTCTCAGATCATCTGGCCATGGTGGTTCTGATAGATGTGGAGAATGGACTAAACATTGGTCAGAATAAATCCATCAGAATGATAACCAAATCCACCACCACAGAAGCAATACCTTCTGAGGCGTACATCCTATTCAAAAAAAATAAACATCTTATCACAAACTCTGGAAACAGCTTAGTTTGCCTTTGTACAGATTCTCCAGATGGTTATCCAACAATACACTAAAAAATTGAGAGGTCCATCAACCCACATTAAGGACCTAGACAATATATACAAAAAATGATTTAATCAATTATCAAATCTTCCTGATGACATTGAAAGGGTATTCAGACTGAAGACCCAATACAAATCCAAGCAGAATATCCTGGTGGAATATATTGCTGTTAAGAGGGCCAAGGTATTCCTAACCAGACAACACTGCTGGACCAGAAGCTACCTAGCATGGGCACTGGGAGCAAAAAAGAAACAGCCAACCCCATCACACTTAAACCTCAATGGAACCAACATTACAGGTCAACATATGCTTGATGTGATCAGACAGCATTTCAGGGCCATGCTTGAATCATGCTCTCCACTTCAGGATGTCTTTAGGGATGACTGTGGTCCATCACAAGAGCATGGCATAACTGAACAAGACCTCAAAGCAAAACTTAATTCAATACCAGACAACATTCACCCTGGGATGCATGCAATCCTGAAATTCCTCATATCACATTTAGTCAATTCTCTATCCCAATAATGATGGGAATGATCAACCTCCTATCGAAAGATAGGGAAATTATAAAGAATTTATACCCAATAGCACTGGTTCCATTCATGAAAAAGAACAAGGACCTCACCCAAATATCCAACCTTAGACCCATCTCTATGTCCCCTCTACTTATCAAAATAATATAAGGAGTCATTAAGGACAAGATCCAACCCATTATCCTTAACCAGCTCGCTCCATCACAATACGCAAAAAAGGATCATCTGCTCTGACAGCCATGGGTGAGACTAAGATACTACTTGACCATATTAGGTCTCATAGGCAGTCAAGACCCTTGGCAGTTCAACTAGATATATCAGAAGCATTTGATACAGTAAACATAAGAGTACTGCTACAATCTCTCTCAGATATAGACATTTCATCTGAGATGGTACAAATCATAGAAAATTTACTAATCAATAGAGAGATACATATCTCACTAAACACCATAATCACTGAGGACATCTATTTCACAAGGCTCGCCTCTCAGTGCCCTGCTATTTGTGCTATATATAAATCCACTTCTCAGAAACATAGATTCTCTACTACCCGGAGTCTTCATTCCAGAATTGAAAAAAAATATAAAAGCAATAGCATATAAGAACGATGTACTTGTCATCCTTCCATCCAAGAAATACCTACCACATCTATATCACATCATCAACTCCTTCTCTAATGTTTCCGCCTCAAAATCAACATCAGAAAATCATCTACCTGGTGCATCCTAACAGAAAAAAAATAGCATCAAACTATCATGCTGATCCTCAAAAATTTCTGGGATTTCCAATATACAAATCCCAAACAGCCATGTCGAAAGAACTCCAAGATAACATAATTCAAGCAACCAAAAAAATAACAAATACCCTGTCAGGAGTCTATCTCTCTCTACAGGGAAAAGTGGCTTTATTGAACATGAAGGTAATGAGTAGAATTTCCTACTATTTGCCTGTTATGTCCACACCTAACTCCTTCATTAAAAAAATCGACTATGTGCAAGGCTCTTCTGGAGGAATAAAACAGTGGCCATCAGCATAGACAAAATGCAGTACCATTGCAAATATAATGGTATGTCACTACATGCCATCCCAGCCATACTCATACAAAAAACCACACCCTTCTACACAATCTAGGAATCAAATATGGCTACACACAAATACTAGCAGCAGTACAGCCAACAGATACACCACCTCCAAAAAGAAATAGCTGGCTTTATACAAAAGCTCATAATATACAGCGCTATGATGAAATCATAATAGAACGGCTTAAAAAAAAATAAACATCTGGGAAGCGCATCAGTTAATAAACCCAGATCCACACATCCAAAACCCAAAACTGGGCTTAACCAACAACAGGATAACCTCATTATTTAAATATTGGGCTCTGGAGCCCAAGTACCTTGATTTCATAATCAAAATAAATCTTGAAGCTATGCCAACTCTATCCTTCCTTTGTCATAGACGGCATATCACAAAAGTAGATCCAATGTGCCCCAGATGTCATAGAGAGGAGGAGTCCTACAACCACATCATTACAACATGTAATGCACTGGGAACAGTGAGACAAATAATATATAACAACATCAAGACAGACTACTACACTATAATCTCACTGCAAAAAAGCATCAAAACTAAACAATTCCCAGTCATTAGATTATCAATTTTTATAACATATTCAATCTGGTTTGTGAGGTGTAAAATGACATATACATAGCCTCACCCAGATCAAAATGCCTGCTTTATGAAAACAATGGAAAAAATTAAGAAAGAGATCAACTATTGTCATCAAAATTTATTTTTGAAGAGACTTGGAAGCTATACAAACTTCCCAACCCCTCAAATATACATAAATAATCACATCAACTGTCAACATTGGTCAATACTATATAATTTGAGTCTTTCAAATTTCAATTGTTTAACAATAGTCTCAATCATTTCAAATGCGTGTTGTTGTTTTTTTTTATTCCTTTAATTATGTTTTTTATACAAAAATGTAACCTTTATTAGACCTAATAAAATTTGTTTTAAAGTAAAGTACTAACAAAGAATAATGCAGAAGCTAGAAAGGATATATTTTATGCTACCAACTGTATTATAAGTGCATTTGATATAAAACATTAACACAGTATTTATCTTCTTATAATGCAGGTAAATAAATAATAAGTAAAACAGATAAATAAATTTTTATGTGACTATTGAAATGAATTCTTATGAAATAATGAATAATAAAACTTTATTATATTACATTTTCTGAATAATGAATGTGATAATGTAATAATGGCAATGAACAAAAATGCATTTAATTAATAGCAAAAATAATTATTTATCGTATAAAATAATGTTTGTATAATAAAAATATTTATTTATTTGATTAGACTAACAAAATAGTGATACACTTGACAAATAAAATATCTCTTTCCATAAAATATTCTTAAAGAATTTATTAATAAAAGTACATATCATTACCTAAAAGTTCTCACATTTATTTAATACAGTCTTTTTCAGCATTATATATTCAGAGTAAAATAATAGACATATGTGCCTATATATATGCAGACCATCAGAATGATATTATATACTTTACAAAGTTAAAACTAGCTTTGAAAATCACTACACTTGTAAGAAATTTTATCAAATCAGTAAAATATTATGCAAAATAATTACACTGATCTAAAATTACTAACACTTATGATGAGTGAGGGATGAATATGCTCTATACTCACAATATACTTTAAATTTAAATTATAGTAGAGTTAATAAAATATTAAAATGATGGACATGTCTTAAATTTTCTAACATACTAAAATACACATTAATATTGAAATTCCATGAAAGTGAATAATGAATTATGAATAAGCACCCAGTAACTATGTGAAGGCAGTACTGACAAATATGCAAACTACACTCTCACTCATGGAGAGGCTAAATGCATTTAAGACCAATAAAATATCCACATAACATTGCGTAAATGGATACCACTAACTCCACAAGACATGAATTTGATAATAATGATAATAAATAAATAATCAACGCACACACACACATTCAAAGGTCTAACAACACATCTATTCAGTCTAACTATTGGTGTACAGTAAAACCATAATTTCATAATAATATTAACATAAAATGTTGTACACTATTTAAATCATACACACTGACATAAAAATATTTTTATTCATACACATTTATATCAAATATAAAACGCTATTCTATGACTTCACTGGATTACATTGAAATAATAACTCAGAGAACTTTCAATAATAAGAATAATAACTTTTAAATAAATTATTCACCAAAATACTTCTTATCCAATCTGTTACACAGATGTGTACCATCATAAATATATAATACCATAAATAATATTAACAAAAATAAATCATAAAAATTACATAATAACAATAATAAATTTAAATATACCATATATATATACACACACACACTAAATATTTTGTTTTCTTATTTCACATTAAGGATTGAAATTCTTTTCATCTTACAATGAAAATAATTCCTTTTATTTAAGTCTCTTTTGTTATCTTTTTTAAGAAAAATACTGCAAAACAGTTTCATTCTGGCAGATAGAAAATATGTACATTAAGCTTAAGAGTGGGAATTCCTTTATAACAATAATAATAATTGAAGCACAAATTTGAGGTGAAATGAGCAGAGAGAGAATATTAAGCAATAAAAATTCTTTTGTGAAATTCCTATATTATAATGGTTACAAAATTTTAATAATATCAAAGAATCATATACGTTTAAATCATTTTTTCTTTGGCAATGTAATATAATATATATTTCAAACAAATAAGCAAAGCAAAAAATATTATAAATAATTATATAGATGAATTCAGGATAAATAATTATATCATTCAAACATTAGTTTATTTTCATTAATAGAAAAGCAGAGAATAAAGTCTTTTCTTTAAAGCAGGGGTGAGCAAATAATGACCCAAGGGCCATATTCAGCCTACTAAGAGTTTTTATGTGGCCTGCCAAGACAATCAGAAAACTCCACCTTGAATTGAGATTTCCACCCCATGCACGACCAAAGATTCATCTTATATTTTCCACTAGGATGGCCACATCAATACACATGTGATGTGCAGTACTTTTTCAATTGATCTGGTTAATTTCAATTTTATCTTTGCATTAGCAAATATATACATTTCCAACTTTAGTGAAACCATGAATCCTCCGAAAAAATGTAAAATTTGTGATGAATGTCATGTGTTTAGAAGAATGACAAACAAATATTTTTTTGGTAATACAGGGAATAAAGCAATGTGTTTATTGTGTCATGAAAAAAAGCAGCTTTCTGCTAACCTTTGCTTCCACAAAGTGGCCCCCTATGCAGCCCTCTGCCAACCACTGCAGCCCCCAAGTAAAAACAATTGCCTACCCCTGCTTTAAAGTATTGAAAAAGAAATTTATCTTTACATTTTTTTCTTTCCTTAAATTGTTATAGTTCATTTTGTTCTTAATATAGCCAATGCTTTTAAAATAATTTATTATTATTACTTTTTTGATTCAACATCAATATAATGATTTTTACACTTATTTCCATGTCAAATTATGAATGGTTGTCTTTCATAAATTATTATTTACAAATTATTTATCTTTAGGTCAGAGCTTTATTAAAAAATAATAAGTTGTTTCTTAATAACTAGAAGTAATGTCGATAACAAATTATAATAATATTTGTAAAGTATTCTAAGCAATTGCTACTTATAGCCAAAAAGTTTGAATTAACTAATATTTTATAATAAGGACAAAATAAAACATACACTACCCAATATATAATCAGTTTCTAACTTTTCCATTTAAGAACACTTCAGAAAATAATTTAATTTATCACATCTTTTTATATTTTACTGTTTTATAGATAGTTGAACACATACATTTAGAATAACATTGCTAGGATCACTCTTAAACTTTTCTATCCAGTCATGTAGAAAAAAATACCTTAAAACTATTTAAACTGATGAAATAAAAATGTCAAACAATGTGAAATAATAGTGAAAGCAAAAACCAATTAAACCAATTCATTATTTTATTTCTAGTTCTTTGGTAGTCATGGGGGGAATGTACTGCAACCATCAGATGGCACTGTGACACCATAAACAACCAGCCTGAAGCCTGCAAGTGATAAATTTATATATGAAAGTGGCTGACAATTGACAAATAAAAATGCCCGAGGCAATATATATCCAAAAATACATCGAAAGTACAAATTATAAAAAAAAACCCAATAAAATGCTATAAAATTCAAATTAAAAAAAAATTTCCATGAAAATACGAGAAAGACCTACCCCCCCCCCTAAAATCAAAATTTCTTTACTTAAATTGAAAAATAAAAATGCCTGAGTATATATATATCCAAAAAATACATCGACAGTACAAATTATAAAAAAGAAACAAGAAAATGCTATAAAATTCACATTCAAAAAAAAATTTCCATGAAAATATGAGAAAGACCTACCCCCCTAAAAATCAAAAATTTTTCACTTAAATCAAAAAATAAAAATGCCTGAGGGATATATATATCCAAGAAATATATCAAAAGTACAAATTATAAAAAAAAAAAACAAGAAAATCCTATAAAATTCAAATTAAAAAAAAAAAGAAATCGACGAAAATACACAAACTAAGAAACATGGTGGGAAGAGAGTGGGAAATCCAAAAATATCAAATTATTTATCTTTCAACATTTGCAAATATGAATCGGCAAATTAAATAGCTTTCAATATTTGCAAACAATCAGATTTAAAAGCAATGGTTATATAAAGTAAAAAGAATATTACTGGTTTGAAATTATGGCATCTCATCCAAAATAAGTCAAATGTAAAACCCACCCCCTCCCCCAATGAAGAATTTCTTTCCAAAAATAACTGAAATGGACAAATTAAATCAAAAAAATACTTCTAAAATACAAATAAAAAATTTTTGATCAAAAATAATTAAAAGCAATGATTATATAAACTAAAAAGAATATTACTGGTTTGAAATTATGGCATCTCATCCAAAATAAGTCAAACGTAAAACCTACTCCCTCCCCCAATGAAGAATTTCTATCCAAAAATAACTGAAATTATTTAGCTTTAAAGCAATTAATTGTTATCTGGCTTTCAAATTATAGCATATCTAAATTGATCAATAATATTTATATAATTAAAAAGCAATACACAAAAAATGGTAATCAATATAAAAAAGCACTACACAATAAATAATTACCAAAACCTTTCCAATCATTTGTAGTAGGCTCTTGAATGTGTTCAGCATAAAAATCCATTAAGAAAAACATTATTTTGATTTAGAATTTTAAAGCTTTGAACACACTTGAATAGTAACAGAAGATTAAGTAATGATGGTTATTTTGTGTAAAAAAAATACAGTAAAGATTGGCAGAATTTTGAAGCTTTTAACACACTTGATGACATTTACACAATTATGAGTTTCTCAATGTATTTCCACAAAATATAACAGGCCAATGCAATTCAAAATACGAAATGATTTTTCATAATTTTGCCAAAGAGAAAATATTTTTAAAAAAATATACTTTACTATTATATATTTTTAAGAAAATATATTCTCTTTGGCAAAATGCTGAAAAATCATTTCGTATTTTGAATTGCATTGGTGGTGTTATATTTTGTGGAAGTATATTGTTTGTGCCTATATTTTTTTAATGTAAGAAAAAGCTATTACATCACATTTCAATTTGCAACTTTGTTTAAATAAAATGTAATGAAATATGCATCTTATATATAATTACCAGAATATGGTACTAAAGTATATTTAAAAAAAATCATTTCTCTTTGTCAAAATGCTGAAGAAGCATTTATTATTTGATAATTTTAATTAAAGAAGAGTTGTAAACAATGCAGGACATTGAGAAACTCATAATTGTGTAAATGTCATCAAGTGTGTTCAAAGCTTCAAAATTCTGCCATCTTTGCTGTATCTTTTTTTACACAAAATAACCATCATTACTTAATCTTCTGTTACTATTCAAGTGTGTTCAAAGCTTCAAAATTCTAAATCAAAATAATGTTCTTCTTAATGGATTTTTATGCTGAACACATTCAAGTGCCTAATACAAATGATTGGAAGGACTTTGGTAATTATTTATTGTGTATTGCTTTTTTACACTGATTACAATTTTTTGTGTATTGCTTTTTAATTATTTAAATATTGATCAATTTAGATATGCCATAATTTGAAAGCCAGATAACAATTAATTGCTTTAAAGCTAAATAATTTCAGTTATTTTTGGATAGAAATTCTTTATTGGGGAAGGCGGTAGGTTTTATGTTTGACTTATTTTGGATGAGATGCCATAATTGCAAACCATTGCTTTTAATTATTTTTGATCATTTTTTTTATTTGCATTTTAGAAGTATTTGTTTGATTTAATTTGTCCATTTCAGTTATTTTTGGATAGAAATTCTTCATTGGGGGAGGGGGTAGGTTTTACATTTGACTTATTTTGGATGAGATGCCATAATTCCAAACCAGTAATATTCTTTTTACTTCATATAACTGTTGCTTTTAAATCTGATTGTTTGCAAATAATGAAAGCTACTTAATTTGCTGATTCATATTTGCAAATGTTGAAAGGTAAATAATTTGATGATTTTGGATTTTTCACTCTCTCTCCGCCATGTTTCTTAGTTTGTGTATTTTCATCTATTTCTTTTTTTGTTAATTTGAATTTTATAGGATTTTCTTGTTTTTTTTTATAATTTGTACTTTTGATGTATTTCTTGGATATATATATCCTCAGGCATTTTTATTTTTCAATTTAAGTGAAGAAACTTTGATTTTAGGGGGGTGGTGTTGGTAGGTCTTTCTCGTATTTTCATGGATTTTTTTTTTAATTTGAATTTTTTTTTTTTTATAATTTGTACTGTCGATGTATTTTTTGGATATATATATATCCTCAGGCATTTTTATTTTTCGATTTAAGTGAAGAAATTTTGATTTTAGGGGGGTGGTGTTGGTAGGTCTTTCTTGTGTTTTCATGGAATTTTTTTTTAATTTGAATTTTATAGCATTTGATTCGTTTTTTTTTTAATAATTTGTACTTTCGATGTATTTCTTGGATATATATTGCCTTAAGAATTTTTATTTATCAATTTCCAGCCACTTTTGTATATAAATTTATCACTTGCAGGCTTCAGGCTCATTGTTGATGGTGTCCCAGTGCCATCTGATGGTGGCAGTATGGTCCCTCCATGACTACCAGTTTTTTATATCAAACATCTGTGCATGTATAAAGATTTTCATTGCATTACTTATCATATGACACAATCCAACAATTCCATTCAAATATTCAAGCATGATATTTAACCTTTTCATGGGCAAATATTTTGTTTGGCTGAGTGAGTTAAAACTCTAACCTTTTGATTGGTCAATTACAGAATCAGCAGTAAAAATATATTCATCTTTTAATATTATATTCATTTTAGTTTCATTTGTAAGATGTATATTAATAATTTATCAGAATATGAAAGTGAATGAAAGTTTTTTCAAAAATAAATTTCTATTTATAATTATAAAAATATTCGATAGCGGAAGACCTAAAAAAACTTAATAACAAATCAGAAAGTGTTGGTGACATCATTGATTTCCCTCTCAATTTACGTTAGTGTAAAAATAAATTTTTTTTTTACTAAAATCTTACGATTTTCCTAAAATAATTTATATTTTCAGCATATTTTACCAAAATACATTATAATATGTAAATAAATGCCACTGACATATTCTAAAACATTAATTTTTATTTGAAAATCAAATAAATAGCTTGGGGCAATGCAAACTGTTGACAAGTGTCAAAATTGTTGTTAGCACTGGCTTCTTTTTCAATTTATGTTCTTGTAAAAGTATACAATTTTTTACTAAAATCTTACTGTTTTTTTAAAATAATTATGTTTTCAGTATATTTTATAAAAATAATTTATAATATGTAAAAAAATTTACTAAAAAACACTCTAAAACATTTGTTTTCATTTTGAAATGCAAAATAGAGAAGTTGGAGTGATGAAAAATTATGGACAGGCTTCTTCTTTTGTTGAAATGAGAACCAACCAATCAGGATTGAGGAAAGCCTGTCCTCTATCATTGTTAAAGTCTAAATGTCAAATTTATTGATTTTTTACTTGTAAAATAATTCTAGAGAGGGCAGCATCTTATGGCATTTTTTCAAGCTTTAAAATGACTGTAAAATTGTTACTGTAGTGTTACAGAATTTGAGTGACTTGAAGCCATGACCATTTTTGATCAGGGAAACCCTGGAAAAGGTTAAATTACTAGCATAATTTTAAGCTTTTAATTAATTAACCTGACATCAAACATTTTAATCCAGTCTATTCATATGATGTCTAGACAATAATAATTATCACATAATTAATTTTATTAACTTTATTTAATTATTAAATAAATTATTTACTTGACTTTAATAAAAAAAAATTATTTTTAGATTAAATATTTTTTTACTCAAATGTACTTTTTTTACTTTATTTAAGAGCTTTTAATTCTGTTATTATTTAACATATCATTTTTATAAAATATAACTTTTAATAATTTTTTTTAAATTTTCCAAAAGTTCAAGACACATGCACATACTTTCACACACACATGTACACTAAATATAACTAATAATTTAAAAGAAATGAAGCTAAATTTTTACCTATTAAAACTTATTTAAATTAAAATCTATCTCAACCAGTTATATTTAAGCTCAATAACTTTAACTTGAAACAACGAACCAATATTTTATTTTCAAGCTATTTATTCAAAAAACTAGCAAATAAAGATCCTAACACAAATAAAATAATTATACTTTATAATAATAGGGATAACTATTTATTGCATACACTTAAAATGTAGCAGACTTTAAATTAACTCTTATTCATATTTATAGTATTAATTTGAGATTTTTAAATAAGCATTAAACAATTTAATTAATATTTCTTAAGCAACTAATGGTTAATATGCTGAGTAAATTACTTTAATCAATAAATTAAAACATTTAGCTCAGATTTTATAATTTAATAACAATAAGGAAATTTATTTATATATAAATTGTTTATGCATACGATATATAAATATGTCGTTACATTTATTTAAAATAAAAACTTAAAAGTTCGCAAATAAAAGGAAAAAAACTAAACGCTAAAATTAAAATGTTTGTTAAACATATATATATTCGCACGGATGCTAAACTTTAAAAATATTTTTTTTCATAAACAAGAAAAAAAAAGTATTTGAACGTATTTTTTTAAATAAAAAAATACAAGATTGAAATATAAAAATATTTTAATAAAAAAATAACGTAAGTTAAAATAAAAACAGGTATTAATTAATTCCTGTAATCTGTAAATGGAAATGATTGTTTATTAATTATCTAAAAGCTGTTTAATTAAAAAGTCAGATGAAAAGTTAGATAAGAGAAGAAAGAGAAATTAGCTTGACCAATGGAAGCACTAAGCCTTGGCTCGGACCCTAACGAAAGTGATAGACTAGTGACGTTTTGTTCATTGAATCCTTGTGGATAATATAAAAAGGGAAAAACAGTTTTTTTTTCGGACAGTTCCAGCGTTGTGTGTTTGAGAGATGTGGTATGACGCACATACCACACTCTCTATAAAAAAAAAAAATGAAAAGACTGTGATACCTTGAACCAGCTATTGCCATCTCCAGAACATTACCTTCCAACGGAGGCATCACGGGAATTGAAAGCAGAGGCCTGGACTCTTCTACCATAAGCTATATGAAATGAACAATTGTTAAAATCAATTAAGAACTTTCGTCAAGTTTTACAAATTGATAAACAAGCCAACTGAAATGTTAAAACGGACTCTTATCTGACTTTTGTAAGTTTTTAAATCAAATTAATAATGTTTAATTTTATATGTTTTCCGATTGATAAACATCATTTCCATTTTTTTTTTTTCTTATTGTAAAGATTATTTAAATGTATGAAATTTAAGTTGTTTATAGACGCTTGCATGGATTCGTTTGCGGTTAATTATATTTTGGTTTTCATATTTGATCAAAATATATAGACATTCGATAAATAATGATACCTTACGGTGAGTATCTAAAATGTATTTATTCGGATGTCTTTTAAGTTATTGGTGACAACGCAAGTATCTTATGGTGAATACTATTGGGTTACTTATAAGTTTCCCTCTGCGATTGTCGGTATCAATAATTTTGTATTTTGATCGTTTATGTTTATTTTGAAATGTTTTTGACCGTGGAATCTATGTAATCGATCTATACCCAACATTTTTAAACAAATCTGTGCGAACGTATTTAAATGTTAAAATTAAGTCGGGCGTGAATGGCTATATAGTTTTGTAAAGTTGTATTAAGGGAGGGTAATCTTAGGTTATTCATTTCGTAGTTGAATTGGTTCAATGGATTGGATATATTTGTGTAATTAGTAGATGTAGTATGAGGTCCGCTACGGGCAGGATTATAGATATATGCCACACACCCTCTGTTTGCCTATGGATGGGTTTGTAAGTCGGCAGAAGACCGCAGTCCATTCCTATGGAGTTTTTTGTTTATTGTTCTACTTGCCAACAGATGTCACATTCCTGTTGGTGGAGAGTCAATGTCTTCTCTATTTCTACTTATTGTTCAGATGTACATTCCTGACAATATAGTATTTTGTGTTGTCGTATCATGCTACATTGAATACATGAATGTATCAGATGGATTGGCGCCAATTTGGTTGCGAAATTTGTTGCCTAAGGTTAAATCAGGGAAGAATATTTTCTTTTCAAATGCAGATCTATGTAGTCTATTCATACTTGACTATCTAAATAATAATTAAACTCATTGAAACTTAGTTAAATGTAAAATTAAAAGTTAATATAAAAATCTAAAATGTTAAACTTATTCCTCAAAATTTAAATATTATTTTATATGTGCGTAAATAAATATTTTTATATGTTAATTTCTGGCAGTGGCTTTTACTCTTTGATATTTAAGATATAAAATTTATAGATTTTTATCTCTGCGTCTCCGCTGAGCTAGTGACTTGGGCTAACGATCGGAATATTTAAATAAAGTGGAATCTTAACAGCGCGTATCTGCCTACTCTATAAATTTTTCTAGGCTCAAATGCCTAGATGGCGCCCTTGTAGTGCAGATATTGTTTTTGCGGTTAGATTCGATCTTCACTTTCATTCCGATTGGTACAATATATATATATCCTGGTACACTGACATTATTAATGATATGAAAATACAATAACAAAGAATAAATTATATATTAAATTAAATAAAATAAACCAAGCATACTTTAATGCATGTGAACAACTGTGATTATGACACAAGCATTGAAAGTTTACTTAGTTTATTTAATTTAATGCATATATATACATTCCTAAATCTAATAAGTATTTAGATATTTAAATAAATTTTTGGTATATAATTAAACCATCTCAAATCACATTTTTTAGGCAATACAAATAGTCATACCAAACTACCTTTTCTGAAGGATTTAGATATATCTACAAAACTTTTATTTCTAATTATGCTAAAGGCAATTTTTCTTAAATTTTGTCAATGATTTTTTTTTACTTATTGCTAATCTTCTTTTTACAAATCATCCTCTTTTATGTAAATCCACTTCTCTAAACACTTTCTTATCTAAATTTTTATATTTTATTAGATTATATACAAATATAAATTTTAATATATCTTTTTAAACTTTAATTTTAAATTGTCTTAGAGTAATCTGCTGTCTAAGATAGAAAAGTATCATGATATGCATCGAAGTCATAAAGTAATGGAAAATTTTCCAAATTACAGCCCATAGCCAACACAGATAAATATCCAGCATCGATCAAAAATATTATTAGCTAAAAATTAATGGTTTCAGTTTAATTTGCATACATCAAATGACTATTAATACATATACTGTAAAAACTAAAAGTATAATTTTTGTAACATGTGCCTTTCATTACTTGTTGGGAGAAGCCATCCATTAAATGACTGTTCACAGATCCTGAAACTAATTCTTAAAAAATGGAAAAATAAAATATAAAAACATTTAATACCATATAAAAGCATAGATAATAAGTAGAAATTTTATTTTACATGATATTTATTCCTTTTTTTATTTTATTGTATTTATTGTTTTGCTGTATTTTGAAAACTTCAATGACAGCTATTTCTATTTAAGATACTACTATTTTCATGAAAGCAATATGAATGCCAGTTTATTGTTACTTGATCAAACATTTTTTTAAATATGCTAACAATATTTTCAAAATATTTTCATATTTTATGTCAAATAATTTAGTTTTTAATAGGTATGAGGAGTCTAATTTGTTTTACAATTTTACAATTTTAAAAATATTGGAAAATATAATAACTTGTCCCTTTAATGATATTGAAAAAAATATGATTCAGAGGATGTCATTACAGAAGCAAATAGAAGCCAGAAATAGAGTATTAATACTAAATTTAATACAAAGGGCAGATCTAATTCTTCATAAAAATAAAATAAAAAATTGGAACTTTTGCATAATAAACAGACTTTTTATATATATATTACAAATAATTTTTAATTTTTATTAAATTTGAAAATAGTGGTAATAACAAACATAAACTAAATAATTTTTAAACATGTAATCATCATATTTGACTAGAGAAAAAAAAATTAATATTCAAGACTGATGAACTTTTCATGATCTAAATATAGAACAAGATTTGTAGTTAAATACTTCCTGGGGGCTAAGATTGATGTAGCTGCTATTCTTTTAATTCATCTAAGTTTGTTACTAAAATTTAACAGAACAGGTGGGTGCTATATTTTTTTAAGCATATAGTTTGGCTATAATATTGAATTTATAGGGAAATCTAACTTTGTATCTTCAAATGTTAGAATTTCTAGATATATCAATGAAAAGTTTAATATATTAAAAATTATTTTGTACAGTGGTACCTATGTACATTTTAGAAATGTTTATATTTCATCAATAGAAAGAAAGCTTTTATTAGTGATAGATAATAAATCAATTTTAATAAATGATCAAAAGTTTTTTATCTGCAAAATTTTAATACTTTTATATTAGTATTTAAACTATGCTTTAAGTAAATAGAATAGTAGTAGCTTTATCAGCTTAAATTATTTGTAGTTGAAAAAATTTTGCACATTTTTTTGCAGTATTTTTTAAGCATTAAAAATTATTTTAAAGAAACCTGGATTCAGCCATGTTAAAAATAATGGCACTTTATAAACTATGATCTGATTCAGAATTATAATGTAATAAAGCCAATATTGTTAGGCAAATTTATATGTGAGCATGCTTCAAGATTAAAGAATAGAAATATAAAAAAATAGTTATATCCAAAACATTTTTATTGTAACTCTAAACCAAAATATCTTTTTTTAACAACATCTTAGTTGCATGTTAATTTAAACAAATTGTTTTAAAATCTTCACGTTTTGTTGCATTAGATTTTTCTCCACTAAAATAAAATTTATTGGAAGAAAATTTAATGACCATTTTCCTGATCGTAAATTACATTACAAATGATAAATTATTTCTTTCAGATTCCTTTCTTTCAAAACTTTAACAATTCAACTGGAAAGCATATCAATTTCTTAAAGATGTGTCAACTTTTATTTTATTTACATTTTTTTACTTCATTATTATGCAACCAATTTCCTTATTAATCTATTTAATTTAAGAATATGTCTTATGTTATCTTTTCAATGTTTTTTTTCCAATTAAATACTTTTATATAGTTATTAAAGCAAATTATATTTTTTTATAAGTTTTTTTTTCTAATTACATAAATGTAATTCTATCTGCTCCATAGCTGTCTTCACTATTAAAACATTTTAGTCACATTTATTTTTTTCAAAATTTATATTTTTCTACCATCTTTGTTGTATCACTTTATTCATTACGTCATTACTAAGTCTAAGGTTTTTATGCTTTTTCATAATTCATTCTCTTTATTGCAGGAACTTTAAATTTTATTTAAAAAATAACTTTCCATTATCAATCATAATAATTCTTGATGAGACATAAAAGAAATTTTAGGTTACAATTAATGATTAAGCATAGTATAATTTTCCAATAGACTTTATTAAATCAGCAAACATGTTTCCTCATAAAGTTGACTTTATCATACATACAAAAATAAACATTAATCTATTTTAGTGATAAACATTTGGTATATCTAAGGCTTAACAATAAAAAAAATGTTGATATTCATCATTATAATTTATAGATTATAATTACAAAAACATTATCATATTCTAAAAATTAAATAGAACATTTATTTTTTGAATAGTTTCTTTGTTAATTTAGTAAACCCATGTTGATATATTGTGAATGTTTTAAAATGAATAATAAAATTCTGTATGTACTGTGAGAGTATCATATGAGCCTCACCTAAAACAATTTGTGTTTCTTTGTGAATTTAACTGTGCCTATATCGAATCAACAGATATAAATAACTTACACCTATCTTAAGCTTTTCATATATCAGCTATATACATAAACTAGTTAGTATTAAAAGAATAATTCTAAAAATGAATAATTCTAATTTGTTTATACACACACATGAATAAATGTTTCCAACTAATAGTATTTTTTTTATTAACCAAAACTTGACATTTGACAAAGCCTTAAGTCAACATTGCATTTTTATCAGTTGAAACAAAGGAAATAAACGTTTGGGGTTCATTACAAATTGCATATTTTAAACAATAGAGCGTGAGCATGATTATGTGATATGCTTACAGAAATTAATCCAGTATAAAAACGAACTAATATTGTTATAATAATAATCTTCTATTTAGTTATCAAGGCAAGAACTACATCTGTAAATTTAAATGTGTTCGAATTTAGAACACATTTAAGATAAAAAAAAGAAGATTCAATATTTTAAAACCTGCTTCAAGTAATTAATTTACTGCCTTTTAATATTATAAAGAACTATAAAAAATAATCGTTGAAATTGACAAGATTATAAGAGTTATCAATGTCTTCGAAATGAGCTTTCAAAATATATATTTAAGAAGACAAAAATTTATAAAGATGTTCTTTGGCTAGACAATTTATGCCAAGGATTTCTGCTGATGTTTTAAACCGGAACATGTAAATTTATTCCTACTCAATGCCTAAAATATAATCATCGTAATTCTCATTTTAAAAGCTGCCTTAATATTGGAGTATTATATTGAAGAAGATGTTAAATATTTTACTACGCAAATATTTAAAGAATGAATATCTGGATTGCCTCTTCGAAGGATGATCAATGAACTTTATGTTTCAACATTCATCGTCATTTTATTTCGTCTAAGAAGCGATATAAAAATGTTATCCTTTCTCATCTTGGATTACGTCATTGTATATTTTAATAACCCTTAAACTTTATTTCTTTTGTGGATAATTATATTTACTTAGAAAAATTACTTCGTATATTAAAGTGGAGAACTGATAAGATGAACACTTTATTTTTTTTATTTATTTAATAAAATTTAGATGTTGATATTTTGATATATACTCTGATGAAAATGACGGCTGACAAAAGTAAAAGTTTTTAAATTATTTCAATTTGGAAGAAAGTTTTATTATATTCCAAATTGAATCTTAGCTGACAATTAACATAATTTCTTTTTAAACATACATAACTAATATCAGAATACATTCTATTATTAATCTAGTGTGAATGGATGTTATCTTATATAGGCATATAACACACACTGAATCATTTTAATGACACAATAGGTAGATTTATAATGTATCATGTGTATTATTTATTATACACACGTATATGTAAATGATTACATTATGTTTTTTTTAATGTTAAATAATTTATTATTGTATTTAAATGTAAGCACAGATTATGATTCTAAATGTTAATATTTTTATTATTTATGAGATAATATTTTTGTTTCTATTATGGATTAAAATGTGTTAAATTTGATTTTAAAATTAAACAGGTCTCGTTTGTTTATTTTATTTAGTCATTTTATAAAACCAATAATTATAAATATACATACTCACGCATATATATGTTGAATCAACTTAGTTATTTAATATTTATAAAGAAGTTATATATAGCTTATATTAAATTTATTATTACTATGGGATATTTGTGGAAATGCCTGAAGAGAGTCGATTGCAATTTCTACTCTGAGCTCGAATTCCGAGAGTAACGAGGTTATTAGTAGAGGAGTGGATTGGATTATATTTTAAATCACATCATCCATGGCATTCTATAAGAAGACTCAAAGTCCGACTATAGGTAGATGCGACTTCCTCGAGTCCTGAAAAGGATTGTCCCATTATACATGGCGCCCATACTTAAGGTATGAAACAGTAGTTTTCCATTAGTTAAATTTATAGTTTAAAAAAAAATTATATGAGTATGTTGTGAATTGGTAAAAACACTGAATAATAAATAATAGAGACCTTGAAATAAAATAAACCGTAGCAAACAGATAAATCAGTCGCTTTAAAATAAATAAATAAATAAATACAATTATAATTTGGGCATTAAAATATATATTATAATAATATCTTACAAAAGTAGGAAAAATAGAATTACATGTAAGGGCCTAAGCACAGCATGAAATCTTATGGCATATATTAAATTATTACTTTGAAAGGAAAGTAACTTATATTTATATATAACTTTAAATTTTTTTTTCATTAATGATAACTAGAAGTGGGAAAAAGCTAATAATAATGGAAGTAAAGAGTTTCAAAGAATCTTTAAGTAATAAAGATAGTGAAATAGAAATTACTTCAATTAGTGATGAACAAGGGTCTTTACAAGTCCTAATGTCTGAGGGGTCTGTAGAAGAAGTTGAACATCCTTCACAAGTTCACATGACAGATCAAATATTAACCCAAACACAAAAGGTAACTGAAGCTATAATAGTACAACCTCAAGGAAGTGATAATTATATAGCTCAATTGGTCCGAATGATAATTGATATGAAAGCTGATATGGCAACCAAAGCTTATATAAATAATATAAAAGCTGATATAAATAATATAAAAGCTGATATGAGTAATATGGCAACCAAAGCTGATATGAATAATATAAATGCTGATATAAATAAAATGAATCCTGATATGAAGGGAGAAATGGCTAGAATGAATGATAATATGGAAACTAAAGTTGATATGGATAATATGGAAGGGAAATTAAAAGAAGACATAATTTCTATAAAAGAAGAGTTAAAGAAAGATATTGATAATGTTAAGGAAAAGATGCAAGTAGAAATCAAAGTTGTTGTTGAAAAGAAACAAACTGCCAATGAAGTAGAAAGACTTCATGATACAAAGGCATCAACAATATAAATGGCAATAAAATGCCAAGAATCCAAAACTTATCCTGAGCATGAGATCTGTGAATATGATGACAGCATCCAGAACAAATCACTTTTAGTTCAAATGAATATTTCAGAAGAAAACTGCCAAGACTATCATTTTACCATACAGCAGAGCAATGAAGTAGAAGATCATTGCAGCATTACTAAAGTGCTTGAACCTGATCCAAAAATCTTAGAAAGAGAAGAGGATATGGATCATGTGAAATATAAATTAAATTCTGAGTCTCAGGACTTGAAAGAAACACAGTCAACTGATAATACTGAATGTCTAGATAAATTAAGACTTCAGATTTCTTGCATTAATAACAAGTTAAATCATGAACTCATGAAACTTGAGATGACTCCACTATCTGAAGATATAAGAGATGAATACAACAGTGAAATGTATTTTGAGTCATCCCATCATATTTGTTTTTACTCCCAGAACAAAAGTAAAACATTTCATCAATGAGGTATGACAACCATCTGATAATATCATTATCAATGATAATATTTAATGGAAAAGAAGATTGTTTTAATAGAAAGTTTAATTTAGAAGATATGAATGAAGGCAATAGATTTAATTGTCTTAAGTGTAAATTATGGTGTATGAAGCATCACCATAATCCTGAAGATAAACAAATTATAAAAAGTCTTCAGACAATAATAAAAATATTTATAATACTATCTAAGAGACAGAAAGGTTCACAATTCCATAGGTTGTGTAACACTTATGCAGGTCCCTTCATATTCATTGAACATGCTAATGGGGGTGCTTAAAAAGTAAAGCACATATATAAGGAAGGACTTCATGGATTATGACTTTGGGATGTGACAATGGATTTTCGATAATGATAGAATTCATTAGGCTGTTCTTTTAAGATAATAAATGTATATATGTATATAAATAAGTGAAGTAGTTATTAATAATAAAATGTGTCAAGTTAACCAAAGTATAAAAAAATATACACAGGTTTATTAGAGTGCAGGTTATGGTTAGTTGAATTAATAATAATGGTAGATCAATTAAGCATCATGATAATGCAATCTGATGTTGGAACTACATAAAATGTGAGTCCATTATTATATATTTTGATATGGATATGTATAAATAAGATATTTATTTTATATAGCATGATGTTGTTAAATTGTAATAACAATCAGCATTAAGCCAATGTACATGCGCTTTGTGAATATATATATGGATACAAGAAAAGATAGTGTAAAAGTTTGTAAACGATTTGTTAAAACAAAGGCCAGTCAAAGAAATAAAAATGTGAAGATGACTTAACACAAATTCAAAATTGGGGATCAAGTTTTTATAAAAACTCCTCAAATTAGTATACCCCAACAGAGCAGATACCAAAAAATTTATCATTGGCATGAGGGATTTTATACTATCATAAAGCAAACAGGTCCCAATGCATTCTGGATAAATATAAAGGTAGACATTAAAGGCACTTACAATGCTAGAGCTTTAAAACCCTATTTTGGTCAAATGAATTAATAATGTTTTACCACATTTTACTTATGTATAAAGTAAAATATTGAAAGAAAAGATAACTTGGAATAGGTAAGGAGAGAAAAAGTTTTCGTTTAAAAGTATATAGGTATATATATGTGTGTGTAAGGATGTGTATAAGTCAAAAAAGACATTAATTTTCTTTGATGAGGGTATGTTAAGCAATTAAAATTAATTCTTAGGATACCTGAAAACTAAAATCGTTTTAAGAGTTAATCCATGCTGAATGATGGATGTTCTTATGTTTTGGATAGTTCTCAAAAAAGTCCATGAGGCTTAAAGAAAAGCAGGATGGAGACTACCGAACAAATATATGTGTCATCTATAAAAGAGGCACATAACAATGAATCCATTAAAGAAAAATAAAAAAAGGGAAGAAAAAGAAAGAACCCTATATATATGAACCTCCTTGTCCTTCTAGTTAAACTGAACGATGTTTAGTATAGAGAAAAAGAAAAGGGTTAGAAAATAAAATAAATAATAAGGGTTGATAAAAGCAAGAAAGAAAAACAAGCTCCACAACTTTATATTTAATGCATACATTGACACACATTAAGTGTCCAAATTTTAATGGTAAATATAAAATTTGAACTTTTTAAGGGGGGGTAATGTGAGAGTACCATATGAGCCTCACCTAAAACAATTTGTGTTTCTTTGTGAATTTAACTGTGCCTATATCGAATCAACAGATATAAATAACTTACACCTATCTTAAGCTTTTCATATATCAGCTATATACATAAACTAGTTAGTATTAAAAGAATAATTCTAAAAATGAATAATTCTAATTTGTTTATACACACACATGAATAAATGTTTCCAACTAATAGTATTTTTTTTATTAACCAAAACTTGACATTTGACAAAGCCTTAAGTCAACATTGCATTTTTATCAGTTGAAACAAAGGAAATAAATGTTTGGGGTTCATTACAAATTGTATATTTTAAACAATAGAGGATGAGCATGATTATGTGATATGCTTACAGAAATTAATCCAGTATAAAAACGAACTAATATTGTTATAACAATAATCTTCTATTTAGTTATCAAGGCAAGAACTACATCTGTAAATTTAAATGTGTTCGAATTTAGAACACATTTAAGATAAAAAAAAGAAGATTCAATATTTTAAAACCTGCTTCAAGTAATTAATTTACTGCCTTTTAATATTATAACAAGCTATAAAAAAATAATCGTTGAAATTGACAAGGTTATAAAAGTTATCAACATCTTCAAAATGAGCTTTCAAAATATATATTTAAGAAGACAAAAATTTATAAAGATGTTCTTTGGCTAGACAATTTATGCCAAGGATTTCTGCTGATGTTTTAAATTGGAACATGTAAATTTATTCCTACTCAATGCCTAAAATATAATCATCGTAATTCTCATTTAAAAAGCTGCCTTAATATTGGAGTATTATATTGAAGAAGATGTTAAATATTTTACTACACAAATATTTAAAGAATGAATATCTGGATTGCCTCTTCGAAGGATGATCAATGAACTTTATGTTTCAACATTCATCATCATTTTATTTCATCTAAGGAGGGATATAAAACCATTATTCTTTCTCATCTTGGATTACTTCATTGTGTATTTTAATAACCCTTAAACTTTATTTCTTTTGTGGATAATTATATTTACTTAGAAAAATTACTTCGTATATTAAAATGGAGAACTGGTAAGATGAACACTTTATTTTTTTTATTTATTTAATAAAATTTAGATGTTGATATTTTGATATATACTCTGATGAAAATGACAGCTGACAAAGGTAAAAGTTTTTAAATTATTTCAATTTGGAAGTAAGTTTTATTATATTCCAAATTGAATCTTACCTGACAATTAACATAATTTCTTTTTAAACATACATAACTAATATCAGAATACATTCTATTATTAATCTAGTGTGAATGGATGTTATCTTATATAGGCATATAACACACACTGAATCATTTTAATGACACAATGGGTAGATTTATAATGTATCATGTGTATTATTTATTATACACACGATTTTAAATTATATATATGTAAATGATTACATTATGTTTTTTTTAATGTTAAATAGTTTATTATTGTATTTAAATGTAAGCACAGATTATGATTCTAAATTTTAATATTTTTATTATTTATGAGATAATATTTTTGTTTCTATTACGGATTAAAATGTGTTAAACTTGATTTTAAAATTAAACAGGTCTCGTTTGTTGATTTTATTTAGTCATTTTCTAAAACCAATAATTATAAATATACATACTCACGCATATATATGTTGAATCAACTTAGTGATTTAATATTTATAAAGACGTTATATATAGCTTATATTAAATTTATTATTACTATGGGATATTTGTGGAAATGCCTGAAGAGAGTCGATTGCAATTTCTACTCTGAGCTCGAATTCAGAGAGTAACGAGGTTATTAGTAGAGGAGTGGATTAGATTATATTTTAAATCACATCATCCATGGCATTCTATAAGAAGACTCAAAGTCCGAATATAGTTAGATGCGACTTCC